>OU342746.1:38930631-39628462 GCA_910589775.1 Avena eriantha
AAGGGGCAAGTGAAAAATAAAAGAAAAAGTGAAAAAAATAGAAAAAGAAAAAGAAGGAAAAGAAAAAGAAAGAAATAAGTGCCTCATAGAATAGGAAGCGCAAGCTCGATGAACATCAAATAGGTGGTACTTATTATGCATATCTTGTAGCCCACCAATTTATTGCAATCGAACTAGCATCTCTCCTTGCACTTGTGCGACATGAGCTTATAGTATTCGCTAGGTAATCATTTGGTTCTTAGCTCACTTTCTCTGTCGCGCAAGTCCCACTTATCCCACCGTGTGTGTTTCCTTGTACATATTTCCTTCTTGTGGATTGATTTGTTTTGCTTTGTGATCATTGTGGTTCTTTACTTGCCATTACAACATCTTGATTTCGGATTGTTCTTGGACACGCCACCTTCCATACCTATCCACCATAAGCTTTGTGTGTGTGTTTTTTTAGTGGTTAGTTGGTTTTGGTGTTCCGCGTGGACTTAACTTTGCTTGGTTTTGATTGCTCTCAAGTGTTGCCACTTGCACGATAATATCTTCCAAGGTAAAGTAAGGTTTGGTGTTGCATCCCTAACCCCCTACCACTTCCATATACACCACTTGGTCTTGTGAATCATGTCTAGGGACTCCGGAACCGAGGATGATTTCTATGAAGAATCCACGATGAGCCACCATGCATATGCCTCCAAAAGCATGGATGACATGATGGAGCACTACACCGACAATGGATCCACATGCTTGGGTGATATGGAGTTCTACAACAAAAATAACACCCCAAGCATGGACGACTTCAAGAACGACAATGACAAGCTCTTCAAGTCGCATCGACCAAGAGGGAGCCTCCACCATGAGAGCGCCAAGGTCCACCATCACATGGACAAGTTCGAAATCTCCCTCAACAATTTCAAGAGCGACATGGACAACAACTTCACCAAAACCATGAGCATGATGGCCAAGACTAATGATGCTTTGCGCTCATTACAATGCCTCACCAAGAAGAGTGCCAAGGACAAGGAGCATTGTCGCGAGCGTCATGTGGATGACCAAGTGCGCCATCTACATCAAACTTTGGCAAGGCACACCAATGACCTCCGTCGACACCATCATAAGGCGCCTTCAACTACTCGTGCCACCACCAAAAGGGCACCAAGAGCAAGCTCTCCTCCACGCCATCAAGCTTCACGCCATGAGTCTACACTTCAAGATGGAGGAAGCCAAGGCCACGTATGTGATGAAGTCGATCCGAGCACCGCTCTCGACAACATGAGCCTACTTCCACCACTACCACAAGACGGTGATGACAAGATCAAGATTGGTGAGCAGGGGAGTTTCCCTTCACCAAAGGAGGCGCATGGAGTTGAGAGAACTGAGCCTACCCCTACATGCTTGAGTGATGATGTGGTACGAATCCCATGTGAGTATGAGAGCCACTTAGCCCACTTGAGTGAGAACAAGAGTGAGATGAGTGACTCCACCATACGTGAGATTGAGTGCTTCCACTTGGAGGGCATGAGTGATACACCTAGTGAGTTGAGAGTGGTAGTTGATAGGTCATGTGAGACCACTTTGATTTCTAACGACTTACCCTCTACCTTTAGTGTGTTTCCTCATGATGTGCTAGGTTCCATGGATCAAGAAGCACCAAGCTTGGAGATGTTGATGCCTCAAACTGAGAAGATGTACATGGTGGATGAAGATGATGCCATCCCCATATTGGATGAAGAAGTCGCCCACCTGGAGGCCAATGCTACCACAACACCCACTTCATATGAGAGGTATGAACAAGGTAAAAATAAGGGTGTTGATGATGCCATGATCCTGCTAGTGGACATGATGACTTGTGATGATTGGCATGCTATGGATGATGTTTGTGATATCACATATGACTCATTGGTATTTCCATGTGATACTTTGCCTTTGCATAATGTTGAGCATGTGAAATTATTTGACTGTGATGATGTTGCCATAGACATGCCATGCTTTAAACATTACGTTGATGATATCATTGCTTGCACTTTGTTGAACAATTGCTCTTTCCAATGTTTTGCTTGTGATGATGTTACCAATGGTACCCATCGAACCATGCTTTGTCATGGATGTTTTACAATCTCTCTCATTGCTTGTAATAAGTAGAATAATTGCTCGTTCACTTGTTTTGCTTGCAACAATGATTCTAATATGGTTTATATTGAGATGGCCCCCATAGCTTTCTCAAATTTTGGAGGTTTTGATGATTGCCATGATAAGCATGTTCCCCACTTGCATACTCACCATGCACCTATGTTACACTTGATTGACACTAATGGTGATGTGCACAAGAAGAGATACGTCATGATGGATGATGTGTTTCTCTACCATGCACACACGTTCTTCCTTTTGTGCTTGATGTGTGTAGGTACCCGCATGATCATGTCAACCTCGGTTGAGCACGAGTTGACAAAAAGAGCTCTAGAGAGCATCCCCCAAGTGAGTTCAAGATCGAACCCAGCTCTGATACCTTTTGCATGCTTTGCATCTTTCATGTTGAAAAATTGCTCTTTCCTATGGTTTGCTTGCAAGCATGTTAATGGTATTCTTTCACCTTGTGACAATCATGTTTCGTCACTATTGGATATTGATGCTTTGTGTGTTGCCACAAAATGTTGAACAATTTCTCTTTCCGATGTTTTGTGTGCAACCATAATGCCATTATGAGCATGTATTGTCATTTAGAGCTTCCAAGTCTCTCGTATTGTTGTTGCAACAAACATAAGGACCACTTTCTCTTTCATATGGTTTGTTTGCAAACATGTTATTTTTGCTTCCGCTTGCGATACTCATACCCCCATGATTTTGGCCTTTGATGATATGTGTATGGCATCCAACATATTGAACAATTGTTCTTTCCAATGGTTGGTTTGCACACATAATGATGTTTTTTGGATGTTCTTCTGCATGTGTTTTTGCCGAATTCTCCTACTCTGGCATCAAAGATGTTGACCAATATTGTCCATTGCTTTGAGTGCCACATGAAGATGTTTTATGGAGTTTTCGAGTTCCCACATTTGGATGATGTTCAAACGATTTCCATGCACTTTGACCTTGCATATGCATCCGGTTTGCTATACTTGAGTTGTGCTAATATTGTTGTGAACAAGAATGGACATGCCACAATTGACATGCTCCTCTATCACACACGGACATATGTTGCTTGGTCTTTGTTGTGTGAAGGTACAATTGTGTACGCGTCAATCTCTATGGATCAAGAGTTGACAAGACGAATCGAAGAGAGTTACCTAGGGTTATCCTTCAATGAGCTATCTCTATATCATAAGGTGACTTCCTTCTACTTGAGGACTCATGCTATAATCTTCATGAATTGGCTACTCTTTGAGTGTTGCTTCGCTTTTGTTGTGAGCTTTGTAGGCTTCATGGAAGGTGAAGGAACATTGAAGAGTTGCCACATCAAGCTTCTCAAGGACGACTACATGGTGAACCCCAGGATCAAGAAGGTCTCTCGACATCATCTTCTTAGGATGAGCATGAAGAGTCGAGGACGACTCTTTTTGAAGGGGAGGGGAGCTGATGCAGCCCGTCCTACGGATGCTACTACATCCACAATGCCAAGTCTCCAAGATCGTCCCCAAGTCAACCAAGAAGATGGACCAGGAGCAACTAGCTCCAGAACGAGAGTCTTCGCCGTCATCGCCCCGGAGAGTCCGCCTGAATCCTGTCGGAGTGTCCGGTGCAGCGGGAGTGTCCGGCGCGACTCGGCCGGAGTGTCCGGCCTACCCCAGCTCCAACCTGGCGTGGACATTCAGAAGGCCAGTTCGGACACTACCCGGACACTACCCAGAGTGTCCGGCTACCCCGGACTGTCCGGTCACTCCGACCCGGACTGTCCGGCCCAAGTGATGGGCCTGCGAGCCAACAGCTGGGCCCTTGGCCCATGTACCCCTCTATTTCGCACCAAACCCTAGTTTTATGCCCAAACTACCCCTGAACTTGTGGCTGGCCTATAAATAGAGCCCCCACCCCCTCATGTATCCCTTAGGCATAGATGATAGACTAAAGACAACCCCCTTTGTGGAATCTCTAGTTTTGCCTCATCCCCTTCTACCAAAGGGGATCGACTATCGTCACCACCTCGTTGGAGTTTGCATCGCGCCTCCCTCGTTGTACAAGGCCTTGGCATTGGTGTCCCTTTGCCAAGACGTCAAGACCCTCTCCAAGGTGTTCTTCCCTCTCCGCTTGGTATTGACGGGAGCACGTTGACCGATCTTTCCTTGCGAGGATTCTATCGGACCGGTGGCCACCGGTGAGAGCAATCGGCCTTGTATCATGTGTGTTTTGCGTGTGTTCATCGTGTTCTTCACGAGGTGTGCGTCCGCTTCCGCTACCTTCTCCCTTTCCCGTCGCTTTCCCATCGATTTGACCACGAGATCCGTGAAGATCGGGCCACCCTAGAGGTTTGCCCTCATCAAGAACAAAAGTGGCACAACGTATTCTAGACTTGTAAATATCCCGTGCGTGCCTGTCACATGGAGTTCGACGGAGTTTGACATGCCGACGTGATCGTGCAGTAGTTGCGCGCCTCATTGCCCCATCAACATGTGACACACGCACGCGGGATGTGCCCGCCGATTCCTGTGATGACCACCCGGCTCGCACTCCCCTTATTATATACTGTATTTTGGGGGGCGCCGAAGACCATTGAAGTGTCCATCGCAATAAAGACAAGTCCCATCGATTCCCTACCCCTGCCTTCCTAGCTTCTTTGAGAAGGTAGATCGTACACGGTGGTATTTTATAATAGTACTAGTACTACTGGACCACAGCATGTACTCTTTGACTCTTCTCCCATACTAATCACTATATCCTTCCTCCTGCCGTCGCCACCCTCACCCTGCAGGCCATGGCTCCACTGCGGAGGGGGAGAGGCCGGTCGATGATCCTCGCGGAGAAAAGGGAGAGAAATCGCCACGAGGCACTTCTTGCTCTACTAGCCGCTCAAGCCCACCCTCTCATCGAACCCCAATCTCCCCCGACAATGGCGCCGAATGTTCTAGCAGGCGAGGGCTCCTCCTGGTATGGTATTCTTGTTCTACTTCTTCTCCATCTCCCTCTCCGTCATGATCTTATTCAGCTTCTTCTTGTTTTTCTTCTTCTTCTTGCTCTTCCTCTTCTACGTATTACAGGTCGGCCGTGGAGCCTGAATCCAACACGACGGAGGAGTTGCAGGACCCGTTCGGCATCGTTCCATGTCTCGGCGAGGTAGCAAATCTCCATGCTGTTATTTCTCCGAGTTGTGATGTGGATTTCTTAGATCCTGTCTGCCCCGCATTGGTTTTTCTTCTTCTTTTGCGAGTTGTATTAGTTTTCATGAATATGACTGGATCTCTTGGTCTTTCCTTAATACCATTGTTCATAGATTCACTATGGATTTTTTGTGATTAGGATTAGTTTATCATGGTCATGGATAGATCTCTAGGTCCATTTTTTAACACTACGGTCAATAGATTCAACGGGGATTTTTTTTGATCTGTATTAGCATTCACCTAGGACCTGGAGTGTAATTATAGAATTCCTATTTCAATTAACATGAACGATGCAGCGACCGAAAGCCGAGTACCGTGACAAGGTGGTCGTGATCAATTCCAAGATTGTCAACCAACATGAGCTTGCATGCTCCCTCACCCAAGCTAATGAGAGCCTACGCAAGCAATTATCTGTGTAGAAGGAGATCTCGCTAGATTTTGCATGTGATGTTGTTAGGCTGCAGAAAGTGCTCGACCGTAACTTGAACAGGCAAGAAGAGGCCATCAAGATAATCAACGAGCTCATGGAGGAGAAGAAGAATCTCGTGGAAAGGTGCATTCTCCTGCAGGACGAAGTTTGTGAGGCACTCAGAGGACGCGTCGAGGACACCAAGGCTACCATCCGAGCCTACCATGACAGGAACCGTTGCCTGGATGCAGTCAAGGAGATGAAGGCGGACATGAGCAGAGGGATCACCGTACTCGAGGGTGTTCTAAAAGAGAACGAGGAGCTAAGGGCATGTCTGGAGGCGTATCGGAGCAATGCCCAAGTCTGATTCCCGTTAGCGAGGACACGAATATCAGTTCATCCTCCACTCCTTTTGTAATGTTTAGGGTTCAGGGAGCAATGCCCAAGTCTTCTTCCCATTATAGGGTGCAATAAGAATCCTAGGGCAACTACTTATCTATCTGGACATGTGTTGGTGTTCATGTTCATGAATGGACACCATGTGCTCTTTCCATTATGTATCTGGACATGGATTTCTGCATTATGAGTTTTCCACTCTCCCACTACTATTTGGTGATATTGGGAAAAACCCACAACACACTAAACTGCAGATAAATCTTATTTTTCTTTGAATTTGAAATTATGACAGTGCCACTAGTCGATTCATAAAATGTTGATTAGTCCTAGATTGCTTCTTCCTTGAAACTATGATAGTGCCACTAGTCAATTCAGTTAATTATGGAAACTAACCAGCTTGTCCTAGTGAACTGAACAAACCATACTATGTATTTTTGTTGCAGGGCAAGAGGCGAAAGATCGACCAGGACCTGGTGACCTGGCTAAATGACAAGATAGCAATCCAAAGGGAGAAGCAAAATTCCAAGAAACTGGCCTTTGACCAACTACACGCTGAACTCGCGGTCCTTTCTGACAAGTGCCAGAAACTGAAGGAGTTAAACGCCGGTTGGGCGAAGCTACATAGTGAAGGTCGCACCTCGGCTAGGAAGCAGACGAAGATCATGAAAGGGATCTTGAAGGAAAATCGTATGGCTACGGACCAACTTCTCCAATCCGTGACGGAGCGCTGGAACCTACAGCTGAAGCACGACATAGTACTGAAGGAGCTAGCCAATCTTAGGGAGGAAAACAGGCAGCTCCAGGCCAGGCTCGCTCGAACACAACATATGTCTTTAGTACTGAACTGCCTAGTTTATGCTCTGCAGTGGTGATTTTGTAAGCGTGAACTTAACTCTATGCACGATATGTGTGTTCGTCTAAAATTAGTTTGCTCAAGGATTGAGTTTGGCTTAGTTAGGAAAGCACAACTACAAGTCTTATAGTTAAATAGTTTCAGGCATTGGCACACCATAAATTATTCATCTCGAATTTCCTTTATCCTCTATAGTCTGTCCTTGTTCACCCTTGCGCGCCTTCTTCAGTTCCTTCAACAGATCCGCAATGCAATACTCTAGCTTCTTCTTGTCTTCCCTTAGTTGATCCCTCTCCTTTTCTGCATTATGAATCAGCAACCTGTGACTATCCTGAAGCTTATTTGTAGTTCCAACAACCAAGCTCCCATCTATTATGTCAGTTAGCTCTGACTGCAAATTCTCGATTTCTTGTTGCAGCTCCTTATTTCGTACCGACAGCTTGTAATTTTTTTCAGCTGCATCACTTACATTAGTAAATCTCCCCGACCTTTCCAACTCATACATCTCCCATAACTGTGCCAAACATTTCTTAAGTGCATCTGGCCACTCAAGATCCACCCACTCTACTCCTTTACACACCGGGCCAACCTAAAAACACACACACTATAGTGTTATGAACATGCACGACACATTTTACTTCATATCACAGTTGCACATAATGTAAACAAACCTGATTTGTACAGCCCAAAAACCTTCTCCCAGTGTTACTGCCTTCGAATGCAACATATCTCCTCAGTTTTAGCCCATGGTCACATGGTACTTCTCCATCGAGATCGAGGCCCTCCCATTCAGAGTCGTAGATCGTCTGTGGTACCTATAGGTAAACGCAAAGCTGAAATTGAACATGATTGCATGCACATATGGAGCTCAGATCGAGAGATTTACCATTGCCTAACCCTAGCCCGAGAAAACAGAGGAACTCACATCGTGGAAGGAATAATCGATGTCGAAGAGAAGGCTATCGCTGCTCGACTGGTCGTCCTCGCCGTTCAAGGACAACATGGCGAATGCATCGTTGCAGGCGACGGCGTCGGCATCAGCGTCGGCGAGAGAGAGAGAGAGAGAGAGAGAGAGAGAGAGAGAGAGAGAGAGAGAGAGAGAGAGAGAGAGCAGCCCTTCTACCGCTGCAACAATGACTAAATTGGCATGTTACAATAGTTTAATGGATACCATGCCCTTTCCCTGGATTACTGTCTCCTGCCTAATATGGATTCTCTTCACACATTCTCATTTCAAATATTAAACCTACACGCCCTCCATCCCAATTTCATTGCCTAACAAAAACATACCAGTATATTACATCATCTAAAAAAACAAAATCATGTCAACTACAAGGTATTTATGCATCACTTCTTCAGTCATGGTTTCACAAAACATTACATTACAATCTCTCAACAAACATAATCACATCATGGTTTCACAAAACATCACATTACAATCTCTCAACGAACATAATCATAGAAACAAGTATATTACATCAACTCAAGAAACAAAATCATGTCGACTACAAGGTACTTACACATCACTTGTCCTATCATGGTTTCACAAAACATTACATTAGAATCTCTCAACAAACAAAATAACAGAAACAAGCACAGTACATCATCTCAAGAAACATAATCATGTCAACTACAATGTATTTATGCATCACTTGTCTAGTCATGGTTTCACAAAACATTACATTACAATGTCCAAACAAACATAATAATAGAAACAAGTACCGTACGTCATCTTAAGAAACATAATCATGTCAACTACAATGTACTTATGTCTTATTACAACAATGATGGTTTCAGTGAGTGACATGTCCGAAAATCTCAACAGCTCGCACAACATTATATCGCAATCTCTCAACAAACATAATCACAGAAACACGCTCTAAATGCAACATCAGTCAATATTACAAATACAGGCAGGGGAACCCCACGGTCCATATGACAAGCCTAGGGTAGCAACTCTCATCAGATCCCATCAACGTCGACCACCTCATTCTGTTCAGCCACTACAGGGGCATCTACATCCACTATAACCTGTTCAACAACATCATAAATGGTACCAAGGAAGAACACCTTCCTGGTTCGCTTGTTTCGTCGCATAATCTGCATAAGATCTTCAGTATCCAAAACATCTATGAATTGCTGCTTCTTATGATGTCACCACCGAATTTTTTCCATCTTCTTAGGGCCAATACTGATTTCCTTACCGATCATCTCTCTCGTTTCATCAAGAGTTATGTTTTTGGAATCGACAGTGATGTCCACAGTACATGACGAAACTCGCTTATTAACTCCCTCATCAAGTTTTGCCGTGTATGAATCCACCTCTATGCGTATACTGAACTTATCTAGATCAACATCTATTGGTCCATATTCTCTAGGAGCAGAAGCTCTGGCAGCAAGATCTCCAGCATCTGCATACATATCATCAATCATCACTTCAACTTTCACCTTACGATCAGCTGCACAACACTCCCAATCCATCTGAAGCTCATGGGAGTGCTCAATTTGCTAATAGGTATCATTCATGTTGCGCCACACCAATTTTGTCCTCTGTCTAGAACCCCAGGGAATTCTAGCGGCAAGCATATCTACCAGCTGCGAAACAAACACAACCTCTTTGCAATTCACAAGCAGATGCACATCTTGCCCGAACACAACCCTCTCGCAACCAAAATCAAGTTTTGCAGTGTACTGCCGAACATGAACTGTGAACTAATATAGGTCCCTTGTATCAAAGTTGTGCCTAATTTGATTAAAAAGGGGAACCTTTCAGTTCATTCGATTCTATTATGCCGTAACTAATCCACTTGCAAGATAAGACACAAATAAGAAAAATTCACCTCTCGCTCTTCTCTCGGGTTTTTTTCTTCGAGATCTGGGTTCTGCATCTGCCCATCGGAGCCGAACAATCCGTTGTTGGCCTTGCTTTTCTCTTCAACCCGCTGCTCGTAGGTACCTTGGGAGCAGAATCCTTGCTAGCCTCCTCGCTAACCAGGGCTAAGGACCTCGCTGCTGCTACGCGTTGAGCCCCAGACTTGGGCCCCGACGGACCCAAATCAGTCGGTGACATGGCTACAACCTTCGCCTTGCAAGACATGCTCGGCTGCTGCCGTAGGATTTAGTGTCGGGGGAGGGAGAAAAAAGGTCCTCCGCCGCCAGCAGATTTAGGGTCGGGGAAGGGAAGAAAAGGAACCGCCGCCACCGCCGCAGCAAGATTCAGTGTCAAGAGTTAGGAAAGTATAGTAATAGATTTGCCCCTACGACACATGCAGGGTGGCTAAGAAGAGTGACCGGTGAAGAAGGGGCACCACAGGAATTAGTGTAAAAGGATATCCTGACTTAACGGCCGCGATTTGAAAATATTGGGTTTGGCCATCATTCACTCGAAAGACCCCTCTCAGCAATTGGTGCCCCAACTTTTTCAATCGCAGTGATAAAAATCAACTTGGGTACCGCGTTGCCTGGGCGACCCAACTTTTAGGCCGCAAAATGATATTCTCCTAGTGGGGTTTGTTCTTCTTCCGACGCCTCGGCTTGCCGATGCACACCGAGATAGAGAGGAATGGCGCAGCCGGGTGGGCGACGCTCTATACTTTTCAGGATCTAGGGTTTCTTTGCCTTTTTATTGTATTCTTTCTACCAAAAAAATCTACAGAGCCAAGAACTAGTTCTGATACCATTGATAGCACTCTAGATCGACTGGATGTAGATCTTACCCGGTAGTACTTGTTCCTTTTATAGATGTTGAGTAACTAAGAGAGAGAGAGAGGAACCAGAGTGATACCTTTGTGGCTCGAGCTCGACGAGCCGTTGGCCATGGGAGGTGACGGCGAGAGCAGGAAGAGAGAGTGGGCTAAGCGGTGGCGGCGTTGTAGCTTCCCGTGGCTTAGCGCTAACCTATATCGGCTAGGGTTGTTGGTGGGGGAGCGGCGGCGCGACGAACCTCGTAGTGCGTGCCTCGGCCCCCACTTGTTTATATAGCGCTTCCACAGGGGGCCACCAACCATGAAGAGGTTGGGCGCCCCCGATTAGAGCGCGAGATCCAGGGGCCGATGGGCCATTGGGCCGAGTCGGGTGGAGATCGACCTAACATCCTAGGTTGTAGCTCCTCTTCTAAAAACCTAAATATTTTTCGTGAACTACAACTACCTTCTGATTACTCACATGTTTCTGCTTACTGTAGGATTTCGAAAATTCCATGGTTCAGTTTGGCAAGAATTTGCACAGCCAGAAAGGAAGTTTCAGCGGAGATGGACATCGCAAACAATTAATCCTTTTAGAAAAAATAGATTGGTAAACGGATGAACAAGAGATTCTAGGATACTTCAGAACTATCTATGTACATGGATGAACCTTAACAGACCACTTAAGTACAAAGCTACCTCCAGCAAAATAGAAGAATTATTTTACCAAACTGTTTCGCAAGCTGAAACAAAATGATACTCCTTGTTGCTTCAGACTAGAACGTATTACTACAACTCTTTCTCTTGCTGAAAGTTTCACGAAAAAGGTGTAGCTCCCTTCCTAAAACCTTAACTGATAAGAATTTCAGAGTACAAGTTGAAAAGGTATCTAAACCTAACAAGGGATGCTACATATAACATTTCCAAGAAGAATTCCTAACATTATTTAAAGAAACCTGGCGGTGCTCTCTTGTCATCATACATACTACTATTTCCACCTCCAAGCATCAACTCATCGAGGAACACAAGGATCGGATATTACACAAGAAAAACGATTATTGATGACCTCATAGACGAACTGTACCTGTACTATAAATATGCAGAAGAACAGATGGGATATGGGGTTGGTCTTTTCTTCTCTGCCTTCTTGGCTCCCTTGATGTCCTACAGTTCGGTTCCGGTGGCCGGACATGGGTCCTCAAGGGAGAACGTCGCAGAGAGAAAGGGGGCGAGCTGGAGAAGGCAGACGATATGGGAGAGCGAGGCGGTAGTCTTATCCCTCCAGAGTCTTAGAGCATCTTCACTCGAGGGCTCTAAAGCCTCCCTAAAGGGCTATAGTGGCTGACGGCGCCCAAAATCACGCCAAGCCCGCCACCAAAACTTATTTTCGCGTTTGTGCGGCCCGGTTTGATATCCGGTGTCCCTAGGCCGAACCCAACCCATGGGGGGCTAGCGGGGGTGCCGGATGGAGCTGAAAACGACGCGGTCCATCCCTGGCAGTGGGAGAGACGGCTCGTCTCCCGAGCGTCGTCCCGTCGCCAGTCACGTGGTACCGAAATTTCTCATCGGCGCGTTCTCCCGCCACACCCTTCCGCCGCTTCCCGCCTTTTCCACCGCTTTCCGCTAGGGCTTCCTGCCCTTTTCTCGATATATGATCGCCATTGCAGATCAACACCATGCCTACACCTCGCACTCTCTCCCTCTACGTCTAGGACATCGGCCGACGGTACTTCTATCGCTAGTAGGGCCGACGCATAGCCATGCCTGGTCGCGGTGCTCCTCCGCCTCCCCACCACCCG
This sequence comes from Avena eriantha, assembly GCA_910589775.1. Classification (NCBI taxonomy): domain Eukaryota; kingdom Viridiplantae; phylum Streptophyta; class Magnoliopsida; order Poales; family Poaceae; genus Avena; species Avena eriantha. The sequence goes on from OU342746.1 coordinate 38,943,063, forward strand.
CAGAGGAGCCGTGGAAACCGTAACCGCCTCTCTCTGGACCCAACCACACCGACTCGGAGTGCTTTGACAATGAGTGGATTGTTACATCCAAAACGTATCTACTTTCCCGAACACTTTTGCTATTGTTTCTTCTCTAATTTGTGTGGTTTGGATACTACTAATGCGGACTAACGATGTTTTCAGTAGAATTGCTTTGGTGTCTCGTTTTTGTCCAAGAAATCAACTTTCAAGAAAAATCCCAGAAAATATTGCAAAACTCCTATTTTACCAGAAGACACACGGAGCCAGAAGACGAGACGAAGAAGGTCCACGAGGGGCCCACACCACCTAGTCGCGCGGGCCATGCCAGGCCACGCCAGGGGGGTGGTGTGGCCGCCTCGGCCTCCGCCTCGACCTCTCCTTTCGCCTATATAAGCCCTCTGACCTAAAATAGATGGGGGGTTCCACAATTTTCCAGATAGAGTTCCGTTGCGCCGCCACCACCAGAAGCCGTGATTCGGAACCAGAAACTCCGTTCTGGCACCATGCCGGGACGGGGAATTGGAGGAGATCATCGCCATCATCATCATCATCATCGCTTCTCCATTAACCATCCATGATTCCCCCATCCATGAGTGAGTAATCCCCGCTGTAGGCTATGGGGATGGTAGGGATTGGATGAGATCGTTCATGTAATTGCATCAGATTGTTAGGGCATGGTGCCTAGTATCTATTGTTAGTGCTTTTTGACATTGTTGCAACTTGTTATGCTTAATGCTTGTCACTAGGGCCCGAGTGCCATGATTTCAGATCTGAACATGTTATTGATTCATGATGATATTATTGTTTATGATCTTACCTGCAAGTTGTATACACATATTATTGTCTGGAACCAAAGGCCCCGAAGTGACAGAAATCGAGATAACCAGAGGGGATGGCTATGATATGAGGATCACGTGTGTTCACGGAGTGTTAATACTTTGCTCCGGTGCTCTATTAAAGGGAGCACCTTAATTGCCAGTAGATTCCCTAGAGGCCCCGCTGCAACGGGCTAGTAGGACAAAAGATGTTGTGCAAGTTCTCATTGCGAGCACATATGAATATATATGGAACACATGCCTATGATTATTTAGTACTTGGATGCTTTATCTTATTTATCTGCAAATGCCCTATACCTTGATTGATACATGAATTGTCTTGTCCATGCAACGCCCGTCCATCCATCCCTATGCCTACCGCGCTTTAATCCTACCGTTTACTGCAATTGTTACTACTGTATTTACTGTTACTACTACTATTACTTTGTTATTGCTACTACAAAACGGTTGCTACTGATAAACTGTTGTCAGCAAGATTGTTTCCAGGTGCAACTGAATTGACAACTTAGTTGTTAAGGCTTATAAATATTCTTTGGCTCCCCTTGTGTCGAATCAATAAATTGGGTTTTACTTCCCTCGAAGACTGTTGCGATCCCCTATACTTGTGGGTCATCAAGACTATTTTCTAGCGCCATTGCTGGGGAGCATAGCTCTATTTATCAAGTTCACTTGGAATCATTATTGTTCGTTGCTATCCATTCATCATGGGTAAAACTCGTGATGGAAAAGTCCCTATATTACCATCCACTACAAGGAGAGGTACAGTTCTGAACACCTCTATTTCTCCTGATTCACCATTTGTGATGAGTAAGCTCCTTACACCACCACCACATACACATGCTACACATACTGCTACTTCTGCTGAATCTGAAACTTCTGATACTTATGATGCTGCTTCTACTGTGCTTGATAAGAGTGGTTCATTAGGTCCTTTCCTAGATGCTACGATTGCTAGATCTATAGCTGGAAATACTGAAACTCCTAATGAAGATACTACTACACCTGTCAGTTCACCTGAGTCAAGAGAAAGCTATGATATTGAAGACGGGTATATAGAAATGGCTAATGAATTTATTAAATAATACCAAATAACTCATGCTAGAAGTGCTATTAAGAGTCTTCTTGAGAGACGTACTATAAAACCCAAATTATCTCCTATTGCTAAGTTTGCTACATCTCCCATAAACATTAAAGATAAGGATTATGATTTCTCTCTTGATTTATCTTACATAACCATTGTTGAGAAAGAACCTTTTTGTGGGACTAAAAATGAAAGTGTTATAGCACATATGACTGAGCTTTCTACCATGAGTGGCCTCTTTTCTAATGATATTAAGAGACGCACCTATTTTGTTGCTAAATTTTTCCCTTTTTCACTGAAAGGAGAAGCTAAAGCTTGGTTTAATAATTTACCTCCTGGATCTATTGATAACCCTGATTGCTTGATTAGTACTTTCTTTCAGAAATATTTCCCTCCTAGTGCTCGGCATGCCATTTTGCATGAACTTTTTTATTTTAAACAGGGAGAAAAGGAGATATTGCTGAATCATGGGCAAGGTTTTGTGCTCTAATTCATGCATAGCCTCGATGTCCATTACCTAAAAATGAGCTTCTTGATATATATTATAATGGACTAACTGAAGAATCTAGGACATACCTAGATAGTTGTGTTGATTGCATTTTCAGGAAGAGAACTCCCAAAGAAGCTGAGGAATTAATGGCTAAAATAAGCAAGAATTATGATGACTGGACTTCACCTGAGTCAACTACACCTGACAACTACACCCGAGTCCACTTTGCCTGAGCCAACACAAACACCAAAGAAGAGGGGAGTGAATTAACTAAATGATGAAGTGATGAAGGAAGCTAAGAAATGTCTCAAGGAGAAGGGTATTAAATCTGAAGAGGTGAAGAATCTACCCCCTATAGAAGAGTTATGTAAGCCAATCTCCCACTCATCCACTATTGAGGTACACTCTCTCCAACATTTTGATGAAGGTGATATTCCTTATTCTAAACCTCCTGATCAATACTTAGAAGAATTGATATCTTTGTTATTAAGCAAGATAATTTTAATAAAAGAGTGCAGAATCATTTGATGGAAAACTCTAGAGCTATTATTGAATTGAGGGATATTGTGGAAATAACCTCCAATGATGTTAAAATGCTTGTTAAACATTTCCAAATGGTTCAAACTCAAATTGATCAGCTTATTAAAGTACAAAAAGATTTGCTAATTAATGCTTCTAAAGAAAAACATGCTTATGAAATTAGAACTAGAAGTGGTGCAGCCACCCAGGATCCTCTATATCCTGAGGGGCATCCTAAAAGAATTGAGCAGGATTCTCAACAAATTGAAAATAGTGGTACTTCTAATAAGAGAAAGAAAAAGAAACATAAAACTATTGTAGAGTCTTCAGAACCTGCTAAAGATCATAATAGTATATCTATCTCTCATGCTGAAACTGAGAGTGGTAATGAGAAAAATGATGCTCCTGATAAAGAAGAAGTTGAAGAAGAACCTGAAAGGCACACTAAGAATACTAAGTACACTAAGGAAGATTTTGTTGCTAAAAACATGGTAGTGAAAGGGAGCCTTGGGTCCAAAAACCACCCTTTTCCTGATAAGAAACACAAGTCAAAGGAAGAAGAACACTATACAAAGTTTTGTGAGTGGACAAAACCTTTATTTTTGCAAATTCCTTTAACTGATGTTATTAAATTACCTCCTTATTCAAAGTATATGAAGGATATTGTCTCTAATAAAAGTAAGGTCCCTAACGAGGAAATTTCTACTTTGCTTGCTAATTATTCCTTTAATGGTAAGGTTCCAAAGAAACTTGGAGACCCAGGGATTCCAACTATTCCATGTTCTATTCAAAATAATTATGTTAGAACTACTTTGTGTGATTTGGGAGCAGGAGTGAGTGTTATGCCTTTTTCTCTCTACAGGAGACTTCAATTAGAAAAATTAATACCAACTGATATATCTTTACAAATGGCTGATAAATCTACTACTATTCATGTTGGTATATGTGAGGATGTCCCTGTTCAAGTGGCTCATAATTTCTTGATATTAACTGACTTTGTTGTGCTTGAAATGCTAGAAGATTATAATATGTCTATTATTCTTGGGAGACCTTTTCTTAATACTGCAGGAGCTGTCATTAATTGTAATCAAGGAAAGGTAACATTTAATGTTAATGACAAGGAGCATAATGTCTATTTCCCTAAGAAGATTGATAGGACTTATGGCTTAAATTCAATTTAAAATATTGAGGGCGTCCAAGTTGGAGAAATATATTGTCCCATACCACAAGAAAAATATGAAACTATTATGATTGGGACTATTGCTATCAGGGTTGAGGTAACATAATCATTTAGTGAAATGCAAAGTTTTGTTTCATATAAAATTGTTTTGGTAACAAGACCTGATCAACCTTGTTAACAAAGGGATTTTAATGAACAGAACAATGTTTTCACCATGATTATCATTGCTTACTTTTATTTTATCCATTTAATTATTGCTTTCATTTAGTTTACTTTTCTATTTTGTTAGTTGCTTGCATATTAGAGTGTCTTAGAACTTCTGAAATTTAGGTTTTGTTTTGTTATTGCATCATTCCAATATTATCTTTCTGCCGGAAAATCATGCATCAATACCTGAAAATTTCTCAAAAATAAAGTTTCTTGAAAAATTCTATAAAATTCATATTAAATTTTTACGACAAAAGAGGGGCAGAGAAGTACCTAGAGTGACCCAGGGGGCCCACCAAGCAAGCACACCACCTGGTGGCATGGCCACACCAGGGGCGCGCCTGGCCATGGTGTGGGCCATCCCTGGCCCTCCACTTATTCTCCTTCCTGCCACTACCTTCTCTCTCCCGAGAAAACACCAGTTCATTGCACATACCCGTGTTCTTGCTGTTCTTGCTCGCGATTTTTGATCTCCTTGCTCAGCCCATCTTTGCTGCTGAGATTTGGAGCAATTGTTCTCTGGTATGTGACTCCTCTGCTTGTCCAAGTAGATTTGTGATTAGTGGTTTATATCTTGAGTATTTTGCTACTGTAGGTGACAGGTTATGTGAGCTTGAATGAATATGCTTAGAGAAATTGTTTTGATGCATGTTTACCCTTCTTGCAAGTCCCTATAAGCAGTTCCTCTTATTATGTAATCACCTTGCAATCATTTTTGTGGTGGATGTTTAAATTTCAGAATAGCGGAGATGAACAACCACACGTTTGGAGAAGTATTTGAGAGAGACACACCCAGGAGGGCAAGGCCTTCGAGATCAGCTTCTCAATTTAGGCCATCATATAATGAAGATCTTATTGCACCACGCTTTAGCAATGAAGGAGATGAGGGAGATGCTCACCCATCTACCTTCCCTTGTTTTTCCTTTTTGCAAGCTGCAGGGATCCTCGATGATTTCTTACTTCTTGTTCAGAGGGTTGGTCTGACCACTTACATGGAAGATGAGAGTGAGCAATACGCCTTGCTAACCAAAACCTTTGTTGAAAGTTTCACTTTCACTAACACCCCTTATAGGTCAATTGTTTCATTCAACATCTATAATATGCCTATTACCATGCCATTGGAAAGATTTTGCAGCATTATAAGCATTGGCATGACTGGGACAGTGAAGAAGATTCAAGGTCGACTCACTGACTTGCTGGAGCTCTACCGAAGTGTAACAAATGATGATGACCGTACAGCTCAGCGCGGGAAGATAAGAAACATTCAACTCCCAGCTCTTAGATATTTTGCTTACTATCTTGCAACTAGCATTATTGGTAGGGAGAACACTAGTAATATTTCTAATTATCATTTAGCCTTTCTTGCTACTGCACTTAATAATGATACCAAGTATAATCTTGGTTCTCTCATTGCTCGCCGCCTAGCTGCTAGAGGACCCATCTATGGGGGCATTATTGTTGCACGCATGATTGCTTCCTTGGAACTTTATGTTGATCCTAATGATACTGTGCTAACCCCGCAAAGGCTTGATCTTGCCACTATGAAAACACATCACTTTGTTACAACTAACTCTAGTACGGAAAGTTTAGTTTACAGGCTGTTGTTTACTGACAGAGATGAGAGGGAAATTCCCTTGCCACAGTCTACTTTGTTCAGTATTTACAAGATGCCATGGTCACGCTCCAAGGAGGAGGTGGACGAGCAGCTCCGCTTGCTTGATTTCCACAGGCAGCACCAGGGGGATGTGCCCTCTTTCGACTAATCTGTGCACTACGTCGGAGCGTCCTCGAGTTCATATCAGGATGAAGGCACTTCTTTGCCATATTATGGAGGCGCTCCATCTTGGCCAGCTTGGGATTGATCTCCAATTATGCCAAAAGCCTAAGCTTGGGGGGAGGTATACCTACATCACACTCATCTACATATCATTTTCTGTCGGTACTTTGCATATCCATTTTTTGTTTTTTGTTTAGCTTTTGTTCTTGCTTTATTTTTGCTTTCCAAAACACAAAAGGACCAAAAGTATTTTTGTTATTTCTCTCTGTTTGCTTCTTTATCATTTAGCCTTGGTTTGCTTCATCCTTTTTTAGCTTTGTTTTGATTAATCGAAAACCCAAAAATATTTCTCTTTGCTTGCCCTTCCCTTCGGTTCTTGCTTTAAAAATCGAAAACCCCAAAATATTTGTTGTTCTTCTCTGGTTTTGTAAAGTTCATGGTAGGGTTCAGCGGTCCTCATTGACTCCTTGGAGTTTGGTTTTATCTTATTATTCAAGTCACACAAGTGAAAGGCAATGATGATTTATGACAACTCGAGGTGTGGTAAGAGGCTGGTATGAACTCTATTTGTTTTTATTTTTGTACATATACTCATCATTGTGAGCATGCTTAGTCTGTTTATGTGAGGTGTATGTTATTTAATGGATACTTAGTAGTCCTTGCCTTCTTATGATCAGTTCCAATCCATTATAGTTCGTAACATGTCATATAAATGTTTGCTTGCATTGTTCTATTCATAACTTGGTATGACATTGTGGTGTCATCCTCTGAACGTTCTATTTGAATCGACTTGGCACATGCTCACGCATGCATATGACTAAACAAAAAGTTAGTTAATCCTTGATAATTTATTCTGCCTCAGAGTTCTTGTGTCATTTTTATGCCACTATTAATTTTGTTTTGTCACAAGCATGATTATGACAGTTATGGCTCTCTCGATTGTCGCTCCCTTTCTATTGCTAGCCTTCACTCGTGCTGAGTATAAGCTTTACTCGTGCATCCAACTCCCTAAAACCAAAGTTGTCAAAAAGAGTCCACCATATCTACCTATTAGCATTATTGCTATTCCTTGCATATTTATTATGCTTTGTTTTCTTCCAGTAAAAATGTTTGCTTGTTATGTGAAAAATAGTGATTAAAGCTCTCACGAACTTGATGGCAGACTTCACTTTCTTGCACTTAATAAACTTGAACCATTGTGCCCATCTATGTTGCGTATATGCTTGCGTTTTGTAAGTTGTGAATTAGCAGAACCATGTTACTATGGAGAACGCTTTCAACATTGCACTTTATTTAGTTGATATCATGTTCTTTTACTTATGGATCCCGGCGGTGTGAAATGAAAGGGGAGCTTGTGAGGCTCATGGAGTTTGTATATGTGTTAGAGAAACGACCGGGCAGCTAGTCTAAGCCATGCCTAATTATGGTGGAAACATGCAGCATAACCATAGTGAGCAATCTGTGAAGCATCCTAAATAAAAAAAGGGAAATCCCTATGCAAATAGCAAATAAAAGGATCGCTGAGATGCTCATTGTTTGCTTGCCTTGTCAATTTGATATGGGGAAGCTTTTGTATCATCGGGCAAGGGGTACCTCGTTGGCGGTTCTCTGTGATACACATATACTCACAATGACAAGGACTTACTTGTGACTAAAGTTGAGTAGCACGAGGAATGTTACTCGTAAGCAAGGGGGATGAGATTTTCACCTTATAACATGTCAAGCATATCCTCATATTTGTTCACTTTAACCTTAATCACCTAAATATGCCTATGATAGGGGCAATGAGAGCTTAAAGCTAATGAGTACCATACTTTCAACATTTGGAAGCCTTTCAAACTTTTTAAAATCTTTTCTTTCACTTTGAGTCACCATTTATTCTTTGAGCACTTTCCCGAGAGCATAGTTGTCAATCTTAGTGTAATGTGCTTGTCCCAAAACACGGTTAATTATGACATAACTTTGACGCTTGTATCTTTGATATTTTTATTTCAAGTCTTCACTTAAACTTCAGAGGTGCCTTGGCATTTATGTTTTGCTCCAAAGAAAGGCAAGCGAGACACCACTTTATCGTATCTTCTTATGAGCACTACAATCCTGCCTATGCTTATGTGTCATGTTGCTTATTATTAATGGGTTGTAATCTCTTTATAGCTTGCATGACAACTAGGTAAAATTATTTGCATACTCCTTATTATGAATTGCCTAAGTATTTGATCATATGCTAGGAATATATACATCTTATGAAGCAAATGTGTTTGTGAAAGTTTCTTTTATCGCACTCAGTTTCCAACTGAATTGCTTGAGGACAAGCAATAAGATAAGCTTGGGGGAGTTGATACGTCCAAAACGTATCTACTTTCCCGAACACTTCTGCTATTGTTTCTTCTCTAATTTGTGTGATTTGGATACAACTAATGCGGACTAACGATGTTTTCAGCAGAATTGCTTTGGTGTCTCGTTTTTGTGCAGGAAATCAACTTTCAGGAAAAATCCTAGAAAATATTGCAAAACTCCTATTTTACCAGAAGACACACAGAGCTAGAAGACGAGACGAAGAAGGGCCACGAGGGGCCCACACCACCTGGCCGCGCGGGCCAGGCCAGGCCGCTCCAGGGGGTGGTGTGGCCGCGCGGGCCAGGCCAGGCCGCTCCAGGGGGTGGTGTGGCCGCCTCGGACTCCGCCTCGACCTCTCCTTTCGCCTATATAAGCCCTCTGACCTAAAACAGACGGGGGGTTCGACGTTTTTCTAGATAGAGTTCCGCTGCGCCGTCACCACCAGAAGCCACGATTCGGAACCAGAAACTCCATTCTAGGACCCTGCTGGGACGGGGAATTGGAGGAGATCATCGCCATCATCATCATCATCATCGCTTCTCCATCAACCATCCATGATTCCCCCATCCATGAGTGAGTAATCCCCCGCTGTAGGCTATGGGGATGGTAGGGTTTGGATGAGATCGTTCATGTAATTGCATCAGATTGTTAGGGCATGGTGCCTATTATCTATTGTTAGTGCTTTTTGACATTGTTGCAACTTGTTATGCTTAATGCTTGTCACTAGGGCCCGAGTGCCATGATTTCAGATCTGAACATGTTATTGATTCATGATGATATTATTGTTTATGATCTTACCTGCAAGTTGTATACACATATTATTATCCAGAACCAAAGGCCCCGAAGTGACAGAAATCGGGATAACCGGAGGGGGTGGCTATGATATGAGGATCATGTGTGTTCAAGGAGTGCTAATGCTTTGCTCCGGTGCTCTATTAAAAGGAGCACCTTAATTGCCAGTAGATTCCCCTGCTGCAACGGGCTGGCAGGACAAAAGATGTTGTGCAAGTTCTCATTGCGAGCATGTATGACTATATATGGAACACATGCCTATGATTATTTAGTACTTGGATGTTTTATCTTATTTATCTGCAAACGCCCTATATCTTGATTGATATATGAATTGTCTTGTCCATGCAACGCCCGTCCATCAATCCCTTTGCCTACCGCGCTTTAATCCTACTGTTTACTGTAATTGTTCCTACTGTCTTTACTGTTACTACTATTATTACTTTGCTATTGCTACTACAAAACTATTGCTACTGATAAACTGTTGCGAGCAAGATTGTTTCCAGGTGCAGCTAAATTGACAACTCAGTTGTTAAGGCTTATAAATATTCTTTGGCTCCCCTTGTGTCAAATCAATAAATTGGGTTTTACTTCCCTCGAAGACTGTTGCGATCCCCTATACTTGTGGGTCATCATGGATCGACTCTGACGACTCTAGCAGAGCCAACACTGATGAGCTGGGCTAGTCCAGTCCCGTGCCCAAGCCCGAGGAGTTTCCTCGGCCGCCAATACCCCACGGGCCGGCTTACAAGACCACCGGTGATCGTACTGCTTGTCTAGCTGCAGTACTACTACCCATACGTAGGTAAAGGAATAGAAGGAATGAAAATGGGTTGTGGCCCAATTAGAGGTAGGAAAGTTTTTTTCTTCTGAAATATTTTTCTGTTTCTTTCTTTTCTCTTTGTAAATTCAAACTAAATCTGTTTTGAGTATTTCAAAAACACAAAAAGGTTTTTTAAATACTTTGGAACACTATTGGGGCCCATTTAGTTAATTTGTGCTCCATTCCTTTTTGGATTTTCAAATTCAAAACTATTTTGAGATGAGTCACATATAGAGTGGACATAGGATTTTAGGGTTCCTTTTCTCTCTAAGTTGCAATTCAAATTCTCTTTAGTTCAAATGCATGCATGCAATGTTTATGATGCGCAGAACCAAACCCTTATTAATATTGATTAAAACTAGGGTTGTTACAAGATCAAAAATGTCTACACATAAACCTCTCTGATACCACCGTTGGGGTTCTCATAGGATATTAAAAATTTCTAGTACTACGAACATGCCAAGATCGAACTATGCAGAACACAAGATGGGTTGGATCTTGTACTCACCAATGTTGCAGTGGGCATTCGTTCTTCGATGAAGATGTTGGTGAATCGCTCGAAGCGGGATCAAAGCAATGATCCCTTTGAAGATATCCATGCGTTCGTTGATCAGCGGAGCTTCGCCTTCTAGGAGTCGGCAATCGGCAATACCGGGGTAGCGGAGCACCTTCATGGTGTGTATGGAGAAGGATAAGACTCTTGATGGAGGGAGGCAGCCACAGGTCTTTCTGGTGGGACGTGGAGGGCTACCTCTCCCTCCCTTTATATAGGAGGAGGGGAGAGGGGTGACGCCTAGGGATCCTCCCTTGGGCACCACCGGCCCCACGTGGCCCCTCTCCTCCCTTGAATGTTGTGATTCAATACATAAATTCCATATCATTTCATTCCTAAAATAGAAGATATGATATCTTCTCATAATGATAAGATATTCCTATATTTCAATTAAGGATATGATCTGACACTTCCCAAAATGATACCTCTCATTATAGGAAGGATTGGTGCAGCCATGGGTGGGCTTGGTGCCACCCATGATGGCCCATGGGTGGTTGCATACCAACTTCTATTTATCTCCTAGAACAATTCTATAATTCTGAAACTCTTCCGGTTTTCTCCTGAGAATTCTCCCTATGATATGGAACCATTACGGAGCATCTATAACATACACATATGCTCTGCATACTCTACAAAATAAATACCCCTTAAGTGTGTGAACCCGCTGGTTCGATGTTATATGGACATGTCCGCAGAATTACTTCTAGAGAATAATCAATAGCGGGATCTGGACACCCATATTAATTCCCACACAACCATGAAGTAATCAAGCAAACCTATTTATGGCATGCACTATCTCTTTGAATGACCATATATGATAATCCCGAGGTAACATAATTTTGTATCCTCGTAATGCAACTCTTTATTACTATACCATGTTGACCTTATTACTTGTTTGTCGTTCTTTTCTCTCGTTTGCATATTCCGGTATCAAGTGAATCTCATCACCCTGTGTCTCGATAGATGATTAGTGATACTATAATATCGAGAAGGGCCCAAGAATATCTCTCCATTGTAAGAGGTGCAAATCCCATCCCATACTATTTTGTGCCCCATCACAAGTTTCCAACATATCCAAAACTTTATGAACACCTAGTGAAAGGTGAAGTTGGGAAGCAATCACGACATGAATTCCACTATGATGGACAGCTCATATCCTCATTGTCAAAGGACAAAGTAATATGACAACAACCACAATATACCAACAACTAAATGACAATGTTTATCTTTTAGTGGATCGTTTGACTTGTGTTGGTTCAACATCCTTGTTAATCCTAACAATATGCCCTCATTATCAAATGGTATCTTCATTACAATACTATAGCATGATCTAGGAAACTTGGTCATCTTTGATAATGAGCTAGTCATGCCCATGAGACTAGGAACACTTGGTGTTTATATCTTTGCACGTGCTTCTGAGTTTTCCTTTGATTCTCACAATCAAGACACAGAGCAGTTATAGCATAAACAATAAACTATAATTATTAATAAAGGGAATAGCTAATAAACATTTATTTGCCTCTAGGGCATATTCCCAACAGATGGCAAATCTCAACTACATTTACAACTCCAATGATGTTGAGGATCTACAAATGTTGCGGTTGACAAGATCCCCTTTCTTTGAACTCGTCAAAAGGTTTAGGGAACAAGGATTACTAGAAGATAGTATCCACACCTCTGTTGAAGAACAAGTTACTATGTTTCTTCAGGTTGTGGGTCATAACTAGAGATTTAGAATGACCATAACACATTTAGGAGATACATAGAGACCATTGCTTGCTATATCTAACAAGTCATATATGCAACTAGAGAGCTCGGAGGAGAGATAATCAAACCACAAAGTGTCGCACACCAATCAAGATATGAACCAATCGTATATGGTTTCTATATTTCTAGGTGAGTACTAATTCTCTTATTTCTTTTCATGAAATGACTACATTGCTAAAAAACATGACACTTTGCTTGTCATTTGATAGTATTGTATTGGCGCTACCAATGGCACGCATGTGACTACTAGAGGGACGAAATCACAGTCAGCATCATAACATGCAGCGGAAGAAAGCACCACACCAATCAGAATGTGCAGGTTACTGTTGATTTTGATCTGAAGTTCACCTACATGCTAGTGGGTTGGGAAGGATCTGTTGATGATGCAAGCATTATTGCCGACACCTTGTCTAGAGATGATGGGTTAAACATTCCTATCTTGGAGATGCTGGATATGCATGCTGACCTCGGATTTTTCCACCCTTTAGGAAAACAAGGTACCATCTAATCAAGTTCTCTCCAAGGAACAAACCGTAAATTCCTATGGAATTGTTCAATCTAAGGCGCTCTATCCTTAGAGTCACCATTGAGAGGGCATTTGCTGCATTGAAAATAGATTAAAGGTCCTGGACTAGAAACCTTTCCACACATTCGAGACTCAAGTCAAGCTGTGATCTTGAGTTGGGGTCTTGATGAGATTTTCTGAGATGAGGCATCTATTGATCCTAATGAAGTTGAAACTGGACATAGCATGGAGCTAGATTGGAAAAACCAGAGGTTGTAGTGGGCATAGGCAATGTGGCAAGACAGAGCTAACACAAGGTTGTGAGAAGAAGACGAGGAATATGAAGAAGATGAAGATGAAGATGCACTTCCCCTTTTATTGCCATAGGTCTGAATTGTAAAGTTTATTGATTCGTCATTAGGATGTACCGATAAACTACCATACGTAGTAGCTAGGACTGAAGTACATAAGTACCAATGGTATCTACAGATGAACTGGTGAACTTCTACTTCATTAGTTGTTGTGTTACGTGGAGGTATTGTATGGTAAATACACCAGTAGAGAGAAGAGTTTGCAATCTTAGACTGCATACAACCAAATAGATGTTGATGTATCAAAACAGCCATTAGCGTTTATATGCAGGCAGCCAATAACAAAATCAATTTTGGACTAGGGGTGCAATACGGCAACCAAACAAAGAGGATAACATGGCCCAAAGGTCATTTTTGCGTGGACATGCCTCCGGTGCTTGGAAAGAACCAGCCCTAACATTGAGCCCAAATATTGAGACGGTACAAACACGTCCATGGTGTATGCCGGCCATGTCAACCGTTACCGTGTGCCGCACACCCTTGCACGATAAGGGCCAGCCTACCCGTTCGCGTGTTTCAACAGTTCATGTGTTTCCTTTTTCTTTTGCTTTTCAATTTTATTTTCCTTTTTCTGAACTGTTTTCTTTTACTTTCCTTTTCGATAATTTAAAAAAATTCAGATTTGAAAAATATTCTATTTTTTTTAAAATGTTTAGCTTTTGAATTGGTTCAAATTTGAAATTATTTCAGATTTTGAATTTGTTCACATTTCTAATTGTTCAAATTCGAATTTGTTCAGATTTCAAAATTATTCGGATTTCAAATTTGTTCAGATTTCAAATTTGTTCAAATTTGAAAAACAAATCAGATCCTAATTTGTTTCATATTTTGGATTTATAGGTTTTCAATAACGGCACAGAAACTTACCGACATTTGAAAGAAGTAGTGTGGCAAAAGAAAAATGTAAAATAAATAGCAGCACGAACAAACAAATAACAGGCCAACAATGATCAATGAACTAATGTGGGACCAACCAATATTGTAAACCTAGGTGTGTGATGCCCCGTATAATGAACTAACATGGGCCCAGCCCATATAGGAGTACCTTGGTGAGCCTCACGTATTTTCCCCGGCCACAAGCCAAGTCATTGACTACATCCACGTAGGAAACCGAAGGCCTGAATGCAGGATATCGTCTCCCCAACCCACCTAAGCATGTGCATAGTTTTGTCCCAACCTGTGTAAACCGTTAAAACCAAGCCAAGGCAAACCGTGCATCCGGTTTGGATGGGTCACGTGTTTTGGCCGGGTTTGAACCGCCAAACCAGTCTTAAAGCTTTAGTTGCATACCTCCACCTCAACAGGTTGTCGACATAGGGAGAATGGCAGTTGAGATCCTAACTATACGCAATGTAGAGCGCATTCTCGTTGGATTGAAAACAAGTACGCCATGAGGGGGTCCTCGAGGCGTGGAAAAAGGTGGGGCATGAGATCCGACTCATAGTGATTCGGGACAGTGAGCACACAAGCTAACCTAGGTTCAGATCCGACTACGGTAAACAGATCTTGCTCCTGCTAGCAATCCAGCATATCGGCAGAGCCGGAAGTAACAATGAATTACAAGGGTTGGTTTCTCCTGTGCAACTTGAGATTGTCAATCTATGAGAATATGCCCTAAAGGTTGCCCATAGTCCAGCTTATATAGACATCTGGACTAGGTTTACGTGGAGAGTCCTATCCGGCTACGATACAGACAACTAAGTCTTGTATTCCAAGTCTTCTATAAACTAGGTCCGATCCAGATTATCTTCTGGACCTTCTCGGAGCCGGATTATCTTCTGGGTCTTCCCGGAGCCATAATATCTTATGGGCCTTGTCAGAGCCGGATTATCTTTTGGGACTTCCTAGAGCCAGATTATCTTTTAGGCCTTCCCGAAGCAAGATGGACCTTAGTCTTCTCACGTTGACTAGGCCGCCCTTGGAGCCATGGGCTCTAACCACAAATGGACCACCCTGGTCTCCGAGTATTAGTCCTTGCCATGGGTATATCTGGAAACTATAACCCCGATAGTAGCCCCTAGAGCACTCCAAGATCTTGAATCGGATTTGTTGATGTCTTGATTTAGCTTCTGTCTTTAGTCACCAGCGGTCTTCAATCTGAGCATCTTGCAGTGATCCTAAAACTATATCAATAAAAATTGTCCAAGTCTGAAGAAGTCGGATAATCATTAGTCATTCTTTCTTCTATCCTACTCGATTCAAACTGAGTCAGAAATATTTTCTTCGTCAAACGAGGAGACCGGTATTCTACTAGTTTAGAATAAGCCGGACAAACATTTGGTTAATTATCCATGAAGGGTTGTGAGTGGACCAGATAATCATTGGTGTCACATTTTAGTCATCCTTCGTGAGCCGGATCTCAAAACATGAAGTTCTGAAGGAAATCCATGAATTGGAATTTGTTTCTTCATCTATCCATTAGCCGGATGTTCTCTGATTGAGACGCAGGCTATCCATTAGCTGGATTTTTATTGAGACTCAAACGAAGCCAGATCTTTGTTGAGACTCAGACGAAACTGGATTTTTGTTGAGACTCAGGCGAAGCCCCTAGTAGCCCCGAGCATTGAGTCGACTTGCTCAGAAGGCGGATTGATGCTCAATAGTTCGAGGCTCAGTAACCTTCTTGGCTGTAACCCTCGAGGCTTGTGCCGGCTTAACAAAAACCACATCGGCAATCGTAGCCCCCGAGTCCAAGGATAGGCTAAAACATCCAAGCATCGCATACATGTGACAAAAAATAAATTTACAATTGCATTAAATTATTATTTTGGTCATAACGCAAATAAAAACTTTGATATTATTACTATGAATTATAATGATACTGAAGTAACTTAAGCATGATAAACTATGCATTTACATATTTTGCTGGATAAGTCTTAAGCAAGTTTTCTAGCTTATCGTTTATCTGGATCTTCCACTATGTGAGTGGGCTAACCTTCAACACGGCAAACACTATCGAGCAACAGAGGTCAATTGCTAAACCAATTTAAACTTGAAAATAGAGTTGGCTTCCAGTACAAACAATTCACTGCTCGAAAAATGACCACGTCCAAGCAATCAGACAAATAACCAAAGCCGGCAAACACGACAGACTTACACCCGAATGCAGCATTTTTTTAGAGTCGAAAATCAAATCAGAATAAAACACGAGCATAAAGTACTTCCGAGTATTCTGAGATTTTTCGAGTTATACATAATCATTCGGAAATAATATGATATATAAAAACTTCTCACAAAAATATAAGGTAACCAAAACTTTATTTCATGATCATGAATAAGAATTTAAAATACTAAATATAAATAGAGACTTAGCCACCATGGAGGTGATCCAGATCCAGAGTCGGATCCTAAGCCAACAAAACAGTGTTTTTTTCTAAGACCCCGATTTGAAGAGAGAGATCGTCCTCAGATTCGACTTCCACCATGATCTTCGCCTCGAGGGCAGGTTGGATTGATTTAGTGTTTTCTAAGATTCAAAATTACGCTGTCTCCGCGAACAAAGTAGATCTAGATTTTTCTTATGCCTCTGTCATTACCTCTTGGGTGGGTTGGACATGTTTGGCGAAATCGAGGTAGACGTCGATCTCGCCGATTCCTACAAACGTAGATTTCGCTCGGAACATAAATCCGAAGGTTACTTGCCCCACGGTGGGCGTCAATTGTCGTCGCCTTGAAGATAGGTACGTCATGAGGGGGGTCCATGGAGAGAGCATCGTGACTAGGTCCGACTCCCTTTGTTTCAAAATATAAGATGCTTTAGCTTTGTGAAACAAGTGTATATAGACCCCATTTAGTGTGTAGATTCATGTAAGTTTGGAGTGAACCTACATACTTAAAGGAGTCTAGATACACTCCTTTCACAAAGCTAAAACATCTTATATTTTAAAATGGAGAGAGTAGATTACAAGACTACCAGAGAGCTTTAGTGGTGTGATGGTGCAAGACCAAGACGCTTCCCGGCCGATCGGTGTTTCCGGCAGCATGATCATCATCAAAGACGGCAGTGATACCCATGGCCACAGAGACGGTGATGGAGAGAGAGTCGTCGGGGAGCACGGTGGCATCGGAGGCAATGGGTCGAGGCACACGACAGCCGTGATAGTGATGGGTTAGAAGATCCGGAGCACGAGCAGGTGCTGCACCAGACAATACCACCTCTGGTTGGCCAAGGTCGCCATCGCCGCGAGGTGCGCTGCGCACGGAACATTAGGAAGACATCTTTATCTTTAGAGCAAGTACAATAAGGTCCAGTCAGCGGGCTATGAGATTTAAACTAGTATATTTATGTTTAGTTGGATGAGAGAGGAGAGGAGAGAGAAGAGGAGTGGACTCTTGGTTAAGAGTCAGCTGCAGGCTGCAGTATATGCTCCTAGGCACTATGTGAGAGTGTAAAGTGGGTCATGCATTAATAAAGTAGCATTTATTGTACATGTTGGCTATTATATGGACTCTAGATGATATGGACATACTCATAGCCAGTAGTTGGCTCTACTATTACCCTTATAGCAAGTACAATAGGTACAGTAAACTGGCTATAGGAGTTAGAATATTATAATTTTGGTGATGTAGAGGAGAGAGAATGTCAGTGGGCTGTAAGTTAAGAGCCAGTTGTAGCACGTACTTCTAGACACTTTGTGAGAACACGTGCTTCTAGACACTTTGTGAGAGGAAAATGTGGGTCACATATTGATTAAGTAGTAGACTTTTGTACCTAACTATTATACTCCATCTGTTTACAATTAGATCGCGTTCTAGGAGTCAAAGTAAAAAAAATTAAACTTTGACCAAATATTTAGCAAAAAAGAAAAATATATAAAATGTAAAATCTATATTATTGAAATGGTTGTAAATTATATTTTCATAATATGTATATTTGATATTCTAAATATTGATATTTTTCCTATGTTTTTGGTCAAAGTTGATAAAGTTTGAGCTTAGTAAATCCTAGAACATGGTCTATTAAGAAAACAGATGGAGTATGTGTTGGCTATAAGGATGGCTATAGATAACATGACTCGTTTTTAGGAAACTGCTGGCTATATTATTGAACTTGCTAGAACGCTGCGAGTGCCAAGATGTAGCAGGCTTTGATTGGCTCTGGCACCGCCCATGGCATCTCGTCCATCATGTCTAGCACCGGCTTGTCACAAAGCTCGAGGCCAGAACCTCGCGGGCACCAGCGAGAGGAGCAAGAGCACCGCGGCGGTGGAGGAGAGGCCGTGTCCATGGACAAAACTAAGGGAGGCCAAGTAGCGATGAGCATCATAGGCAGGAAGAGGAGTTCGCATACACGGTGCGAAACCGTCAAAATCATACAACCGTTTAAACCAGACCGTTAGAAACCGCTTAATTTTATGCTGGTTTAGAAAAGCCGTCGAAACCCAGCTAAACCGTGGATGCCCAGGCTTGCCACCTACCAACCATGCACCTGCTATCCACCTGCAAAACCATCCACACTGTGCGCTACCCTCCCTCTTGCAGCCCCGTAGCTAAATACTCTAGTACTCATCTAAAGGTATAAACGGTGCCCCCTCACGGCACCCTCCCATAAATCAGAAATTACCTGCTGTAAGATCTTGCTTTCAGCTAATCCTAGCCTTTAGTTTAGTTTTAACTGCGTCATATAAAAGTCCCCACGTGGAAACCTAGCCCCAATCCCACATGGGTTGCCGGCAGAGCAGTCACTCACGCGACGCCTCCCATCCCGAGCTCCACTCCATCCCCATTCACGACTTCTCCTCCCCCACCGCGGTGCCATCGTCATTGTACTTACGGTGGCTGGAGCACTCCGCCTTCTTCCTTAATCCCACGATCCCCCTCCTCGTCGGATACCACGTCTCCGCCTCCTTCCTCGCTCCACTCCATCTCCGGGAGCAGTGCCGAACCTGCGGGCCGCAGGAGCTCCGCCTCCTTCCTGCCTCCTGTGATTCCCTCCCACCGATCTGGCGCAGCTGCTATACTTCATCTTCATCACCGTCTTCTCTATCACTGACTCCTCTTTTCGTGTAGGAGGTTGACTAAGCTTCATCTGCTCTACGCCGACGGACTATGCATCAATGGTGGTTGCGGCGTGTGCCACGTGTTTGTAGACGGCGTTGGTGCGTGGCTCCTAGGCCGTGGGGATTGATGAAGAAGAGGAGCAGGTGTTGTCCGCCATCATTGAATTCGTGCTACAACGCCTAGGCCCTTAAAATTTATGGCGACGAGGAGCATGTGTTGTCCGCCCCCGCCCTACCGAGGTATCAAGGCATCATCCTCGCGTTTGCTTCTGAGGTTCTCCAACCAATCCTTTAATTTATTTAGGATTGGATTCCCAACTCGGTCTCACGTGGTTGTTCTTATCTTCCATATGAACTAAGTATATAGGGAAGTGACTCTGAAATAGATGATTTAGTTCTTGCTGGTTTTGATGCACAACGTGATGCTCCCCACAGACCAATTTGTCCTACTGGAGTGGACATCGGATATGTCTTCATTCCCCCTTGGTCCTCTTCGTTTGATCTCCCATGAGTGATGTTAGATTGATGTGATGGCTATGTCTTATTTGCTTGCTCGCTGATTGGGAAATAGGGCTTGAATTGTCAAATTAAAGGTGTGTGTACTTAAATAGATGTCTAACTTGCGCATTGATGCCGGTGACGAATGGCATCCGATAGTGTGGTATCTTGTGGGGCTAGTGATGATGAGCGCAAGCTTGAACCGACATAGCTGCGATTATGAGTACCAGGGTGCACGGGTGCCCTCTTCATCTTGCTCCATGAGTTAATATGATTTTGGATGCTTCTTTTGCTTCTCATAATACTCACATGATTCTGGCTTATCTAATTATGCAACCCTCTTGCAGTTCAATTTGGGGCACCATGTTACCTGAATGTCCACGCAGGCAACCCGTGCTCCATGAGACATGTGTGCGAGTTTCCACAGTGGACAATGATGAATCTTTCCCGCGTAAGTCACTTGACTGGTAGAGCATCAGTTAAGGGTAGTGGTAAGTGGGCAAACTTGTTTTTTGTTGGCTTTGGGGAAAAATTCTGGATGGGCTAGTCCCTTGGACCTCCACACCCTCTTATATATATATAGCTGAACTTTGGTACACTAGAATACTCTAGAATCTTGCAGGACACTAACTTAGACTCCAACATTCACTGGAATGTTCCAGGCACTCCTAGCATAGCACTAATGTACTAACACTCACTGGAATATTCTAGGCTCTCCTAGGACAGTCTCCAACACTCGCCCTCAAGATGGGTGATAGATATCTATCATTCCCATCTTGTTACAAGCTGAACTACATTTTTTTTCCTAATCCTTTAGTTAAACAGTCTGCAATTTGCTCGCTAGAGGTTACATGATTTATCTTAATTATATCGTCATCCAATTTCTCCTTTATGAAGAAGCGATCAATCTTCACATGCTTGGTTCTATCATGTTGAACAGGGTTGTTTGCGATGTTAATCGCCGACTTGTTGTCACACCACAAATTTAAAGGGCCTTTCCTCAACTCTTTCAGTTCTGAAAGAAGATTCCTCACTCATAACATCTCACTCAAACCTTGCGACATAGCTCTGTATTCAGCTTCAGCTGTTGACTTTGAAACCACCTGCTGCTTCTTACTTCGCCATGACACTAAATTTCCCCCGACAAATATACAATAACCAGATGTTGATCTCCTATCATCCAAGCAACTTGCCCAGTCAGCATCACAATACCCATCCACATTTAGATGACCATTCCTTTTGAACCACAGTCCCTTTCTTGGACGACCCTTCAAGTACTGGAGGATTTGATTAACCGCATCCAAGTGTCTGCTCCTAGGATCATGCATGTATCTGCTCACTACACTCACTGCATATGAAATATCAGGTCTTGTGTGACATAGATAGATGAGCCTTCCAACAAGATTCTGGTACTTCTCCTTATCCACCGGTTCCCCATATTCGGCACATAATTTGTGGTTTTGATCGATAGGTGTTGATGCAACCCGACACCCAAGCATGCTTGTGTCACTAAGCAAGTCCAATACATACTTTCGCTAGGAGAGAACAATCCCTTTGGGAGATCTAGCAATTTCTATGCCAAGAAAGTACTTGAGTTGCCCAAGGTCCTTTGCCTCAAATTCCTTGCGTAGGCTGTCTTTCAATCATGATATCTCCACCTCATCATCTCCGGTGATTATAATATCATCAACATATATGACAAGGATTATAATCTGGCTATTTGAGTGCCGATAGAACACCGTATGATCCCCATTACACTGCTTATATCCCATACCACATACAACTCGTCTCAATCTATCAAACCATGCCTGTGGAGATTGCTTGAGGCCATATATATATTTTCTCAACCTGCATACATTTCCTGATGTTCTAGGAGTAGAGAAACCAGGTGGGATCTCCATGTATATCTCCTCCTGTAAATCTCCATGCAAGAATGCATTCTTGACATCCAACTAATGCAACGGCCACCCGAAGTTAGTTGTGAAGGAAATATGCCCTCAGAGGCAATAATAAAGTTGTTATTATATATTCCTTATATATGATAGATGTTTATTTTATATGCTAGAATTTTATTGATCAGAAACATCAATACATGTGTGTTTAATAAACAAAAAGGATTCCTAGTTATGCCTCTCTTATAGACTAGCTTGTTGATTAACAAGATGATCAAGGTTTCCTGATCATGGACATTGGATGTTGTTAATAACAAGGTCACACCATTGGTGGAATGATGTGATGAACATTTATCCGAAGTATAGCATTACGATCAAGTCATTATGTTTATATTGCTATAACATCATACGAAGTAATCTTTATCCTTAGACCATGAGATCATGTTAATTGCTAACACCGGAAGAGTATCTTGATAACATCAAACGTCACACCGTAACAGGGTGACTGTAAAGATGGGTTCAGTACTACGAAGGTGTTATGTTGAGGCTCATGAATCAACAGTGGAATTTTTCAATCCATATGATGGATAGATATACTCTGGGCCCTCTTGGTGATATCACATTAAGATAGCTTGCAAGCAAGTGATGTGATTACTAGAATGTTATATCACGGGAACGAGAAAAGAGTGCATGTCGGTAATGAGATCAAACTAGGTATGGAGATACCGATGATCGAATCTCGGACATGTAATATATCGAGAGACAAAGGGATTTAGTTACAAGCTTTAAAGGTTCTCACGATCACAGAAGTCATCGTTGAATGTGTAGGAGTCAGTACGGATCTCCAGGTCCCGCTGCTGATTATTGATCGGAGAAGGGTCTCGATCATGTCTGCATTATTCGTGAACCATAGGGTGGCACACTTAAGAGTTACCGGACACCATTTTGGAGCACATATGTTTCAGACGAAAGAATTGCAAAGCGCAGGAATTGTTTCAATAGAAACCGGAAATTGTTTCGGGTGAAATTGCAGAAAGTGGTTCTGCATGTAATATTGAAATATTGCAAGGGGCTATATGTGAATGTTTGTTAATTAAAGTAATTAACAAAATTCTGAATAAATTTAATAAAAAGAGTTTTATTAAATGAGAGAGCATTAAATTTGGAGAAATTTAATGCATTTAAAGTGGAGACTTTAAAAGGGAATGTGAAGAGGCATTTTAATGTGGAGGGATTACCACCACATGAATGGGGGAGGTGAGGGGTCACCCCCCCATGCACCGGCCATGGAGAGAGGGGGCACCCCCTCCTCCTATAAAAGGCCACCCATTCCCTCCTTCATCCAACCACCTCCTTGTGAAGGATCTCTCTCCCCCTTTAGAATTATTTCCCCATGGTATCGGATTAGCGAGATACATGTTCCCGGTGGCATTTCGTCTGGAAGGAGTTGCTGCTTCTGCTAGATCGCTGGAGCGAGGAGGTGGAGGTTGTCTGGTGGCCTGAACGTGTGTGCGAGTGCGAATGCGCTGCTGAGTTACGACGCTCGGACTTCCTCACGATCTTGAGATCGGCAAGTGTACGACTACATCAACCACGAGTTCCTACTCGTTAACAAAACTCGTTGTCTTCAAGGGTAAGTTCTCGTTGGATGTATGTCCACCCGTTGCTTTGTACCTAGTAGATAGATCTTGGCGTGTAGTTCACACCGTAGGAATTTTTTTGTTTTCTATGCTGCGGACCCAACAAGTTACACATGAGATTAGGATCCTCACTGTGTTCATTTTTTCTACCGGCACAAATGTCTCATCATAGTCAATCCCATATGTATGACTATATCCTCTCGCAACTAGTCTTGCCTTGTACCTTTCAATTTTCCCTTCTGGATTCTGTTTCACGGTGTAGATCCATTTACACCCAACAACTTTCTTTCCTGCTGGAAGATGTACAAGTTCCCAAGTTTTATTTCTTTCGAGAGAATTTCACTCCTCTATCATGGCCTCGCTCCACTTCGGGTCTTGCTTTTCTACTTTCCAATCTCTTGGGATCACCACAGATTGCAATGATGCGATGAAGGCCATGTAGTTCGTAGATAGAGATGTATATGATACATAATTAGCTATGCCATGCTCCTCCTGGTACCAATTTGGAGGTTTTCTAGCTCCAGCTCAGGTTCCTTTTCTTAAGGCAATGGGCAGATCCAATGAGTCATCGGTGACACATGGCACACTCTCAGATGTGTCAACTTCATCGACCCCTAGATTTTGTTGTTATGTTGCTCCCCCTGCAGCTGGATCTCACCATTTGTTTGACCCTGTTGTTGATGTTTCTCCCCTGCAGCTAGATCTCACCATTTGTTTGACCCTGTTGTTGATGCGGTTGCCTCCTCGTATACACCCTTAAATTTTCTACTTCATTTGGTTTTCTTCATCTCTCTTCACTCATAGGACATGGAATTGAATCAACCACAAATCTTGATGGTTCATCTTCCCTTGTCCTGAATGGTTCACTCTCCCCCTCTCTCCTAGCATTACTTGTGCTAGGAGAGTCAAAGTCAAATAATGAGCTGAGATCCGTCTTCTCTCCATAGAACGGCTCCGATTCTCTGAATGTCATATCCATGCTCACAAATGTTCTCTGTTCACTAGGACTCCAACACTTGTAGCCCTTTTGTCCAGATGGGTATTCAATGAAGATGCACTTCACAACGTGTGGATCTAATTTTCCCACTGATGGTCTGTGGTCCCTAACAAAGAACGTACATCCAAATACCTTTGGGGCGCAATGAACTCATTTTTCCATAGATTATTTCATACAGAGTCCTCATCCAAAGAACTCTTGATGGCATCCGATTGATTAGATAAGTAGCAGTCATAACTGCTTCACTTCATAAGAACTTAGGCACATTCATAGTAAACATAAGTGATCGAGCTACCTCTAGCAGATGTCAATTCTTCCTCTCAGCTACTCTGTATTGTGGAGAAGTATCAAGGCACGAAGTTTGATGAATTACTCCCTTTTCTAAAAGAAAATTGCCAAATTCATGGTTCACATACTCTGTCCCATTATCAGTCCTGATAATTGGAACACCAATGTTGAAATGATTTTGGATATATGCATAGAAGTCCGTGAAGCATGCAAACACCTCACTTTCTTGTTTCATGAGATATATCCAAGTCATCCGAGAGTAACAATCAATGAAGGTGACAAAATACTTCATTCCACTAACAGAGACCACAGGAGACGTCCAGACATCAGAGTGAATCAACACAAAGGGCGATGTGCTCCGAATTCCACGACTCACATATGATGTCCTTGTGTTTTTTCCATACTCACATGCATCACACACAAGCTTGTATTTATCCAGCTTATTCATCTCTTCAGGAAATACCTTACTCATAGTATCAAAGGACATATGGCCCAATCGACAATGTCGGAGTATCACCCTTGCCTCATCATTACTTGCAACTGCCAAAGCGGTGCACAATGCTCCATCACTTTCGTGTCTATCTAAGTACCATAGTCCCTTATGTCTCACACCGATCCCAAGCCTCCTTCTGGTCTTCCTCTCCTCAATTATGCAATTGTATCGATCAACGATGATTCTACAATCAATATCATCTACCAAGGAGCTCATAGACACCAAACTCACCGAAAATGATGGAGCATATAAGACTGAAGACAATGTAATTGACGGTGTGCATTTCACCGCACCGACACCTTTGACAGGTTGATAAGTTCCATCGGTTGTTTGAATGGTCTCTTTATGCATTGGTGGATGTGGAGCATATGATGCAAACTCACTCCACCTACCTGTGACATGTGTCATTGCTCCCGAGTCTAGTATCCAATTTGACCGAGAAGTTTCATCTAATGTAGGAGCCTAATTTGAGATATCTTCTTTAATTTGTGCAAGATTAACAAAATTGCCAAGAACTGTTATTTTCCCACTCTGATTGGTTCTTTCCGCACTCCTATTTGATTTTCTTAATGTCTCCAAATCTTTGGTCGAGAATTCAAGCACCTCCCCTGATCCCTTGGCAGTCAAAATCAACGTGTCCTTGTCTTTGCCCTTGAACAGTTTAGCCAATTTGTTGAGCAATTGCTCAATATCTCGATTCTCTTCCATTCTTGGAGCACCGTTGTGTCCTCTTGTTCTCCCTTTCTTACGTGCCTTGCTGCACTATGCCCTCTTGTTCTCCCTTTTTTATGTGTCTTGCTGCACGAACTCTGCTTCTCCTTAGCATGAACTCTAAACCACACCAGCTCTTTAGCTGCCTACCACTGTTGAAGCCACCAACGCAATCGATTCAAGCAGCACGAGTCTACACTTTCCACCAGCTCACCTTTTGGACTACTTTGTGAGCCTCCAATCCACTCCTCCTTGCAAATGCTGCTAAACTATCTATAGCTGCTCTGGCTCCTTCTCCTCTCTTCCTTGTTGCAATAGCAACTCTCGCTGCAACACCAAGTCAACCACGTACAAGGATAGGGTTTACTTCTCTGCACCAAGCCACCAAGCTGTCATTGGCTTCAATTGCGTCCTCCTCACTAATCCACTGTTGTTTCCAACTTGATGCAGCGCCGCTAGTTCTCCTCGCGGACTGCTGGCCACCGGTCTAGGCTTTTCTTCTTCCTAGAGTCACCACTAAGCCTCACCTACAGCTCGCCCCCTGCCCCACCGTCGTGTCTCCTGCAGGGCACCTCCACACATGCGAGCTCTGGCACTTGGCGATTCACCGTCGGCCACCTCTAGGAACCAGCAGCACCTCCACCTTGTGCTCTGATACCATGTTGGCTTTGGAGGAAAATTCTGGATGGGCTAGTCCCTTGGACCTCCACACCCTCTTATATATATAGCTGAACTTTGTACATCTTAACTAGTACACTGGAACACTCTAGAATCTTGTAGGACACTAACTTAGACTCCAACATTCACTGAATGTTCCAGGCACTCCTAGCACAGCACTACTGTACTAACACTCACTAGAATATTTTAGGCTCTCCTAGGACAGTCTCCAACATTTTTCATAAAACTATTTTTATTTTTCCCAGTTAAGCAATCTTACGCTTCATGACCACTTTGTCATTCTAACATGTAAAGTCTTTTGCACCTCAGGATCACTTAGGTAACTGTTTACATAATAGGCGTGACATGGATTGGACCCCAGTATGTGCCGCATTTTTATTTTCTTCAGTAAGAAAATATTCATGCAAAGTGTGTTTACGTGCATATAATTCAGAGGTAGTGCTATCTAAAAAGATACAATATCTTACATAGCGGTTGGGGCAGTATGTTCAATGGGTGCGTCGATGCAAACCAGACCATAGGTCAATGTCAATGGAATCATACGTGGCCATTGCGTCAGAGCCGCCTTATCATCCGACAGATTGACAGATTGTCCTCTACAACAAGAATTTGGGTAAGTCAGTAGGATTTCCATGATGAATTCTTTATGTTGCTTGGGTACTACAATGAGATATTTCACAATTTTTAGACTTGAAGACAAGAAGCTAGCAGAACGGAGGGCTCAAGCATGGATAGCGCATACTTGGAAAGATTGTGAAACACAAAGTGTAAGGTTTGTTCATGGCATTATTACTATTGTTGTTTCAATAAAGAGGACTCCAGATTTTTTACGTTGACTCTTTTTTTTGCGAAATTCTATGAATCTATTAATAATCATCTGTAGTACAAAGAGATCTAAAAGTAATAAAAATTACAAATAGGTTACTAGACCACCTAGCGACGACTACAAACACTAGCGTGGGCCAAAGGCGCGCCGTCGTCCTCGCCCCTCCATCCCCGGAGTCGGGCAAAGCTTGTCGTAATAGAGCTTGTTGTAGTAGACAGACGGGTTGACTCTAACTATCTACTTTCCCTTTAGGGTCTAAATTTTTGGCTGTTGAACAAATAACACAGATCTTTCGTCTTATTTGTACCATCCATGTGAATAATTAGTTTCTTAGCATTTCTACCTTTTTTCCATTTTGTTGTCTAGGATTTAGTACACTAAAAAATACTGGTATACTTCCATTTTATGTAAACTGCAGTTTAGCTGATATTCCGGAGAATCCATTTCACTGTGAATTATTGATTAGCTCATACTTTATTAACTTGAATGTGTATAGGTCGTTCACCAGTTACAGATTATTGCAGCGAGTATGTTCATTAATTGGCAACTGATAAATCAAAGCACCTTCACGTGGCAGGGTGTTGCCTTGTTGCAGATAACAACCTTTCATCACTAAGAATGTATCGCCTCTACCTAGCATTGAATTTATTCAGAATGTAGTAATTATGCTTAGATTCAGGTACCAACGTTACAGTAGGTATAATCGCAATATAGAACAAAGAGGCTATGCAGATATCAATTATAACAACTACATTTTTTCTGCATGGGCATGATCAATTGTTGACGCATGTTTCTCTCTTGAAAGGTGCTACCTTTTAGGCCTTCAAAATTATAGGTGTGTATTATGGAAGTGTTAATGTGTCATTTCTTTCATGTCATGGAGAACTAGAAACTGCTATAAATTTCAACCCTTCATCAATCTTCTTGACTTTTTGTTGAAAGAGAAGTGAACTGGTTATATCACAATTTCATATTTTGATGGCTGCAACTTCCAACTAACTATATCGCTATTTATTTGATTTGTATCTACCGTCTACAACCATCCACTTTAAGCATTTTAGATCCTTTTTTCATCATATATATACGGCTAACCGATTCACGCTTTGGTATGTCTCGGTTGGACAAGCGTCGGCCTATGTGGGATCTATGCTAATCATTCTTCCTAGGTGGCACCGTTTGCCCAGACATAAAGTAACCTTGGGTAGATAGTTACAAATTCTCTCTCTTATCTCTTGCTAATTAATGTCCATCTATTTGTTGTAATCCATAGTCTTTGTGCAGATCATTTTTATCCCCTTCTCTTCATGCTCTTGGTAATGCCGAGTTTCATTGTGTAGTTTGGTGCTCTTCTATTTCCATAAATTTTGCTATCAGCATCAGTTGCACGCACCTCCTTCTACATGATTAATATCAATTGCTACTGAGAAGTGTTATATTCCTTATCCGTCAGATTACTAAGTTTTTCTTGCAATATAAATATTTTGTATCTAATCTAAGCTACAACCTGCTGCCTTCCCTTTAAGCACCTAATATATTTCATCTCTGGCTTTTCTATGTTCAATTGGTCATGGTTTTTATCCACTAACGATCCATTTTGTTGTGGCAGTGGCCACTCCTTGTGCTGATCTAGAGGAAACCCACGAAGGACCCCTACAACATGTACCAACGGATTTTCTCTAGGTAATTGATTAAATGCATATAATATCTTCCTAGGCTAGTATACTACATATTTAGTATTTCGCTGCGGCCGGTGAATCCGTTTGTACTGAAAGAAGAGCATACAACAATCGTATTCATACTTTTTGTTGTTATTGTTGTTGTGACCTTGTGAATGTCCATTCCATATACCACATGATAGTGGGTTGCCGAAATCGTTTTTGCTAATACAGATGAAGATCATGGGGATAACAAAAAGGCTTGCATTTCCTAGCCTCCTTACAATAATATAGCACATTAATTTCTCTTGTTAGAGATTCTATTCCTTACCATCGTGTTTATGTTCTTCCACACATCTTTTGTGGTTCATGTTGATTACGTAACTGATGTGCTCTCCATCCGAATAGGTGCCCAGTTACCAATCTGCAGGAATTGTTACTCAATGAAGTGAAATTGGCATGGTAGGGGTTTTGGAGCTAAGTCAATACTAATTGATTTTATACTAGAAAAATAAGATGTCGATATATTAAACTTGTTTAGTAATTTTTTATGCTGCAGATTAGTGCCTTATAGAAAACCAATGCCTCTGACCAAAGAAAGAAGAGTACTCTGGTGGCTCGCGGGACAAGAGGCCAGACGAAAGAGCTTTCGTCTTCTGCTTTCCCATACAGAGGTTTTTTTTCCTAGATTATTTTCCAGTTTTTTGCCATCTCTCATAAAGACTACACAGATGCTTCTTTTGTTTTTACTTAAAGTATATATTCAGGTTTTCGACCTGTTTTTGCATCATTAGTAGCACAAGGTATTTTTGAATTCATGCCAAGCTTTCGGTCTCCTGTTTACATTTCCCAGTGAACCTGTTGTTACTATAGCCTTAGGCTAGAATAGCTTAATATATTATGTCTTCCATATATCTACTGCTTACACACGTATCATTCTACCATGGTATTTCAGTTGTCGTGGCCTACCTGATGTTACATTGTTTAGTGGTTACTCGATATTTTACCACTTGGCAATCCAATTTTATTATTCGGGTTATATTCTCGACGTAGTTCTTTTTCTTTGTAGTTTTGTTTTTAAATTGTCCTGGCTCCGCGTGCTAATATTCTGCTTATCACTGCTATTGTAGTGTATTCACTCATATCTTGTATATATGTAGCCTCATTGCTTGATTATTTTTTTGGTTAAAATTGAATTTTGAGTTTCTGCGATGAATTAGATTAATTTTGTCAACAGAATGAAAACCTGCAGATGATTTAGTTTTCAAAGATGGAGAAGGAAAGGAAGCCATTTCGGTCCTCGGTGTGATGCCGACAAGAAGAGCACAACACCAAGGTTGTTAGTCCTCTCCTAAAGGCCTGCGACGATGAGGGACTGCCATGTCCATCGTTGCTCTTTGTGGCTCTTAGGGAGGTCGGCGGGCGACGCTCTCATCGCTGCTGCTCCGCATCTTCTTCCTCTTCAATGTTCAATGGGAGGAGCATGTGTTACCTCCCAACCACATCAGATGGGAACGCCTCAGCCATCATCGCCGCTTAGAGACGAAGGACGACATCAATCTAGGGTGAGCACTACCCCTTTATTCCACTAGATTTTAATTAAATCCCCATATAATCTCCCATCTTTGTTTATCCCGTAATTATGTCTACATCTAGAATCTAAATCACACACTACTGATCCTAATCTGCCGGTGTGCCATACTTTACAGTTTTACCTTTTTATATCATGGTTGCATTTCTGTACAACACTCCTGGATGTTTTTCCGTAGTTGTTTGTGTTGGTATGTCTCCTGTTATCTCTTCACGTCTACCAAAGTCTTAAAACGAAAACCATGATGAAAAGTTCAAAGGAAGAACATGCCACATGCTGCAGATTCTAGAGATAGTTTCTCTAGCTTTCATTTGTTATTTCACCTATTGAAATTTGGGTTGTCATATTTACCATTGAATATATTCTGTAATGGCTTGATAGAGTTGACTTGTTTCTATTAATTTCTTAAATGATTATTAAGCTATCTTTTATTTTTCATCAATACATATTATCATTGGGTTTCAAATGTTGCTCTTTGGTACAAGTTTTCGCACTACTCTTGGGTGAGATATTTTCAGGTGAAGCTAATTTCTTCAAAATGTAAATAAATTTTCCCATGATCACAAATCATTATTTTTTCCATGAAAAAATGATGTAAACAATACACGGATGAAAATAACAAAACTTAGGCTCCTTTTGAACATTATTGTTGGGTCATGTGGTCGTTCATTTTATGTGAAATAAATAAGAAGTTCCAGGTGTAATATACATTTCGCTCTCGCACGTATTTGTCATTGTCACCATAAACTTTTTTTCACCATGCCCCAGTTTGCTCAATAGTGTCGTTCAGAATAGAGAACTTTTAAAACCTTTCCCCTAATAATAAATACATTACTTATTGTCAACTTTGTAGGCTATTTCCTTTTCCTGGTGTTTAGTGCGGCTGCCTAGGTTGCCTTTCTTGTATTGTTGCATGTAGGATCTGCTTTGTTTTTTGCCAAACAAGTAATTGGCTGATTCGGATGCATCAAATACCTATCATTTTTCATGCCTGGCCTCTTTAATTTCTTCCGGATAAAAAGGTTAGAACAATCTATTTTCTTATGCCCCCTCTTTTCTCCAGTATACTAATTGAGTATTCTTTGTTCAGTAGTAGCAGCATTGCTTTTGTACATCTAATATTTGTGCCATCCATCAAAGTTATTGCATATGTACGTATATTTGTTTTTCTTACAGTGTTTGTTTCTATCGAGAAAGCGAGAGAATGGTGAATTAAGCCACATTGTATGGATATATATAATTTTAGTTATTCAAGTTGCATAGTGAACTTTGCAGCTGGATGTGAATGCTAATGTAGCAGAATGAGTCCATGGGGCCATCGGACATATGTCTTTATTTTGTCAGCAAGTACTAAGTATTGTGTATCTTAGCCACTCTAATGGAGAATGCCTGGTGGACGAGGTTCGGAATACTCTTCTTTCCAATTTTCAAGACATGGGTTTAGACTTAAACATATATGCGCCCACTTGGAGAAACATCTAGAGAAATGAAGATGAGTTCCTATTCCTAGACTTAAAACCAAGGTACATTCCAACAAGTTTCAATGTAGAGTAGATGATAGGTTGAGGTCATATCATATAGAACATAAATTAAGCTTGTGGTTTTTACCATTTGTTTGTCATTTTTCAGGAAGATAGAAACCTCTAACCAGTACCTCATGCAACAGGTGACTACCAAAGAAGCAGATAAGCCACCTTAGTAAGTTATGGAATACTTTCATAGATGATGTGTACTGAATGGATTAATAAGATTATTCGAAATGCACTATCCGAGAGAGAGACCGGTCTGCGATGCATTATTAGTCCGGTTCTTACTGAAGTTGACAAGGCTTGCAAAGTAATAATTGATTGAAATTATTTCATTATCCTACGTTCTATTTATCAGTGATTTTCTTTGTCTTTATCACTTAATAGTATAACTTTCTTGATGTAATTTCCTAAGAATATTTCTTCTTCTGCTACATGTTATTTTGGGAACACTTTGCTATGGTTGGGCGTTCCTTATCTGAAAGTGGTTTTAGGACAAGGTCACTTCTGCATTTACGTAAACTTTCTGGTCCCATTATGTCTTTGATGGGTGCACCCAACAGTTCTAGTCAGATATGAAGCAATAGACACCCAAATTTAAATTAATGTAGTTGATGAGTTACTTTACCTGACATTTTCAAATATAGGAGGTTAGGATGCATCCACGAGCCATCATTTCGGCTTCATGGCATGCATTTGCAGTTTCCTTTCTTTGGCACCTAGGTTGTAGCATGTTTGTGACATGCATTTGTAGTTTCCTTTCTTTGGCACCTAGATTGCAGCATGTTTAGATTACATTAACTGTATCTAAGCTTATCTCATCGCAATGGTGGTGGTTGCTCTATATGTTTTATAGTAATAAAGCTCATGGAAGTATACCCTCCACAAATAGTTGTTTTGCATTCATTTCACCCATGTTCAAGGAAATTGTCTTTGGCAGGCATGCATCCAGTTTAAGTTACAACTAAATAATGTTGTATTTATTAATTATTGTAGATACTGACTACAATGGTTGCATTATCTATGTATAGCATGGAAGGCCCTGCCAAAGCACCCACGAGAACCAAAATTATGGTTGTCGTAGATGGTGCAAACCTGATGGAGTGCTAGTGAGAAACAACATCTTAGACAAAAGCGTTAGTCTGCATTTTCCCTTATCTTTTACCTTTTGTATATGGGACCGACTAAGTCCGACTGAGAATTTGTTATTTCTCAGCCGATTGACCTTGCCTACAATCGTTACAGATTTTTCTTCGGATCTGGCGTTTAGCCATGTACCTATCTTTGCTGGTGGTCTTAGTTCACTTGGGATTTTGTTGGGCCAGACTTTCTGTTCCAGGATAACTATGGTGGGTTGAACAAGAGACACACATTGTTTGCCTTTGTTTCCTTCCGGTGGACGCCAACACGCCAATAAAATAGAGATGCCCAAGAGGAGAATTGGTAGGTTAATTTTCATGTGATGGATAATTAGCTGTAAATGTTGTTATTAAACTTTAGTTAAAATCTGCTTACAACTCTCTTGTCATATGGAAATAATAACGACGCAAATTTAGCGCCTAGAACATTTTTCCCCTTGGTTGCTATGGCTGTACAACTAAGAAAACCTAGTTGCAACCTATTTACAACAAAAAAAGTACTTGTAACTTCAAAAATTCTCAGTTGCGATCCACTTGCCACTAGAATTCTCAGTTGCGACCTACCTGCAACTAAAAATTCTCAGTTGCAACCTACTTGCAACTCAAAAATATAAAAATTCTCAGTTGTAATGTACTTGCAACTGAAAAATGTCAGTTGAGACCGACTTGTAACTTAAAAAATTCTTAGTTGTGACCCACTTGCAACTGAAAATTCTCAGTTGCAACCTACTTGCAACTGAAAAATGTCAGGTGTGACCGACTTGTAACTTAAAAAATTCTCAGTTGCGACCTACTTGCAACTGGAAATTCCCAGTTGCGACCCACCCGCCACTAGTAATTCTCAGTTGCGACCTACTTGCAATTGGAAAAAATCTCAATTGCGACCCATTTGCAGCTGAAAAACCTTAGTTACGATCCCACCCGCAACTCGAAAAACTCAGTTGTGACCTACTTTTACAGCGGGAAAATCTCAGTTGCGATATACTTTTAACTGAAAAAAAACTCAATTTCAATATACATACCATGGTGGAAAGTGTTTTACAACCTACTTCCAACTCTGCACAAATCACACTCGACAGGGTATTAGCAAAAAGGATTTCTCGGTACCCAATTATTGCTACCACACTCTAATTACCATCAGCTCGTGTGTTCATAGAGACATCAACTAGGAAAAATTGTTGAAGGAACTTGCCTAACGCTGGGTCACATTTGTACTGCATATAAACCCGAAACTTTTGCACACCATGGCAATAAAAATAAAAATAAAATGCAACCTGGAGCTAAACACGTGAGGGACAAAAGAGCAAGCAGCAGCCACCGACAACAACATATTCTCTAAAAAAAACATATTCTAGCTGTCTCCCCGCGACAACACAACCGAGGCCCATACCCGCACAAGACAACAGCAAATAAAGCCCACAGACTAACGCGATGTCGTCTAGCCCACAAGCAATGCTAAATTGCACGAATCTTGGCACTATAGATCTAACGGTGCAAGAGGTGATTGAGAAATAAGTTCTTAGGCGCCTGAGAAATAGCAAAACCCTTTGTATATTGATGGATTCTAATATAGCATCCGTTTGCATTTTGGCTTAGCTTGGTATTTACCTTTTGTATATTCCTCTAAGCACTCATCCATGCTTACTGAGTTATTCTCCAAATAGGCGGCTTTACCTTATGCATTGGAAAAACGGTGATCTATTTTCCTATCTTACGCTTGAATTTCTTTGTAGCAGATACTGTCTTTTGGTTATCCATAGATGTAGGCATTTTTAGGGCATTACACCTGAGCATTGGGCAAGTATCAACCAAGGAAGCCATGACTTTGTACATTGGGAACCTGCTGACTCCACACACGGACTTTTTGTTGTGAACCTGAATGGAATCCCTCAATGTATTTAGCTACTACTACCTCCAAACCATCTATTTGTAGCTAATTGTGATGTATTTCATATTTTCACTGCTTCATGCACCGTTTTTTCGCTTTTAACACACTATGTATCTACCCGGTCCACTGTGATGTCTGATAGCTTAAATTGTTATGTGTGTCATTTTGTGTTGGCTCTATGTTATTTTCTCAGCTTACTGTATAGTGTTGTACAAATGTTCATCGGTGTGAATTCAACAGGATCGTAAATCATTGCAAATTCCATGGGATTGTGTGGCACACCGCACTCCTAAATCTGCCTTTTGATGTTGCTATTACTCACTGATATAGATGTTGTTTCTTTTGTTGTCCGAAATAGGTCAGGCTCAATGTGACTTCCAACTATCCTTCACTTGAAATGTTCAACCCTATCTTCCAACTATCCTTCACTCGAAATGTTCAACCCTATTGAATTAGTCCCATTTTAAATCTTTTACATATCAAATTTGAATCTTGACGCTTTCCAACCTTCTGGTAAATATTTTTCGCCACTTATAATCATCAAATTAGATCAAAATCAACGGGATTGTGCGCCAAGGCGCACCCGTAAATCTAGTTGTCGTCATGCCCCCCAGAGGAACATGCCGCCAGAGAGCCCTAGACTGTTAGTTCATGAGATAAAAATCTGGCAATTTATCGATCAAATCTACTGGTAGAATAGCAAAAGTTTCTACCATGTTATATTTTATAGCTGCCGAAATGGAAAAGATCTGTTTATTTGACACAATATTAAGCCTTCAGATTCTCAACTAAAGCTGCAGAGATTCGGCAATCTGGGCCTGGGGAGAGAACTGCTTCATCATTTCACTGATGATGGCTGTCCAGAAGAAAGCCTCTCAGACCTTGCCTTGTTAGCTCGTTCCATGTAGTCCTGATGAGATTCATGCTTTGCCCCTGCAATGAATGGGATATATTGTAATCAAGCCAGTTTTCCAGTACTAAAACGAGTAATTTTCTGGTTGATTTAATTACTCCCTCCGACCCAAATTAGTTGACTTAGATTTATCTAGATTCGATTGTATCTAGACATGATTTAGTATTAGATACATCCGTATCTTGAAAATTTTGAGTCAACTAATTTGGGTCAGAGGGAGTAAAAAGAAGCTTTCTCAAGCACGCAGGTTAATGATGAAATTCATATATGATGTTTTAGTGATGAGTTCTGAAAATTACCCTACGAATATAAAGGCGTATATGCTATGAATTATGAATTCAAACTTCAAGGTTGTCAAAATCACAATTCTATCATACGATTCTACAACTTTAAGATCCAAATTGAGTGGACAGATTCTACGATCCTAGTAGTAGAATGTACGATATTACGATTCTTGCAGCTATGATCCTATGATTTGCGATTCTACCATAGGGGTTCTGATCCGACGAATCACGATTCTCACAACGCTGCTTGCTATACCACTATCACGGAAAAGGTCGTGCATCATAGCTATTGCTATCAACTGTAGGCTTTTAATTTCCTCCGTTTACACCTAACGTCGTGTGAACACAGGGCAAACTTCGATGAGTAAGTACTCCCTCCGTTCCAAAATATAAGATGTTTTAGCATTTTTCTGAAACACATGTCTCTAGACGCCTTTTAGTGTGTAGGTTCAATCATTTTGCTCCGAACCTACACACTAAAAGGCGTCTAGATACATGTGTTTCCGAAAAAGGCTAAAACATCTTATAATTTGGAACGGAGGGAGTACAAAAATAACCAGTTGTGGTCAGTACAAGGCTGAGCCTGCGAACCAAATAAGTCGTACATAATGCACTACGTGTTCTCAAACATAATCCACACATGTAAACATCTTGCCTTTCCACCATAATCCTAACAGAGCCAGAGCAACAGTAGCACATCAAAATCCAATAGAAACATTAACCAGTCTATATCAATCACCCAATCTAGACCATAGCATATTCAATCTTAACCAGACTAACCTAATTAAGAGATAGCATTGAAGTCTTCACCAGAATCCTCCATACATTCTTTATCATCTAACTTGATTTCGGTAAGTGATGTGATGTGTAGTGTATTATTTGCACCTGATCAGCAATTCATGTCCTACTCTCCGTAAAAAGGGTGTCAGTTACAATTTTGTACTCCCTCTGTCTCAAAATAGATGTCTCAATTTTTTCTAAATTTGGATGTATCTAGTACTAAATAGTGTTTAGATACATCCAAATTTAGACAAATTTTTGACATCTATTTTGAGATGGAGGGAGTATTATATTTTGTTCTAGCCCAAAGTTTCCCTACTGAATGTTTTGCTAGCCAAAATTTTGGTTGTCCAAGAGTTGGCCAACATTGGCAAGAAAAATGAAGTAGAGTGGGCAAATAGCCATTGCCATGCCAAGAAACTGGGAACCATTTTACAAAAAACTAGTTTTTTGGTCATAGCCAAAAAAGTTGGTAGGGTGAGCTCTGGCCACAATCCAAACATACCCATAGCACTATCAAGTGCTCAAACATCTGCATCTGAATATCTTGTAGGGTTGGAAGGTGCAGAAACATATATATAGGATTATTCTGTTGCTTGATGCCTTTCTTGTCATTGGTCATATGTGTAATGTGAATGCGAAGCCTATGTCACTAAGCGCTTGATATAATGTGGAGAGTAGGTACTACTAGCCATATTGATAAACCCTAATACAAGCTGTGGTTACATATGTGCATAGAAGTTATCCAAAGAAATTACTTTTAAAGGCATGCCATCATGAGAATTATTTGCTAAGCCCTGCATCAGGGACAGTGTACAAGTAAATGGTTAATGCACTAATACATGTTAGTACTGTGTATGGTACTACGGTTTATTACTGGTAAAACAATACACTTATGACATACCACCTTATAATTTACAGGGAAAATCAGATATGGTTGCTCGATCATCTGTAGACAGAATGTTCGTGCCCACATAGTATGGGAGGTTGTGGATTTCCATACAGGGTTGTGAAAGTCAAGGTACAATTGCAAATTGAGTAAGGTGTATAATTTATGTAACTATATATTTTGTACTCCCTTCGTCTCAAAATAGATGTCGAAAATTTGTTTAAATTTGAATGTATCTAAACACTATTTAGTATATAGATACATCTAAATTTAGACAAACTTTTCACATCTATTTTGAGATGGAGGAAGTATTTTACAACAATACATACTCTACCTGATTGATAATCAAATAACAAAGGTGGGCCCACAAAACAAAGTTTTCTCATTCATGGTTGAAGCGAACATACACATACCACCTGAGGCAATATCTCAAGTGCATAGTGCATAAGCATACTACCTCCACTCGTAAATACTCCCTCCGTCCAGAAAATAAGTGACTTGGATTTGTCTAAATTTGCATGTATCTATACACTAAAACGCGTCTAGAATTCTAGATACATGCAAATCTAGACAAATCCAAGTCACTTATTTCTAGACGGAGGGAGTACATGACATCCTAAAATGTGTGCAATCAGCTCCTAACTTTGACCTATATTATATTAATAAAAAAAGAGTTTCATTGTATGAACTAACACAATAAGTGTTTAGATTTGTAATAGAAATATTTGAGGATCTCATTTTGAAAACAAATATTAGCATATTCATCTGAAAAAGATCGGTCAAAGTTTTAGTATATCGCAACTAGATCATCTATTTAGAACAAAGGGAGTATGTGTTTTCTGTGCTAAACTGCCTCATGATGCTTAATATTCCACAGGTGTTCTGAATGTTTGAAATACGGTGCAAAAATGATATGGGTATCATCCAACAGGAAGGTATGCATGTCCAACCGAGCTACAGTAATATCAGTCTCCTACTCTGATTTTCTAACTTCGCAACTTTGTTTACTGACCATTTATTCCAAGGAGGCTGGTAGTTGCAGAAAATTAATCTTATGATAAGTTATTGAATCACTCATGGGCAATGATTTCAACCAGATGTTAACTGAAACATAATCAAATGACTCCAAATCTTGAGCATGCAAAAAGAACTAACAAAAATCCAAGAGAACATCACTGGCTTTGAATAATTCGGTAATAAATTTTATCATTCAGATACTCACTCGTTCAAATGATCATAATCGAATTGAAACAGTGTGATTTCCCAAAAATATACCCCTCTATCGAGACCCCTAAGAACAGTTACTTAACTGAGCAACTGGATCGCAATGCCACTACCACAGGGGAACAATTATAATATTTCCTCAACTTAAGAAGCACAAAGTACACAGCAACCCTTGATAAGCAACACAAATTGTACCAAACCCTAGTTCTCAACGAGAGCTGCACACCAAATAGAACGCGAAATAGGACTCTAGCCTAAGTGAATTCGCTGACTCTTCTAAATTCCATGCAAATCATTAAAGTAAATGAAAGGAGGTGGGAGGGACAAATGATTTGATCAAGTAAAAAAAAGGGAAAGGATTTGATACCTCGGGTCATGAGGTACCAGGGCACCCCGAAAATGGCGGCGAAGATGGCGATGCCCGCGACAACGTGCTTCTTCTCTCCGCTGTACAGGAAGTGGTCTACCCGGGCACGGAACCCCGCGCCACCGGAGCCAGTGGCCTCGCCTCCCATCGCCGCCGCCGCCGCTGCCTGTATGCTGTTGGAACTTGGTGCGTGGGCTACGACTACGAGTTATGTTTTCGGGTTTCTTTTGGGTCGCCAGACTCGCGTGCAACTATTCGTTTACATCTCATAGCCCGCACTTCGCCTACCGTGTCCCCTTGTCTCTTTTTCGACATATTCTATCATTTGCCTCACTTTAATCTGATCAAATTGCAAAATAAAATACTCCCTCCGGTCCTCAACCTTTTTTTTTAAATTTCAACGATCTATTAATAATCATCAACAGCAAAAAGTTCTAAAAGTAATAAAAAATACAAATAGATCATTGGATCACCTCAACTTTTTCTTAGATACGAATACATCTAGTCTAAATACTTAATTGGTATATCTGAATCTAGATAAAATTGAGAACAATAATATGGGTCGGAGGGAGCAAGCCAAATCACCAATCCCCCATCTTCTTCCTTCTCTATTGGTTTACATCTCACATCCCGCACTTTGCCGCTGTCGCGTTCCATAGGCTTCCCCAGCCACGCGAAGATGCCCTTCTCCCGCTCC
Source organism: Avena eriantha (assembly GCA_910589775.1). Lineage (NCBI taxonomy): Eukaryota > Viridiplantae > Streptophyta > Magnoliopsida > Poales > Poaceae > Avena > Avena eriantha. The sequence continues at coordinate 38,983,294 of OU342746.1, forward strand.
GGCCACACGTCTGTGGCACGCTCCTGCGAGATCCCACTCCAACGACCATCCATCCGAGAGGAGGAGGCCGACCTTCTGCTTGTGCTGCTCTCTCCCAACGTCATCTACGACGAACCACTGCCTAACTTCCCGCCGGTGCTCCGCTGCAGCCTACGCCCCTTCCGGACACTGCCCAGCTTCCTGGCGCCAGGTACTCGTGCCCTGGCTGTATCGTCACTATTGTGCGTGCAAAATCTCCTGCCACGGCCTGATTCGCTACACGCGGTCGGCTGCTCCGGTGCGAGAACCGGCGCGGCGAGATGGCGGTGCTACCATGGATGTATGGTGTTGCTACCAATGTTGGAGGCTTTGCTATCTTGGGTGCACGACGTTGCTCCCGATGACGGGTGGTATTTGCTAGCCCAGGTGTACATTGTTGCTACCGATGGCACACGACTTTGCTACCTTAGGACTACGACGTTGCTACCGACGACATGTGCTTTTGCTACCATGAGTGCATGGTGTTGCTATCTTGGGCGAAGCGGGGCTGATTTTGCTACATACTTGTTTATATTTTGCTATGTACCTGTTTCGTTTTTGCTACATTTATGTTCTTCAAATACTAGACTTATTTGTGCACAAATTTTTACTATGAATTCTGGGATGTCTTTGCCGAAATTGGTTTTTACTACACTAATACAAATTTTCGCTACAATTGTTCTCTTGTTTTGCTACGTTAGCACAATTTTTTTTGCTATAGTCTCCGGTGAAATTCCGGCGAGATTTGTCTTTTTCATTTTTGTCTCGTGGACAAACCCTTTTTTCTACATGTAGCAAAAATTTATAATTTTGTAGCAAAAACTGGTAGTTTTATAGCAAAAGCGAGATTGTGACCTTTTCAGATGACACATGTCAGCATGTTCACCCGGGGAATCGGAAGGTTTTATCCATGAGGCTACTGCTCGGGTATTTGCGGGGTTGGGAGGGTTTTTTTCCGGCACACTCCCTAATCCCCAAAATCCCGACAAGCCCGTTTACCTCTAGCGTATTTCCGTGTTTCCTCCCGGCCCATCCCGGCAAATTCCCCCGAACCCAACAAATCTCGTATTTCCGTGTTTACCTCTACCCGTGTATTCTCACCCACGAGTCTCCCCTCGTGTATCGTCGAGGACGACGGCGCGGACGAAGGCGAGGTGCACAGGACGCCGGCCTCGGGACAGCACAGATGTCCAGCCTGTTTCCGCCGGCTTCTATCGGTGAGTTTCTCCCCGACCTACGTCGGCCTCTCCTCCAGGCCCCGTCCATCTCCTCTCCTTCCTTCCCTAGTTTTTTCTTGGTCACCGCTGCCGTCTTGTGCGTCTTCGGTCGGCAGCACTGATGGGATCCTCGATTTCGTCCTGGAGCTCAACCGTGCACCTGCGGCCGATGACCGTGCGAGATCTGCTAGCTCCACAAATCTTGCGGGATTAATCTACGGGCTCAACAAGTAGCATGGTAGTATTCTTCGAAGGATTAAATCTTGCCCAAATCGACTAGAGTTAGGTAGCTTTGTATTAGGCTGGTAGGATGAGCTACTGAGATGGGAGGATGGTCTGATGTTGTGGAAGGTCTCGACAGCACCATCTATCTATCTATCTTATCTAACATTAATATTTGTTTATATGGTGTTATGTTGTTACTTCCAGATTCTGCAATATATTGTTAGCTGTGTGCTGAGAGGTTTCTTAAGCAGCTATTAATTTACATATAAACTGAAGCAGGCTTAGCTGAGTGACAGAGTGAGCGATGTTATTTGAACAATGTAGCTATCTCTTGGTAACAATTATTTTTGTTAGATGTACTTCTGTGAGACCATGATAGCCGCGACTCTGTTTGCCGGATGGCTGGTATATAGGGATGCAAGTGGACGTCCGTGTTGACACATGGGCCTGTCCGTATCAGCCAATTTCTCTCTAATCAATAACTGTTCCTTAATCAATTTGTGCTGCGCACTCATTATACGATTGTCCGCCATGTCCGGCAGACAAACGGATTGCATCCCTACTGGTATAGTACTCATTGTTCTCATGATTTCTCATCCTTATTCTCTGTGCTTTTAATTTATAAAGTAGTATGGTTTATGAAAATTGCCTCTACCTATTAGATCAGAATATTCAATGTTAGAAGTGAAATGGAGGATCTCCCCCTCCGTTTGATTGGAAATTTTTGCTAGGTTTTGTTTCGGCTGTGTTTACCATCTCTATCAGATAGCTGAGATAGATGGCCTTGTCAACTACAGTTTGCCCTCTTTTACCATAGTCAGATGCTCAAAGATATATTCCCTTTGAATATCTCTTCCTTTACCTTTTTGGTGGAAAATATATGATTGATACGCTTACATGCACCGCGAGTCAAATGGGAAATGCCAGTTTTGAATATGCTTGATACGCTTCTCTGATATTGTTTGAAGAGATGCATCATGCGTGTGTTAGTGATGGACTTCTAATCCAAATTTTGCTACTGGTTCAGTAGGAAAAATTTATTATCTTAATCTTTCCTGAGGAAGTTGGTTAGTAATTAACTACCCTGTTTGCTGTTGTTTCTTTCGGTACACTGTACCATACAAACTGAGAGAAACCTTCTTTCTATTTTGTTTTTCCTTATCCATTTTCTGTCCATATTTGTGTCATCTTTGATATGCTTGTAAAGTTCATCTCCTACTATCTTCTTTTACATAAAACTAAATATTATCACTATACTTTTGTTGCTAGCTGAAAGGTTATCTGGGCTCAATTCTCAAGGTTGGATCTGTTTGTGTGTTGATGTGTTTGTCGCTCTTGGCTAGGTTTGGCTTGTTCTCCATTGGTAGCTATGCATTGTCAGGTGTTCATTTATTGTTTTCTCTGTATTATTGTTTTTTAATTCTTAGATGTATGCCGACCAGCATGTAACTGGTACTGAATTGCTCCCAAATTCTTGGTTATAATTACTTGGGGTAACCGATGCTATATCTAAGAATGTTGGCTTCAGTTTCCGATTCTTTTTCAGGATTATGCTTTGCAAGATGAATTCCGAGGACAATGCAAGGAAGGTTGAGGGCTGCTCTTTTCTCGATGTCAAGGCAATGAAGTGTTTCAGTGTTCGATCAAGATTTTGAAGTTATAAGTATGCCTATGACTGGATTGTAATAATGTTTTAAATGCATAACTTGGTGTCTTGTTCGTAGGTTATATTTAAGCTCCCTCGAATTAGATGTCTAAGCTCCCTGGAATTAGATGTCTAAGCTCCATGCAAATTTATTGAGTGCAAAGATTAGAACGATATTCATATATTATAGCGAAGATCGTATTTTTATTTGAGTGACTATATCTATTGTAGTTGTAAAGTTTCAGTTTTTGGTACCAAGCTCGATAAATCGTAATCCCTTCCCATTCCTGAAAATCAAAGTAACTAGAGGGGATTGGGAAATGTGGGGAACTGGGGGGATTGGGTGAAAGGGAGGGATTTGGGGGGGATTGGGTGAAAGGGAGGGATTCACCAAATCCCCTCCCATCCCCAATCTCCTAGGGGGTGGAAATACTCTAGAGGTAAACAAGGCCTGAGGGATCGGAAGGTTTTATACTCCGGGAACGCGTAGTACCTCCCCTTGAACCTTCTTACTTCCTTGATTCAAATTGATTCGAATAGTGGAGTAGCTCTTTTGGTTAAAAAGAACAAATCTTCCTATCTTGATTTTTATAAAATAAAAATGCGTCATACGGTAGATCTATACCTAATCTCTACTACTTATAAAGGCACCAACATGAATTGCGCTAAAGACACCCCATCACACATACACATATGTCTTCTAACCACACGATCAGGCAGTCTAATAGAATCCAACAGCTTCTGTTAGCCTAATCTTTCTCTTTGGTGCACCTAACAATTACCTCCGACGGACTGAAACTCTGCCCGCATCCCGCTCCCCGCACTCCTCCCGAGTCTGCACAGGAAAAAAACGGCATCACACGATCCTCCCATCTTTTTCCACGCTTTCCCCTGCCCCTGCCCCATCGCCTTTCCCCACTCGGCGGCGCCCCACCCGCACCCACACCGTCATCCTTCCCTCGACGCCTCCTCTCCACGCGCCGCCCCTGACCTGCATCGCCGCCTCGCCATACGGCGCCGCCCCTGACCTGCATCGCCACCTCGCCGTATGGCGCCGCCTGAATCCCCTATAGAGCTGCACCGGCTTCCGTCTACTGCAAGGAGGACACCCGCGATGGTGCGGTTGGGGTCTGATTAAGTCTGAATCCCCAGCCGCCGCTGAGAGCCCCCTCCACCGGCGGCCATGGTCTCGACCAGGACATCTGGTCTAGCCCTACTCCGGGCTTCTCTGAGGAGGACGTGCGGTGGTTTTGGGTTCCCCGATGCTGGTGGTGGTGCCAATGGTGGGAAACTCCAAACTGGCCTTTCGCATGCTGTGCCGGCGAGTGTGCATGCTCCACTCCCGTAACCTCTTGGAGAATGAGAAGCATATGCAAATTGAGTTTACTTCCTGCAAGGTAACTCATGCATAGGACGGTCTATATATTCATGTCAGCCAAATGGATTTATGCATGCAGTTCATCATATCTTCAAGATACATTTATTTCAGGAAAACAAATGGAGCCCCTTTGTTTTTGTGGGTCATTATATTTTGACACTGGCAGTAATTCTGTTTCTGGAAGTATAACACACCATTTTTTTTGCTCTTTCCCGCATCAAGCTATAACACTCTATCGCATATCTTGCCGTTGAGGAACGGTCGAGAGCATCCGGTACTAGATTGAGTTAGCATTCTGTGAGGATTAAATAACGTTCAAGAACAAGGTTGTTCCTTGCACTGTGTGAACCTGTCAAAGGTGTGCTGTCAAAAGTTACATGATCATATCTAAATATTAATTGTTCAAGAGAAGGCGGATATCCTAAAAATATCCCTGATGTTAACTATGTCATTTGTTTTACCTGTTGTAGGTGTGCTCGGAAACATTTCTCATGTTTCTAATTTCTAAAGGTGTCCAGTTTATCTTGCAGTTCACCTTCACTGTCGTGTCGCCAGCTCCTTTGACCACCGGCCGCATATGTTCTAGGTCCAATGCAAATACTGAAGCTACATGTATGGGAGCAAGTGAGCATTGATGTCTCTTCGCTGATTGGACGACGGTACCGAGTAATTTACTTATGTTGTCATGGGCTTGTAGAACCAACTTATATGGAAAGAAAATAGTCTTCTTGCATCTAAGCTACTGCTAGCCTAAGCATGACCAAAAGGAAAAAATGCAACTGCAAGTATGTCTTATATATGCTATGGTTCTCATGCAGGTTCGGGCATGGAATTAAATTTGATAGCAAGAAGAGACTTCTGAAGTCTAGATATTGGGAAGAAACAAAATCTTGCATGGAAACAAAGATTGAGGTATTACTATTCTTTCTAGATTTTGGACATCTCAACCTTGATTGTTCTTGTATAGCACGTTGTGTTTCAGAGTCGCACTCCTTAAGGTTTCGTATTTGGCATCATGATTTATCATTGTTGATTCATAGGGTGCATGCCTACAAATGTATGTAGATGCACACGTGTACTAATCATAGGCCCGAGCTAAAACTAATTAATGTTAGCTTGCACGTCCTGTGATGTGTGCTTACATTACCTTCGGTAGTTTGGTGTTGTGAGGAAAAAAGATTGTATTTTGAGAGCAATCACCAGCACCTAAAAGCTAAGTGTGCGCGATTGAGCGACCATCAAATTCACTGTGCTTCACTGCTTTGGCACTCAACTGCTATTTTTTTTATCAGCTAGAAAACATTCAACGAATCATTTCAAATGTAGCAACAAGAACAAACAACCTTCTTTTCATGTATTATTACTTGGGCCAATCTTTCTTAGTGTCTTAATTTGCTAAGATTTAATTTGATGTTGCTGGCATATTCATAAATCATTTCAAGCGTATTAACAAGAATCAGGCATCCCATTTTCATGTATTACTTGGATCAATCTTTCTGTTTGTCTTAATTTGATTTGATTTGATTTAATTTGATATTACTGGAAGTTATGTTTGAGCCAGTTGCATCTTTTGGCTCAGAATATATCTCCTAATTATTGTAGTGATCCATGTTATTTTTGAAATTCTCTTAAAATCTCTACTTGCTTGCGCTCTTATGCAGTACCTCCTAATTTGGTGACATCGGTGCTGTTGTGGAAGTCGAACATGCCTCGGTGGGTGCAACTTTGAGTCATGGGTTTCATTCTGTTCTCAAATATTTACACCGACCACCAATACCATTGAGGTTAAATTGTAAAGAATTGCAACATTTCTCTTCTATATAATAGGCTTCGTACGTTGCACGTGCAAGCTTACTAGTGATAAAAAAAAGAGAGAAGTCTATATTACCCCCACAAACTTGTCTCAAAATTCAGTTTACAACCCTCCCGTGTGATTTGGTTGGGATTTCAACCTCAAAATCTAAAAACCAATCAGAATTACCCTTTTTCTCCAATTTGATCTGGTTTTTCATGCCATATAAGCAGTTTTTCGTAGAGTGATATTGGTAGGTTTTTCCCCCCATGATCGATCATTTGGTAAACACTAGACACACAAAACAATATGAGCAGGTCCATCCATTTAGCCTCCACCTAGGCACTAGCTAGAACGAGAGCAACATAGCAGCTTCTGGACTTAACCCCAGCCCTAGCAGCGGCAACCTGGACAAGGGCGGGCGAAGGCCGATGGCCTAGGAAACGGCGGTGGTGGCTAGGCAGGTAAAGGGCGGGAAACAACCTCGGTATGAGGCGACGGTGCCATGATCTGGCTAGCCAGCGGTGGAGACGACTCCCGATCAATGTATGCCTTTCAAGCGTGAATACATGAGAAGAGGGTACGAGGTCGATCACTTTTCTTAGGCATGCATTTATGTGTACGCAAATACATCTACTTCATATTTTGACCTATACATATGAGAAGAAACTGCTGACATGGCTAGGAAAACTACATACGTGAGAAGAAACTGCATTTATGTGCACCGCGAGTCAAATTGAGGAATGGGGTGATTCCAATCGGGTTTTAGAGTTTGGGGTGAAATCTAAACCAAATTAGAGACGAGGGTTCTAAAGTGAACTTCTAGAAAAATTCACGGGGTAATATGGACTTCTCTCAAAAGGAGAAATGTTCCTATGGTTTCGTCCGTATGAAAGTTACAGTTTACCCATATAGTTCATAGGTAATACCTACCTTTGACACCTGTAAGTCAACATACCAGTTAGAAAAAAACATAGTCAACCGCAACCCACACTCAATTCCCCTCCGCCGGCTTCCCACGATTTCCTTCACACCGACGTCCACAAGAGCTCCTCCCCTCTCCCTCTTACCTCCTCCACGTCGCTGTCCACGAGAGCCCCTCCCCTCTCCCTCTTACCTCCACAACTAGGTCTCACAGCCCGCGACTCAACATGTGGGACATGCACGGAGCTTGGCAATCGATGGAGGCATGGAGGAGCATGCGTGGCAGCGAACGGAGGCGGTGCATGACGAGGATGTCCATGATGGGTTGCAAGCCACAACATCAAAAACTCGGTGACCAAATAGAGCGCAAGATGACCCCACTCAGCTCGGCCTAGCTCGAGGGAGATAGAGGATGGGAGGGGCTAGGAGGAAGAGGCGTCCCGCCCATAGCGACTACGGGAGAAGCTCAAGGTTGGGAACCCATGCGGCACCCATTCCCAGACTTGCCGGAGAATAGGATTGCAGAGCCCTGCCTCCTTGTTCTACATCCACTACACATCCATCCATACATCGTAAAATCCCCATCCTCAAAATGGCCAACAAGCTCTAGGTATAGGATGGAAAGGGGTAGCGCCATCGGTAGGGCAGTATGGGATTTCAGAGGTTGAGGAAAATAATGGGATGGGTGACGCTGTCGGCGGGGCAGGAGGGGATCGCTCCTTTCGTCAAGCGACCAAGACGGTGGCGGTTCCAGGTAGAGGTTGGGAGGTCCGGCGTCGTCTGTCGGGCAGCAGGGGCTTGTCGCGTTAGATGTAGAGGATGCGAGGGGCGACACCTTCAGCGAGGAAGGAGAGGCGGTGTTCGAGCTGAAAAATCCATGAATCGGTGTAAACCCCAACCAATATATTCTGGACATGTGTCGGTATAACCCAATGGTGGTTATGATCCCACCATGGAGGTGTAACAACAAGAGAAGAGAACATGGGTATGCGTAACTCATACACAAGTGGGCGTGTACAAATACCACCTTATAAGAGTACATCAGAACACATTTATCTATCAAGAAATAGAAATATATTGTGAAGCCAATAAGCAAGATCCAAAATACATAGTCATATCATAGGACTCATGTCCACATACACCAATTATCAAGTGGAAGCCAAATAGATGAAATGCGACTACGGATCAAGATATAAATATGGCCTAAGATGTCTAGAATAAAGAAAATATCCCTCCATTAGATCTCAAGATCTCTACCCCGGAATCTCTACGCGAGCGAGACAGAATCATCATCATCAGCTTCATCCACGTAGTAGACACCAAAAGGAAAGGCCTGACAGTCTAACAAATCTGAGTGTGAGACCCTAATGTACGCAACGAGTATTTAGGCAACTTAAGGGATAACTTGGGGTTTGACGCGATACCAGTAAAAGAGATAACAACTATAACAGTTCTAAAGAGACACGCTATAACTTGTGTCTAAATAGATATAGACAAGAGATCGCAAGGCAGTGACCAACCAATAGATAACATAAGTAAGAACAAATCCATTATTACCAACTCGCTTACCAAACAAGAAAGCAACTAGGGTAACCAACTGTTGGAAATTTTATTAACCATTACTTTGTAGTTACACTATTTACTAGTCAAGTTGAATCAAGATTATAGTGCTAATTTAGTTCAACTTGTTTCTAAGTTTAAGCTAAATATTCCACCTTTTGAGGATAGATATAATCCTGATGCATATCTTACATGGGAATTGGAAGTAGATCAACGTTTTGCATGTTTACGATATCCTGAGAATATGCGTGTTAGTGCTGCTACTTGTTTTGCTTCACTTTGGTGGTCTGAATATTTTCGCGTAAATCATGCTAATATTCCTAATACTTGAACTGCTTTAAAATCTGCTATGCGAGTTTGTTTTGTACCACCAACTTATCAACGAGATTTGCTAAAAAAAATGACTCGTTTAGAATAAGGCAAAAAAAATTGTAGAAGAATATTATCAGGAATTACAAACTGGGATGGTTCGTGCTGGTATTGTTGAAAATACGGACACATGATGACTCGTTTCTTTCTTGGTTTAAATAAGGAGATTCAAAACATCTTAGACTATAAGGAATATCGTACCATTACTCGTTTGTTTCATCTTGCTTGTAAAGATGAACGTGAAGTGTAGGATCGTCAACCACCATGGAGAAGGTCTAACAATTCTACAGGTCATATATCTTCATGGACTTCCCGACAATCAGCGCCTTCTTCGCGTGGTATGCCACCAGCACCTACCACGCCCAAAGCCACCATGCCCTTATTAAGAACACCTTTGGCTGCTCCACCGCCTTCATCCAATGGCCCTGCTCATAGTTCTTCTTTTGTGGCCTCCACAAACAAGACAAAGGATATACAATGCCACAAATGTTGGGGATATGGTCATATTGAGCGGATGTGCACAACACAGCTTGTTATGATAGTGCGTGATGATGGAGAATATGATTCAGCAAGTGATTTTGATGAAGGTACACTGGTTATTATTGCTGCACGTGATGGGGATAATTTTGATTCTGAAGAAGAGACAGAGGTAATGGGAGTTGAAACTGCTGATCAATAGAATAGCTTAGTTGCATAACGTGTGTTGAGTGTGCAATTGAGAAAAGCTAAGCATGATCAACACCACAACCTGTTCCAAATAGGAGGCGTTGTCAATGAAAGAGCTATACAGATCATTATTGATAGAGGGAGTTGTAATAATCTGTCTAGTGTTGACATTGTAGAGAAGCTTGCTCTCCCAACAAGATTAAGGTAAGATCAAGGTTTGAGAGTTCTCGTAAGATCAAGGTAACAAGAATGGTATGCATGCATTTTACTATTGGTACATATTCTTATTTTGTTGATTGTGATGTTGTGCCATGCAATTTGATAGACCTTAGCAATTTGATAGAGAATCTGTTCATAATGGTAAAACTAATCACTATTCTCTTATGCATGATGGGAAGAAAATTGGTCTCAAACCTATGAATCCTGAATAAATTTTGAAAGATGATCGTGCTAGAGCTAGTAGAGCTAAAACCGAGGAGAAACACAAAAGTGAGAATCAGATTGTTGCTAAAGACTTTGTACCACCAAAGACCACTAAATCTGATTCTAAACATGCTACTGAAATTCATTTGAAGGGTCCATATATGCTTACAAATAAAATTGATATTTTTGAAATAGATGTGAACAATCCTCAATATTATGCAATTGTCTGTAAGGAGGTTTTGTTTTCATTTGAGGATATGCCTCCTTCTTTGCCACCTGCGGTTCTTAACCTTTTGCAGGAATATGAGGACGTTTTTCGAGCTGAGATGCCACCAGGACTACCTCCTATTAGAGGAATTGAGCACCAAATTGATTTAATTCCTGGTGCCACGTTGCCCAACCGTGCACCATATAGAACCAATCCTAAGGAGACAAAGGAGATACAACGCCAAATTCAGGAACTACTTGACAGTGATCACATTCGTGAGTCCCTTAGCCCATGTGTTGTTCCTATTATTTTGGTACCTAAGATGGTTCTTCGCGCATGCGTACTGATTGTAGAGCTATCAATAATATTACTATTCGTTATCGTGATTATATTCCACATTTATATGATATGCTTGATCAATTGAGTGGCTCTACCATGTTTTCTAAAGTTGATTTGCGTAGTGGTTACCACCAAATTCGTATGAAATTGGGAGATGAATGGAAAACAGCATTTAAAACTAAGTTTGGTTTATTTGAGTGGTTAGTAATGTCGTTTCGTTTAACTAATACACCCAGCACATTCATGACATTAATGAACGAAGTTTTATGTGCTTTGATTGAACGTTTTATGGTAGTCTACTTCGATGATATTCTGATTTATAGCAAATCTTTAGAGGATCATTTGGAACATTTGCGTCATGTTTTCAATGCTTTACGTGATGCACGTTTGTTTGGTAATCTTGAGAACTGCACCTTTTGCACCGATCGAGTTGCATTTCTTGGCTACGTTGTTACATCACAGGGTATTGAAGTGGATCTAGCCAAGATTGATGTAGCATCCTATCTGTCTAACATCTGTAATGCTACTTGGTCTAATAATAAAATGGTACTTCCTACATATAATTGTTGTATCATCATTATATCATGCTCATGTCATCATGCCACCTTGCATTTGAGCATCATATAAAACCCTTTACATTTGGTTCTTATCTCATATGCATTTATTAATTGCATTTGATTCTTAATAAATTGTAGTTGGTTCTTGATAAATGCTTGGTGCCCAAGTTGAGTTGGGGGCATATCTTTTATTAACTCCACCACCTTCTTGCCAACACCCCATTATTCCACCACCCTACTATGTGAGCTTTGCATTTTATTTTGGTTTATCTCTAGCTCATGTAGGTTGGGATGGATCTACTTCTAATTCCACATGCTTCCATATATGCCCCATGTTGTTTTCACATTGTTGATATGTGGAGAGCCACATGGCCACATTTGCAAGTTATGGGAGTATTTTTCCTAGTCTAGCTTCCATATGGTTTGGTTTGGAGTATTTGATCATGTATTAATATAATTTTGGCTATATACTTACCTAGTGGAACATACACACTAGCATGCCCACCTTATATTCAAATATGGGCATTTTCCATCCATTCTACTTGGGACACCACTCTTTTCTTTTGCTTGGCCTTAATTCCATACTTTTGGGGTGCATGTGTTAACAAATGTCATGGTCAACACAATTGTTTTCACAATGATAAATATGGCATTTACTCATTATGCATGGGCCATGCACACATGTTTTCCCTCTCATGTCTTTTCTCTCTTATTCTTGGCCTCTTTTGTTTTGTTTGAATTGGACTCAACCACCTTTTAAACCTACACTTATCTCTTATGCATGTAAACATGTGGGCATCTTCTCCCCCTTGGTGCTATTCCTTCCCGTATCCTTTGAAACACCTTTTCACCTATTCTATGCTCCTATTTTTTTTTCTAGAAAGGGTTTAAAAATTAGTGACTTGTTTGATTTTTTTTAAAACAATCCAAAAATAAACAGATATAAATAAAGCAGTGAGAGGGAGAGAGCTTACCTGCAGCCAGCCCGCAGCAGCCCAGCAGCAGAGCCAGCAGCCAACGCCCTGCACCTCTGTATTTTCTGGCCCAGCAAAGCTTCCTAGCCCAACTCTCTGTTCTAACCCGCTCACCGATGCCACCCCTGTTCCTCTTCTTCTCTTCGCCTGACGTCGTCTTGCCCTACTCTCTCTCGGCAAGAAACGGAAAGCAACAGCCGAGCACGTCCCCGTCCACCTCCGTCTTCCTCGTCACACCACACCCCCACCAGCCTCCCTCCTTATCCCCAAGCCGAGGCCCCTCGAACCCTAGTCTTATTCCCCTTCCTTTCCTTTTCTTCCACGCCACCGAACCTGTACCGCGAGAGCGCCATGGCCAGCAATAGGAGGAGCTGAGCCGCGGGATCGTGTCCTCTTCCTCATGTGCGTCGGAGCGCCTCGCCAGGAAAGAACCAACGCCGCCAAGACCTACTCCCGGCCAGCACCCTTGTCCAGCCAAGCAGGACCGCCTCTGTCGCCGTCGCCAGCATCACCCCATCCGCCCCTTCCTCGTTTTCCTTCGGAAATCGGGCGAGGTGAGCACTACCCCTTCCCCCTATGCCTTAGCATCCATCGCTCCCTAGATCGGCGAACCCTCTTCGAATTGTAGCAGCAGCTCGCCGCGCGCGCTTGCCTGTCGGACGAGACGTTGCAGCTAGCTGTCCACTAGATTGCAGTGTGTTTCCCCTCTGTTCATTAGGTTTTCCCCGCTGCTGTAGGCCTCCCCTTAGGAAACTCCATATACCAAAGTTTTAGCCCTTCGTTGCATCTTTGTTTTTCGTTTTTACGGCTTAGCCAGATTCTCGCTTGTTCGCTCGCCATCCTCCTCGTAAGATTGGCCGCAGCTAGTCGGTTTTTCGAAAACGAGTTCAGTTTCGTCAGACCCTGGAGACACCTCCCAGTAGTTTTTGCAGAAAAGCCCCCTAGTTCATGTCAAGCACGCGTCGGTCCCTCCGCAGCCCTTCCGGCCCACCTGCCAGCTCCGGCGCGAGTTTTGCAAAAAGGTGCCTGCCTTTTATCGCTCTCAACCCGCAGACCTGCATGCGCCGCGTGGCACCCGCCTCTTCAACCACTGGCGCGTGGGTCCGTTTGACCACCGGCCCCATCTGTCGGTCTCGCGGGCTAGCCGACCCTGCGGTAGGAAAAGCCCCGCGCAGCCGCTGCACCCCACGCGTGCTGAGTCAACACTGGACCCACATGTCGGTGTCTGTGGCTAAGTTCAGTAGAGTGAAAAAGTTCTGCAATCTTTTTCTGTTAATAAAAATAATTTCAGAAATTGTTAAATATGTTTTAAATCTAGAAAATAATAACTTTTAATTGACAAATCAAAATAATACAAATGATATATGTTTTTGAATCATAAAAATGTGAGGAATTCAAATCTGCCATCCAAAATAATATTTGACTATTTTAAATTTTCGAAATTGCTTAATTGCATTAAAATATCTTTTCTTAATTAATTAATAACTTTAATCCTATAACTCCAAATTTGGCAAATAATATGTCTAAATCGATCAGCGTGACGAGCCCGTTCTAACTATGCAATCCATGTTCTGAATTGCAGCATGCATCATATAAATATTAAGTGGACAGCAAGTGTTATGGGAGCAAAACATGACTAAAACTTAATAAAACGCTTTATTCTTGTACCTGAACTAGGGGCTTTGTTGGCAAGTATTGCAAATGCCTTGGGAACAATGTAGCAGAATCAACAGCGTTTTGAAGAAAGTGTCAGGAGAAATGAGTTTGTTCCGCTACCTCCACCTCCCAAGCGAGGAGACATCAAGAGTTTTCTGAAGTTTAACCCGTGCCACTTTGAGGTGTCTGATCAGCCACTGGACGCTGATGATTGGCTGCGTGAGATGTCAAGGTTGCTGATGACTGCTGATGTTCCAGAGCAAGAACGGGTAAAATGTGCCACTCACCTTCTGAAGGGAGACGCAGCTCTGTGGTGGGAGAATTACCTGAAGGAAAATCACTATGGTTTTCAGCCTACTTGGGAGTAGTTCACTGCGGCTTTCAAAGAGCAATATCTATCAGAAATTGTCATGGAAAGGATGAAGGAAGTGTTTCTCAACCTCAAGCAGGGCAATGACAATGTCAATACCTATATCAGAAACTTCATGAATCTTTCTCGGTATGGTGGCGATGAGATCTCTGATGACAAGAAGAAGCAAAAGAGGTTCAAGCAAGGGCTCAATGCATCTATCAAATACGCAATCACTCATGCAAGGCCAGGGTCTTTTCTAGAACTCCAACATACAGCTCTACAGGAGGAAGCAAGTAGACAAGTGTTTGAGGAGTCCAAGAAACACAGCCGTGACGCAGCAAGCTCTTCAGCTATGACAGCTGCTTCTAAGCGCCGCGTGTGGGTTCCTAATACCGCACTGCCGCTCTCGGCTCCACCAAGAACTCCAAGCTACGCAGCAAGGCCACCAAACTCCTTCACCACGGCTCCTAGGGGCTACAACCACAACTACCCTGGAGCACCTGGCGGAGTCCCTGGCTACGCTGCTCCACGTCCACCTGGTGCTTGCTACACTTGTGGGAACATTGGGCATCAACACTGGAGTTGTCCCATGAACAACAAAGCTCTTCCACCACCACCTCCAAGACTTGCGGCAAGTTCTTCTATGGTTCGTGCACCTCCACCTCGGGCTCTCAACATCAACACCAAGCCCGGGTCTACTGTTTCTCGTGCCAACTGTGTCAACGTCGCTCAAGCTGAGCATGCACCTGGAGTTGTGTTGGGTATGCTTCCTGTTAAGTCAGTCCCTGCATGAGTTTTATTTGATTCTGGAGCATCGCATTCATTTGTATCCTTCAAGTTTGCTCAAGAGAATGGGTTGTCATCTGATTCGTTGCCTAAAAAGCTGATGGTCCTTTCTCCTGGGGCAAGGATGTTAACTTCCAAGATCAGTTATGACAATCAGGTTCAAATTGGGGATTCTTTCTTTCTGGCCTCTTTGATTACTCTGGGCAACTCGGATATAGATGTCATTTTAGGCATGGATTGGATAGCTACAAATAAAGCTATGATTGATTGTGCTGAACATTCGGTTTCTTTGAAAAATCCTGAAGGCCATATAGTCTATTCCCCAAGTCTAACTCCTGCAATTCAACTTTTCTCTTTGGCGGCTCTGAATGATGATGCTATGGATGCTATTCAGAGTGTTCCGGTGGTCTGTGAGTTCCCAGATGTTTTTCTTGAAGAGTTACCAGGTATGCCTCCTGACCGAGAGGTCGAGTTTGTGATTGAGCTTGAACCTAGAACCGCTCCTATCACCAAGCGGCCTTATAAAATGGGTCCTGCTGAATTGGCTGAACTCAAACGTCAGCTTGATGAACAAGAGAATTTGGGTTTCATTCAGCATAGTACTTCTTCTTGGGGTAGCCCAACCATCTTTGTGAAGAAGCGAGACCGGACTGATAGACTTTGTGTTGACTATCGGGCTCTCAATGCTAAAACCATCAAAAATAAATATCCCCTTCTGCGGATTAATGATCTCTTCGATCAGCTAGCTAGAGCTATGGTATTCTCTAAGCTCGACCTGAGAAGTGGATATCATCAAATCAAGATTCGCAAGGAAGATGTTCCCAAAACAGCTTTCACCACCCGCTATGGCCTGTATGAGTACACGGTCATGTCTTTAGGTCTCACCAACGCACCTGCCACCTTCTCGAGGCTTATGAACTCGGTTTTCATGGAGTATCTTGATAAGTTCGTCATGGTCTATCTGGATGATATTCTAGTATATTCTAAGTCAAAGGAAGAACATGAAGAACACCTTCGGTGTGTCTTAAACAAGCTGCGTGAGAACCGCATGTATGCAAAGTTCTCCAAGTGTGAGTTCTGGCTGCCTGAAGTCACCTATCTGGGTCACGTCATCTCTGCCAAGGGCATTGCCGTCAACCCAGAAACTGTTCGGACAATTGTTGAGTGGCTTCCACCCAAAAATGTCAAAGAAGTCCGGAGTTTCCTTGGTTTGGCTAGTTACTACCGTTGCTTCGTTCAGAATTTCTCGAAGATTGTGAAGCCTCTTACCGATCTCCTCAAGAAAGGCAAGAAATACCTTTGGTATCCTGCTTGTCAAGCTAGCTTTGAAACACTCAAAGAGAAGCTCACTTCCACACCAGTCTTGATTCCTCCAGATACATCAAAGCCTTTCCAGATATTCTGTGACGCCTCATTGCAAGGATTGGGTGCGGTCCTCATGCAAGAAAAGCAAGTCGTTGCGTATGCCTCTCGTTAGTTGAAAATTCATGAGCTCAACTATCCAACACATGATAGTTGTCTTTGCTTTGAAAGTATGGAGGCACTACTTGCTTGGCAACCGTTGTGAGATCTTTTCTAATCACAAGAGTCTGAAGTATATCTTCACACAACCTGATCTCAACCTTCGTCAGAGGAGGTGGATTGAAGCAATTAATGATTTCGATTTGACCATCAACTACACTCCGGGCAAAGCTAATGTCATGGCCGATGCTCTCAGCCGAAAAGCTTATGTCAACAACCTCATGGTCGAAGAACAACAGCCTCTCTTGTGTGAGGAATTCCGCCAGCTCAACCTTGAAATTGTGGATCAAGGGTATCTTCTGAACCTCCTGGCAACCCCTCTCTTGAAAGAAAAAGTTCGCTCCATTCAACTTGGTGATCCTTACACTAAAAAGATCATCTCCAACATTCAGCTTCGAAAGTATGAGTCTTTCCACGTCGACGACCAAGGCGCTCTTTTCTTTGAACACCGGATGTTTGTTCCGAACTACCCAGGTTTGAGAGAGCAAGTTCTTAAGGAGGCGCATGATTCTGTTCTTTCTATCCACCCTGGCAGCACTAAGATGTACATGGATCAGAAAACACAATATTGGTGGCCTGGGTTGAAACGATATTGTGCCAAGTATGTCTCGGAGTGTGATGTCCACCGCAGAGTTAAAGCTGTCTATCAGAAACCTTCCGGTCTTCTACAACCATTGAAGCCTCCGGAATGGAAATGGGAGAAAGTAGAGATGGACTTCATAACTGGTTTTCCAAGGTCACAGAAAGGCAACAATGCAATCTTTGTTGTCATCGACAGGCTTTCTAAAGTGGCTCACTTCTTCCCTGTCAAGGAAACAATTTCTGCAATTCAGTTGGCTGAGCTATATATCAACAGAATTGTCTCTCTGTATGGGGTTCCTCTTGAGTTCAGTTCGGACCGTGGAAGCATTTTCACTTCTATGTTCTGGGGAAGTTTCCAAAATGCTTTGGGAACAAAGTTGAACTTCAGCACAACTTACCACCCTCAGTCGCAAGGACAAGTTGAAAGGATCAATCAGATTCTAGAAGATATGCTCCGTGCTTGCGTCATCTCGTTCGGCATGTAGTGGGAAGAATGCCTTCCTTATGCTGAATTCTCTTACAACAACAGCTTCCAGAAAAGTCTAAAGATGGCACCATTTGAGGTTCTCTATGGCCGCAAATGCAGAACTTCGATTGGTTGGTCGGGTGCAGGTGAAAGAACATTGTTTGGCCCCGACATCATAACTCAAGCGGAGGAGAAGGTTCACATCATTCTGGAAAACCTGAAGGTTGCTCAAAGTCGCCAGAAGAGCAACTATGACAGAAAGCACACGGACATGGAGTATGTTCCTGGTGATCTCGTTTACCTTCGTGTCACTCCCATGAGAGGCACGCACCGGTTTGGTATCAAAGGGAAGCTGGCTCCTAGATACATTGGTCCTTTCAAAGTTCGTGGAAGAAGAGGAGAAGTCGCTTATGCTCTTGAGCTCCCTGAAAGACTCAAGGTCCATGATGTTTTCCATATCTCTCAACTCAAGAAGTGCTTCAAGGATCCCGGCAGGACCGTGGACCATGAACTCATCAATCTCCAAGAAGACCTGTCTTATCAAGAACACCCCACAAAAATCCTAAAAGTCGCAGAAAGAAGGACTCGCAACAAGTCCATCAAGTTCTGCAAGGTGAAGTGGTCGCACCATTCCGTTGATGAAGCCACTTGGGAACGCGAGGATGAGCTCCGTGCCAAGTATCCTACCCTCTTCATGTCTTCTCCTTCTTCCTAGAATCTCGGGGCGAGATTCCTGTTTAGTGGGGGAGAGTTGTAGCATCCCATCTGTCTAACATCTGTAATGCTACATGGTCTAATAATAAAATGCTACTTCCTACATATAATTGTTGCATCATCATTATATCATGCTCATGTCATCATGCCACCTTCATTTGAGCATCATATAAAACCCTTTTCATTTGGTTCTTATCTCATATGCATTTATTAATTGTATTTGGTTCTTAATAAATTGTAGTTGGTTATTGATAAATGCTTGGTGCCCAAGTTGAGTTGGGGGCATATCTTTTATTAACTCCACCACCTTCTTGTCAACACCCCATTATTACACCACCCTACTATGTGAGCTTTGCATTTTATTTGGGTTTATCTCTAGCTCATGTAGGTTGGGATGGATCTACTTCTAATTCCACATGCTTCCATATATGCCCCATGTTGTTTTCACATTGTTGATATGTGGAGAGCCACATGGCCACCTTTGCAAATTATGGGAGTATTTTTCCTAGTCTAGCTTCCATATGGTTTGGTTTGGAGTATTTGATCATGTATTAATATAATTGTGGCTATATACTTACCTAGTGGAACATACACACTAGCATGCCCACCTTATATTAAAATATGGGCATTTTCCATCCATTCTACTTGGGACACCACTCTTTTCTTTTGCTTGGCCTTAATTCCATAGTTTTGGGGTGCATGTGTTAACAAATGCCATAGTCAACACAATTGTTTTCACAATGTTAAATATGGCATTTACTCATTATGCATGGGCCATGCACACATGTTTTCCCTCTCATGTATTTACTCTCTTATTCTTGGCCTCTTTTGTTTTGTTTGAATTGGACTCAAACCCACCTTTTAAACCTACACTTATCTCTTATGCATGTAAACATGTGGGCATCTTCTCCACCTTGGTGCTATTCCTTCCCGTATCCTTTGAAACACCTTTTCACCTATTCTATGCTCCTGTTTTTTCTAGAAAGAGTTTAAAAATTAGTGACTTGTTTGATTTTTTTAAACAATCCAAAAATAAACAGATGTAAATAAAGCAGTGAGAGGGAGAGAGCTTACCTGCAGCCAACCCGCAGCAGCCCAACAGCAGAGCCAGCAGCCAACGCCCTCCACCTCTGTATTTTCTGGCCCAGCAAAGCTTCCCAGCCCAACTCTCTGTTCTAACCCACTCACCGACGCCACCCCTGTTCCTCTTCTTCTCTTCGCCTCACGCCGTCTCGCCCTACTCTCTCTCGGCAAGAAACGGAAAGCAGCAGCCGAGCAGGTCCTCGTCCACCTCCGTCTACCTTGTCACACCGCACCCCCACCAGCCTCCCTCCTTATTCCCAAGCCGAGGCCCCTCAAACCCTAGTCTTATTCCCCTTCCTTTCCTTTTCTTCCATGCCACCGAACCTGTACCGCGAGACCGCCATGGCCAGCAACAGGAGGAGCTGAGCCGCGGGATCGTGTCCTCTTCCTCATCTGCGTCGGAGCGCCTTGCCAGGAAAGAACCAACGCCGCCAAGAGCTACTCCCGGCCAGCACCCTTGTCTAGCCAAGCAGGACCGCCTCTGTCGCCGTCGCCAGCATCACCCCGGTCGCCCCTTCCTCGTTTTCCTTCGGAAATTGGGCGAGGTGAGCACTACCCCTTCCCCCCTCTGCCTTAGCATCCATCGCTCCCTAGATCGGCGAACCCGCTTTGAATTGTAGCAGCAGCTCGCCGCGCGCGCTTGCCTGTCAGACGAGACATTGGAGCTAGCTATCCATCAGATTGCAGTGTGTTTCCCCTCTGTTTATCAGGTTTTCCCCGTTGCTGTAGGCCTCCCCTTAGGAAACTCCATATACCAAAGTTGTAGCCCTTCGTCGCATCTGTGTTTTTCGTTTTTACGGCTTAGCCAGATTCTCGCTCGTTCGCTTGCCATCCTCCTCGTAAGATTGGCCGCAGCTAGCCGGTTTTTCGAAAACGAGTTCAGTTTCGTCAGACCCTGGAGACACCTCCCAGTAGTTTTTGTAGAAAAGCCCCCAAGTTCATGTCGAGCACGCGTCAGTCCCTCCACAGCCCTACGACCCACCTGCCAGCTCCGGCGCGAGTTTTGCAAAAGGTGCCTGCCTTTTATCGCTCTCAACCCGCAGCCCCGCATGCGCCGCGTGGCACCCCCCTCTTCAACCACTGGCGCGTGGGTCCGTTTGACCACCAGCCCCATCTGTCGGTCTCGCGGGCTAGCCGACCCTGCGGTAGGAAAAGCCGCGCAGCCGCTGTGCCCCACGTGTGCTGAGTCAGCACTGGACCCACATGTCGGTGTCTGTGGCTAAGTTTAGTAGAGTGAAAAAGTTCTGCAATC
The DNA here is from genome assembly GCA_910589775.1 of Avena eriantha. NCBI lineage: Eukaryota > Viridiplantae > Streptophyta > Magnoliopsida > Poales > Poaceae > Avena > Avena eriantha. Next base: position 39,004,001 of record OU342746.1, read on the forward strand.
TTTTTCTGTTAATAAAAATAATTTCAGAAATTGTTAAATATGTTTTAAATCCAGAAAATACTAACTTTTAATTGACAAATCAAAATAATACAAATGAAATATGTTTTTGAATTATAAAAATGTGAGGAATTCAAATCTGCCATCCAAAATAATATTTGACTATTTTAAATTTTCGAAATTGCTTAATTGCATTAAAAATGCCTTTTCTTAATTAATTAATAACTTTAATCCTATAACTCGAAATTTGGCAAATAATATGTCTAAATCGATCAGCGCGACGAGCCCGTTCTAACTATGCATTCCATGTTCTAAATTGCAGCATGGATCATATAAAGATTAAGTGGACAGCAAGTGTTATGGGAGCAAAACATGACTAAAACTTAATAAAACGCTTTATTCTTGTACCCCACGCCACACCTCACCCATGCCTGTTACTTTAATGCCATGTAAATTGTGCATCATTCATCATGGCATGCTTGTTTGCTTGTCGCATTTTATTTATATGCTTGTGCACTTTATTTATGTTGGCCCTTGTTTGTTTGGTTCTTCTTTCGAATAGATGCCGAGCAGGGAAAATATCAGGAATCCCAGGAGTACTACCCAGATCTGTCTCTCGCTTCAACTGAGCTGCCAGGCAAGCACTACCACATGCTTGCATACATATAGTACCTATTGCCTCTATTTTACTCTTCCATCATTGAGTCGCGATTGCATTAAATTGAATCCCAAGTACTGCATAGCCTTTACTTTTAAACCCCACCGAGCATGTTCCTCCATCCCATGAGCCACTACTACAGGAGTTGTTTGAGCCATGCGAGTCGCAGAACCGCATGTGTAGGGTATGTGCGTGTCTGATGGATAATGAGGTACCTAAACAACTTAACCCGAGTAGTAATGGGATAACTAATGAAAGAGGCACTGGTGAGCAATACCTGTTTTTGGTTTTTCATGCTCACTTGTGTCCCGTAGGACCCCGAGTACTTGATTCCTGTTCCTTGACTATTCGCACTATCCACATCCGGGAGGCCTTATGGACCCCCCCTGAGCCAGAGCTTGATTCATTTCTATTTCTTGGGGCCACAAAGTAGTTTGGGGCTTTATTACTATCCTGTACTTATGCCATGTATTACTGCTTTATTTACGATTGTGCGTGGAGCACCTGTACTGTTTAAGAATACGGAATGTTTTCGCGGTATCGACAAGCCCAGTCACATTTTAGGGTTCCTAGTCGTTTATAGCCATTGTCGCAAACCCTGGGTCTGTCTCGGAGCCGGCCAACTTCGTTGCGGGTAGCTTATTGGGGTGGCCCCTTGAAATATTTTTGAATCCTATGATCGCTTTGTTGTGAATGCCTCATTGGGTTTTGAGTTGGTTTTTCCAAGGTTGATCGAGTGTGTGTTGCTATTTCTGCACCCCTGCAGGGTAAATCTTTCTGAAAGCCGTGTCCGCGATTATGGACGAGTTGGAGCACAATTTCTCGATCATAGACAAGTATAACTAAAGTACCGCTTTTAATTTGACTAAATACCTGACTAGTAAATAGTGCAATACTCATGGAATGGTTAATAAAACTGCCAACGGATGGGTTGTTCGTCCGCTTTCTCGTTGGTAAGCGAGAAGGAGGATGGATCTGTTACTTGATACTGTTATAACTGTTGTTTCTAAATAACGGACATCCGTCTATCTTTGGTTAGGAGGATGGTTAGCGAGTATCTATAGACTTGTTAGTCATTATCTTTTGCTGCAATTGCGTCACCGCAGGTTATGTCCCCTTTCGAGGCATAAAGACTTGCTGAGTACCCCTAGGGTCTCACATGATAAATTGTTTGATTCAGATGTATAGGTGTATTCGCAAGATGGATACTGGGTGGAGAAGACAGATGATGTTGGCAACGATCACGCGGGTGTAGAGATTCTAGGGATGGGGATCCGCGAGATCTGTGGGCGGGATGTGCTTATTTATGTGGCATCTTATGCCGATTTGCTTCTTGTCCGTACTCGGATCTTGTTTCCCTCTTCCGCTTGATACTCTGATGTTTGATGTATGAGGAGCTACCCTACACTATTATCTCTATCTAGGATATTTGGATCTTGCCGTATGGCGTTGCAATATTTCTATTTCTTTTAGATGGAATGCCTGTGAGAACTGTTGTAAGGTAGCTTGCATACATACTCACTTGTGTATGTATTTGATCTCTTCGCCTGTTGCCTATGCCGCTCGCTCTTGTCCCGATGTCTTGGAAGTGGTTAGGACGGCCGACGGGTCTACACGTGGGTGGCCCCTGGGCCCCCGCTGTACTATTTTAACCACTTCCGGTTCATCCAGGCTTGAACTTAGAGCGTAGGGTCCGAGGTTGTTTACAATTGAAGCGACTGAGAATTGGCCGTATCCCAAGACGGTCACACAAGTGAGGAGTTTTCTTGGCCTCACTGGTTTTTATAGGTGTTTTGTCAAAGATTTTGGATCAATTGCTGCGCAGCTGAATGAGCTTACAAAGAAGGATGTGCCCTTTGTTTGGGGCGATTCACAACAACAAGCATTCATGATATTGAAAGATAAGTTAACACATGCTCCATTACTACAACTTCTTGATTTTAGTAAGACTTTTGAGTTTGAATGTGATGCTAGTGGAATTGGTTTGGGAGGTGTGTTATTACAAGAGGGAAACCTGTTGCATATTTTAGTGAGAAATTGAGTGGGGCTAGTCTGAACTATTCCACTTATGATAAATAAATATATGCACTGGTTCGGACATTAGAAACTTGGGAATATTATTTATGGCCTAAAGAATTTGTTATACATTTTGTTCTTGAATCTTTGAAGCATATTCGTAGTCAAGCTAAGCTGAATCGTCGCCATGCAAAGTTGATTGAATTTATTGAGTCTTTTGATTATGTTATCAAACACAAAAAGGGTAAAGATAATGTTATTGCTGATGCTTTGTCGAGTAGTTATACTTTGTTATCTCAACTTGACTCCAAAATATTTGGATTGGAAACTATTAAGGAACATTATGTGCATGATGCTGACTTTAAAGATGTGTTGTAGAACTTTAGAGATGGTAGAACATGGAACATATTCGTCTTCGATGATGGATTTATGTTCCACGCTAACAAACTATGCATCCCAGATAGTTCCGTTCATCTTTTGTTGTTACAGGAGGCGCATGGAGGAGGACTGATGGGTCACTTTGGTGTAAAGAAGGCAGAGGATGTTCTTGCTGCACACTTCTTTTGGCCACGCATGCATCGAGATGTTGAGAGATTCATGTCACGCTGCACTACTTGTCAAAAAGCTAAGTCTCGCCTTAATTCACATGGTTTATATATGCCTTATCCTGTTCCTAGTGTCCCTTCGGAGGATATTTGTATGGACTTTGTTTTGGGATTGCCTTGTACACAGAAGGAGAGGGATATCATTTTTGTTGTTGTGGATCAGTTTTCTAAGATGGCACACTTTATTCCTTGTCACAAGACTGATGATGCTCTAATTTGTTCTTTCGTGAAATTGTTCATTTACATGGTGTGCCAAATACTATTGTTTCTGATCGTGATACTAAATTTCTTAGCCTCTTTTGGAGAATGTTTATGGGCTAAGTTGGGGACAAAAATTGTTGTTTAGAACTACATGTCATCCCCAAACTGATGGACAAACTAAAGTAGTCAATAGACTTTGTCTACAATGTTACGGGCTGTTTTAAAGAAGAACTTAAATTTGTGGGAAGAGTGTTTACCTCATATTGAATTTTCTTATAATCGTTCACTGCATTCTACCACAAAGATGTGCCCATTTGAGAGTGTGTATGGTTTTGTTCCTCATGAACCTATTGATTTATTGCCATTACCTTCTTCCGTGCAAAATAATTTGGATGCTACACAACATGCTAAAATGATATTAAAATTACATGAGACTACTAAAGAAAACATAGAATGCATGAATGCTAAGTATACATTTGTTGGGATAGAGGAAGAAAGCATGTTGTGTTTGATGTTGGTGATCTTGTTTGGTTGCATTTGCGCAAAGATTGTTTTCCTGATTTGCGCAAGTCTAAGTTAATGCCACGTGCTACTGGTCCTTTTAAGGTGTTAGAGAAAATAAATGATAATGCATATAAACTTGAGCTACCTACAAACTTTGGTACGGTTAGTCCTACATTTAACATTGCATATTTGAAGCCTTACTTTGGTGAGGAAGATGAGATTGCGTCGAGGACGAATTAAATCAAGGAGAGTGTGATGTGGACATCCCATCTATTGATACAACCGTTGTACCTAAAACTACACAAATACAATGACCTATCACTCGAGCTCGTTCTAAGCAACTTAACTATCAGGTATTTCCGTTTCTTAGAATTATTCCTCATGTACATGAGAATATGATGCTTCCTAAAGCATATGTGTTTGTTACTCTTAGGAATGATGGACCTAGCATGGACGAGAGGGACAAGCATTGGAGCATGGTCATGCATGGAGATGTCAACAAGCATGTGAGGATTGAGGAGGATGCCACAAGTGGAGATATCAGAACTTTGAAGCCACCATAATGATGATTGAAGACTTGGGTGAAATATTCAAGAATAATACTTCATAGATTCATCCATATCCTAATATGGTGTTGCGTCACCTTTATTTTGGGGCAGACCCATGTTATTTTTGTAGGACTTTTAATAGCCACTTTTTAGAGTCTGTATTTGAGGGGAAAATGCCTTTTAGGGTTGGATTCGGCTACCATACCTATGGCTGGCCAAAACCCCACTTTTTCCTCCTTAAATACCTCCCATAGCTGTCACTTCAGACTCAAATTTTGTTTAGACTAAAAGTTAGCCACCATTGTTCGCCAAGGCTTGAGTGCTGCAGAGACCTCATATACTTCACACCTATTTAGGATCCCACCAATTTAAATAAAGCTTTCAACTTTATCCGCAATATATTGATAGCAATATTAGTTCTTACTTGTTCTCGACTTCAGGTAGGAATTAAGACCCTCGCTAGTCAGGTTGATCATGCTTCTGCAAGATTGGTAACCTCCAGGAGATTGGCCTAGAGATTGACTTGGCGCTTGTGCTTGCACATGTAGTTGGATAGTTGTAGCATCCCATCTGTCTAACATCTGTAATGCTACATGGTCTAATAATAAAATGCTACTTCCTACATATAATTGTTGCATCATAATTATATCATGCTCATGTCATCATGCCACATTGCATTAGAGCATCATATAAAACCCTTTTTCATTTGGTTCTTGTCTCATATGCACTATTAATTGTATTTGCCTCTTGATATATTGTATTTGGTTCTTGATAAATGCTTGATGCCCAAGTTGAGTTGGTAGGCATGTCTCTTAAAACTCCACCACCCTTTCTTTTGCACCACCTTATAATTCCACCATCCCAAAATACTTGTGGGCTTTTGCATCTTCTCTTTTGGGTCTTGTCTAGCTCACATATATAAAGATGGATCCCCTTCTATACCACATGCCCCAATGGTGTTTACTATTGTTTTCACAATATAAATGATGTGGGTCTACATGTGGGGATACTTCTACATCTTCATATGGTTTACTTCTAAATGAGTGGGCATATCTAAATATAAATGGGACCATATAATTATCTAGTGGCATACACACACTAGCATTTCCATTATATTTATTCATGCTTATTTCATCAATTCTTGGACATATGGGTTTAATTACAACCATGTGTTAATTCCTTGTGCATGTATGCTATGTGTGGTATCATTATTTAATGTCGCATGAAATATAAGCCCCACATCCCCATCTTATTCTAGTTCTTCTATTTGATGTTTTTATTTAACCACTTCAAACGTTTTGCTTGGGCTTTATTCAAATTTGAGTGCATGGGGCTAAATGGGGTCATTTGAGCTTGTATTTGTTTTCACAAATATAGTGTGTCCTATCTAAGGATCATGCATGAGCCATGCAAACAACCTCCCACCTTCCTTTTTTTATATATCTTTTGGAGTTCTACTTGCATGCATGGGTATTGATTTCAAACAACCTTGTCCAAAGCCCTAATCTATCTCTCTCTCCCTCTCTACAAAACCTAGCTTAATCCCTATCTCTCTACCATCCGAAGCTAGCTAAGCTTGTAGCTAACCTTCTAAAGCCTCGGTGAGTGCATACACTCACATACCTAGAAAGCCTAGTTGCGGGCATATTTGTTTTGTCCATGTGTGTGTGCACATATGTTCCTCTCTCTCCCTCCCTTTCTTTTTCACCCTTCCTAAAGATTTTCGGTCAGGCCCAGCTGCACCGAACTGCACCTCCCTTCTCTTGGTCCGACCCCTCCCAACCTGGCCTCCTTTCTTCATTGGTTCCAGCTCGACCCAGAGACACCGCTGCACCTGGTGCCACCCAACCCGATCGCCCCCAGCCCCCTGCAGCAGGCAAGCCACACCCTGCGAGCCTCTTCCAAGGTCTGACTACACCACGAGGAGACCAAGTTGGCCTGTTTTTCTTCTCCCAGGCAGCCGCACGTGATTGACCAAGCCACGCTTTTGCCGTGCTCACCCTCCTCTGCCTACAGCAAGCCCCAACCGGCTGCCTTCCTATCCACCCCACCTAACCTATCGGGATCTCGGGATCACCTCCCTCCTCCCCAAGCAACGCCGGCCTGGCCTTCTAAAAACCCTAGCCGCCGACTACCCTGGCCGTCATCGTCCTGCTGCCGCCATCGTCGGGCCGGGTGTGCAGTCGCAGCGCGTGGAGCGGCACGTCGCCCCTGACGTTGTACGGTACCGGGAGCTAGGAGGAGCAGGTCCGAGCACCTCACCATATCGCCGCCGTGCCGGCGCAGCCGCCGCGCCGACCACCACCATCTGCTTCCTCTCCGCTCCCCGCTTCGGCCTGCTCGGCTTGCCGACGAGCGCGAGGTGAGAATCCCCCTTCCTCCAGAAACCTCCTATGTCCCTGATGCCGTCCTAGCCGTCCCTGTCGCACGCGCACGCCGGACCGCGCCAGTCGCTGTGTGCACGACGCTCTCGCACGCCGCGGATAGCAGCTGCAGTAGCTTGCACCCGCCTGTTCCCAGCGTTTTTCCCATCGATCAAGACATCCTCCGTCGTTACTTCCTGAACCAAAATCATAGCCCTATCTACCCTCTTTCGAACGAGCTAGGCCACAGTCGATTCGGTTCAGTGACGCGGTAGTAATCATCCTCGCAAGATCGCTTTAGCTTAGGTGTTACCTGACGAAATCCAGTCCGCGCCGGATGTGTTTTTCTGCCTCTGTTCCTCGCAAGATCCCGGCCGTTGTAGACCTCCGTTTGAGAAACCTTGAACACGAGAGTTGGAGATCTAAGCGAGATCTACGGCTTTTGTTTTTCGAGCATGCTTTAATTCGTGGCGGTTTGCCCAGGATCGTCCTCGCAAGATTAGCTCAAGCTAGCCGTTTCCGCGCCTCGATTCTGTCCGTCAGTGTCACCTCGCTGAACATTTGGCAGAAATCCCCTTAGTAGTTTTCGGCGCTCACCGGCTAGTCCCCCCGCGCCTCGGCTCGCCCACGTGTCGCGTCCGGGCTAGGCACGCGCACAGGTGACCCCGCGCCTGACCCTGGGCCGCGTGTCGGCCACCGTGGGTAAGTCTGAGCCGGTGACAAAAGTTCCAGAATCTTTTTGTTAATAAAATAAATCCAGAAAATGCATATATGTTTTTAATATTCAGAAATTGATATCTTTATTTTGGTAATTCCAAATAATACAAATAATATATGTTTTTGAATCAGGAAAATGTGTGGGTTTCAAATATTCCATCCAAAATAATGTTTGACTAATTTAAATTTTCGAAATTGTTTAATTGCAATAAAAATGCCTTTTCTTAATTAATTAATAGCTTTAATTCTATAACTCCAAATTTGACAAAAAATATAGCTAAATCGATCAGCGCGACGAGCCCGTTCTTGTTATGCATTCCATGATATGAATTGAAGCATGCATCATATAAATATTAAATAATCAGAACTATTTATGGTAATAAAACTTGACCAAATAAATAATAAAATGAGTTATTCTTGTCCCCACACCTCACCCATGCCATGCTACATTAGTGCCATGTAATTGTGCATCATTCATCATGGCATGCTTGGTTGCTTGTCGCATTTTATTTATATGCTTGTGCACTTTATTTATGTTGGCCCTTGTTTGTTTGGTTCTTCTTTCGAATACACGCCGAGCAGGGGAAATATCAGGAATTCCAGGAGTACTACCCAGATCCATCTCTCACTTCAACTGAGCTGCCAGGCAAGCACTACCACATGCTTGCATACATATAGTACCTATTTCCTCTATCTTATTCTTGCATCATTGAGTCGCGATTGCATTAAACTGAGTCCCAAGTATTGCATAGCCGTACTTTTAAACCCCACCGAAGCTTGTTCCTCCATCCTATGAGCCATTACTACATTAGTTGTTTGAGCGATGCGAGTTGTAGAACAACATGTGTAGGGTATGTGAGTGTCTGATGGATAACGAGGTACCAAACAACTTAACCTGAGTAGTAATGGGATAACTAATGAAAGAGGCACCGGTGAGCAATATCTGTTATTTGCTTTTGCATGCTCACTTGTGTCCCGCAGGACCCCAAGTACTTGATACCTGTTCCTTGACTATTCGCACTATCCACATACGGGAGACTCTATGAATCCCCCTTTGCATGAGCTTGATTTGAACTTTATTTCTTGGGGCCACAAAGTAGTTTGGGGCTTTATTACTATCCTGTACCTATTCCATGCTTTACTACTTTATTTAAGATTGTGCGTGGAGCACCTGTACTGTTTTGGATCGTGGAATGTTTTCGCGGTATCGACAAGCCCAGTCACACTTTCGGGTTCCTAGTCGTTTACAGCCATTGACACAAACATTGGGTCAGTCTCGGAGCCGTCCAACTTTGTTGCGAGTAGCTTAATGGGGTGGCCCCCTAAAATATTTTATGAATCCTGTGATTGCTTTGTCGTGAAAGCCTCGTTGGGTTTTGATTTGGTTTTTCTGAGATCGATCATGTGTGTGTTGCTATTTGTGCACCCCTGCAGGGTAAATCTTTCTAAAAGCCGTGTCCGCGGTTATGGACAACTTGGAGCACAGTTTCTCGATCATAGACAAGCATAACTAAAGTATCGCTTTTAATTTGACTAAATATCTAACTAGTAATTAGTGCAATACTCATGGATTGGTTAATAAAACTGCCAACATATGGGTTGTTCGTCCGCTTTCTCATTGGTAAGCGAGAAGGAGGATGGATCTGTTACTTCATACTGTTATAACTGTTGTTTCTAAATAACGGACATCCGTCTATCTTTGGTTAGGCGGATGGTTAGCGAGTATCTATAGACTTGTTAGTCATTATCTTTTGCTGCAATTGCGTCACCGCAGGTTATGTCCCCTTTAGAGGCATAAAGACTGCTGAGTACCCCTAGGGTCTCACACGATAAATTGTTTGATTCAGATGAACAGGTGTATTCGCAAGACGGATACTAGGTGGAGACAAATGATGTTGGCAATGATCACTCGATGTAGAGATTCCGAGGATGGGGATCCGTGAGATCTGTGGGCGGGATGTGCTTATTTATGTGGCATCTTATGCTGATTTGCTTCTTATCTGTACTCGGATCTTGTTTCCCGCTTCCGCTTGATACTCTGTTGATTGATGTATGAGGAGCTATCCTACACTATTATATCTATCTAGGATATTTGGATCTTGCCGTATGGCATTGCAATATTTCTATTTCTTCTAGATGGTATGGCTCTGAGAACTGTTGTAAGGTAGCTTGCATACATACTCACTTGTGTATGTATTTGATCTCTTCGCCTGTTGCCTACGCCGCTCGCTCTTGTCCTGATGTTCTTGGAAGTGGTTAGGATGGTCGACGGGCCTACACGTGGGTGGCCCTGGGCCCCCGCTATAAAACCCTTAACCACTTTTGGTTCATCCAGGCTTGAACTTAGAGTGTAGGGTCCGAGGTTGTTACAATTGCTATCAGAGCCATCCCGCCCTTCAGGGTGTCAGCCAAAATGGTCGTTGTCAGTCTAGCAAATATTTTGGTAGCTATGTATACTAGGGAAAAATAAAACGTGAGAGTAGGACTGCTTTTACTTTTCTTCTTCCCCACCCACCCACCCTTTTCTGGTAAGGAAGTGTAACGTTTTCAATCCTCTTCTAAAAATTCAAACTAGGATTCACGTGTTCTGGATTCCGTAGTACCATAGGTTGTGTGATAGTGTGTGTGTGGGTAATCCCTTGTCTATCTGTTGCATCCAACTTGTTATCGCTATCTGCCTTTTGGTTATCAACTGTTGGTACATTCCATACCGACATGCTTTTGTAAACCGACGCGATCTATCTGATTCGTTGTAAACCGACGCGATCTGTCTTACTCTTTGTTATCCGACGCTATCTTGTTAGGGGTGTTTGTTTTCCGTAGTTGCTAATCTTTAGGTTCATCTTAAGAAGGAAGAGAGTCGGGATATGTGTTTTACTTATTCATGTGCGGAGTAATGATTTGAGTGCGGGATGGAGTCGCGACCATACCACTACTTTTATCATTCGCTCTTGTATATTGAATTGGTAGAGTTACTAATCTTGATTCGTTAAATGGTTTTGCGCATATAGTGGTGTTTTAATGCCGAAATTTGCGAATTTTTTTCTTTGATAGCTTTGTGTACCACACTCCTTGTTCAGTCGTGTGTGATATGCTTACTATCTTCTAGGTGCTTTGAACTTTGTTGATATTTTAATATCATCTTAGTAATTTTTATCCTGAATCTTGGTTAATTCCATTTTGGTACCATTTTGGATTATTATTATTCTCCATTATGGTACTGACTTGAGTTTTATATCAATCCCAGGATGGCACAACCACTCCGCTCTGAGGAGGACATACCACCTGAACTGGGGGCTGCGTTGGCAAGTATTGCGAATGCCTTGGGAACAATGCAACAGAAACAGCAACGCTTTGAAGAAAGTGTCAGGAGGAATGAGTTTGTTCCGCTACCTCCACCTCCCAAGCGAGGAGACATCAAGGGCTTTCTGAAGTTTAACCCGCGCCACTTTGAGGTGTCTGATCAGCCACTGGATGCTGATGATTGGCTTCGTGAGATGTCAAGGTTGCTGATGACTTCTGATGTTCCTGAGCAAGAATGGGTAAAATGTGCCACTCACCTTTTGAAGGGAGACGCAACTCTATGGTGGGAGAATTACCTGAAGGCAAACCACTCTGGTTTTCAGCCTACTTGGGAGCAGTTCCCTGGGGCTTTCAAAGAGCAATATCTATCAGAAATTGTCATGGAAAGGATGAAGGAAGTGTTTCTCAACCTCAAGTAGGGCAATGACAATGTCAATACCTATATCAGAAACTTCATGAATCTTTCTCGGTATGGTGGCGATGAGATCTCTGATGACAAGAAGAAACAGAAGAGGTTCAAGCAAGGGCTCAATCCATCTATCAAATATGCAATCACAAGGCCGGGGTCTTTTCTAGAACTCCAACATACAGCTCTACAGGAAGAAGCCAGTAGGCAAGTGTTCGAGGAGTCCAAGAAACACAGTCGTGACGCAGCAAGCTCTTCAGCTATGACAGCTCCTTCTAAGCGCCGCGTGTGGGTTCCTAATACCGCACTGCCACTCCCGGCTCCAACAAGACCTTCAAGCTACATGGCAAGGCCACCAAACTCCTTCACCGCTGCTCCTAGGGGTTACAACAACAACTACCCTGGAGCGCCTGGCGGAGTCCCTAGCTACGCTGGTCCACGTCCACCTGGTGCTTGTTACACTTGTGGGAACACTGGGCATCAACACTGGAGTTGTCCCATGAACAACAAAGCTTTTCCTCCACCACCTCCAAGACTTGCAGCAAGTTCTTCTATGGTTCGTGCACCTCCACCTCGGGCTCTCAACATCAACACCAACCCCGGGTCCACTGTTGCTCGCGCCAACTGTGTCAACGCCGCTCAAGCTAAACATGCAACTGGAGTTGTGATGGGTACACTTCCCATTAACTCAGTCCCTGCACGAGTTTTATTTGATTCTGGTGCATCGCATTCTTTTATCTCTACAAGTTTTGCTGATGAGAATGGGTTACCTATGGATCCTCTCCCTAAACGTTTAATGGTTCTCTCGCCCGGAGCAACTATGGCATCTTCCAAGATCAACCACGGCAATCAAATTGAGATTGGTGGTTCTTCATTCCCGGCTGCCTTAATCATTCTGGGCAATTCTGACATTGATGTTATCTTGGGCATGGATTGGTGAACAGCAAATGCAGCTGTGATTGATTGTGCTGAATGCTCGGTTTCTCTGAAAATTCCTAAAGGCCATATAGTCTATTCTCCAAGTCTAACTCCTGCAATTCAGCTTTTCTCTTTGGCGTCTCTGAATGATGATGCTATGGAGGTTATTCAGAGTGTTCCGGTGGTCTATGATTTCCGAGATGTTTTTCCCGAAGAGTACCAGGTATGCCTCCTGACTGAGAGGTCGAGTTTGTGATTGAGCTTGAACTGGAACCGCTCCTATCTCCAAGCGGCCTTATAAAATGGGTCATGCTGAGTTGGCCGAACTCAAACGTCAGCTTGATGAACAAGAGAAGTTGGGTTTCATTCAGCATAGAACTTCCTCTTGGGGCAGCCCAACAATCTTTGTGAAGAAGCGAGACCGCACTGATCGACTTTGTGTTGATTACTGAGCTCTCAATGCAAAAACCATCAAGAATAAATATCCCCTTCCGCGGATTAATGATCTCTTCGATCAGCTAGCTGGAGCTGTGGTGTTCTCTAAGCTTGACTTGAGAAGTGGATATCATCAAATCAAGATTCGCAAGGAAGATGTTCCCAAAACAGCTTTCACCACCCGCTATGGCCTGTACTAGTACACGGTCATAACCTTCGGTCTCACCAATGCACCTGCCACCTTCTCGAGGCTTATGAACTCGATTTTCATGGAGTATCTTGATAAGTTCGTCGTGGTCTATCTGTATGACATTCTAGTCTATTCTAAGTCAAAGAAAGAACATGAAGAACACCTTCGGTGTGTCCTAAACAAGCTTCGTGAGAACCGCCTGTATGCAAAGTTCTCCAAGTGTGGATTTTGGCTTCCTGAAGTCACCTATCTGGGTCACGTCATCTCTGCCAAGGGCATTGCCGTCAACCCAGAAAATGTTCGGACAATTGTTGAGTGGCTTCCACCCAAAACTGTCAAAGAAGTCCGGAGTTTCCTTGGTTTGGCTAGTTACTGCCGTCGCTTCGTTCAGAATTTCTCGAAGATTGCGAAGCCTCTTACCGATCTCCTCAAGAAAGGCAAGAAATACCTTTGGTCTCCTACATGTCAAGCTAGCTTTGAAACACTCAAAGAGAAGCTCACTTCCACACCAGTCTTGATTCCTCCAGATACATCAAAGCCTTTCCAGATATTCTGTGACGCCTCATTGCAAGGATTGGGTGCGATCCTCATGCAAGAAAAGCAAGTCGTTGCGTATGCCTCTCGTCAGTTGAAAATTCATGTGCTCAACTATCCAACACATGACCTTGAACTCGCAGCAGTTGTCTTTGCTTTGAAAGTATGGAGGCACTACTTGCGTGGCAACCGTTGTGAGATCTTTTCTAATCACAAGAGTCTGAAGTATATCTTCACACAACCTGATCTCAACCTTCGTCAGAGGAGGTGGATTGAAGCAATTAATGACTTCGATCTGACCATCAACTACACTCCTGGCAAAGCTAATGTCATGGCCGATGCTCTCAGCCGGAAAGCTTATGTCAACAACCTCATGGTGGAAGAACAACAGCCTCTCTTGTGCGAGGAATTCCACCAGCTCAATCTTGAAATTGTGGATCAAGGGTATCTTCCGAATCTTCTGGCAACCCCTCTCTTGGAAGAAAAAGTTTGCTCCATTCAACTTGGTGACCCTTACACTAAAAATATCATCTCCAAGATTCAGCTTCTGAAGTATGAACCTTTCCACCTTGACGACCAAGACACTCTATTCTTTAAGCACCGGATGTTCGTTCCGAAGTATCCGGGTTTGACGGAGCAAGTTATCAAAGAAGCTCATGATTCTGTTCTTTCTATCCACCTGGCAGCACTAAGATGTTCATGGACTTGAAAACACAATATTGGATGCCTGGATTGAAACAATATTGTGCCAAGTATGTCAGTGTGATGTTTGCCGTAGAGTAAAAGCTGTCCATCAGAAACCTTCCGGTCTTCTACAACCATTGAAGCCTCCGGAATGGAAATGGGAGAAAGTAGAGATGGACTTCTTAACTAGGTTTCCAAGGTCGCAGAAAGGCAACAATGCAATCTTTGTTGTCATCGACATGCTTTCTAAAGTGGCTCACTTCTTTCCCATCAAGGAAACAATTTCTGCAATTCAGTTGGCTGAGCTCTATATCAACAGAATTGTCTCTCTGTATGGGGTTCCTCTTGAGATCAACTCAGACCGTGGAAGCATCTTCACTTCCAAGTCTTGGGGAAGATTCCAAAATGCTTTGGGAACAAAGTTGAACTTCAGCACAGCTTACCACCCTCAGTCACAAGGGCAAGTGGAAAGGATCAATCAGATTTTGGAAGATATGCTCCGTTCTTGCGTCATCTCTTTCGGCATGAAGTGGGAAGAATGCCTTCCTTATGCTGAATTCTCTTACAACAATAGCTTCCAGAAGTCTAAAGATGGCACCATTTGAGGTTCTCTATGGACGCAAATGCAGAACTCCGATTGGTTGGTCGGGCGCAGGTGAAAGAACATTGTTTGGCCCCGACATTGTAACTCAAGCGGAGGAGAAGGTTCACATCATTCTTGAAAACCTGAAGGTTGCTCAAAGTCGCGAGAAGAGCAACTATGACAGAAAGCACATGGACATGGAGTATGTCCCTGGTGATCTCGTTTACCTTCGTGTCACTCCCATGAGAGGCACGCACTGGTTTGGTATCAAAGGAAAGCTGGCTCCTAGATACATCGGTCCTTTCAAAGTTCGTGGAAGAAGAGGAGAAGTCGCTTATGCTCTTGAGCTCCCTGAAAGACTCAAGGTCCATGATGTTTTCCATATCTCTCAACTCAAGAAGTGCTTCAAGGATCCCGGCAGGACCGTGGACCATGAACTCATCAATCTCCAAGAAGACCTGTCTTATCAAGAACACCCCACAAAAATCCTAAAAGTCGCAGAAAGAAGGACTCGCAACAAGTCCATCAAGTTCTGCAAGGTGAAGTGGTCGCACCATTCCGTTGATGAAGCCACTTGGGAACGCGAGGATGAGCTCCGTGCCAAGTATCCTACCCTCTTCATGTCTTCTCCTTCTTCCTAGAATCTCGGGGCGAGATTCCTGTTTAGTGGGGGAGAGTTGTAGCATCCCATCTGTCTAACATCTGTAATGCTACATGGTCTAATAATAAAATGCTACTTCCTACATATAATTGTTGCATCATAATTATATCATGCTCATGTCATCATGCCACATTGCATTAGAGCATCATATAAACCCCTTTTTCATTTGGTTCTTGTCTCATATGCACTATTAATTGTATTTGCCTCTTGATATATTGTATTTGGTTCAAGATAAATGCTTGATGCCTAAGTTGAGTTGGTGGGCATGTCTCTTACAACTCCACCACCTTTTCTTTGTCACCACCTTATAATTCCACCATCCCAAAATACTTGTGGGCTTTTGCATCTTCTCTTTTGGGTCTTGTCTAGCTCACATATATAAAGATGGATCCCCTTATATACCACATGCCCCAATGGTGTTTAGTATTGTTTTCACAATATAAATGATGTGGGTCTACATGTGGGGATACTTCTACATCTTCATATGGTTTACTTCTAAATGAGTGGGCATATCTAAATATAAATGGGACCATATAATTATCTAGTGGCATACACACACTAGCATTTCTATTATATTTATTCATGCTTATTTCATCAATTCTTGGACATATGGGTTTAATTCCAACCATGTGTTAATTCCTTGTGCATGTATGCTATGTGTGGTATCATTATTTCATGTCGCATGAAATATAAGCCCCACATCCCCATCTTATTCTAGTTCTTCTATTTGATGTTTTTATTTAACCTCTTCAAACCTTTTGCTTGGGCTTTATTCAAATTTGAGTGCATGGGGCTAAATGGGGTCATTTGAGCTTGTATTTGTTTTCACAAATATAGTGTGGCCTATCTAAGGATCATGCATGAGCCATGCAAACAACCTCTCACCTTCCTTTTTTTATATATCTTTTGGAGTTCTATTTGCATGCATGGGTATTGATTTCAAACAACCTTGTCCAAAACCCTAATCTATCTCTCTCTCCCTCTCTACAAAACCTAGCTTAATCCCTATCTCTCTACCATCCGAAGCTAGCTAAGCTTCTAGCTAACCTTCTAAAGCCTCGGTGAGTGCATACACTCACATACCTAGAAAGCCTAGTTGTGGGCATATTTGTTTTGTCCATGTGTGTGTGCACATATGTTCCTCTCTCTCCCTTCCCTTCTTTTTCACCCTTGCTGCTTTTCGGTCAGGCCCAGCTGCACCGAACTGCACCTCCCTTCTCTTGGTCCGACCCCTCCCAACCTGGCCTCCTTTCTTCATTGGTTCCAGCTCGACCCAGAGACACCGCTGCACCTGGTGCCACCCAACCCGATCGCCCCCAGCCCCCTGCAGCAGGCAAGCCACACCCTGCGAGCCTCTTCCAAGGTCTGACTACACCACGAGGAGACCAAGTTGGCCTGTTTTTCTTCTCCCAGGCAGCCGCACGTGATTGACCAAGCCACGCTTTTGCCGTGCTCACCCTCCTCTGCCTACAGCAAGCCCCAACCGGCTGCCTTCCTATCCACCCCACCTAACCTATCGGGATCTCGGGATCACCTCCCTCCTCCCCAAGCAACGCCGGCCTGGCCTTCTAAAAACCCTAGCCGCCGACTACCCTGGCCGTCATCGTCCTGCTGCCGCCATCGTCGGGCCGGGTGTGCAGTCGCAGCGCGTGGAGCGGCACGTCGCCCCTGACGTTGTACGGTACCGGGAGCTAGGAGGAGCAGGTCCGAGCACCTCACCATATCACCGCCGTGCCGCCGCGCCGACCACCACCGTCTGCTTCCTCTTCGCTCCCCGCTACAGCCTGCTCGGCTGGCCGACAAGCGCGAGGTGAGAATACCCTTCCTCCAGCAACCTCCTCTGTGCCTGATGCCATCCCAACAGTCCCTGTCGCGCGCGCACGCCGGACCGCGCCTGTCGCTGCGCGCACGACGCTCTCGCACGTCGCGGATAGCAGCTGCAGCAGCTTGCACCCGCCTGTTCCCAGTGTTTTTCCTGTCGATCAAGACATCCTCCGTCATTACTTCCTGAACCAAAATCGTAGCCCTATCTACCCTATTTTGAATGAGCTAGGCCATGGTCAATTTGGTTCAGTGACGCGGTAGTAATCGTCCTCGCAAGATCGCTTCAGCTCAGGTGTTACCTGACGAAATCCATTCCATGCCGGACGTGTTTTTCTGCCTCTGTTCCTCGCAAGATTCCGGCCGTTGTAGACCTGTGTTTGAGAAACCTTGAACACGAGAGTTGGAGATCTAAGCGAGATCTACGACTTTTGTTTTTCGAGCAAGCTTTAATTCGTGGCAGTTTGCCCGGGATCGTCCTTGCAAGATTAGCTCGAGCTAGCCATTTCCGCGCCTCGATTCTGTCCGTTAGTGTCACCTCCCTGAACATTTTGCAAAAACCCCTTAGCAGTTTCCGACGCTCACCAGCTAGTCCCCCCACGCCTCGGCTCGCCCATGTGTCGCGTTCGGGCTGGGCGCGCGCACAGGTGACCCCGCGCCTGACCCTGGGCCGCGTGTCGGCCACCGTGGGTAAGTCTGAGCCGGTGACAAAAGTTTCAGAATCTTTTTGTTAATAAAATAAATCCAGAAAATGCATATATGTTTTTAATATTCAAAAATTGATATCTTTATTTTGGTAATTCCAAATAATACAAACAATATATGTTTTGGAATCAAGAAAATGTGAGGGTTTCAAATATGCCATCCAAAATAATGTTTGACTAATTTAAAATTTTGAAATTGTTTAATTGCAATAAAAATGTCTTTTCTTAATTAATTAATAACTTTAATTCTATAACTCCAAATTTGACAAAAATATGGCTAAATCGATCAGCGCGACGAGCCCGTTCTGTTTATGCATTCCATGATATGAATTGAAGCATGCATCATATAAATATTAAATAATCAGAACTGTTTATGGTAATAAAACTTGACCAAATAAATAATAAAATGAGTTATTCTTGTCCCCACACCTCACCCATGCCATGCTACATTAGGGCCATGTAATTGTGCATAATTCATCATGGCATTCTTGGTTGCTTGTCACATTTTATTTATATGCTTGTGCACTTTATTTATGTTGGCCCTTGTTTGTTTGGTTCTGTTTTCGAATAGACGCCGAGCAGGAGAAATATCAGGAATCCCAGGAGTACTACCCTGATCCATCTCTCGCTTCAAATGAGCTGCCAGGCAAGCACTACCACATGCTTGCATACATATAGTACCTATTGCCTCTATCTTATTCTTGCATCATTCAGTCGCGATTGCATTAAACTGAATCCCAAGTATCGCATAGCCTTACTTTTAAACCCCACCGAAGCTTGTTCCTCCATCCTATGAGCCATTAGTACAGGAGTTGTTTAAGCCATGCGAGTCGTAGAACAGCATGTGTAGGGTATGTGAGTATCTGATGGATAACAAGGTACCAAACAACTTAACCTGAGTAGTAATGGGATAACTAATGAAAGAGGCACCGGTGGGCAATATCTGTTTGGTTTTTCATGCTCACTTGTGTCCCGCAGGACCCCGAGTACTTAATACCTGTTCCTTGAATATTCGCACTATCCACATACGGGAGACTCTATGAATCCCCCTTTGCATGAGCTTGATTTGTACTTTATTTCTTGGGGCCGCAAAGTAGTTTGGGGCTTTATTACTATCCTGTACCTATGCCATGCTTTACTGCTTTATTTAAGATTGTGCGTGGAGCACCTGTACTGTTTTAGATCGTGGAATGTTTTCGTGGTATCGACAAGCCTAGTCACACTTTCGGGTTCCCAGTCGTTTACAGCCATCGACACAAACATTGGGTCCGTCTCGGAGCCGGCCAACTTCGTTGCGAGTAGTTTAATGGGGTGACCCCCTAAAATATTTTATGAATCCTGTGATTGCTTTGTCGTGAAAGCCTCGTTGGGTTTTGATTTAGTTTTTCTGAGGTCGATCGTGTGTGTGTTGCTATTTGTGCACCCCTAAAGGGTAAATCTTTCTAAAAGCCGTGTCCGGGGTTATGGACGACTTGGAGCACAGTTTCTCGATCATAGACAAGCATAACTAAAGTATCGCTTTTAATTTGACTAAATATCTGACTAGTAATTAGTGCAATACTCATGGATTGGTTAATAAAACTGCCAACGGATGGGTTGTTCGTCCGCTTTCTCGTTGGTAAGCGAGAAGGAGGATGGATCTGTTACTTGATACTGTTATAACTGTTGTTTCTAAATAACGGACATCCGTCTATCTTTGGTTAGGAGGATGGTTAGCGAGTATCTATAGACTTGTTAGTCATTATCTTTTGCTGCAATTGCGTCACCGCAGGTTATGTCCCCTTTCGAGGCATAAAGACTTGCTGAGTACCCCTAGGGTCTGACATGATAAATTGTTTGATTCAGATGTATAGGTGTATTCGCAAGATGGATACTGGGTGGAGAAGACAGATGATGTTGGCAACGATCACTCGGTGTAGAGATTCCGGGGATGGGGATCCGTGAGATCTGTGGGTGGGATGTGCTTATTTATGTGGCATCTTATGCCGATTTGCTTCTTATCCGTACTCGGATCTTGTTTCCCGCTTCCGCTTGATACTCTATTGATTGATGTATGAGGAGCTATCCTACACTATTATATCTATCTAGGATATTTGGATCTTGCCGTATGGCGTTGCAATATTTCTATTTCTTCTAGATGGTATGGCTCTGAGAACTGTTGTACGGTAGCTTGCATACATACTCACTTGTGTATGTATTTTATCTCTTCGCCTGTTGCCTACGCTGCTCGCTCTTGTCCCGATGTTCTTGGAAGTGGTTAGGACGGTCGACGGGCCTACACGTGGGTGGCCCTGGGCCCTCGCTGTAAAACCCTTAACCACTTTTGGTTCATCCAGGCTTGAACTTAGAGCGTAGGGTCCGAGGTTGTTACAATCGTCAAGCCCGAACTCCACCCAAATTGACTATCACCTTCTCGTCGAAACATCGGACACCTTTGCCCTATCAAGAACGTGTGTGCATGGTAGAGAAACACATCATCCATCATGACGTATATCTTCTTGTGCACATCACCAATAGTGTCAATCAAGTGTAAAATACATGCATGGTGAGTATGCAAGTGGGTAACATGCTTATCATGGCAATCATCAAAAACTCCAAAATTTGAGAAGGCTATGGGGCCATCTCAATAGAAACCATATGTGAATCACTACTACAAGCAAAAGAAGTGAAAGAGGAATTATTCAACTTATTGCAAGCAACATGAGAAATTGTAAAACAGCCATAACAAAGCATGGTCCGAGGGGTACCATTTTGAACATCATTGCAAATAAAACATTGGAAAGAGCAATTATTCAACAAAGTGCAAGCAATGATAGCATCAATGTAAAGTCTAGAGCATATCATGTTTATGGAAATATCATGACAATAAATGGATTCCACATGGTCATCATGATGCATAGCACAATGAACACATGGGAATAAGAGTGGAACATATGTCATGTCACAAGTATCATCCATAGCATGCAAATCATCACAAGTCATCATGTCCACTAGTGGGATCATGGCATCATAAACACCCGTATTTTTACCTTGTTCAGACCTATCATATGATGTGGGTGTTGTGGTAGTTTTTGCCTCCATGTGGACTACTTCTTCATCCAATATGGGATGACATCATCTTCATACAGCATGTACATATTCTTGGTCGGATGCATCATCATCTCCAAGGTTGGCACTTCTTGATCCATGAAACCTAGCACATCACGAGAAACCGCACTAGAGGTAGAGGGTAAGTCGTTAGAGATCAAAGTGGCCTCAGATGACCTATCAACTACCACTCTCAACTCACTCGGTGTATCACTCATGCCCTCAAAGTGGAAGCACTCAATGTCACATATGGTGGATTCGCTCATCTCACTCTTATTTTCATTCAAGTGGGCTAAATTGCTCTCATACTCACATGGGATTGGTACCACATCATCACTCAAGCATATAGGGGTAGGCTCGGTTCTATCAACTCCATGTGCCTCCTTTGGTGAAGGCGAAGTCCCATGCTCATCATTCTTGACCTTGTCGTCGCCATCTTGTAGGGTAGGCTCTTGGCTTGGAGCTTACTCATCCTTCGCCGGGACCACCTTGGCTTGTGTGGCCGTGCACTCCCAAAACGTATGACCTTAGTGTTGGCACTTGCCGCATATGATGGTTGGACATGGCCATGGGTACTAACCTTGGTTGTTACACTTATAGCATAGGGGTGTGCCCTTTTGTACTTGGGGTGCCATTGTGGTGGTGGCCCTAGAAGGAGATACCACATGTTGAGGAGTGTCATTGTAGCTTGAGCTTGCTCTTGGGGCCATTGAGGTGGTGGCACAAGTCGTCGAAGGTGCCTTATGATGATGTTGTCGACGGAGGTCTTTGGGATGCCTTGCCATTGTGGTGGTGGCCCTAGAAGGAGATACCACATGTTGAGGAGTGTCGTTGTCGCTTGAGCTCGCTCTTGGTGCCATTAAGGTGGTGGCACAAGTCGTTGAAGGTGCCTTATGATGATGTTGTCGACGGAGGTCTTTGGCATGCCTTGCCGAAGGTTGACGTAGGTGGCGCACTTGGTCATCCATATGATGCTCGCGATGATGATCCTTGTCCATGGCACTCTTCTTGGGCTCGTGGTGCCATCTTGAGCTTGACTCATCAAATTTGGCGAGGTTGTTGTCCATGTCCTTCTTGAACTTGACGAGGTCTCCTTTCAACTTCTCCAACAGATTTTGGACCTTGGCTCTCTCAAGGTGGCCAAGATGCCTTGGACAACGACATGTATCCTCTTGATGTTGGCGATGATCTCTAGAGGATGTTTGTCGATGAAGGTTCTTGATTCTTGGTGCCTCTTTTGGAAGATGGTGTTCGGGCGCCACTCTTCTTGTAGGCGGTGGCACTTGTTGCCTTGGAGGTTGTTACACTTGACGCCTTTGAGGTTGTGGTGCTTGGCGCCTTGGAGATGGTGGTACTTGGCGCCTTGTAGATGGTGGTGCTTGACGCCATGGAGATGGTGGCGCTTGACGCCATGGAGGTGGATCATCGAAGTAGGTGGTGCCCTTTGGTGTGGCACGCTTGGCCTTGAAGGTCATGGTTTCTTGATGATGCGCCTCCTCTTTCTTGGCATAGTAGTCTTGCATCTCCAAGCGATGGAGGAATTCTTCATGGCTCATGGGATATCCCTCGATGTCGATGAAGTTTTCCATGTCCTCCATGCTTGGTGAGGCATCATCGTTGTAGCACTCGAAGTCGTCTGTGCTTGGGGACTCATTGTTGTTGTAGTACTCCATATCACCCAAGCATGTGGAACCATTGTTGGTGTAGTGCTCCATGCATGAGGAGCCATTGTCAATGTAGAGCTCCAGTTCCTCCATGCTTGAGGAGCCATAGTTGATGACGTGCTACATGTCTTCCATGCATGCGGAGTCATCATAGGTGTAGTGCTCCGGTTCCTCAAAGCATGTGGAGCGATTGTCGGTGTAGTGCTCCGTCATGTCCTCTATACTTGTGGAGTCGTAGTCATGGTGGCTCATCATGCATTCTTCATAGATATCATCCTTGGTTCCGGAGTCCCTAGACATGATTTCGAAGACCAAGTGGTGTATATTGAAGTTGTAGGGGGTTAGAATGCCCATGACATGACTAGGTCCATGACCATGATGCCAAGAGGATGCGACAAGGATGAACCGGGAGCCGAGACACCCAAGCAAGAAGCCTGGAAGAGAAGACGCAAGAAGTTGCTGGATCCAGACCAGAGTCTCTGCCCCAGCACACCAGAATCTCTGGTCCACTACACCAGAATCTCCGGCCAAACTCCGGACAAGCCTCCGGACCAACGTCAAGGACATTCTGAACACCACTTCGGAGACGGGTCGGAGAAAAGCAGCTGACACCGGAATCTGTTGGATTTTACCCACTTTTGACAATAACTATTGAGGCCTAACCTCGGGGGTGCACGATCTTTCACGAATTCCTGTGGAAAACGAGGGGGAAGTGCGAGGGAAGGAGAGAGGGGATGAACACCACGAACTCACGCACGAAGAACACGAGGAACACACTCACACCAAGACATGACACAAGCCAATAGCTCACACTGACGGTGACCGGTCCGGCACAATCCCTAGGATCAGCGTCGAGCGAAGATCTCTCTCTCTCTCGAACCGACACGGTGAGTGGGGAGTCTCAGTGAGAGGACTTTGATGCCAAGGCCTTGTATAACGAGGGAGGTAGGATGCAAGGTCCAACGAGGTGGGGGATATTTGGTGCTCCTCTATCAAAGGAGCATGAGGCAAGAACTAGATAGATCCATATGGGTGTCCACTAATTCCAAATATCAAGCCTATGGTTTACAATAGCTGTGTGTGTGTGTGTGTGGGGCAGGTATTTATAGGCCAGCCATAGGATTAGGGGTACTTTAGACAATAAGGAGTAAAGTCTAAACGAAACTGGGGTTACATGAGCCAAAGGCCCAATGGCCTTTACATGCCTATCGTCGTGCAGTCCGGAGATTCCGGTGTGGTGGACCGGAGACTCCAGTGTAGGCCAGAGATTCTGGTCTGTCTTTGGTCTGCCTCTAGAGGGGTGTTCAGAATGTCCCCGCGCTTGGTCCGGAGGCTAGATCGGAGACGGGCCAGAGACTCTAGTGTGTCATTCTGGAGATTCCGGTCTTCTGGACTGGATACTCCGGTGTGATCAGCTCCATTAGCTTCTTCTTCTCATCTTGCTCCTTGTAATTCATTTGTGGGGGCTTGGTGA
This sequence comes from Avena eriantha, assembly GCA_910589775.1. Taxonomy (NCBI): domain Eukaryota; kingdom Viridiplantae; phylum Streptophyta; class Magnoliopsida; order Poales; family Poaceae; genus Avena; species Avena eriantha. The sequence goes on from OU342746.1 coordinate 39,028,074, forward strand.
TGTGTTGGGGGCTTCATAGCTGATAATGCATAGAGTAGTTGCATTAAGTATCAAGCCATCCAAGGATGTATCAAAGTCACACAAGGAGAGAAGCGAGTTAACCTTAGCTTGTAGAAGTTTGGCTCGGGCGCAAATCATTGCTCCACTTGGGGGGCTTGTTTATGTAGATGTTGGGACGTCCATCAAACAGGCTGCATCAACTCTCCCCCCTTGGGAAAGAGTCATCCTCGACTCTTCATGTTTATCATCTGGAACATCCCATGGTAGGGTGAGAGGTCCTTGACATTGAATGTATTGCTCACAAGGTACTTGGAGGTTGGTATGTCGATGATGTAGGCGATGTTGTTGATTCTATTAATGACCTTGAAGGGACCATCTCCTCTTGGTTTTAGCTTGGAGTCACATTCCTTGGGGAAACGATCCTTGCTCAAGTGTATCCACACAAGGTCGCCTTCCTCAAAGATCATCTCCTTATTGTCCTTGTTTAACCTTGAAGCTTGGCGAAGGACTTGTTGTTCGATAGAAGCTCTTGTTTCTTCGTGAAGCTTCTTCATAGCTTGGGTGCGCTTGTCAATGTCGATGTTGGTGTGCTCATGGAGAGGTAGTGGTAGGATGTCGAGCGCGGTGAGAGGCTCGAAACCATAGACGATCATGAATGGTCTCATCTTCGTTGTAGAGTGCTTGGCGCGATTGTAGGCAAACTCGGCGTAGGGAATGCATTCCTCCGAAACCTTCAAGTTCTTCTTTATCAACACATGAAGGAGAGTACCAAGGCTTCAGTTGACGACCTCGGTTTGGCCATTGGTTTGCAGATGCGATGTGGATGAGAAAAGTAGCTTGACGCCGAGCTTGGCCATCAGGGTCTTCCACAAGTAGCCCATGAATTTGACGTCGCGGTCGGAGACGATTGTTCTTGGCACACCGTGAAGATGGACAATTTCCCTGAAAAAGAAATTGGCAACATGTGAAGCAGCATCGGTCTTATGGAACGGTATGAAGTGTGCCATTTTGGAAAAGCGATCCACGACAACAAATATAGAATCATGACCATGCTTAGACCTAGGCAATTGATAAGGGGTGACCTCAAGGGTGGCCCGATCTTCACGGGTGTCATGGTTAAATTGATGGGAAAGCGAGGGGAAAGGGAGAAGGTAGCGGAAGCAGACTCACACCTCATGAAGAACACGATGAACACATGCAAACTCACACGATACAAGGCTGAGTTCTCCCACCGGTGGCCACCGGGCCGATAGAATCCTTGCAAGGAAAGATCGGTCAACGTGCTCCCTCGATCCCAGGCGGAGAGGGAAGAATACCTTGGAGAGGGTCTTGACGACTATGCTCATGCACTCGCAATGTAGGCCTTGTACAACGAGGGAGGCGTGATGCAAACTCCAACGAGGTGGTGACGATAGTTGGTCCCCTTGGGTAAGGGGATGAGGCAAAACTAGAGATTCCACAAAGGGGGTGTCTTTAGTCTATCATCTATGCCTAGGGATACATGAGGGGGTGGGGGTTCTATTTATAGGCCAGCCACATAACAAGAGATATTTTGGGGAATAATTCTAGGGTTGGAACATAATAAGGGGGATACATGGGTTGTGGCCCAGTTTCTGTGAGCGCAGGCACTATCATGACTGGTAGTACCAGTCCTCGGGTCCAGTAGTACCAGACACAAGCAGTAGCGGCTTCGGATGGAGCGGTAGCTCTGGCTTCAGCTATTGGGGAGCTCCAGGGGCGGTAGTACCGGTGGCATCAGAGGTGTAGCCGTTGCTCGCCAGGTCAAGACCGGTAGTGCCGTTGATGGGCGCGATAGTACCGCATGCGTATGTCTTCTTGGGTGACTTGGGGACGAGCTTTAGGACTTGGGGTTGTAGATGTAGTAGTGTCCATAGGACGATCTACATCATCTCCCCCTTTGAAAAGATTCATCCTCGACTCTATATGCTCGTCATGTAGAGGTGGTCGAGAGGCATTCTTGATCCTGGGGTTCACCATGTAGTCGTCCTCGAGAAGCTTGATGTGGCAACTCTTCAATGTTGCTTCACTTTCCATGTAGCCTGCAAAGCTCACAACAAAATCAAAACAACACTCAAAGAGTAGCCAATTCATGAAGATTATAGCATGAGTCCTGAAGTAGAAGGAAGTCACCTTATGATCTAGAGATAACTCGTTGAAGGGTAGTGATACGTTGCTAACGTATCCATAATTTTTGATGTTCCATGCTTGGTTTTATCTACTTTCTTGTGTTTTGTTCCAACTTTGGAGTACTTTTCATACACCTTTGTCCCCAGAGCACTTGTTTCCCAAACAAGCACAATTTGGGTACTCCTAGCCAACACCTTCACAACCGTCCTTGACCGTGCACACGACTATTCGATTAGGTTATACTCTGTAGAGTTTGCACACTTTACCCACAAGACTCAATACATCCGTCGGGATACAACCACGGCCCACTACCATTGTAGATGGGGGTCCGGATAATCAAACCTAACTTTTTGCTTGTCTATACTAGCAAAGGCATGCTTTTCCTCTTGGGTTTGTTCTCCCCGGCAACGAGTATGTGGCTCTGATACATTGAAAATGTATCTATAATTTTTCATGTTCCATGCTCGGTTTTATCCACTTTCTTGTGTTTTGTTCCAACTTTGGAGTACTTTTCATATGATTTCTTGGACTAACCTATTAACAAGAGCCACAGTGCCATCTGCCTATTTTCTGCTGTTTTTGGTTCCAGGAAGTTAGAAAATGAATATTCTCGGAATTGGACGGGACAAAAGCCAAAGTCAGTTTTTCACCGAGGGACACAAAGAGCCAGAATACGAGACGGAGAGGGGCCAGAGGGCGGCCACACCACCTAGCCGCGCGGCCAGGCCTGGCCCGCGCGGCCAGGCCTGACCCGCGCCAAGGGGTGGTGTGGCAAGGCCAGGCACTGCCTCGGCCTCCCCTTCCGACTATAAGATGCCTCTGATACAGAAACCCTAAGGACCCGATCAAAATTCCACCAAAGAGTCTGTAGCCACCGTCATCTCCATCCCTAGATCGGGAGGGATATGAAGCTCTTCTCGGCACTCTACCGGAGAGGGGAATTCACCTGGAGGCCTTCTTCATCATCATGCAAGCCTTCGGTGTGATGCGTGAGTAGTTCATCTCTGGACTAAAGGTCCATGTAGTAGCTAGATGGCTGGTTCTTCTCCTTTGTGCTATCATGTTTAGATCTTGTGAGCTCCGTTCATGATCAAGATCATCTATTTGTAATTCCTACATGTTGTGTTTACGGGGATCCGATGGATATTGCGATGCTATTTCAGATTGATTATTGATTCTATCATGTCTTTGTTATTTGTGATCTTGTATGCTTTCCATTGTTAGTAGCTATCTTGGCCAAGTAGATGCTAGCAACTCCAAGAGTTAGTATTTATGCTCAATAGTGGGTTCATGCCTCTAGTAATCTGGGGAAGTGACAGAAATCTCTAAGGTACTAGATGTGCTGTTGCTACTAGGGAGAAAACAACAATCCTTTGTTCATAGAACAATCGTATTGTTTGCTTTACATGCAATTCGTAATGCAATTATCTGTTGCTTGCAACTTAATACTAGAGGGGATTCGGATAATAACCTGAAGGTGGATTATTAATCATAGATGCGGTTGGATGGCGGTCTATGTATAATGTTGTAATGCCCAATCAAGTCTCAAAGGAGTCAAGATGATTAGTATATGCATGTATTGCTTTCTCGATGTTTGTCAATTGCCCCACTGTAATTTGTTCACCCAACATGTTATCTATCTTAAGGAGAACCACCACTAGTGAACTATGGACCCTGGTCCTTTCTTTTACAATCAATCTACAATCAACTGTTTACTGCTTTGTGTTTACTTTCTACAAACTATTACTTTCTTCCACTCGATACGTTTAATCCTTTGTTTTCAGCAAAACCGGTGAGATTGACAACCTCATCGCAAGTTGGGGGCAGAGTTCTGTGGTTGTGTTGTGCAGGTTTCCACGTTGCTAATGACGCCGGTGGTGCACCCTGCCAAAGTCCAGCTAGCAACACCTTTGGGGTGTTTCCTTGCTCCTACTGGATTGATAACCTTGGTTTCATAACTGAGCGAAAACTTGCTGCTGTGCTCATCATACCTTCCTCTTGGGGTTCCCCAACGAGCTCGATATATTTTGGGACATCAGGCAGCCATAGGTAACTCTCTTTGATTTGTCTTGTCAACTTATGGTCCATAGAGTTTGACGTGTATGCATTCATACCTTCAGAGAACAAAGACCAAGCAAAATAATTTCATGTGTGATAGAGAAGCATGTCATTTGTGGCATGTCCATTTTGATTCACAATACTATTAACACAACTAGTATAGTAAACAAAATGCATATGCAAGGTCAAAGTGCATGGAAATTGTTTGAACATCATCCAAATGTGGGAACTCAAAAACTCCATATAACGTCTTAGTGTCGCACTCAAACCAATTGACCAAAATATTGATCAATATATTTGATGCAAGGATAGGAAAATTCAGCAAAAACACATGAGGAAGAATATCCAAAACAACATCAATATGTGTGCCAACCAACCATTGGAAAGAGAAATTTTTCAATATGTTGGATGCCACACACAAATCATCAAAAGCCAAAATCATGGAAGTATGTGTATCACGAGCGGAAGCAAAATCAACATATTCACAAACAAACCATATGAAAGAGAAAGTGGTCCTTATGTTTGTTGCAACAACTATACAAGATACTTGGAAGCTCCCATCATACATGCTCATAATGGCATTATGGTTGCACACAAAACATTGGAAAGAGAATTTGTTCAACATTTTTGTTGCAACAAACAAAGCATAAATATCCAATAGCAATGAAACATGATTGTCACAAGGTGAAAGAATACCAACAACATTCTTGCAAGCAAACCATAGGAAAGAAAAAATTTCAACATGAAAGATGCGAAGCATGCTAAAGGTATTAGAGTTGGGTTCGATCTTGAACTCACTTGGGGGATGCTCTCTAGAGCTCTTTTTGTCAACTCGTGCTCAAACGAGGTTGACATTCTTGTGTGGGTACCTACACACATCATACACAAAAGGAAGAATGTGTGTGCATGGTAGAGAAACACATCATCCATCATGACGTATCTCTTCTTGTGCACATCACCATTAATGTCAATCAAGTGTAGAATAGATGCATGGTGAGTATGCAAGTGGGGAACATGCTTATCATGGAATTTACAAAAATCTCTAAAATTTGAGAAAGCTATGGGGGCAATCTCAATAGACAACATATGATAATTATTGTTGCAAGCAAAATAAGTGAAAGAGCAAGTATTCATCTTATTGCAAGCAACGGGAGATATTGTAAAACATCCATGACAAAGCATGGTCCGAGGGGTACCATTTTGATCATCATTGCAAACAAAACATTGGAAAGAGTAATTATTCAACAAAGTGCAAGCAATGATAGCATCAATGTAACATCTAGAGCATATCATGTCTACGGAAATATCATGCAATAAATGGATTCCACATAGTCATCATGATGCATAGCACAATGAACACATGGGAATAAGAGTGGAACATATGTCATGTCACAAGTATCATCCATATCATGCAAATCATCACAAGTCATCATGTCCACTAGTGGGATCATGGCATCATTAACTTATTGCAAGCAACAGGAGAAATTGTAAAACAACCATAACAAAGCATGGTCCAAGGGGTACCATTTTTATCATCATTGCAAGCAAAACATTGGAAAGAGCAATTGTTCAACAAAGTGCAAGCAATGATATCATCAACATAAAGTTTAGAGCATGGCATGTCTATGGCAACATCATCACAATTAAATAATTTCACATGCTCAACACTATGCAAAGGAAAATTATCACATGGAAATGTCAATGAGTCATATGTAATGTCACAAACATCATCCATAGCATGCAAGTCATCACAAATCATCATGTCCACTAGTGGGATCACGCATCATCAACACCTATATTTGTGCCCTGTTCATACCTCTCATGAAATGGGTGTTGTGGTAGTATTGGCCTCCTCGTGGGCGACTCCTTCATCCAATATGGGGATGACATCATCTTCATCCTCCATGTACATCTTCTTGGTTGGAGGCATCATCATATCCAATCTTGGAGCTTCTTAATCCATGTAACCTATCACATCATGAGATAACACACTAGAGGTAGAGGGTAAGTCATTAGAAATCAAAGTGGCCACACATGACCTATCAACTACCACTCTAAACTCACTTGGTGTATCACTCATGCCCTCCAAATGGAAGCACTCAGTCTCACGTATGGTGGAGTCACTCATATATATCACTCTTGTTCTCACTCAAGTTGGCTAAGTGGCTCTCATACTCACGTGGGATTGGTACCACATCATCACTCAAGCATATAGGGATAGGCTCGGTGTGCTCTACTCCATGCGCCTCCTTTGGTGAAGGGAAAGTCCCATGCTCACCATTCTTAACAATGACGTTGCCAGCTTGTAGGGTAGGCTCTTGGCTTGGAGCTTGCTCATCCTTCACCAACACCACCTTGGCTTGTGTGGCGGTGCACTCCCAAAATGTGTGACCTTGGTGTTGGCACTCGCTGAATATGATGGTTGGACATGCCCATGGGTAGTGACCTTGGTCATTACACTTGTAGCATAGGGGTGTAGTGTCCCTAGAAGGAGATACCACATGTTGCGGAGTGTGGTTGTAGCTTGAGCTTGCTCTTGGGGCCATTGTGGTGGTGGCACAAGTAGTAGAAGGTGTCTTATGATGATGTTTTCGACGGAGGTCATTGGCGTGCCTTGCCGAAGGTTGACATAGGTGACGCACTTGGTCATCCCTATGATGCTCGCGACGATGATCCTTTTCCTTGGCACTCTTCTTGGTGAGGAGTTGTAATGAGCGCAAAGCATCATTAGTCTTGGCCATCATGCTCATGGTTTTGGGAAAGTTGTTGTCCATGTCACCCTTGAAGTTGTTGAGGGCGCTTTCGAGCTTGTCCATTTGATGGTGGACCTTGGCGCTCTTGAGGTAGAGGCTTCGTCTTGGTCGACGTGACTTGAGGAGCTTGTTGTTGTTGTCCTTGAAGCTGTCCATGCTTGGTGAGTTATTATTGTTGTAGAACTCCATATCACCCAAGCATGTGAGCCATTGTCGATGTAGTACTCCATCATGTCATCCATGCTTGTGGAGGCATATACATGGTGGCTTATCATGGATTCTTCATAGATACCATCCTCGGTGCCGAAGTCCCTAAACATGATTCACAAGACCAAGTGGTGTATATGGAAGTGGTAGGGGGGTTAGGGATGCAACGTTAGACCTTACTTTACCTTGGAAGATAGTATCATGCAAGTGGCCACACTTGAGAGCAAACAAAACCAAGTAAAGTGAAGTTCACGCAGAACACCAAACCCCACTAACCACTAAAACACACACACAAAGCTTATGGTGGATAGGTATGGAAGGTGGCATGTCTAAGAACAATCCGAAATCAACATATTGTAAGGGCACGTAAAGAACCACGATGATCACAAAGCAAAACAAGCCAATCCACAAGAAGGAATTATGTACAAGGAAACACACACTGTGGGATAAATGGGACTTGTGCAATGGAGAGAGTGAGCTAAGAACCAAATGATTACCTAGCGAAGACTATAAGCTCGTGTCGCACAAGTGCAAGGAGAGACGCTAGTTCGAGTGCACAAAAATTAGTGGGCTACAAGATATGCACAATAAGTACCACCTATTTGATGTTCATCGAGATTGCGCTTCCTATTCTATGAGGCACTTGTTTCTTTTTCTCTTTTTTTCTTATTTTTCTATATTTTTTATTTTCTTTTTCACTTGCCTCTTCCTTGTGCTAACAACTATACAAGATAACTATATGAGATAGCGCTCATAACTTTTGCTCAGAATTTTACAAGGTATCAAATGTGCATAGCCCAAGCAATCATAGGAGGAACTAGTCTCAATAGGTGTCAAATGTGCTAACAACTATACAAGATAACTATATGAGATAGCGCTCATAACTTTTGCTTGGAATTTTACAAGGTATCAAATGTGCATAGCCCAAGAAATCATAGGAGTAACTAGTCTCGATAGGTGTTTTTTGGTAGCAAAGATAGTGTAGCTCACAAAGGAATACAAGTGGGGAGAAGTCGCGGAATGTTTATACCTTTCGTCGCCGATCTTCACCCTTTATTATTGGATTCCACCTTGCTCACGGAATTTGAATGGACTATATAGAATAAACCACATAGATGATGTAGAGCTCCTTATCCTCTTCAAAACGAGCTAAAGAACAACAAAATCCAAATTCGTATGCTAAAGTTATGCTCAAAACGGTGAGAGGCTGAAATCTGGAATCTGTTGATTCTTGTTTGGTACGGGCGGTAGTATGGCTTTTTGTGTCCGGTGGTATCGTAAAAGTGCGGTAGTACCGCGTTTTCAGCCCGGGTAGTACCGGTGGTCGCAGAAACGCCTAGTTTTGACGCGTTTTCGCGATTTTGGGGCGATTTGGACAGAAAATGTTCAAGAAAAACACCAAATCGAAAGAGTAAATGATGGAATTAGGCCATGGGAACATAGGCCAAGGTAGATCGACAAGTTTTGCAAGTAATCCATGGATCAAAACCTACCAAAACGCACTTAAATCATAGATCGATCCAAAACACAAATTGGGGCTTTTTTGGTGGAATTTTCGAATTTATGGGGAAAAGACCAAACCGAGGAGAAATTCGTGGCAACCAAAAGCTGCTGATACCAGATGATAAAGGTTGACACAAGATCCACGTGAATTTGTGGCTATTTTTGTGGGTTTGTAAGAAAAAATTGGTGGGGAAGAACGAGGGGAAATCCGTGAGCAACTTTGGCTCTGATACCAAATGATAAGAGGTGACCTCAAGGGTAGCCCGATCTTCACGGATCTCGTGGTAAAATCGATGGGAAAGCGAGGGGAAAGGGAGAAGGTAGCGGAAGCAGACTCACACCTCGCGAAGAACACGATGAACACACGCAAAACTCACACGATACAAGGTCGATTGCCCCCGCCAGTGGCCACTGGTCCGATAGAATCCTCACAAGGAAAGATCGGTCAATATGCTCCCTCGATCCCAAGCAGAGAGGGAAGAACACCTTGGAGAGGGTCTTGAAAACTATGCTCACACACTTGTAAACGTAGGCCTTGTACAACGAGGGAGGCGCGATGCAAACTACAACAAGGTGGTGATGATAGTCGGTCCCCTTTGGTAAGGGAATGAGTAAAAACTAGAGATTCCACAAAGGGGGTGTCTTTAGTCCTATCATCTATGCCTACCGGATACATGAGGGGTGGGGGCTCTATATATAGGCTAGCCACTTACATAGGTGTAGTTTGGGGATAAATATAGGGTTTCAACATAATAAGGGAGTACGTGGGATGTGGCCCAGCTATTGAGGCGCGCAGGCCCAGTCATGACCGATAGTACCGGACTTGACGACTGGTAGTACCGGACACAAGCGGCAGCGGCTTCGGATGGAGCGGTAGCTCCGGCTTCAGCTATTGGGGAGCTCTAGGTTTAGTAGAACCGGTGGTGCGGTCCGGTAGTACCGGTGGCATCAGAGGAGTAGCCAGGGCTCGCTAGGTCGAGACCAGTAGTGCCGCTGATGGAAGCAGTAGTACCTAGGCGCGGTAGTACCGCATGTTTCTGTCTTCTTGGGTGACTTGGGGATGAGCTTTGGGACTTGGGGGTGTAGATGTAGTAGTCTCCGTAGGACGGGCTGCATCAGCAATACAAGAACAAAATCCATGCTAATGTCAGACCAAGGTTCATAAGGAATAGTCAATGGCATATAAATACCAAATGGATTAGACTTGGACTTAGCTTGAACACATGCCGTGCATCGTTGAACGTAGCGCTCCATATCTCGCTTCATCTTGGGCCAATAGTAGTGAGTGGAAAGCATGTCCAATGTCTTGTCACGGCCAAAGTGACCCATGAGGCCTCCACCATCTGATTCTTGGAGAAGTAAAAGTTGGAGAGACAACTTTGAAATGCAAAGCTTGTTTTGTTTGAAGAGAAACCCTTATGCAAATAGAAATCATCAACTCCTTTGTCAATGGAGCACTTTGCAAAAATTGGTCCAAAGAACGGGTCGGAAGAATACAAAGTTTTGATTTCGTCAAGACCCAACACGTTTACTTCAAGTTGAGTAATAAGGCTTGTGTGCTTGCGAGACAAGGCATCCACAACTACATTAACTTTGCCCTTCTTGTACTTGACAATGTAAGGAAAAGACTCCATAAACTCAACCCACTTAGCGTGTATTTTACTCAAGTTGGCTTGGCCTTTGAGATATTTCAACGACCCATGGTCGGAATGTATGATAAATTCCTTAGGCCAAAGGTAGTGTTGCCAAACTTGAAGGACACAGACTAAGGCAAAAAGGTCTTTGTCATAAATCGGATAATTGAGGCGTGCGCCATCAAGTTTCTCGCTATGGTAGGAAATAGGACATCCGTTTTGCATAAGGACTCCTTCAATACCAATACCACTAGCATCATACTTTATAGAAAGCCTCTTTTTAAGTTCATTAAAAGATTTTTATTGCGCCTTGCCCCACATGAAGGTGACATTCTTTTTGGGCAACTCGTTGAGAAGGCAAGCGTTGGTAGAGACGTCTTTCACAAAGCAACGATAAAAACCGGCCAACCCATGAAAACTTCAAAGTGCACTTACATTTGTGAGGATGGGCCAATCTCGAATGTCTTTGACTTTAGAAACATCAATTTCAATGCCATTGTAAGAAACAACAAAACCAAGGAAAATCAACTTGTCTTTAGCAAAAGTGCACTTGAGAAGATTAGCTTATAGCTTTTCATGTCGGAGGATTTGCAAGACCTCTTTGACATGTGTAACATGTTCCTCAAGTGACTTGCTATAAACAACTATATCATCGAAATAGACAACAATACTTTTTCCAATGAGAGAACACAAAATATGATTAATAAGGTGCATGAAGGTGGATGGGGCATTAGATAAGCCAAAAGTCATGACCAACCATTCATAGAGACCAAATTTGGTATTGAAGGCGGTTTTCCACTCATCACCTTCCACCATACGTATTTGATGGTAGCCACTACGAAGGTCAATTTTCGAGAAAATAGTGGCTCAACACAACTCTTCAAGCATGTCATTAAGACATGGTATGGGATGTCGATAATTCACGGTGATAACATTTATTGGATGGAAGTCCATGCATAACCGCAACGTATCATCCGTTTTGGGACAAGAATCACGGGTACCGCACTTGGACTAGTGCGTACTTGGATCACACCTTTGGAGACGAGTTGGTTGATTTGACGCTCGGTCTCCTTCATCTCCTCCTGGTTTATGTGGTAGGCGGCGCGGTTTGGAAGAGGTGTGCCGGGTATGACGTCAATGCGATGCTCGATTCCGTGATGAGGAGGAATTCCATGAGGGAGCTCATCGGGAAACACATCCTTGAATTCCTGCGAAATTTCCAACAAAGAGGGAGGAATATTTGTCAAGTCATTAGTTCCTTGCGCTAGTCCCTTGCACACGAGGAAATAGTGCAAGATGGATGGGTTATTCCTCACATCTCTCATCTCACTTTTGGTGGCAAGAAGAACACTTAGTTTTTCCACTCGAGTTAGGATTGTGGCTCTCACTCTCTATATGGTGGTTCTCTCTCTCACCACTCTTCTCACAAGTTTGAGTTATGGGTTTCACCCTCGCTAAAGCCTTTGCATTGTCCGCAATTATTTGGCTAGGAGTCATCGGTTGCAAAACACATGTCTTGTTAAGCCATTTGAAGGTGTATACATTTGGTGACCATCATGTAGGGCGCCTTTGTCGAATTTCCAAGGTCGACCATGTAACATGTGGCAAACCGTCATTGGGACGACATCACACTCCACTGTGTCTTTGGATGGGCCAATAGAGAATGTTATCGAGACGGTGTGCTTGATCTTCACGGAACCTTGGTCACTTAGCCATTGGACATGGTAGGGGTGCTTGTGAGGATGGAGGGTGAGGTTGAGATTCTCACACAACTTGGTGCTTGCAAGGTTGTGGCAACTCCCTCCATCGATGATCACCTTGATAGATTCCCCATTGATGTCGGCACGGGTTTGGAAGATATTTTATTTTTGATCTTCATGTTCTTGGGATTGAGTAGTCAAGATCCTTGTGACGACAAGCGATAGACTCGCGTCATGTTGACACATGATGAGTTCTTGGTCATCTTCCACACGTTGCCTTGTCATTGCGTCTTTGACTCTTTCATCTTCACTCAAGTACTCTTTGTTGCCATTTCCATGGATGAACAATATTTTCTTGTTTCCACACGTGGTCAACTTGTGTCCTTTGCCTCCATGCTTGTAGCATTCTCCATTGAATGGCGGGCCATCCTTTGTGTATTTGCCACTTGTGGAGGTTTTCCTTGAGGAAGTGTGAGCTTGAAGGAAGGCTTGGAGGTACTTCAGTGCTTCCATTGAAGGTTGTTGGTGTAGCGGTTGAAGCTTGCTTGCAGGTGAAGTACATCTTCGCCTTGTTGTACTTGATGTCCTCTTGTACTTGATGCTCGGCCTTTGTTGCACTGTGCTCAAGCAGAACCATGTCACTATACTTTTGGAACTCGACTATGCACTTGATTGGATGGTTCAAGCCAATGAGGAAACATGCCATTATTTGCTCCTCACGCTCATCAATGTTGGCATGGATCATGTTGAGCTCCATTTGCTTGAAGTACTCTTCTAGGTCTTTGTCCCTTGACTAAGCGATTGTAGCCTATTGAAGACATCACATGTGTAGTGCGAAGGAACAAAGCGGGATCTCATATGAGCCTTCATATCATGTCAAATTGTGATTGGGGATTCTTGTCTTGCGTCACGAGCAACTTGATCTTGTTCCCACCAAAGGTTGGCGTAATCATCAAACTCAAGCGAGGCCATGGCGTCCATCTTCTCATCACTATAGTTGCGCATATGGAAGATCTTGTCAACCTTGAGCGCCCATGAGAGGTATTCTTCGAGATCATTTGAACCGGTGAACTTGGGCATCGTGAAATTGAGCTTGCCGAAGATTTCTTCCTCATTGCGGTCACGGTGGCGGTGGTTGACATGATAGGGACGGTCTTCATCTTCCATGCAATTATTGCGACGAGCTTGGTGAGCTTGTTGATGTGCTTGCGGTTGAGGAGCCTCATTTCTTCAGTCTTCTCTTCTAAGCCTCCGTCTTGTCAGGCTTGGTGCTCTGGTCTTCCTCCCTTTCCTCCGTACTTGTCGGTGTGAACCTATCATCATAATGGTACGAAGTATGAAGTAGCACACCATTCAAGAGGGCAGGAAGTGGGCTCGCATAGAGGAACGGATTCACCTTTGGAGTCCATGATGACTTGGCATAAGTTGGAGACCTTGATGTGGTCACGACCGTAGGTCAGGCTACATCATGGAACGTGGTTCTCGCGATGTTGTTGAGGAGCTTGCTCTTGCTCTTGGCGCGGTTGATGACGAGGTTTAGGCGCTTGGGCCTCATGAGGGTGTTGAGGATGTGGAGGCTCGTGACGCGGTTGTGATGAAGAGGAGGCTCGTTCCTGGGCTGGTGTTGCGGGTTAGGCACCTGGAGAATATCATTTTGCAGCCTGAAAGTTGAGGCGCCCAGGCAAAGCGGTACCCATGTTGCTTGTAATCAGCCGCGTTGCCCACAATTGGCATGCCAAATACTCAGAGGGCCATGCGTTGGCGCATGCATCCTTTACGCGTCCTCTTCTTCCCATGAGTGGCAATCTGTGGTTGCGGCCATGGCGTGGAGCTGGGACATGGACGAACGTGCTCGGCCCTGCTCTCCTCCCCATCCCGAATCGGAGCTCACCCTCACGATGGCCGCACCCATGGCACGACACGGGGACGAGAATTCATTCCCATGTAAGATCTGTCACCATGCCGACCATGCTCGGTCCTGTTGTCCTTCTCCAGAATCCGAGCTCACCCTCGCCCTGGTTGCACACGCACCAGCCACAGCGCCTTCCTCTCTGAACCCCAAATCCACATCCACTCAGTTTGGCACAACGCCAACAAGGTGAAATTGCATCCAGTTTTCTTCTTGTGATTGTAGAAGAACATGTATGTACAGTGTCCGTATGAAACTCTAACAATGTACACATATGTTGTACTAGATTTTCATTCGAAATTAGTAGCTCCGTGATGACGAAACATAGAGAGCCTAAATGGAATGACGATGAAGACCATGTTCTGTACTTTGCATTGCATCAACAAGGGCTCGCTGATGAAGCATGTTACCAAGAGAGTGGAGTTCGTCAGCATGCCAAAAATATGGGAACAAATCAATGAGCAATTCAATGCAAATACGTGCAGATAAGCTAGATCCATGCCATCAATCATCAATAGGTGACACATTCTAGTGATGTGTTCAAATGTGTACACCATGTATCATTTACTTGAAGTGGTTGTTATCCTGAGCAAAATGCCTAGTATGCACATTACCTTTGTCTGTTCTATGCTGCAATTCTTCTATTATGGGCGTGGAAAGAAAAGTTGGGCTTCACTGAATATTACGCAGTTAGGCCTAACTTAGTCTTACATAAATAAGCAAAGCTTAGTCTTACACAAATAAGCGTAACTGAGTCTTGACCAAAGAATCATTTATTTCGTAGAACTAGGGGAAACTAATGATAAAGATAAAGACAAATGGTTCATCAGATCTGCCAGTATGAGCACTAGGTCTCTGGAGCTCGTGGTATCGTCGGAACAAACTAGAATGCTGTGTTTGGCCGTCTCTCATTCTCCATCAAATCGTACGACCCCACTGATGAGCCAATTGTAGGCCCCCTCCCTCGACGTGGATTTGGCTCTAGGTCGGATCTGGAGTGTCAACATGATAGGCGCATGAGTGTGCAGCAAACACACAGTCTGCTATCAACACTGGAAGTGCTGGCACCTTAGCAACAACACCAACATGTTCATCCTGGACTCCGGTAGTAGCCTTAGCAAGTATTTCGTCAGCTTCACCAGTAGCAGCATTAGCAAGTATTTCATCAGCTTCACTAGCAGCAACCTCAGCAGGTATTTCGTCAGCTTCACCAGCAGCAGCATTAGCAAGTATTTCGTCAGCTTCACCAGCAGCAGCATCACCAAGTATTTCGTCAGCTTCACTAGGAGCAGCAGGAGCTAGTTCTTCATCAGCTCCACCACCACTAGCAGCAGCATCAGGAGCCGGGGCTGCCTAAGAAATTACAGGTTCAACAACTCCAGGGGTTCCAAAAATGGGTAGTTGATTCCAAAAAGCATAGATTGTCCCTTCCGATTGTCGACTCTGCTCCATACTTTCTCTACGGGTCTTTGTATGGACATGCGGACCTCGAGAAAACGTGACACCGCAGCGATGGGTATGAAGAAAGTTGTGTCCCAGTATGTTCTATTGTATCACCAACGTTGTTTAGTGCTCCCCTGATATGAATCCACATGAGTTCAACATCTTGTTTCATGTCGCCTCCGAGAGGTGCCAGGAACCACCGTCATGATCCAGGTTCAGCGTCTGCTACTATATCTTCGATCACCGGAGCTGGAATGACACACGGGGCTGCATGTGTACCTGCGTGTTACTTACAGTCAGTAAGCACATTTTTGAATGGGATTTTACATGCTATATGACACCATGACTCACCCCAGATGAACGACTCCCAAACACGCAGGTCGCCTTTAGGTGCAGTGACCGCATAAATGCGTTGCAATTTGTTGGAATAGTAGCTAGAGGTGAAGATGGCGTTGACATACTTCTATGGCCGCAGGAAGTCGTCGCATAAGACTATCCATTCCTTGTCTTCTAGGCATCTAATGAATGTGATTGCCTTGTCGAACACCGCTAAGAGGTCATACTCCCAGGTCTTCCACACCTCCCGAGGTCTATGTGGGAGATGTACCTTCAGGAGCTCAAGTTCTGCCATGTTGAACCTGTAAGCGAATTCGGAAATGGGCGGTGACCGCCAGTTGTTGAATGCAGTAATGCCGACACCCTCCAAAGATGGCAATGTAAATCTCAACGATCTGTAGCCATTTTTGAGAGTCCAAGTACTCCCATCCTGGGATAAAAGGACCAGCCACTCGTCGTTGCCACCCACCTAGTTCTGGTCATCTCCCATTTCCATCTCTTCTTCTTCCTTGATATTCACCACTATTGATTCTGACCACTTATCTAGAAGCATCATTTTTGCATGAATATTCTGTAGAGTTTGTTGTCAGTTTGTAGAATCACCTAGCATGGATTATACAATTTGGCAACTAGACCTTCAAATTAAAGTAATATGTATGACTGTCTCCTCAGATATCGCCTAAATTGTGCATGTGTCACTACGAAAATACCCAAAATATCGAGTAGGAGAAGATCTCTCCCTGAACAAACTCCCGACGATGATCATAAATAGCTAGGGGTATAATAGCCTTAAATCGTCTAATCTGTTTATTTTTTAGAAAACAGAATATCACTTAGCAGGCATTCCATTGCAAATCGAAATTGGCAACTCGTCTATCACCTAAATTAAGACCGTGTCACTAAAAAAATACCAGAATATCAAGTACGAGCAGAGATTCCGCTGTACAGAATAGTCTTAAATGGTTCAATTTGTTCAAATCGTGTGCGCACACAACACATTTGACAAAAGGAACATAGGATTCTGTTGAAAGTTCAGCACATATGAATCAACGATATGACTGAACCAATAAGCAAGAGACTGGAACTTACATGGCCATCGCGGTCGTTTGGCCATTTGCTGGTATCAGGGTAAAGAAGGCCTGGCGTGCCCAACGGTTGTTCGTCGATGTCCCGCATCGTGAAGCGGTAGCCAGGGATGCAGCGAGCGAGGCGACTAACAGAGATGGTGTGAATCCCCGTGGAGATCCTGTGCATGTTTGCGGCGCTGAGGTTCGGCCATCCCCAATCCTTGCGCTGACGATCGTCATGGCTAGCCGCATCGTGGTCGCCTACCTTTCGCTTCAGCCTGCTGCTACCCCAAGCTCTACCCATAACGACAAATGGAGTCTGGAATCCGGCAGATTAATGGAGGCGTTATGATAAGGAGGCAGATGGATTCGAGTAGGGATGGAATCTGGAAGGGGGCAGTTTTTCAAGTAGGGAGTGATCTAGTGAGGAACCGCCGCCACTGGTTCTTGTCCACGTGGAAGACAAGGAAGGAGGCGTAATTATTGAAGGTGCGCACCGAAACCGTCTAGAGGAAGTGAAAAAATAAATCATAAGAGAGAAAAATGTAGGGTCCGACCTGTTAGTGAGTGAAGGTCGGCACTCGCAAATGTGACTACGTTTGACTTCGATCGTGCATGTCAGACCTCGATTCCACTGCATTCAAGTGGTGTGGAACCAATTTCATGCAGCACTAGCGTCGACGTGTAAAACCACTATTTTTCTCCACCTCCACCCTACTACGAACGGTTGTGCACCATTCCAGATATTAGTAAGGGAGGTTCCAATCTTGCAGTAAGTAGTTTCACTTCTCCGTCTCCTTTCCTCCTCCATGGCCTCATCGTCTTTCTCCTGCATGGCCTCATCCATTTCCTATGCCACGGCATCACCCTCTTCCTCCATGTCCTTTGCCTCTTGCCTATAGCCATGGACTTGTTGGATGTCCGAAACGACGGCAGGAAAGCGACTGCACACTTCGACATAGAAGTACATGGCAGGAAGAAGATCAATGTCGTCTACACCACCAACCCTCGGACAGTGATGAACACCAAGGTTCGCCAGTCTCGACCTCGAGTACAGCCGTGATCAGCGTATGATCGCTGTGGTGCAACTCTCCATGAAGAGGCACGTCCTCATATACCAGCCTTTTTGCAAGAAGGGGCTGATGGGAACATGTAGACTTTGCTATGTTTTTGTTCATGGACCATTTGTTTGCAAACGTTCTTGCTATATTATTTGTTTTAATTCATTTTCATGCAGGTGGGGTGAAAGGATTAGGTTGCTCTTTTATGAATTTCTCGTGAACCACTAGATAAAATTTACTAGGGTTGACATCACGAATGATACTAGACTGCTTGAAAGCCCGACTGTCAACATTAAAATCCCAAAAGAGTGCAGAGTGGACAAGGGGCAGCAGGACTGGGATGGCTGATCTTGCCGCCAAACTCATCGACCTGTGGTACGCTGACATGAAGGGAAAATTGCTGAAATGTTGGTGGAGGCGTTTAGGGCATGATTACTGGGAGGATAAGCCGCTTTCTAAACCTAATCTAAAGTACGCTGCAATTGAGAGGTATGTTAGCCACGAGCTGTACCGCCAGATCGTAAAGTTTCGTTCTAGGCATCGCACCATTGAACCACCACCAAGGCAAGTTGTTTTCCCTAGATGCCGGAGTGTAGAGGAATCCACAAGCCGGGGCAAGCGACTGAAGGCATCCTGGGATCAGTCGCCTTCTCCAACAGGCTGGGATGTTGACTTTGAGTGCATGATTTTTGTGTTTGTATGGGGCTTGTTATGTTTATGAAAACATGTTATTTCAGAAGTACTATGTGTGAGCAATTCGGAACTGCTGTGTATTACCTTTGTCGAACTATAATCTGGGTTTGTTTATGATTGTATCCTTCGCTATAATAGAAATTGTGCCCTTTTGTGGACAACGGCATCTGATCTTGTGGATCCCACCTTATGCTTGGTAGTTCAGGATTCTGCCGCATGTAAAGGGCACAGACAGAATTTGTAAGTATGAATGTTGAGCATACAAATGGGGGAAATGTAATTCATACTTGTTAACTACCTAATAGCACATGGATCATACGAGCTCAGTTCTTACACACAGAATGCTTAGAAAATACATGCGAGATAAAATACAGGTGAGATAAAACTAGGAACGGAATGCGAAACTAGTAGTGGTAAACATCACACTCACCCATCCGCTAGATCCTATTGAGCATCTCGTAGCAGACATACGCGTCCCTGACTGCGTACTTGATCGCATCGTAATTCAGGTGCCTCCACTCCCATCACTCGTGTAGGTGCTTCGGGAACTCGACCTTCATGTCGGCGTACTCGTGACCGATGATGTCGGCAGTGAGTCTAGCCATGCCGACTTTCCTCGTATAGTTATCTGGGTACCTCCACTAACGTTGGAGATCGACGTGATTGGCGACATGAACGAGGAGATCTCGCTCTAGCTTTGGAGTGTCGTTCTTGATGTCGACGCTGGCGAAGTGGATATCCCTCCTGTGCAGGAACTCGCGAAGCTCCGGGCATACATAGTTGGCCCCGCATACGTGGTATAGGAGGCAGTGGTTGCACATGGACAACTGCAAAAGCGCCGCCCTCTTCCTACCTCTGGTATACTCGAGGTCAAGGCCGACGATCTTGTACCTATCCATCGGCTCCTATAGCCACCGCTCGTACATTGTGCTGACCTTGGCAACCTCCACTGACGCATTTGTGTGGACGACCGTCATCTCGGTGGCGCCATGGGCGGTGAAGGTGTACTCGTCGGTGAAGTCGCTCCCATCGCCGAACACGTCGTACTCTGTGTCCATGGCAGCAGCTAATGCGGCGGCGGTGGCCTAGCATCGGTAGCGGTGGCATACTAGGTGTGGTGGTGGAGAGATCTGTTGTGGTGGTATGGCACGGCGGAGGCGGTGCCTGTGGCAGTGTCGATGGTTCTTGCGGTGGCTACGACGGCGGTGACGGAAGGAGTTGGGTATTTTTGCATAGTGATGTGCTGTCGAGATGGAAGGCAATGCGTAAAAGGGGGTGTGTGCATGTCGTAGATTGCGTTTACCAATATTCCGGTCATACCCAAGCGGAAGCAAGTTTGATCGGGCGAGCACCGTTGGTTTCTAGTCCTAGCGATTAAATTCAGTGGCCATGCCTGGTAAGCGATGGGACGGGTGTGCGACATGGCTTTGGCGTCGCAGAGACCGGTCACGGAGACCACCGTCCTGTTGCCGATCTGCAGCGGGTGCGCGGTGCTAACATGATGTAATGTGACAGGACAGAAGGAAGTGTACAACTATTTTTGATTATTATTCCTAGCACGTTTAAGGGAAGTGTAAGCATAGACGGGGACCTAGTATCCCTACACCCCGGGCAGCCGCCCAGACCTGCCGATTGCGCAAAGCTTGCAATTTCCTTTCTTTAATTTGGTGATTGACGAGGGTTTAACTCATCAATGCCCATTGTTATGGACTTGGGTTTTGGAGAAGGAGGGAGCGCTGGAGACATCTATCGGCTAGCAAACAAGCACACAGGGGACAAAGGATTTACCCAGGTTCAGGCCTCGTAGAGGTCCCTACTCCTGCTTGTCTGCTCGTGGAATTATCGAAGGAGTCGAAAGTTACAATGGTGCACAGATGCAATCTAGCGAGGGTTGTGGAAACTAGGGTTGCGTGTGTCCTCCTCGCCGCCACCTCCTAGCCTTTATATAGATACGCTAGGTCTCGGGTAGCAGGTCGAGTCGGTTACAAGTTAGGGTTTTTCCCCTTCAAACTTTCTATCTTTAACTTCTTCTTGTTCTTCAAGCAATCGAGAGTCCGTAGGCCACTCGAGTCCCTTGTTTGGGCCTTGGCGACACCGTGGTCCTGTATGTATTTGGAACATATATACCAAGCTCGAGTACCTGTAGGGTATACCCATGTCAGTAGCCCCGAGTGCCTAGTGGAATCACAGATTCGACTAGGGACTTTTTGAAGTCTTCGAGTGCCTGAACGAGTGCATTTCGACTGCTTTTATTTGTGTCATAGGGATTGTTGATATACGTGCCTGATATAACCGAAGTATCAGTATCAATTAACCACCTTAGGGTGAAACAACATAATCTACTCAAATTCGAGTCCCCGGACTCGAATCCGGAAAAGTGCTGGTGTAATTCGACTCAGGCTGCGGAGGTCTTATAGGAGTCGAATTCCAGTTATATGGGTGTGAGCACTCGACGCGTCCGTCAAGGCATGTTCATCGTACCTGTAGGCACGGATACATTTCTGGTAGTGCGCAGCTAAATGTGTTGCCATGCCTTATTCATGTCTTACCTTCACGCTGTAAGTGCGGCATCCGAATTTTATCATCGCGGAGACGATTCGGGTGACCCAGGAGACGCAGTCTCTTTATAGGGAAAATTATGAGGCGGTGTCGCCATGAGCTTCGAGTGCGGACGTTATCAACACACAGTTTTCTGTATAAATAATCATAGGGTGCGCGACCAGCGCTCCCTCTGGGAGTAGCCCCCGAGTGCCTGGTTGAGTCGAAGACTCAGGCAGGGACTAAATAATTTTCTGACTGCTATCGTCTTTTGGTTGCTTGTTTCAGTCGAATTTTTCCAGCGCTCCCTATGGGAGTAACCCATGTCCATAATCGAATCGTATTTTGAATGTCCTAGGTTTGCTTCTGGTTACCTTTGTTCCTGCAAAAAGAAAAGAAAATCGTAGGGTGCGCGGCCAGCGCTCCCTATGGGAGTAGCCCCTGAGTGCTTGGTGGAGTCGAAGACTCCAGCAAGGACTAAAGTAGTCGAAGTTTTTCGCTGCGTAGCTTTGATGATGTCAGTGCTGACGCTTGTATAACCTCAGTTGCTCGCGTGAGCAAGTTTGACGGGACGTGACGAGCAGTGGGTCCTACTTTCTGACTTTGATTTGACTGGGCGTGCGTAATCTTTATTTTAACTGCGCCTGCTCGATTTCCGTGCGTAATGGGAGTAGTGGAGGGACGGTTCGTGCTTCCCCTTCTCCACGTGCCCAACACGATGTGTGCCACACGTCCAGTAGGGTTTTTCTGAGCCGTTGGATTGCATCTTCTAGGGGTTAAGTAGCGATGCTACGGCGGTAATTTCCCATCTGCGCTCTTTCTTCCTTGCTGCCATCGCCATTGTTGCTGCTCTTCTGCTTTTTCTTGCTCTCGTTTCCTCCACAACGCTGGACCACCTCCGCTCGTTTCCGTGCTACTTTCTATGCTCGCATCGCCGCCGTTCAATGGGGAAGAAGAAAGGAGCCGCTGTTGCTGATTCCGCGGCCACCGTCGCCGCGGCAAAGAAGAAGGGTGGCTTCGCTGCTGCGGGCACCAGCGCCGCCGCCGGCAGGAAGAAGAAGGTCGCGGGCACCCGCATGACAAATGGTGCATGGCGCCCTTCCATCATCAAGGCGTCGGATCTCCGTCTTCTTCGCCAAGACGGAGTTATCTCCATAGCAGTCGCCGATGCGCGCGTCCCTAGCGGTGAGACCATTCCTGCTCCTCCCGCTGGTTTTCGAGTGATGTTTCTTGCATTCGTCATTTGCGGTCTTTCCTTGCCTCTCCACCCCTTTCTTAGGGGTCTTCTTTGTTTCTACGGGCTCCAGCTCCATCAACTATCCCCAAATTCGATCCTCCACATCACCTGCTTCATCACTCTTTGCGAGTGCTGGCTCGGAATCGAGCCACACTTTGGTCTTTTCAAGCGCATATTTAAACTGAAGCGTCAGTCCACATCTGGCTCTTTAGTTTATGACGTAGGTGGTTGCGGAATCCATGTCGACCCATCCGCCACCTACTTTGACATCAAGCTCACCTAGTCCGTCCAGGGATGGAGGGACAAATGGTTCTATGTCCGCGATCAGAAGTCCAAAGATGAGCACTTTGGACTCGTGCCCTTCGATCCGGCGACTCCCTGCAAGAAGATGCGTTCCTGGAAGAACGTAGTTATGCCTGGCGAACTCGCGGAGACAGACGTGCTATATCAACGCGTCTGCGACCTCGAGAGTCGCATAGGCACAAAAGAGGGAGGTTGCATCCTTATCCGAACCTGGCTGTGCCGTCGCATCCAACCCCTTCAAGCCAGAGTTCATCCCATGTTTTAGTGGGCTGGCACTGATGATGCCACTCACGTGTCTGCCGATCGCATGTCCGCGAGTGAGGTGGATAAGAGGGTTCGACTGGTCACGAAGTACACTAGCAAGGATGTGCTTCCGAGTGAGCCAGTTGTTCCTCCTTTTGATGCTTCGAATCCTCCTCCCGAGGTACAGTTGTGCTACGCAGTAGCTTATTTTCTCGATTGCTTTTCTGTTGCTTACTGGTTCTTTTTTGCTGATCTTCGCTGTCTGTACATAGGATTGGGCGGTGTCGCCTTGTATGCCCCCTCTCCCTGAGGGGATTATTCCTCGCGAAGCTTTGGAAGAGGACGAGTCTGAGTCGACTGTCCCTTCTGATGTGGAAGAGGAAGCCCCCGAGTCCGACGCGTCGTCTCCTTCGACTCCAAAAGGCACGGCTATTGGCGCGGAGTCGCCAATTCCTGCCGTTCCTGTTAGAGCTGTGGCACCATCTTCTCGCAAGAAGATGCGATTGCCTAAGGAGTATTCGTCGGAGTCGGTGGAGGCCACGTTTGATTTTGACAAGTTTAACTGGTAAGTTTTCAAGTTCATTTGTTCTTCTCTATTTTCTTCTTGTTGATTTTGCCCTAGAGTTTGCCCTTTCTCAATGTGGATTTTGTCTTGTAGTCAGGAGGCGTCGTCATCTTCTGGCGACGTCGAGTTTTTGAAAGAATTGGGAGTCGCGACCTCAAGGGACAAGGAAGAGGTCGAGCGCGCTCCTTCCCCTCCGGTGGCGGCCCACTCTAGGCACAATTCTTCGAGCTCTCCTCACGTAGGGGAGCATCGAATGGTTGCCCGGATGACGGCATAGCAAACATCTTCGGAGTCATTGGAGGACCATGTAAGTCTAGTTGTTTCCTCCTTTTGTAGTGCTTTAGTCAACGTTATCTGTTGCCTCTGCTGATTCCTTGGTTGTGCGATAGCTCCTTGTAAAGGAAGCCGCACACTTGGCAGATCAAGTGATGGCGATGGGCCGCCAGCATGCAATGCTGGAGACGCTTCACCGTGTGGTTGAAAGTGAGTGTTCTACACTTATTCTTTTTAATCTTCTCCTTTTTTAGTATAGTCGACTGATAGTCAACTTTTGTTTGTCGTGTAGCTGAGCATAATGCACTGTTGCATGATGCCGCCACCTTGGAGAAGACACTGGCCGTGGCTGTGAAGGGTCGCGATGAGGTAATCGCGGCGCGTGACGAGGCGCGGAAGTGTGAAGAGGATCTGCGTGCCTCCTTTGCGGCCAGGGAAAAGTTGTTCGAAGCACAACTGTTCTCAGTCGCCAAGGCTCTCTCAGGCACCTTTGCTTGTGGATATTATTGTCCTTCTCTGCATCTAATGTTTTTGCTGGTGGCGCTGAAGTTTTGATCCATGTGTGGGTTCATGCACAGATGCTGGCGATTTGAGCTTTGACCCGCAGGCCCTTCGTCGCGATGACGCTCTGGCAGGTGCGTTGTCTGTAGTCGAAGACCGTAGCGCCGCCGTCCAAGATATACTTTCCAAGGATAAGGTCGCCCTCAATCGCCTCCGGGAGGAGTTGATGCCGAAGGCGGAGCTGATCGATAATATGGACGAGCTGGTGGAGTCACTTGCCGGGGGTGTGCCTTCCACCTACAAGAACTCCCTCCGCGCGGCTAGCGCGTCCATGTCACTCGCCATGTGCAGGCCCATGGAGTCGAGATCGATCCTTCCGCGGTGTCGAAGGCGATGCCTGTTGGCGCAGATGGTCAGCAGGTAGTGTTCGCTCCTTTCGCGACTGCCTGTGGAAAATATGGGCATCACTTGATAAATACTGTTGCGAAGTACTCGGAGGAGCTCCAACGAGCCAAGAAGGCGGCGAAAGCTTCGGCCTCAGGGGCCAGCAGAAAGTCAGTGGCGTCTGACACTACCACTGACTTGATGAAGCCCCCGAAGCCGTCGAAGTCGAAGAAGCCAGCTGCTCCGTAGTTAGCTATTGTAATAGTTGCTTAATTGTCCTTTTGTTTAAGAACATGCCTGCTAGCGAGTGCGTCTGTTGATACTTATGTTGGTATTGAATGCATCTGTTCCTTTTGTCTTTGTGTTCATTTGGTCGTCTTATTTGCTTCTATCTTGACTTGTGGTAGGGTACATCAAGTGATCCTATGAGGGGAACCCCGGACTCGCCATCTCTTGATGATACCGTGGCACCGCCGCGCTCCAGGGTAGAGGAGCTATCCTTGCTTTCGCGACTTCGTGATCGCGTGAAGCAGCTGGAGCATGAGTTGCCCGTGCTCCGCAGTAGCGCGGACGTGTGGAAGTCGAAAGCGGAAAAAGCCGCCGCCCGAGAGCAATATCTGCTTGGCGAGGTGACGCAGTTGGACGACCAATTCAAGTGTTAGTTTGCTTGTTCTCATCTTTTCCTTGTAGTCACTCGCAGTGGTATGTTGTACTCATGCTGCTAATGCTACTTCATGTAGTTGTTAGCGCGCGTCATCCGCAGGAGGAGAAGGATAGAATTGCTATTCGCCTGCATGATCTCACCCAGGAGTAGCTTCAAGAGAGTGGATACTTCTAGGTAGATCATGATCGTGCGACTGCGTTGCCGACCCTGCAGGATCGCGCATCGCGAGTGCTGCTCTTCCTGAAGAAGTCGCAGTCGTGCTTGAAGAACATTTATCGGGCGATGTTCCCGCTAGACGATACTCGATCAAGCCTGCTGGACCTTCTTGCCAAATTTCAAGATCTATCCGCGGTTCGCGAGTGCGTGAGGCAGCAGTTGGTGGCTGGTGCCAAGGCTGCCCTCTCAATGGTGCGATTGCACATGCCTGACGTGGATGTTGCCGCCATTGCCTCTAGGCCGCCAGCACCGCCAGCAGGTTCTGCTTGGAATATGGTGCCGCACTATCAGGCGGTGGACTGCCCAGCAGAAGAGATCATCGACTTCTTCGAGGAACAAACCAATGTTCTTCTGCTGCAGTAGTAGCTTAGTTTGTATCCTGCACATAAATGTACTTGTGTTGTAAAGTTCATATAAATGTTGTAGATAATTTATTGTCAAATGTGTACAAAGAGCTTTGTTAGCATGAGGTGCATTGCACTATGCGAGTCTTTTTCATTAGCCTGGCCATGTTTTATCTCAGTCCCTTTGTCAACCTGTCAGGTGTGTTGCAGCTGAGTTGGGGTTGTGTTTAAGGGGTTCGATTGATGTACCAGCTAACTCAGGATATCATTTTTTGGTTCGAAGAACAGATGTGTATAGGGTGGCGTAGCCCCCGAGTACATAAATTGACAAAGTGAAGGAGAACACAGAGTTTTGGGGCACTTAGCTTTTATTTATTCGAAGAACAGTGCGGGGTACAATGTGTGGCTAAGTAGCCTTGGTTGGGTAGCCTTATTTGCGATGTAAAAGTAAAAAAGTGACTAGGGTAGAAGCGTCGCAGCTGTGCGACGTTCCAGGGGTTGGAGTATGTGACTCCTGTCTCTAAATCTTGAAGGCGATAGGCGCCACCTGGGATTACTTCTGTAATCACGTACGGTCCTTCCCAGGGGGACTCGAGCTTGAGATGCCCCTGCTGCTTCAGTCGCAGGAGCAGGTCGCCTTCGACGAAGGATCTGGGGCGAAGCCTTCTACTGTGGTAGTTGCGCATGTTCTGCTGGTAGATCGTTGATCTTTCCACGGCGATTTCCCTTGCTTCGTCAAGGAGGTCGACAGAGTCTTCGAGTGCGAGGGATGACTCTTGTTCGCTGTAAGAGACCACGCGCGGCGCCTTGTACCGTACCTCGGCTGGTAGTACTGCCTCTGCTCCATGCACCATAAAAAATGGCGTGTATCCCGTGGCACTGTTTGGAGTTGTACATAGGCTCCAGAGTACAGACTGCAGTTCGTCCGGCCAGCAGCCCGTGGCTTGTTCGAGTGGCCAGAGGAGTCGCTTCTTGATGCCACTGCAGACGAGCCCGTTTGCCTTTTCTACCTGACCGTTGGTCTGTGGATGCGCTACTGAGGCGTAGCTGATGTTGATCCCTAGGTTATCGCAGAATTCTTGGAACTCCTTGGATGTGAAGTTCGTCCCGTTGTCGGTGATGATGTTGTGTGGCACCACGAAGCGGTAGACGATGTACTCAAAGAATTTGACTGCGCTGTGCACGGATTGGTTGGTTACTGACATGGCCTCAATCCACTTGGTGAATTTGTCGACTGTGACCAAGAGGTAGACGTAGCCTCCTCGCGAGGACCTTGGAAGTTTGCCGACCATGTCGAGCCCCCACTGTGCGAAGGGCCATGCCAATGGGATTGGTCGTAGCTCTCCGCCTAGCGCGTGTGGCTTATCCGCGAATCGCTAGCAAGCATTGCATTTTTGAACTATGTCCTTGGCGTCGCGCATGGCCGTAGGCCAGTAGAATCCAGCTCATAGATCTTTGGCAACGAGGGCGCGATTGCCGGCGTGGTGCCCGCAGGTCCCTTCATGGATATCGAGGAGTACTGCTTTTCCATCGGCCATGGAAACACACCGTTGGAGTACTCCCGTGATGCTGCGTTTATACAGTTTGCCGTTGATAACAACGAATGCCTTGGATCGCCGCGCAATGTGCCGTGCATCTGTCGGATCGTCCGGTAGCCTCTTGCTGAGGAGGTACGTGATGTATGGCTATGTCCATGATTGTTCAATCAGCATGACGCTCATTGGTCCTTCGAGTCCGGTGTCCAGCTCCAAGTCATCGAGTGCCATTGGCTCATTAGGTGGCGTAGCCCCCGAGTCCGTTGTTGCGCTTGTTTTCTTCTCTGTGGCCTTTGGCTTGATGGAGAATTCACATATGCGCTCGAGAAATACCCCAGGTGGTATGGGGGCGCAGGTAGAGCCTATGTTGGCGAGTGCATCCGCCTCTTCGTTGCTTTCGTGCCCTACGTGTCGCAGCTCGCAACCATCAAAGTCTCCTTCGAGTGTATCATAGAGGTCGCGGTACACGATCATGTTGTCGTTTAGTGCATCACACTCATGCATTGTTTGGTTGACGACCAACTTGGAGTCGCCATATATGATGAGCCTCATGGCGCCGCAAGATTTGGCCATCCTCATCCCGTGCAACAGGGCCTCGTATTCAGCCTCGTTGT
Source organism: Avena eriantha (assembly GCA_910589775.1). Classification (NCBI taxonomy): domain Eukaryota; kingdom Viridiplantae; phylum Streptophyta; class Magnoliopsida; order Poales; family Poaceae; genus Avena; species Avena eriantha. The sequence continues at coordinate 39,056,003 of OU342746.1, forward strand.
TTGAGGCTGTGAACTTCATTCGCATGATATACTTCAGCTTGTCCCCTTGAGGTGACGTCAGTATGACACCTGCGCCTGCTCCGTCTTTCTGCTTGGACCCATCGAAGTGCATTGTCCAGAGGTAGGACATATCTGGCTTGTCCAGGAGTTGGTTCTCCATCTAGTGCACGAGGAAGTCAGGGAGAACTTGCGACTTGATTGCGTCGCGCTTTTCGTATGTGATGTCTTGTGGAGATAGTTCTATTCCCCAAAGCGCGACTCGCCCCGTGGCGTCGGGGTTATTGAGGATATGTCCCAACGGGGCGTCGCTGACTACCACGATTGGGTGTTCCTGGAAGTAGTGTCGCAGTCGTCGGGCGGTGATAAAGACGCCGTACGCCAGCTTCTGGTAGTGCGGGTACCGCTGTTTTGTTGGCGTGAGGACCTCGCTGAGGTAGTATACCGGGTGTTGTACGCAATGGACCTTGTTGTCCTCAGCCCGCTCGACGACGAGCACTGTGCTGACCACCTGGTTGGTGGCAGAGATGTACAACAATAGTGGTTCCCTTTCTCGTGGTGTCACCAGCACTGGCGAAGTGGATAGCAGGCGCTTGAGATCTTCGAATGCTTCTTGCGCTTCATTGGTCCACTCGAATTTTTCAGCTTTGCGGAGGAGCTGGTAGAAGGGCAGTGCCTTTTCACCCATCCGGCTAATAAATCGACTGAGGGCCGCGATTCGCCCGGCCAGTTGTTGGACGCCTCTTATGTTCTTCGGCTTCTCCATGGCTAGTATGGCTTTTATCTTCTTCGGGTTCGCCTCAATTCCCCTCGCGGAGATGAGATACCCGAGTAGCTATCCAGATGGTACGCCGAAGGCGCATTTGTCCGGATTGAGCTTGATCCGGTAGCGGTCGAGGTTGGCGAAGGTTTCGCGCAAATCGTCGATTAGAGAGGCTTCCTCCTTGGTCTTGATTACTATGTCGTCGACATAGACTTGGATGTTGCGACCCAGTTGTTCCTTGAGGCAAGCCTGCATGCACCGCTGGTAGGTGGCTCCCGCGTTTTTTAGCCCGAAGGGCATTGTGTTGTAGTAGAACACACCAAAGGGTGTTGTAAACGCTGTTTTCTCCTGGTCTTCCTCCTTCATTCGAATTTGATTATACCCTGAGTAGGCGTCGAGGAAGCAGAGGCGTTCGCATCCAGCGGTGGAGTCGATGATCTGGTCGATCCGTGGCAGCAGGAAGTGATCTTTTGGGCAGTGCTTGTTTAAAGAAGTGAAGTCCACACACATCCGTAGGATATCCGTGTCCTTTTTTGGTACCAGAACCGTATTGGCGAGCCAAGTGCTTTCCTTGATATCGCGTATGAACTTGTCCTCGAGGAGTCTGTTGATCTCCATTCCGACTGCCTGCACTCGTGGCTTAGACAGTCGCCTGATTGTTTGCTTGACTGGCCTTGCGTCGGGGTTGACGTTGAGTGCGTGCTCGACGAATTCCCTGGGAACTCCTGGCATGTCCACAGGACACCAGGCAAAAATTTCCCAGTGCTCACAGAGGAATTCGACGAGCGCGAGTTCCTATGCGGGACTCAAGTTGTTGGTGATGAGGGCCGTCTTGGCGGGATCCGATGGATGGACCTGTACTTTCTTTGTGTGCATAGATGAGTCGAAAGAGAGATCAGGTGAGGTTGGCCTGCTCAGGGGACGCAGAGTGTTGTTTGTCGTCTCTTTCAATCTCGCGAGTTCTTCCTGCATGCCGAAGGACTGGGAGATTCTATTGAATTCCCTGTCGCAACTGTCAGATCGCTCAAAGCTCCCGTTGATCGTGATGACGCCGTTGGGACCTGGCATTTTCATCTGCAAGTAGGCGTAGTGGGGCACTGCCATGAACCTAGCGAACGCGACGCGCCCGAGGATGCAGTGGTATTGTGAGGGCCAGTCGACGACCTCAAATTCAATGCGCTCGCGCCGGAAGTTCTTCGGCGTGCCGAAGATGACGTCGAGGTTGATTTTGCCGAGGGGGTATACGCCTTTCCCCGGGACGATGCCGTGGAACATTGTGTCCGATGCCTCCAGGCAGGTTAGAGGGATCCTCATCGCTCGCAAGGTACTCACGAATATGAGGTTGATGCCTCTTCCGCCGTCCATGAAGACGCGACTCATGTCGAAACCTCCAATTTGCGCCTCGAGTACGAGGGGGCAATGACCTGGACGAGGTATCTGAGGCGGGTGGTCGCGTTTGTCGAAGGTGATGCACGACTCGCACCCACTGAGGTACTCAGTGGTGGATGGTGGCGAGTGCGTGGCCAAGTTGACTTGGCGAGTGATGGCCTTCTACACCCTGTTGGAGGGGCGTCCTTTTTGGATCATCATGGTACCCATGGCCCGTGGGTACGGTTCTCCTCCGTGGTGCTGGTCCAGTGCGGCTCCGTTCGGGGGTGGCCCAGGTAGTGGTGGTGGTGCGCCATGTGCCACGGCGCCTGGAGCGGCTCCGTAGCCTCTTTCGACTGCATTGCGGTTCATCCGAACCAATCCCTCGTATAGCTTGAGGAACTCACGACAGCCCTTGAGGAGGTGGCTGGACTTTCTCTTGCCAGCATCCTTGTCGATGTAGAAGTGTACCGTGCATGGCCCGGAGAATTTGTCCTCGATGGAGGTCGCCGGTGCCTCATCGCGAGTGCGGCGTTGCCATACTTGTGTGGTTTTCCCGGAGTCGCCGTATCCGCCGCTATGGTATCCGCTGTTGCAGTTATCGTCGCATCTATCGGCATAGCCGGCTGCGACCATGTTGATGTCGTCGCGATCATCGTAGATGCGCATGCGGCGCTTGCCTCGGCGGTCGCGTCTGCGTTCGAGTTCCGCCTCCTCGTCAGAGTGAGCGCGATTCTTCACCGAATCTTCTGCATCGGCCCACCGATTCGTCATTTCCATCAGGTGGTCGATGGTCTGGGGCTTTGAGTAGCCTAGCTCCTTCCTGAGCTCTAGGCGGCGGACACCACCATTGAATGCATCAATCGCGCGGTCTTCCGAGATGTTCTCCGCAGAGTTCTTGATGATGGACCACCTTTGGATGTAGGAGCGCAACGATTCGCCAGATCTTTGCTGGCAGCATTTTAGCTATTCGATTGATGCGGGCCGCTTGTACGTGCCCTTAAAGTTGCGCACGAAGCTATAAACCAGCTCATCCCAACTGCGAATGGATCCACGTGAGAGGTTATTGAGCCATGTTCGGGCAGCGCCCTGCAGCTATAGCTGCAAGCATTGCATGGCAGTGCTTCGACTGCCTCCGTGGAGTCTGACGGAGGAGATGTGATCCTCCAGCCAGATCTTGGGGTCCTGTAGACCGTCGAATTTCGGGTTCTCCGACGGGAGTTTAAACCCTTTAGGCATTCGTTTCTGCCTGATGGATCTGCTAAAGCATCTGGCGCCGCAGAGCTCCCCATCTTCCTCTTCCGTGTCAGTCGATCGAGCACGTCGTGCCCTTGACTTGTCGATCTTGCGCTGCGTGAGGTCATCGTGCGCATCATAGTCACGATCTTGTCCAGAATTTGCCAAATTGAAGCTCGTTTGCCCAGGCTTATAGAAGTTTATGGGTAGGCCACTGGTGGAAGCATGCATGATCAAGCAACTTTGCAACACACGTGTCAGTTGAAAAGCATGAGGTTCCAACACACCACATAGTTTAAGGGTCTAGAAACGATAAGAGAATTAAACATTATTAGTGGCCGGGCCAGCCTAGTGATGGGTTGATCGGCTAGAAGTTTTTGATTCCTAAGTAAGGGGACACCAGGCCGACCTTGACATACTCCCTCAGAAATTTGCCATAAGCAGCATGCTTAGCCTTGGTCGTCGACTTGTGTTTACTAGCTGTGCTTTTAGTAATGCCAACCGCATGCGGAATCAAGTTGTCAATCCTCGGGTTGACTCCTTTCTTACAGAAAGGGCACCCGAGCTCCCCAAGTCAAGTGCGAAAAGGGATTCTCCCCCTCTTGAGCTTCTTCATGACATGGCGGCTCTTGTTGTCCCTGTTCTCCTTGTAAGAGTCCACCTCACTTGAATCTACCTGTAATGTATGAAATGCAAACAGAAATGAGGAAAATAATAAATATATATTCCTCCCACCATTCCAAGTTACTTTCAATACAATACCATATTTATATAGGTTCAGAAGTTCATTACGGCTATCTCCCCAGCTCGATCCTAAATTAATATTGTTTGTGTTCTTGATAACTTATTAACAAATAAATAATATGGATTCATTCAGAACAGACTAGATCTCTCCATGTACCGGTTTGTACGGTGCATCTAATCATTAGGACTAGATTTGTTTTTATGAAACCAAGACTAGATTAAGCTCGATCAGAAAATATGAAACATGTAGAAATAGATGTACCTCCGGGTACACAAGCGGAGCGTGTTCGTCAAACTCCACGCCCTCATCGGGACCTCTGAAGTCATCAACACCGACGAGCACATACTCCCCCAAGGGGTTGATGATATGGTGTGACCCGATCTTCTCAGCAAGCACTTGTCAATGATGATTATGGTGGATAGATAACTAGCCTATAGCTATGAACTCTCCCGCTCGAACCCTGATGCCAATGCAACAGATCTCGAACCCTGTGGGATATTCACAACACCACTCTCTTGCACACGCAGCCATCAACCACAAACGGTAGTTTGCAATCTGCTAATTACCAATGGAACAATAGATCACACTCAATTGCAGTAGTATAATTTGATCACAGGGTAATTCTAGAGGTTCTTTGAAAGAAACAACTCCAAAATAGTTTAAACATGGTCTAAACCCTAACTAGAGGTCGTCCCAGGGCTTATAAGGGCGAATGGGGTGGCCAGAAACGGAAACTAAACGCATACGACTCAAACTGGTACAAACTGACTCAGACTAGATTTTGGTTGGCGGGCGAACACTCCGGTCGATATCGGCCGGACAGTCCGATTAGGCCGGACACTCTAGGTGGAGTGTGCCGGACAGTCCGATCTGGCCGGAAACTTCAAAGTTTCCGGGTGGTGTCCGCGTAGTCTCTGATCTGGCACACAGAATGTCCGCACTAGTTCGTCTCTTGGGCAGGGCGGACATTCCGGGTGGACTCGGCCGGACACTCCGGTCGTGACAGATCTTTTTGCCTCTATCTTGATGATCTTCTCTTGTGCCTTTCTCCTGGTCCTCCCTCGCGCATCCTTGGGCGATCATCATACTAGGCCTCTCTTGTCGCCCTGTCCTCCTCGCACCATGCTTGTTTCTCCAATGAACCTGATCATACATAAATGCATAGGCTTAGGCAATATAAAGTTCTCATCAATTAAAGTACCAGATTCATTTAGGAGTGAATTCACCTGTTGTTCAAGTAGCTTAGTATGAGCTCTTGTAATGGGTCTAATTCTAATCTCATTGGACTGATCCTTCTTTGCAATAGTTGGAGCATCTTCAGTAGTCATTGGGGTAGGTGTAGTTGTAGGGATGCCCTCATCATGTCCCCCCTTTCAAAAGGCTTCGACCTCGATGCTCCAAGGCCTTCTCCATCATATGGTAATAAATCAGCAACGTTGAAGCTGTTGCTAACTCCACCAAACTCCTCAATAGGTATATCAATCGAGTAGGTATTATCATTAATCTTGGCTAACACCTTGTAAGGACCAGCACCACGTGGCTTCAATTTTGTCTTTCGAAGTAGTGGAAACCTATCCTTGTGTAGATGCACCCATACCATGTCACCAGGCTTGAACAACACTTGCTTGCTTGATTCCTTGCAGCAGCAATGTTCTTGCCTTTCTTCTCAATAGCCTCTCGAGTCTTCTCATGAATCTTCTTCACATATTCAGAACACTTTGATGCCTCCATATCAACTCTCTCATGTAATGGAAAAGGCAACAAATCAAGTGGTGTCAATGGCTTGAAACCATACACCAGCCCCTCAAAAGGACAAAGCTGAGTAGTCGAATGCACAACCCTATTGTATGCAAACTCAACATGTGGCAAACACTCTTCACACTCCCGCAGATTCTTCTTTAGCATAGTCCTCAGCAGCTGCGACAATGTTCGATTCACCACCTCTGTTTGACCATATGTTTGGGGATGACATGTAGTACTGAACAACAGTTTTGTTCCTAGCTTCCCCCATAAGGTCTTCCAAAAGCAGCTCATGAACTTCACATCACGGTCAGAAACAATCGTCTTGGGTACCATGTAATCTCATCATGTCCCTGAAAAACAGGTTAGCAACATGTGATGCATCATCGCTTTCGTGGCAGGCAATAAAATGAGCCATCTTAGAGAACCTATCCACTACTACAAATATAGAATCATGACCTCTCTGTGTTTTAGGTAGACCTAGCACAAAATCCATACTAATGTCTTCCCATGGTGTAGTAGGTGCAGAGACAGGTGTATAAAAACAATGAGGCTGCAGCTTGGATTTCGACTCTTGACATGTAATACAACAGCTCACAAATCTATAGACATCACGCCTCATCTTGGGCCAATAAAAATGATCAGCGAGTGATGGCTCAAGATATCTCAAGCTCGTTCGGAACCCCAAGAGGAAGGTATGATGAGAACAGCAGCAAGTTTCCCTCAATTATGAAACCAAGGTTATCGAACGAGTAGGAGCAAGGAAACAACCCTAAGGTGTTGCTACCAACTTGGAATCCTGCACAACACAACCACAGAACTTTGCCCCAATTTACAGTGAGGTTATCAATCTCACCGGTTTTGCTGAAAACAAAGGATTAAACGTATTGTGTGGAAGATAGTAATTGCTTCTAGAAAGTAAACAGTAAATAGTAAGTAGTAGATGGTATATCAATGGTAAAAGAATGGACCGGGGTCCACAGTTCACTAGAGGTGATTCTCCTTAAGATAAAGAACATGTTGGGTGAACAAATTACAGCGGGGCAATTGACAGACTCGAGAAAGGATACCATGCATATAATCATCTTGACTCCTATGAGATTTTATTGGGCATTACAACATTATACATAGACCGTAATCCAACTACATCTATGACTAATAATCCACCTTCAGGTTATCATCCGACCCCCCTCCAGTATTAAGTTGCAAGCAACAGATAATTGCATTAAACAAAGTGTGTAAAGTAAATAATATGATTGTCCCATGGACAAAGGATTGCTGTTTTCTCCCTAGTAGCAACGGCACATCTACCAGCTTAGAGATTCCTGTCACTTCCTAGATTACTAGAGGCATGAACCCACTATCGAGCATAAATACTCCCTCTTGGAGTTGCTAGAATCTACTTGGACAAGATAGCTACTAACAACGGAAAGCATGCAAGATCACAAATAACATAGACATGATAGAATCAATAATCAATCTGAAATAGCATCTCAATATCCATCAGAACTCCGCAAACACAACATGTAAGATTAAAAATAGATGATCTTGATCATGAACGGAGCTCACAATATCTAAACATGATAGCACAAAGGAGGAGAACCAACCATCTAGCTACTACATGGACCCGTAGTCCAAGGATGAACTACTCACGCATCACACCGCAGGCAGTAATGGTGATAAAGAAGGCCTCCAGGGTGATCACTCCCCTCCGGTAGGGTGCTGGGAAGAGCTTTGGATCCCCCCATTCTAGGGATCGAGATGGCGGCGGCTACATACTCTTCCGTGGATTGATGTGAGTTTTTGATCCGGTCCTAGGGTTTTATTCCCGGGAGGATTTTATAGGCGGAAGGGCAAGGTCGGTGGAGCACCAGGGGGCCCACACCCCCTGGTGGCGCGCCCCCATGCCGCGCCGCCACTAGGTGTGGCCGCCTTGGTGCACCACTTCGTCTCCCCTCCAGACTTTGTGTTGCTTTGGGTAAAATATTGACTTGGGCTTTTGTCCCGTCCAATTCTGAGAATATTTCCTTACTAGCTTTTCTAAAACCAAAAACAACAGAAAATAGGCAACTGGCACTGTGCCATCTTGTTAATAGGTTAGTTCTAGAAAATGTATAAAAATACCCCAAAGTATGAACAAAACATACGAAAGTAGATATAAATTATAGATACGTTTACGACGTATCAACATCCCCAAGCTTAACTCCTGCTCATCTTCGAGTAGGTAAGTGATAAAAAGAATAATTTTTGAGGTGACATGCACCATCACAATCTTGATCAAGGTATTTGTAAAATATTGATAGCTGGGATCATAGTACTCTAACATAGACATGAAAGATATAGTTCTAACAATAAGACATAACAACTATGTTGTAACATGAAAAGGTACAAACAAAAGATTCATGAATAACAATGCTTTGAAAGACGTTTGTTTGTTTCACATATAGAAAACATAATAAAAAATGGTATTCATCTTGTCCCTCATGGTATAGCAAAACATAAATGCATAGGACACCTTCAAAGTTCCTAAGGGTGACTAGATACTAATAATTTAAGAACAAGCAATATCAAAGTTATGAATCAATCAACAAGTTTTGGGACAATGCACATTAAACTAATAATGACCACTATGCTCTCTCAATAGGTGCATAAAGATAGAAGATGGAGACTCAACATAAAAGTAAAAGAAAGGCCCTTCATAGAAGGAAGCAGGGATTCAAGTTTCATAAAGAGCTTCCAAAAAATATGGTACTTATTAGCTTTCAGCTCTCTTTGCCCCTATCATAAGCATCTTTAGGTGATTAAGGTTAAAGTGAACAAATATGAGGATATGCTTGACAAGTTATAAGTTGAAAATCTCATGCCCCTTGCTTGAGTATTGAACCTCATGCTACTCAACTTTAGTCACGAGTAAGTTCTTGTCATTGTAAGTACATTTGTATCATAGAGAACCACCAACAGTGTACCCCTTGCCCCATGATACATGAGCTATCCCATATCAAAATGACAAGGCAATAGACAATGAGCATCTCAGCGATCTTTTTTTATTTGCTATTTGCATAGGTTTTTATTGAGGATGCTTCACAGATTGCTCACTATGGTTATGCTATAAGTTTCCACCATGATTAGGCATGGCTTAGGCAAGCTGCCCATGCATTTCTCTAACACATATACAAACTCCATGAGCTTACAAGCTCCCCTTTTATTTCACACCGCCGGGATCCATAAGCAAACGAACATGATATCAACCAAATAAAGTGCAATGTTGAAAGTGTTCCCCATGGTAACATGGTTCTGCTAATTCACAACTTATAAAGCGCAAGCAAATACGCAACATATATGGGCATGATGGTTCATGTTTATTAAGTGCAAGAAAGTAAAGTGTGCCATCAAGTTTGTGAGAGCTTTAATCACTAATTTTCACATAACAAGTTTAATTCGGAAGGTAGATAAAACATGAATATACTTGGAATAGCAATAATGCTAATAGGTAGGTATAGTGGACTCTTTGGAATAACTTGGTTTAATTTGGAGTTGGATGCATAAGTGGAACTCATACTTGGTACATGTGGAGGCTAGCAAAAGACTGGAGCGACCAACTAAGAGAGCAATAATGGCCATAATCATGCAAAGCGACAAAACATTATTAATTAAAGCATAAAGTGACATTACAAGTAGAAAACTAGATGATCATAGAGGCTATGGTGACTGGTATAGTCTTAAGATGGTGTAAGGATGTGCCAAGTCAACCCAAATAAAGCATCAAAGGAGAATACCACAATATTATGCTTTTGTATGCTAAAACAACACATGATTCGTTCAAGGCACATTAAGCAATCTCAATTGTTTGGAACAAGTCATGCCACAACAATAATTACTAAGCATAAAGTCAAAGCAATATCAAACATGACATGATAAAGTCTAGGCCACTATCAAAACAAGCTCCTTTTGTACCACTGATAAGTTTGAACTTTCCTACTCTTTTCCAATCCAAATCAACTTATTTGAAACTATGTATGAATGCGGGGGTCCAACCAATTTATTTAAGCAAACCAAGCAAAAGAAAACTAAAAACAAAAACGAATACGCTCCAAGAACAACACAATTGGACATGAAACAATAAAAATGAAGTGTTTGGAAGAAAACCTGAGACTTTTATTGATGAAGAAGGGGATGCCCTGGGTATCCCCAAGCTTTGACGCTTGTACCTCTTTAATATTTCTTGGGGTGACATGGGTGGAATACCCAAGATTGAGCTTTTGTCCATTCTTCATCTTATCACATTATTCTTCCCTACACTTTAAAATTTCCTTCTTACAAAACTTCACACAATCTTCATTAGCAACATTAGTGTATTCAAGATAATAAGTCTTTGGGTTCAGTTTCAACACAAGTAAAACTTCCATAAAAATACAAGCTACTGTAGCAATTACTTTTAAAGACTCAAGTGATCAAAGTGAACTCAAAGAGAAAGAGATTAAGAGGCAAATGCAAATAATGGCAGAAATCTGTCAAAACAGAGCAACAGGTAAAAACCGATTTTTTCGAAGCCCTTCTATTGCTCAAATCGAAAAGGGTTAAGCTAATGGAAGTTAGATAATAACCTGGGGCAGAAGCACAAAAAATACAGCTCAATCCGATGTACAGTGAAGCACAAAAATCCGTTTCAGGACAACAACTTTCCCAAATCTTACTTCTCTCTCATTAGAGGTTATTCTTGGCACAAAAACCACACAAAAAGGATAAGGAGTGGTTATTACTGAAGCAATACTTCCAATACTCAACAAAAAGAAAAACTTACTGAATAAAAATTTGGGTTATCTCCCAAAAGTGCTTTTCTTTAATGCCTTTCAGGTAGGCTCAGTTATTTAAGAAGATGCTCACATAAGAAATATGAATTGAAGAAAAAGAGAGCATCAAGGAGAAAATATGATACACATTTAAGTCTAACCCACTTCCTATGCATAGGAATCTTGTAAGAAAATAAATCAAAGAAGCACATAGTAACAAGAATGGGTAGATAAAACAAGAACAACTTTGGAACTTTCAATATAAAGAGAGGTGTTTTAGTAACATGAGAATTCCAATAACCATATTTTCCTTTCTCATAATGATTTTCAGTAGCATCATGAACAAACTCAACAATATAAATATCATACTCATCCTCCTTTGGTAATCGTGGAGGACGATCAAATAAGGTATTAGTTAAAAAGTTACTCTTATTGGGAGGTAGACATGGGTAGCTGCTCCATTCTTCCTCCTCTTGATCACCACTCTCCTCCTCTTTTTCATCCAATGAGCTTCCAGTTTCAGCAATTTCTTCTTCCATAGGCTCCTGCAAGGCATTAGTCTCTTCCGTTGGTCCAGAGCATCTATGAAGATATTTAAGAATATAGCCATTTTCTTCCTTGTAATTATCAAAGCAAAAATTAAGTATATCATAAACCTCATATTTATAAGGTGCATCATCAGTATTTTCAAGAAAATAAGCAAGTTGAAATGCACCCTTCCAAGCAATAAATTCTTCAATTTGTTCCACATCATAAAAGTCATAATTTCCCTTAACATAAGAAGATATGGTAACATTATCATTATACTCACATTGAAAAGGGAGGTGTTTATACCTCCTACAGCAACAAGATTTATCAAAGCAATAAGTAACATTATAAGTAGAGCACACATTTCTAGCAATGGTATATAATTTATTAATTTGTTCCCATAAGTGTTTCCCTTTTTGTGACAAGCGGTGTTCCTTATAATAATATTTTTGTTCTTCCGTGAACCCACCTTGCCAATAAGATCTAGTTTCAAAGAAACCAACCATTGATAGAGAGCATGATAAAGAAAGACAATAATAGACCAACGAAAATAAGAACTATAGTAGGAACTAATTTTTTGTATTTTTGAGAAAAAGAAACTAGCAAACAAAGCAAAAATAAACTAAGAAAAACAAAACACAAAGTAAAGGGATTGGTTGTGAGGGACTCCCATTGTGAAGCTGTCCTTGACTGCTCGACAACGGCGCCAGAAAAAGGCTTGAGGGCTCAAGATATCTCGATCTCGTTGGGAACCCCAAGAGGAAGGTATGATGAGCACAACAGAAATTTTCCCTCAGTTATGAAACCAAGGTTATCGAATCAGTAGGAGCAAGGAAACCACCCCAAGGTGTTGCTACCAACTTGGAATCCCGCACAACACAACCACAGAACGTTGCCCCAACTTATAGTGAGGTTGTCAATCTCACCAATTTTGCTAAAAACAAAGGATTAAATGTATTGTGTGGAAGATGGTAATTGCTTGCAAAAATTAAATAGTAAACAGTAAATAGTAGATGGTATATCAATGGTAAAAGAATGGACCGGGGTCCATAGTTCACTATAGGTGATTATCCTTAAGATAAATACCATGTTGGGTGAACAAATTATAGCGGGGAAATTGACAGACTCAAGAAAGCATACCATGCATATACTAATCATCTTGACTCCTATGAGATTTGATTAGGCATTACAACATTATACATTGACCGTAATCCAACTGCATCTATGACTAATAATCCACCTTCAGGTTATCATCCGACCCCCCTCCAGTATTAAGTTGCAAGCAACAGATAATTGCATTAAGCAAAGTGTGTAAAGTAAACAATATGATTGTCCCATGGACAAAGGATTGCTGTTTTCTCCCTAGTAGCAACGACACATCTACCAGCTTAGAGATTCCTGTCACTTCCCAGATTACTAGAGGCATGAACCCACTATCGAGCATAAATACTCCCTCTTGGAGTTGCTAGAATCTACTTGGACAAGATAGCTACTAACAACGGAAAGCATGCAAGATCACAAATAACATAGACATGATAGAATCAATAATCAATCTGAAATAGCATCTCAATATCCATCAGATCTCCGCAAACACAACATGTAAGATTACAAATAGATGATCTTGATCATGAACGGAGCTCACAATATCTAAACATGATAGCACAAAGGAGGAGAACCAACCATCTAGCTACTACATGGACCCGTAGTCCAAGGATGAACTACTCACGCATCACACCGCAGGCAGTCATGGTGATGAAGAAGGCCTCCAGGGTGATCTCTCTCCTCCGACAGGGTGCCAGGAAGAGCTTCAGATCCCCCGATCTAGGGATCGAGATGGCGGCGGTTACAGACTCTTCCGTGGATTTATGTGGGTTTTTGATCCGGTCCTAGGGTTTTTATCCCGGGAGGGTTTTCTAGGCGGAAGGGCAAGGTCGGTGGAGCACCAGGGGGCCCACACCCCCTGGTGGCGCGCCTCGAGGCCGCGCCGCCACTAGGTGTGGCCGCCCTGGTGCGCCACTTCGTCTCCCCTCCGGACTACGTGTTGCTTCGGGTAAAATATTGACTTTGGATTTTGTCCCATCCAATTCCGAGAATATTTCCTTACTAGCTTTTCTAAAACCAAAAACACCAGAAAACAGGCAACTGGCACTGTGGCATCTTGTTAATAGGTTAGTTCCAGAAAATGTATAAAAATACCCCAAAGTATAAACAAAACATAAGAAAGTAGATATAAAACAAGCATGGAACATCAAAACATATAGATACGTTTATGACGTATCAGCGAGCATGAGCGATGTCTTCTCACGCCCAAAGTGATGCATCAAACCACCAACATGTGATTCCTGCACTAAAAAAACGCAACGATGATTCTGGAATACATAGTTTGTTAGCTCTAAACAAATATCTATCATGTATATCATACTTATCCCATGCATTTCTAAGAGCACACAAACGATATGGTTTAGCAAAATCATTGTCAATTGCATAAAGTGCACAAATACTTTCTAATCCAGGAATTTTTACATCAAGATTGGTTAATAGCATATTCTTCCTAGGCATAGCATCAACAACTACATTCTATTTTCCCTTCTTATACTTAACTAGCTAAATGCCCGTGCGTTGCCACGGTCCTTAAGTTTTTTTGTTGTATTTTTACCAAAATGTATTTTTTGTTGTATTTTTTTTGTTGTATGCATAGAAATCAACAATCCAACAATTTTTTAATAAGACTCCATTTGGCTTCGAGTGATACTTGGCTTCCATATATACTTAACGATGTAAGGCTTGGGAGTCGACCCATTATGCTTTTCCTCGGTCACACGTAGTTGTGGTGTCATACAACAAATTAGAGAACTGCAAGAGAGCCGGTGATTGTCTCGGCATGACTTGAAGAAAAAGTTTCTGATTGTACACCTCGTGCCTTGTTAATTACCCTACCAAAAATAAGAGTAAGAATATGCTTATCTAGCAGGCAATTGGTACACAACCCAAATTGGCAGCGTTTGTGGTCACGAGGATCATTATAGTTAACTTTGTCTCCAGCAACTTCACCAGGTAAGAGCTGAAAAATCCCTTGTTGATAGCAGCCCAATAGTTGGAGCAAAAATACGGAAATTCACATCATTTCCTCCTCTGAAGCCTACTCTTCCCTCGCCTATGATTATTCGCTCAATCCAGTTATGGTGCCATCTATCTCATATCCAAGAAAGTCAAAATCTTTAACATCCATCATTTCATTAGAGTTCGAAAATACAAAAGGTATTTAGGACATGATGAAACGAAAATAGTAGACGGGGCATAAACTCCACAGAAGAGATAGAGAAACCACACTGGAACCATTTGAATTCTCATGTATCGCAAGTAATGATCATCGAAATATGTCCATAAAAAGAAGTGATCATAGTTGACTCATTGAAATCAGAAAGTATGTATGATGTTCCATCATGAACCAGATCTATACAAGCATTGCAATAGTTAAATTAACTAAATCGAATAAATTACCAGGAAATATCAGAAGTGACAGAAAGAAAGAAACCGAATATCAAAGACAAAGCTACTATTGTTTACAAACATCGGAACTGTCCAAGGAAATCTATATCTACAGGCATGGAAGTGTAAACATATTTTGTTTCATGGATGTGACGTGTAGCTTCCACATGCCTGGTAGGAAATATAGATGGACGTCTTCACCTTTCTGAATGCGGGTAAGTTCCCATCTCTGCTACCGAGCTATTTTGTATTTGTTTGTACTCACGCATCACCTCATCCATAATGTCGCATGAATTATAACCTCTATAATTCATACGACTGATCACATAATTCAGTCATATGAATTCCAACCAATGGGTGGTACACCATGTGAAAAACATAAGGAGCTCATGAAATTGATTGACCATTTACAAATTGTTACAAAAGGGTCTAATCCGAATATCCTAAAGCATTATATGTGGATTTGGAATCTAAATAAGTGAACATAGTTCAGTCATTGAGAGACAAACGAGATTGTGAAGACGTTCAATGGGGCTCCTCCCTCGCAAACTCCTTATACAAATGAAGTTAGGATCATAGAAACTTGAAAGGTAAAATATCTGTAGTTGTCACCAGGCAAACCAAAGAGTGAACTGAAGCTCATCATATATGTAAATTACTGAACAGTAAAATGAAGAACGGATCTAGTGAGCAAAAACAATTCAGCTAGTATATATTCTCCTATGCTAACTAAATTATGATCCTTTTCTAACATCAACAGTGAGAGGAACCAATTAGTAAATCCAGCTATACATGTTGGCTGATAGTGTGCCCTTATTTTTATCTAGATTTCCAAAATCTTTGGTAGCTGAACCATCACAGGGCAAAAAAAATGCCAGACAAGAACAAATAAACCTACTGCACTGAATCGATAAAGTTTATCAGGCAGCAATGCATACCCATGTCAAACTCGTTGCTGCTACACTCAGTCGAGCGTCACACGCACATGCCGGCAGTCGGTCGCCCGACCGCGCTGATTCTCCGGCTAGCAGCAGTGTACTATGATTTTTTCCAATCTCTGTTCATAATCAACAAAGACCATTTTTTCCAATCTCTGTTGTCCTCACCTCTGAATTACTGAACTTTAACATACATATGAATACTGCACATGCAACTTAATAAAAAAATTACTGCTTCAGGGTGATACTGCATATTGTTGTCATTGAACATCCCCTGGAATGACTATGATTTCTTGATTAGGTGATGTATCATACACTTGTGTCAAAGCTCTTGCTAAAATGTGAGCATTCAGTTTCTTGATACTCCTACAGAAATTCCTCGAAGCCAGCTAGAGTATAGCAGCAGGGAATGTATCTCCCTGCAGATCAACAGAAGAACATGAGCAGATGGTTTTAAGTCCTGTATGAGTTATGACAGAGAAGACAAACATTAATTTAGGTCTTTTTAATTCATGTACGAGTCATGACACAGTAGACAAACACGGTCCTCCAGTAATTCCATCACAAGGGGCTACCGGAGTAATGCATAGTACCACTGAGAACTACTGCTGGGCTGAAAGGTTTCACATGCTTAAAACAGACATAATGCTGGAGGGGCACATCCGCAAAATTAACCCAAAGATAATACCAGGCGAAAACTCATAGTATGGGACATTTTTCTACATTGAGAGCACCTCTATTTGTAATTGTGTGACATAATAAACATACTCGACAAATAAGAACAATCAGTATCTTCCTTGATGGTTGTTGCATGATGCGGAAACCAAACGAGCACCGCAAGAGAAATAAAGAGAGCTAGGGAATGAAAGAACAAGAAGATTATAAAGGCTGGCTTGCTTGCATGGACTGGCTTGTTTCTCCGCAATAGCAAAAGCTGTCCCTCTAATTTTCATATGGACATTTACACAAACGTATTTCGGGCACAAACCGGCAGATTCCAGAAATCTACATTAGTCAATCAGAAAAGAGATGGGCTTAGATGAAACTTTTACATGCCGAGGGGAAACATTTGAAGCAAGAACTTTTTTTTTGAAGCAAGAACATGAGGTACATAAATCTACCTTGCCAGCCTCATGCTCTTGGTGGGAGGACGGGGCATGCTCCTGTCCAGGCTGGCGTCGAGGTCAGGAGGCCGACATATCAGGTGGCTGGGAGGTGGTGACGGCACTATGGGGTGCCAGTGGAGTAGCTACCGGCGCTGGCGGCTGAACAGAAGTGAGAGGGGGCGAAGACGACGGTAGTGAGTAGAGCACTGCCTAGCATAGAAGAAGTTCTGCTTGTCGATGCTTCTTGTGGTTTAGAGAGGAGAAGGAGGGCGAGAAGAAGGTCGTCGGTTCCACCCACATCGCCATCGCTGTTGCCGGCTCTCCTCTGTCCCCTAGGGATATCCGTGGCACCACCACCAACACCTAGAAGAGGGTGTTCTTCCGGCGTGATGCAAGCCCGGCAAGCTAAGGTCCCATCCTTCAATGTTTTTATCTCAGAGGACTTTGCGGTCCGTGGAAGGAGGTGGGGCCTCGCTGGCAAGGGAGGGGCCCTAGGCGAGCGGCGCAGAGAGGGTTGGGGATGGCGGCCGGACGTGGGCGGTTGGGTCAGCGGGGCACGCGGAGCTCACGGTCGGGGAAGGAGGCCAGCGAGGAAGGTGGCGTGGCTCGGGGAGGAGGACGGTGGGGGCGAGCGGAGGCCGGTGAGGCGGCACAACTCGGGAGAGGGAGACACGCGGGGAGGAGAAGGGGCGAGCGACGCGACCAGACACGGGCGGCAGCGTGGGTGGCGGGCAGAGGAGAAGGAGGTGGGTTTCAGGTTTCACTTGGCGGTGGCAAGGGTGGGTAAATACACCAAACTACCAGGGGCAAAAAGGGTCAAATCCAGACAGACGGAAAATTTAGGCTGACGAACGTACCACAATGTAAATTAGTAGATAGAGATGATGTAAGGAAAAGATTCAATAAAATCAACCCATTTAGCTAATCTTCTATGCAAGTTCGATTAAGCTTTCAAATAATTCAAGGCTTCATGATCAGAATGTATGATAAATTATTTTGGCCACAAATAATGTTGCCAAACTTCAAGAACTCTAACAAGTGCATACATTATTTTGGGAACACGTCGAGCACGTCCAAGAGGAGTAAAACCGCGAGCATAAGCAGGTGCAGCAGCAGGCGCAAGCGTAGGGGATTGGCATGTCCCCTGCCAAGATGTGGTGCATCACCAACCGCACTACCTTCATCCTCATCATCAAAAACATCATCATGTGGGTGTTCCTGCCATTGCTGAATTGCTATTGTTAAGGCATCAATGGAACGCTGCAAAGTTGCAACATTGGTATTTAGTGCGGTCACTTTGTGATTGAATGTTAGTGACTGCACCGACATTCTGATCCACGACCACTTGCATGTCCTAGATATTCTTGTCAATGGCATATGTTGTGTGAGTAAACACACGCGTCAAGTGAGATTTCAACGCCTCATATTCGTGCCAAGTAACAAGTTCCTCATCCTTCTTTTTCTGCGACACAACATCATTATCACTAAAAGACATGATTAGTAGGTTAGTGCAAATATCAAAATCTGTTTGGTGGCACACTCACAACTCACTCTCAACTGACAAGAAAGCGGATCTTACCGTTCCAAAGTGAATAGAGATGCTTTACCAAAACAAAATCAAAGACTAATGCACTGATGTGATGAAGTGAATATCAAGGGTATAGAGAACGATCATAGGGCATACAGGTTATTTATGGTGGAGCTCTAGGTATGGTATCCGAACTACACCGCAAACAAGTCCTAGTGTTGATCGTATAAAAACCCAAGAAACACACACGGTGGAGATAAACGTGGCAAAGAAACTTATGAAAAGGAATATTGCAATGCACAAGAGAGACGCTAGTAAAAGCTCAAAGTAAACAGGCACAAGATTGCTCAATCTACAAGTGCTATGATCAACTAGGCCTCGAACAATGCACACTTTGATATCCCTTTTTGTCACGCTTGTAGCTCTTTTTTTTATACTAATTCTCTTTTCTTTTCTCTTTATTTTTTTTGATTTTTTCAACTATATGGCTCAATGCAAACGAGTGCAGCAACTTATAACAAAACTGGGCTGGATAGTCCGGTTGATGTGCGTCGGAGACTCTGGTTCGGCCAGATAGTCCGGTGTAGATGGGCTGGATAGTCCTGTTTTGCCTATCGAATTTTCTGCACTTCAAAACCCTAATAAGCAGACTGTTGAAGCAAAGCAACTAGTCTCGTGGGTATGTTCCTAGGCACAGATGTTGTAGGTAGGCTGTGTCTATGGTATGCAAACAAAGGTATGCTATGTGGACTCGGACAAATGATGAAAACTTGTGGAAAACAGTGATGGTGGACTCGGCGGAAAACAAGATCAAACCCTAAACCTAGACACTAACAAAAAATAGGCTCCTACGAGAAAAACCTACAAATCGGATCTACGAGAAGATACAATCAGCAACTAAAACTCAAAAACGACGCAATCTAGTCTATGGCAAATATTTTCGTAAGACTTTTTCTGTATAGAACAAAACAAAACTAATCTTGGATGGATTTGTGGATGCTCACCGAGTAAACGAGGAAATCTGATACCAAGATGATATGGGGTGACCCGATCTTCTTAGCAAGCACTTGTCGATGATGATTGTGGTGGATAGATAACTAGCCTATAGCTATGAACTCTCCTGCTCGAGCCCTGATGCCAATGCAACAACTCTCGAACCCTGTGGGATATTCACAACACCATTCTCTTGCGCACGCAGCCATCGACCACAAATGGTAGTTTGCAATCTACTAATTCCCAATGGAACAACAGATCACACTCAATTGTAGTAGTATAATTCGATCACAGGGTAATTCTAGAGGTTCTTTGAAAGAAACAACTCCAAAATAGTTTAAACATGGTCTAAACCCTAACTAGAGGTCGTCCCAGGGTTTATAAGGTTGGCTGGGTGGCCAGAAACCGAAACTAAACGCATACGACTCAAACTGGTACAAACTGACTCGGACCAGATTTCGGTCGGCGGGCGGACACTCTGGTCGATATCGGCCGGATAGTCTAGTCAGGCCGGACACTCTGGGTGGAGTGTGCCAGACAGTCCGGTCTGGTCGAAAACTTCAAAGTTTCCGGGTGGTGTCCGGTAGTGTCTGATCTAGCACACAAAATGTTCGTGCCAGTTCGTCTCTCGGGCAGGCCGGATAGTCCGGGTGGACTCGGCCGGACACTCCGTACGTGGCAGATCTTTTTGCCTCCATCTTGATGATCTTCTCTTGCGCCTTCCTCCTACTCCTCCCTCGCGCATCCTTGGGCGATCATCATGCTGGGCCTCTCTTGTAGCCCTTCTCCTCCTCGCGCCATGCTTGTTTCTCCAACGAACCTAATCATACATAAATGCATAACTTAGGCAGTATCAAGTTCTCATGAATTAAAGTACTAGATTCGTTTAGGAGTGAATTCACCTGTTGTTCAAGTAGCTTAGCACGAGCTCTTGTAATGGGTCCAATTCTAATCTCACTAGCCTGATCCTTCTTTGCAACAGTAGGAGCATCTTCAGTTGTCATTGGGGTAGGTGTATTTGTAGGGATGTCCTCATCAGTTGAACTGTACGTCCTCCTCGCCTTGTGCTGCATGATGCTCCTCCAGGTCTGCCGTAGGAAGCACCACCCCGGCGGCGATGCCCACACACTCACCCCCACACACTGGTTTCATGGAGAAGTTTCATGGATGTATGTTGAGGATTGTGGGGTTTTGCTAGATAGGGAAGAGATAGGAGTGTATGAGTGTGAATGGCGGACCCGAAAGGCTGGGTTTTAATTGTGGGACGTTTAGGCCTCCTCGAGGGCCGTGGTAGGCAGCTCTTCTAGCTGCGGCTGCCACGTGGAAGGTTCGTGCGGTGGGGGCCTGTCGGAAGTGAGAGTGCAGGTGCGCTGCGTAGTAAAAATGGTATAACCCGTGGGCTGTGGATGACCAGTTGCCGTGTAGTGGACTTGTAGCCTTTGCAGACTAGATTAAACGTGACATGACCACTCGTGAATTATTTAATTTATGACTCAGTATTCCTTTTGGTAGAAGTGTCCCTGCAAGAGCCTAAAAAACCCAAGGGATAAAAAAGGGGGCAGATGGCAAGCGGACTTCTGTGTGTTCTCACGATGTAGTGTGAAGGGCACGACATTATGCAGTGATCCACGTTGGATCAGAGAGGATCAACGGTAGGCGCGAACGATCCGCGTGAGAGCTGTGCCAACCAATCAGCGTGGTTGGGCTTTTCAGATAGTTTGTGACTACGAGAGAGGGCAAAACTGAGTACTACCTCGGTCCGCAAATAAGGTTACTTCTAGCTTTGTCCTAAGTCAAATTTAGTTAAGTTTGACTAACTTTTTATGGAAATGTGACAATATTTATGACACTAAATTTATACCATTAGGTATGTTTTCAATATTAGTATCATAATATGTCAATTTGACTTAAGCAAAACCTAAAAGAACAGATGCAATGACACTAGTAGATCCATGTGGTTTATGAAAAGAACATACATGTAGTGACATCTAGTGGATTATGAAAATAACACACATCCAAGTGGTTTACGAAATGAACACACATGCAATGACATCTAGTGGATCCATGTGGTTTATGAAAAGAACACACATGGAGTGACATCTAGTGGATCCATGTGGTTTATGAAAAGAACACTCATGCAATTACACTAGTGGATTAGTGTGGTTTATGAAAAGAACACACATGCAGTGACATCTAGTGTATCAGTGTGGTTTATGAAAAGAACACACATGCGAGTGGCATCTAGAGGATCCATGTGGTTCATGAAAATAAAACACATCCAAGTGGTTTAAGAAAAGAACACACATGCAATGACATCTAGTGTATCCAACTCGTTTAATGAAAAGAACACACATGCAATGACATCTAGTGGACCCAAGTGGTTTATGAAAAGAACACACATCCAATGACATCTAGTTGATCCAATTGGTCTAATGAAAATAACACACATGCAATGACATCTAGTGGATCCATGTGGTTTATGAAATGAACCCTCAAGGAGTGACTCTACTGGTTTATGAAAAGAACACACATCCAATTGGTTTAATGAAAAGAACACACATGCAATGACATCTAATGGATCCATGTGGTTTAATGAAAATAACACACATGCAATGACATCTAATGGATCCAAGTGGTTTAATTAAATGAACACACATGCAATGCCATCTAGTGGATCCATGTGGTTTATGAAATGAACACTCATGGAGTGTAAAACCTGGTTTATGAAAAGAATACATATCCAGGTGGTTTATGAAAAGAACACTGATGGAGTGTATCTACTGGTTTCTGAAAAGAACACATATCCAAGTGGTTTATGAAAAGAACACACATGCAATGTCATCTAGTGTATCAGTGTTGTTTAATGAAAAGAACACACATGAAAGTGGCATCTAGTGGATCCATGTGGTTTATGAAAAGAACACTCACATAGGGGATCCATGTGGATTATGAAAAGAACACATATCGAATTGGTTTAATGAAAAGAACACACATGCAAAGGCATCTAGTGGATCCAAGTGGTTTATGAAATGAACACACATGTAGTGACATATAGTGGTTTATGAAAATAACACACATCCAAGTTGTTTAATGAAAAGAACACACATGATAATGGCATCTAGTGGATCCATGTGGTTTATCAAATGAACACTTGTGTAGTGGATCCATGTGAATTATAAAAAGAACACACATTCAATTGGTTTAACGAAAAGAACACACATGCAATGACACGTAGTGGATCCAAGTGGTTTAATGAAATGAACACACATGCAATGACATCTAGTGGATCCATGTGGTTTATGAAATGAACACACACGAGGTGTATCTACTGGTTTATGAAAATAACACATATCCAATTGGTTTAATGAAAAGAACACACATGCAATGACATCTAGTGGATCCAAGTTGTTTAATGAAAAGAACACACATGACATGACATCTAGTGGATCCATGTGGTTATGAAATGAACACTCATGGAGTTACTCTACTGGTTTATGAAAAGAACAAACATCCAAGTGGTTTATGAAAGGAACACACATGCAATGACATCTACTGGATCCAATTGGTTTAATGAAAAGAACACACATGCAATGACATTTAGTGGATCCATGTGGTTTATAACATGAACACTCATGGAGTGACTCTACTGGTTTATGAATAGAACACACATCCAAGTGGTTTATGAAAATAACACACATGCAAGGACATGTAGTGGATCCAATTGCTTTAATGAAAAGAACACACATTTAGTGACATCTAGTGGATCCAAGTGGTTAACGAAATGAACACACATGTAATGACATCTAGTGGATCCATGTGGTTTCTGAAAAGAACACACATGCAATGACATCTAGTTGTTTATGAAAATAACACATATCCAAGTTGTTTAATGAAAACAACACACATGCAATGACATCTAGTGGATCCATGTGGTTTATGAAATGAACACTCATGGAGTTACTCTACTAGTTTATGAGAAGAACACACATCCATGTGATTTATGAAATGAACACACGTGAAATGACATCTAGTGCATCCAAGTGGTATCATGAAAAGAACACACATGCAATGAAATCTAGTGGATCAATGTGGTTTATGAAATGAACACTCATGGAGTGACTCTACTGGTTTATGAAAAGAACACACATCCAATTGGTTTAATGAAAAGAACACACATGCAATGACATCTAGTGGATCCATGTAGTTTATAAAATGAACGCTCATGGAGTTACTCTACTGGTTTATGAGAAGAACACACATCCAAGTGGTTTATGAAATGAACACACATGCAATGACATCTAGTGGATCCAAGTGGTTTAATGAAAAGAACACACATGCAATGACATCTGGTTGATCCATGTGGCTTATGAAATGAACACTCATGGAGTGACTCTACTGGTTTATGAAAAGAACACACATCCAATTGGTTTAATGAAAAGAACACACATGCAATGACATCTGGTAGATCCAAGTGGTTTAACGAAATGAACACACAGGCAATGGCATCTAGTGGATGCATGTGGTTTATGAAATGGACACTCCTGGAGTGTATCTACTGGTTTATGAAAAGAACACATATCCAAGTGGTTTATAAAAAGAACACTCATGAAGTGTATCTACTGGTTTATGAAAAGAACACATATCCAAGTGGTTTATGAAAACAACACACATGCAATGACATCTAGTGTATCAGTGTTTTCTAATGAAAAGAACATGCATGCAAGTGGCATCTAGTGGATGCATGTGGTTTATGAAAAGAACACTCATGCAGGGGATCCATGTGATTGTGGGGCCCCTGGATTTATCCTCCCAGAATCCCTGCTATGCATACAACCACAATCCCATGATCAGTTAGTCGTGGCACATAACAGACAAGTAACAAAGTAAACATCCATTACTTAAGCAGATACATGTCATACCTTACATGCCATTATGGCTACATCAATAATTGTCAGCGAAACTTCGTCAAGTGTAGAGCCCGAGCCATGCCTTAACCTACAGGAAACTGACTGGGAGAACGTCCTAGCTCGCTTAGCCGTCAGCTTCATCCTGTTCTTGATATCACACCAAGTTAATAGCCAGGGACAATGCTAGTGAGTACTTTGAATGTACTCGCAAACCACCTCAAGAAAATAATAATAGCAGGAGGATATGCAATATGGCTATGGTAGTAGGAGGGCTTCAATAGAGGCTCTTTTCTCAAACAGTTTCTCTTGTAGATATAGTATCTACATATCTTTGTTGAAAACTTTTGTAAACCATTTTGGAAACCTTTTTAAGAGTTTTGTGAACACTTGGGTTGGGGTACCCATTTGTTCCCATCTTCAGGTCGTCCCACAATCAAACTCCTTTTTGGTAACACCCTCGAATCGACCCTATGCAAGTTTTAGCGCTTCCCGCCAAACCCACATAGAAACAATTCAAGGACGCCCACCAGGCACTTTCGTGCGGGTGGAAAACGAAGTAATATCATTACACAATAGTCCACGATGGAACCCACAGAATATATATATATATATAGAAACGACTCAATGAGTCAACAATACAGATATACGGTACAAAGATCCAAATCACCTTGAAATCGATACAACATCCGAGTACGGATAAGAAGAAAATTGAGCTAAGAGCCCTGAAGAATAACCAATGGCGTCCATAACCCTGCCCAGGCCAAGCCGGAAGGGTAACCCTACTAACGACGTCGATCTCAAACCTGCTAAAACAAAAGGGGTGCCGACAAAGGGCAAAGGAAAAACAAGAGCCTCAGTACTGAGGCCAGTACACAACGAGGCTAGAATTCGGCGACTCTCGCATACATAGGTATGGTGGACTGAAGCGGCATCGAAGCATGCACTAAACAACCTATAGAGACTCGATAAACTGTCGGCTATTAGAGAGAGATAAGAAATACCTATTCAGAACCAAACTTATACTAACACCAATCATACCCATCCTGGTATTCCCCCTCGAGACCAAACGAGGAAGTCAAACCGAGGAACTCACATAGTTGGCAGTTTTATTCATTCCATTATAGTTCCAGCACTTACTAGTCAGATATAGATAGCACGAGTCATCCCGATAGCATAAGTAGTGGGCAGTTTTAGTTAACCATTCAGTTGTAGTTGCAGTACTTACTAGTCAGATACAATTAGCATGTGACATCCCAAACCCAACAGTTGTCGGCACTTTTATTTCATTCCATTGGAGTCACGATACTTACTAGGTAGGTATAACATGACACAATACACCCCAGTTCCATCAGTTGTTGGCACTTTTATTATCCGTTACATTGTAGTGAAGCTGATTACTAGTCACATATTAAGTCAAATTTATAGCACTACTTTAGTTATGCTTGTCTATGATCGAAACACTGTGCTCCAAGTGTTCGATAACCGCGGACACGGCTTTCAGAAAGATTTACCCTGCAGGGGTGCACAAATAGTAACACACACATGATCAACCTCGGAAAAACCAAATCAAAACCCCACAAGGCTTTCATGAAAAAGCAATCACATGATTCATAAATTATTTCAGGGGGCCACCCCACTAAGCTACCCGCGACGAAGTTGGCCGTCTCCGAGATGGACCCATGGTTTGTGTAGACGGTGGTAAACGACTGGGAACCCGAAAGTGTGAATGGGCTTGTCGATACAGCGAAAACGTATCACGATCCAAAACAGTACAGGTGCTCCACACACAATGGTAAATAAAGCAGTAGAGCATGGCATAAGTACATGATAGTAATAAAGCCCCAAACTAGTTTGTGGCCCCAAGAAATAAGAAATGAATCAAGCTCATGCTAAGGGGATTCATGGTCCCACATGCAGATAGTGCGATAGTCAAGGAACATGTATCAAGTACTCGGGGCCTACGGGACACAAGTGAGCATGGAAAAACCAAATATTAGCTATTGCCCACCGATGCCTCTGCATTAGTTATATCTATTCCCAACATTTTAATTGACAAGTTGTAATAAAGTCATGATCACCCCATCATTAAGCATGTGCCAACCTTCCAACAACGGTGGAACAACAACGACGCGAAGCAGCACCTGAGCAAGCAACTACGACTCGTAAGGCCGACTATCCATCAAACAACAGGTAATAGGATGTGTCCAAGGCAATATAGAGGCTGCAAGGAATATAAATGGTGCACGGAAACTAAAGCATCGTAACACGGATAGCAATAGATCAATAGGAGGAAATAAAGACTATAAAAGCAAAATAGGTAGAAAGGGGGAGATTGCTCGCTTGGAAAACATAGCCTAAGATACACCGAAGAACTTGTCGATACTCGCACAACTCAACGACCTAATCCGTGAAGAAGCAAAACACTAAAAGAAACACCGGATGCACTATTTAATACTGCGGCAGAAGATCGAGCATGCTGAATGCGTGATGCATGACATGGCTAAGATGTGATGCAACTAGGCAATATTAAGCGGAACCGGGGTCCTGACAATTAATTAATAGGTTCATGTTGTTTAGGTACCCCGCAATTTAAATGTTGTATTAACAAGGCAAGACATGGCATCAGTTTGCTACACAATTTTAAATGGAGTCGGTCTAAGATTAGAATACCACATATAGTCTCCATATTTAATTATTAGGTGAATCGACATTATACCCCAAACAAATGAAGATATATGAAATATGATCAATTTATATGCAACAAGTGACAATGTCATATATTATAAAATATAGGGGTCTCCGATAGGGGTCATACATCAAGGTCTGAAGATCTTGGGGCTCAGAGGGGGTTCGATGGGATCGGTTTCGGTCATCTGGTCCGGGAAGGAGAACTTGGTATTCCATCTTGACCGGTTCCCGAAAGGAGAGCTTGGCGTGCCGGGGTTCGGTTTTCGGATTCAAGAACACGGTCTTTGAGTTCCGTGACCTCGGTGTTCCATGACGGGGATCTTGTCAAAGGCCTTGTCAAGGGGAGACTTGGGACGCAACCCTTGGTCTCGGTCTTTAGCATTAACACTGAACTTCTCGGACCCTGACAGAACAGAGAACTAGCGGAGCACTAGGGCAGTAGCACTTGGCGCGGGCATAATCAACATGAGAAGACATCTGCACTTGAATTTATCAATTCCATACCACAACCAAATTCGGATGCCTAGTCACCAACCCACCATATCAGTAGTGTTTGGGTCATCACACGGAGCAGAGGATGCAACAGGGACGACGCTGCAGGCACCCGGGAAGAGGACGGTGGCGACCTGGCGTTGAAGACGAACGACGCCGAGCATGGGCGCGACTGGCCTGCGATGACGGGGTTTGAGGTCGTGGTGCAGGCTCGTGGACGAGGTCAACAACGGGAAGCGGCGGAAGCAGAGGCGGCCGCGGAGCTCGACCGAGATGCGGCTGAGGCGGCATCGCACGGAGTAGAGGACGTGCGGTCCTACGCGGACGGTGCTGGCGCCAATCGGGCCAGAGGAAAGGGTGACGGCGGACGAGGCAGGGCCGGTGTCGAAGAAGAGGAGCCATGGGGCGGGCTCGCCTGCCTCCTGTCGGCGGGAAGACGGTGGGGCCGGCGGGGCTTTCGGGCCTAGCTTGGCTAGCTACCTCCCTAATAAAAATAAGATTTATATTTATTATTGTTCTGCTTTATTTTAGCGACTTTTGTAAATGATTTGTAGGCAAAACAAAATATCCGGAAGAACCAGGTTTTGATTTGAAATAAAGACAGGGGAATATTTAGAAAACAAAGGTAGGCTTTTAGAAAATAGTTTTTGATGAACATATGCATGATGATGACCATGCTTAAATGCAATGTGGCAAGATGACATGAGCATGCAATCATGATGATGCACAAAACAAAAAAATAGTGATTTTCTAGTAGTGGTTTTACCGGGGTGCTACAATTCGACACCACTAACAATGGATCTCGCCCTCGAGATCCGCCTCATGGTACAGGGAAGAAAGCTGATGATAGAAATCTTCTCACTTCATGTAGATCCTCGCGACACCACTAACAAAGATCATTGCTCCACCTTGAATTCAGCGACACCACCAACAAGGGATCGTTGCTCACGTTCGTCGAGAGAACACTCCGGAGAAACAAAGACGAAGGTAGAGGTATCAATAGATAATGCCACCTTTAACTTCCGTAGAAGGAGTAAGATTACATCGATCCACCATTCAGTATACAAAAGCGAATGATAAGAGTAATGGTATCGTCACGACTCCATCCCGCATTCAAAGCATTACTCTATACATGAATAGAAGAATTATGCAACCAGTCTCGGAATTCAGACTGAAGATCTCGACAAGCGAGGTTCGGAAACAAAAGAATGTTGTAGGCTCGTCATCAGCTCTGATACAGATGATGTCATTTTGAAGGAGAACATCGGAAGATACAATGAAAAATTTAGTGGATTTTCAATCGACTGAAAAGTACACAAAGGAAGATTCCTCAAATAGCCTGAAGACCGGATATCAAAGCACCGTTACAAGAGGAAGGAAGCGAAACCTTGAAGGTACGACGGAAACCCAACCACGAGAATTCCTGGACTCGAAGAAAGGCAAGAGAGCAGATTCAAAACACATTGAGGTAAGAGGAGAATAACATGGGGTTAAGGAGTAAAATTAGACCTAATCAGATCTATCCATACGATTTTGCAAAATAGTTTTGACACTCTACAACGCCCATTAGCTAGGTTATCCTACAGGCTGGACCAGTGTGGTATCGCAACTGCCGAGCTCTGAAACCACTTTGTAACACCCTCGAATCAGCCCTATGCAAGTTTTAGCGCTTCCCGCCAAACCCACATAGAAACGATTCAAGGATGCCCACGAGGCACTTTCGTATGGGTGGAAAATGAAGTAATATCATTACACAATAGTCCACGATGGAACCCACAGAACATATATATATATATATATATATATAGCAACAACTCACTGAGTCAACAATACATATATACAGTACAAAGATCCAAATCACCTTGAAATCGATACAACATCCAAGTACGAATAAGAAGCAAATTGAGCTTAGAGCCCTGAAGAATAACCAATGGCATCCATAACCATGCCCAGGCTAAGCCAGAAGGGTAACCTTGCTAACGACATCGATCTCAAACCTGCTAAAACAAAAGGGGTGCCGACAAAGGGCAAAGGAAAAAGAGGAGCGTCCGTACTGAGGCTAGTACACGGTGAGGCTAGAATTCGGCGGCTCTCGCCTACATAGGTATGGTGGACTGAAGCGGTAGCGAAGCATCCACTAAACAACCTATAGAGTCTCGATAAACTGTCGGCTATTAGAGAGAGATAAGAAAGACCTATTCGGAACCAAACTTATACTAACACCAATCATACCCATCCTGGTATTCCCCCTCAAGACCAAACGAGGAAGTCAAACCAAGGAACTCACATAGTTGGCAGTTTTATTCATTCCATTATAGTTGCAGCACTTACTAGTCAGATATAGATAGCACGAGTCATCCCGATAGCATAAGTAGTGGGAAATTTTAGTTAACCATTAAGTTGTAGTTGCATTACATACTAGTCAAATACAATTAGCATGTGACATCCCAAACCCAACAGTTGTTGGCACTTTTATTTCATTCCATTGGAGTCGCTATACTTACTAGGTAGGTATAACATGACACAATACACCCTAGTTCCACCAGTTGTTGGCACTTTTATTATCCATTCCATTATAGTGAAGCTGATTACTAGTCACATATTAAGTCAAATTTATATCACTACTTTAGTTATGCTTGTCTATGATCGAGATACTGTGCTCCAAGTCATCCATAACCGTGGACACGATTTTCAGAAAGATTTACCCTGCAGGGGTGCACAAATAGCAACACACACACGATCAACCTCGGAAAAACCAAATCAAAATCCAACGAGGCTTTCACAACAAAGCAATCACATGATTCATAAATTATTTCAGGGGCCACCCCACTAAGATACGCGTGATGGAGTTGGCCGGCTCCGAGACGGACCTAGGGTTTGTGTAGACGGCAGTAAATGACTAGGAACCCGGAAGTGTGACTGGGCTTGTCGATACAGCGAAAACATGTCACGATCGAAAATAGTACAGTTGCTCCACGCACAATCGTAAATAAAGAAGTAAAGCATGGCATAAGTACAGGATAGTAATAAAGCCCCAAACTAGTTTGTGGCCCCAAGAAATAAGAAATGAATGAGGTTCTGGCTAAGGGGATTCATGGTCCCACACGCGGATAGTGCGATAGTCAAGGAACATGTATCAAGTACTCGGGGCCTACGGGACACAAGTGAGCGTGGAAAAACAAAATATTAGCTATTGCCCACCGATGCCTCTGCATTAGTTATATCTATTCCCAACATTTTAATTGACAAGTTGTAATTAAAGTCATGATCATCTCCATCATTAAGCATGTGCCAACCTTCCAACAACGGTGGAACAACAACGACGCGAAACAGCACTTGAGCAAGCAACTACGCCTCGCAAGGCCGACTATGCATCAAACAACATGCAATATGATGTATCCAAGGCAATATAGAGGCTGCAAGGAATATAAATGGTGCACGGAAACTAAAGCATCATAACACGGATAGCAATAGATCAATAGGAGGAAATAAAGACTATAAAAGCAAAATAGGTAGAAAGGGGGAGATTGCTCGCCTGGAAAACATAGCCGAAGATACACCGAAGAACTTGTCGATACTAGCATCAACTTAACGGCCTAATCCATGAAGAAGCAAAACACTAAAAGAAACACCGGATGCACTATTTAATACTACGGCAAAAGATCGGGCAGGATGAACGCGTGATGCATGATATGGCAAAGATGCGATGCAACTAGGCAATATTAAATGGAACCGGGGTCCCGACAATTAATTAATAGGTTCATGTTGTTGAGGTACCCCGCAATTTAAATGTTGTATTAACAAGGCAAAACATGGCATTAGTTCGCTACACAATTTTAAATGGAGTTGGTATAAGATTAGAATACCGCATATACTCTCCATATTTAATTATTAGGTGAATCGACATTATGCCCCAAACAAATGAAGATGTATGCAATATGATCAATTTATATGCAAAAGTGACAATGTCATATATTATAAAATATAGGGGTCTCAGATAGGGGTCATACATCAAGGTCTGAAGATCTTGGGGCTCGGAGGGGGTTCGACGCGATCGGTTTCAGTCGTCTGGTCCGGGAAGGAGAACTTGGTGTTCCATCTTGACCGGTTCCCGAAAGGAGAGATTGGCATGCTGGGGTTCGGTCTACGGATTCGAGAACGCGGTCTTCGAGTTCCGTGACCTCGGCGTTCCATGACGGAGATCTTGTCGGAGGCCTTGTCAAGGGGAGACTTGGGACGCAGCCCTTGGTCTCGGTCTTCAACATTAACACTGAACTTCTCGGACCACGACAGAACAGAGAACTAGCGGAGCACCAGGGCAGTAACACTTGGCGCGGGCATGAACAATAGGAGAAAATATCTGCACTTGCATTTATCAATTCCACACCACAACCAAATTCGGACGCCTAGTCACCAACCCACCATATCTGCAGTGTTTGGGTCATCACATGGAGCAAAGGCTTCGACAGGGACGATGTTGCAGGCACCCGGGAAGAGGACGTTGGCGAGCTGGCGTTGAATATGAATGACGCGAGGCACGGGCGCGACTGGCCTGCAATGAAGGGGTTTGAGGCCGTGGTGCAGGGAGTCCAACGGTGCAGGCTCGTGGACGAGGTCAACAGCGGGCAGCGGCGGAAGCAGAGCCGGCCGTGGAGCTCGACCGAGATGCGGCGGAGGCAGCATCGCACGGAGCAGAGGACATGTGGTCCTGTGCGGACGGTGTCGGCGCCATGCGGGCCAGAGGAAAGGGCAACGGCGGACGAGGCGGGGGCCGGTGTCGAAGAAGAGGAGCCCCGGGGCGGGCTCGCCTGGCTCCTGTCGACGGGAAGACTTGGGGCCGGCAGGGCTCTCGGACCTAGCTTGGCTGGCTACCTCCCTAATAAAAATAAGATTTATATTTATAATTGTTCTGCTTTATTTTAGAGACTTTTGTAAATGATTTGTAGGCAAAACAAAATATTTGGAAGAACCGGGTTTTGATTTGAAATAAAGACAGGGGAATATTTAGAAAACAAAGGTAGGCTTTTAGAAAATAGTTTTGAATGAACATATGCATGATGATGATGATGCTCAAATGCAATGTGGCAAGATGATATGAGCATGCGGTCATGATGATGCACAAAACAAAAACACAATAATTTTCTAGTAGTGGTTTTACCGGGGTGCTACATTTCTCCTCCTTCCGACCATCCCATGGTCAAAACCTTTTTTCCTTAACGACCATCCCATGGTCAAAACATTTCGAAAGCCACATCTTGTCCAAAGTATAGAATCCCTGCTATGCATACAACCACGATCCCATTATCAGTTAGTCGTGGCACATAACAAACAAGTATCAAAGTAAACATCCATTACTTAAGCGGATACATGTCATACCTTACATGCCATTATGGATACATCAATAATCGTCAGCGGAACTTCGTAAAGTGTAGAGCCCGAGCCATGCCTTAACCTGCAGGAAACTGACTGGGTGAACGTCCTAGCTCGCTTAGCCGTCAGCTTCATCCTCTTCTTGATATCAGACCAAGTTAATAGCCAGGGACAATGCCGGTGAGTACTTTGAATGTACACTCAAACCACCTCAAGGAAATAATAATAGCAGTAGGATATGCAATATGGCTGTGGTAGTAGGAGGGCTTCAAGAGAGGCTCTTTTCTCAAATAGTTTCTCTTGTAGATATATCATCTAGATATATTTGTTGAAATTTTTTGTAAACCATTTTGGAAACCTTTTTAAAAGTTTTGTAAACACTAGGGTTGGGGTACCCATTTGTTCCCGTCTTCAGGTCGTCCCACGACCAAACTCCTTTCTCCTCCTTCCGACCATCCCATGGTCAAAACCTTTTTCCTTTACGACCATCCCATGGTCAAAACATTTCCAAAGCCATTTCTTTTCCGAAATCCTTTTTGAAAACAAAACCAGCACCGCTCTACAGCAACCTTCCCAATCATCCATGACCGCGGACATGGTTATTCAAATAGATTTACACTCTGTAGAGGTTGCACACTTTACCCACACCATCCGGGTACACTACCCTGATCTACACCGATCGTGGGTCGAGTAACCGATCAAGACTCTCCGGATGCCCACTCCAATATAAGTGCCTACCCTATGAGTGTTACTCCCCTCAAAACTGGGACGTCAGGTACCGAGGACCAACCGGAGCGCATTTTTCCACTTCCCAAGTGTGCGCTTTCAATGAGGGGATCATAGTAACGCGTGGAGGCTCGCAGACCCTTCGTTCCTTCTCCCGGTCGATGTTTTTCATGGACCCTGCTAGAGAAGGCCCACCCTCTAGGGATTGTTATATTCCCATGTAGTAGTTGTGAGGCAGCTTATAGCAGAATAGGAAAACATCGAATCCAGCTCTGTCCCATTCTAGAGTAATGTGGTTGCATAGGGTTAATTGTTCTAGCAAAACTGCAAAGAACCGGGTGCGTCTTTGTAAACCTTTTTCCTCTGGCTTTCCTTCATCTTTTTGTAAAACAAAACCTTTTTATTTCTCAACATCTCTTGGGACGTCCCACCTCACCAAGGTTTTATCATAAAACATTTGGTAAAAACTTTGTCGGGGGTGTTCCCATCCTCTAGTTTTGCTTCGGCTAAAACGGGGTCTCCAAAGGGTTTGGTGTGTTACAACTGAAGGGTAACGGGTAGGCTACACTAGCGTAAAATCAAAAATTTCTACCGCGTCAACCAGGAATACTATTGTCATAGATCACGGGATTACCGCTAGACGCGCAGGTGCGGAACTCGATGAAGCACGTTGCGGCAGTGTAGATGTTCTACGTCTCCTCCTCGTCCTCGTCCCACGAGCAGCTCCCCTTTGCGCGGCTCGTCCAAGTGCTACAGATGCAGCACCTCCGAGGTATCCACACGTCCGGAGTGGAAGTCGTCACACGCCAGACTGCTAGGTCTGCGCGTGCAACACAGGAGGAAGAGGAGTGGCGGCTGGGTGGAATGCTCTCTCTTTTTCAGCTCGGCTCACTCCCTCTTATATAGGCATCCCTGGTGAGCTTCTACATTAGCAGCCCATTAGCAGCCTAAGCCTGGTCTAATTCGGATCCAATCCTCATTAGGCTTCCAGCCCCTAAAGTGTGTGACCCTATAGGTTCATACACGTATAGACATGACGCGAGTACACTTACTCCGTGAATAGTTGGTAGCGGCCTCTAGCAAGACGTGCCAACTCCTAAACGCATATAAAGATCATTCGGACGAACCATCACAAGGTTGAGTACATGTCTTTCCCTTTGCCTCACGATATTTGGTCTAGCTCTAAGCTGACCTCTCTTTCTCGATACTGTGATTCAGAATCCCTTTACTAGGTTAACTCTTAACCATATGTAGCACGGCCATGCATTTCTGGATCCGATCACTCGAGGGGCCCAGAGATATCTCTCTCAAGTAGAGAGGGGCAAATCCCATCTTGATTGACCGATGCCTTGCAGCATGTATCAGGACAAACCCGAAAGCTACCTTTATAACTACCCAGTTACGGAGTAGTGTTTGATAGCCCCAAAGTAGGTCGATCCACATCTCAAGTACATGCGACAATCTCAGGTCTAAGGACAAAACGTACACAATGTGTAGAGAGAGCTGCAAGTATTATTACTAGTCTCATGTTGGGTCAGTCCAACCCCATGTTCATAACATGTGTCCACATCATTGGTTTGACATCTCCATGTCAATGACTTGCGAAACATAGTCATTAACCAATCGATGTGCTAGTCTAATATTCACGTGTGTCCTCGCATGAACTCCGACTAGGGACAATTATTAGATAACCATACAAGTAAAGAGTTTCACAAACAATTCACATAATTGCCAATCAATACAAGTTGCCTGGTATATGGATATTCAAGGAACATTATAATAACTCATGGATACACATGAAATACAATCATCTCTATGATTGCCTCTAGGGCATATTTCCTTCAACAACATCTACCATACTAGGGATAAGTAGGTGTCATCAAGGGGGTTGTACTTAATAGTACAAAGGTGTAATAGTTTGGAGGAGCCAAACCACTACCATATATACATCAATATATAGTAAAACTGTGTAGTTTTAATATACAGTAGATAAAACTTGCATAAGTAAAACAGTAGGACAAGGCTTATGAGCAAGAAGGTGGCTTGCCTGAGATGAGCAATATGGCATATATGTCGCTGGACTTCTTCTTAGAATACCAAAATAACCAATTATAATAACCAACTTCTTCTGGACTCGATATAATTCGCATCTATCGTCGATATGGATCACGTGCAAGAAAACAAAGGTCACAATCAACACCAGGCATACAAGTATCAAGACATACAGCAAGCAAACATACCACACATTAGTCAAATCAGTAGGTTTTGATAGATTGAGGAACCAAGGATCCAGCTTAAAAGGCAATCGATGACTAAGCTTGCGATCAAACTAGCTTCCTTTTGGGATGTGATCGATAAGCCGTGCCAAAGTGAAACCAATCGGGGCTTGAATTGGCATGATACTTCTCATGGTTGTTCCCGGTGTTACTAGATTCTAGCTTATCGTCTCAGCCTGCAAGAGTCAATACGAGGCACATTCCATTCCAATCCAATCTAAGGAAAGTAAAGGAAAGGGGGTTGTAATTGGAATTACTTTAATTGCCCTTGAGGTCTTTGTTTTATGATGTATTTGTCCAAATACCACCTGTTAAGGGGATTTAGAACTAGGCTTGGGTCTGTATGATATCAATATTCAAAGATGATACCATCAGGTAGGTATAAAAAAATAAGGCCAACAAAAGTGGTTTCACTATTTTGTCACTTTTCTTTAATTTCTTATGAATATTCTAGTGATAAAAGCTCTAGTTTTAGGAAATAATTCACCATAAAAGTTCTGGAGCTCCAACAATTATTTCCTTGGATGATTAGGTGGTCTTTGATGTACTGAGTAGCTGAGAGTTGGAATCACTCCAAAATAATTACCAGAATGCCCTCAGGAAATTCCCAAAGGCAGTTCTGGAGCTGTTTTGTCTTTTTCACCAAATTAAATATACATAAGGTTTTGATATAATTCTAGGGACACATGGTATGTATTCAGAATACCTTTTTGTATAAATTGGAATCAACCTATTTGGAGTTGCAGAGCTACTGTGGTCAATTTATTGGTGAATTAACCATGCACATAATTGTTTAATTCACCATAAATCAAAGAGAGCACAGAAAATATTGAGCTCCTAGATTTTGGTAGGTCTTATGTTTTAGGAACTAGGAGAGTTGGATTTAGGTCAGTACCTATTTAAATTTGGCCTATAGAAAATCTTAAAATCAAATAGGGCATGTTTTTGTTATTTTTGCTACATGAAGAAAGGTAGCTTAACATGACATGAGATAAATACTCACAAATAGGTGAGTCAAATACCTTTCCGGGAAACTTGGGCTTACTCCATCTGGAGATGTGAATCTCCCTAAGGGGAATATTGATTGAGAAGGACACATTTTGGTAGATAAATTGCCATTAAATAGTAAACATTATTTTTGGCAAGGGATTGGTTCTGCATGTTGGACAAAACTCCTAAGCATATGTTAAAATTTTCATTTGGGAATATTCCAGTACTTATCATTTTATTGGGAATTTATTCTCGACAGGGTGTTTATTGGATTTTAGGAAAGGATTTGAAAAAAAGAAAGGGCGTAGGGATTCGTGGGCTGCTTAGGCCAGAGGCGAGATGGGCTGGCCCAACCAGTGCCACGACATGGCGGGAGACGCGTTTAAACTCCGGTGGGAGGGGCCCGCTCGTCAGTCGCTAGGCGAGCCAAAGCGGTATCCACTGATCCGGGCCGCTCGTTAAGGGAGGATATGACAGTGCCCATGCGTCATCTTCCTCCATGGCGGGACAGAACCGACGGAACCCTAGGCGACCTAGGAGGGGTTTGGGGGCTTACCTGGGGCGTCGGGCAGCGATGGTGAGCGGTGGAGATGAGGCGGTCGACGACGGTGACCAAGTAGCGGGGCGGCAAGGTGGGGTTTGATGAAGGAGGGCGTGCCTGCCTCTGCCACCGCGAGATCTGCTTCGGTGCTCGCCGGAGCTCGCCGGAGAGGCCCGGGGAAGCATGCATGTCGACGGAGATGTCTTGCCGTGTATGGAGAAGGTTAAGGGGGCCGCAGAGTGAGCTTGCCGAGGCGGGAGATGCGCTGGGAGGGGAACACAGAGGAGATGGTCCTTCTCAAACTCGAGATGGCTACGGCGGTTCCCTAGGTTCCTACAGCAGCAGAGGACATGGTAGGGTAGCTATAAGGGAGGGAGGTCAAACATAGGGAACATAGGAGGCTGGGGAAGATTTGGGGTAGTCCATCTACTCCACCTTGCGAAGGAAACCGAGAGGAGAACTTGTTCTCCTCCATGGCGATGGGGAGCTCGGGATCTGGATCTGGAGCTTGAGAGGGGGTTAGGGGATAGGGTAGGGGTGGTCTGAGAGTAGAGGGGAGAGTTGTGCTGGCCTGCAATCCTTTAAACCGAATGGAGAGGTCCATGGTGAGCTTGGTGCATGGAGGGGTTGGGGAGGAGGGCTGGTGACTGGTTGGTCGAGCTGGGTGGTGATGGGAGGCAGTGTGGGCCTGGTGCTCGACCAGAGGAATGAGGGAGGGCTGGGGCTGCTGTCTTAGACTTGTATTTCCTAGGTAGGCATTAAGTGCTTCTCTCTCTTTATTAGTCTCTCTTATCCAGAGGTAGAGGGCACAAGGCCTGGGGTGCTACAGTAGCACACGACCAGGGGGAGTATGCGTTGCTGTGGTGGAGTGTTGGTGAGCCTTGGTGATGATTTGATTTTGGTTTAGAACAATAGTTGCTTAGTTTGCCCAATTTGGTCAAAAAGGTGCTTATGAAGGAAGTTTAGTTTCTTGCATTTGGAAAGGTGGGAAGATGGTACTGGTGGGTGGATGAGGTCAAGGTAGATATCCGGGAATTATTTGGGATTTTTCAGAGGATTTTAATTCCACTTAAAATTATTTATTCAAAAAGTACAGAAATGAAGTATTGGAGCTCATTTGATAAATTTACATTGGACATAGTTGGATTTTGATGTGAGGCGGTCCCAAATGTGAATACACACTTAGGAGAATTTTCCCAAGATTTAATTGGGATTAAAAGTATTTAAAACTATTATTATTCCATTTCTGCCATTTAGGAAAATAGGCAAAAAGAAATAATAAAAGTCTTCAATTTTTTTTTGAGGTGGGAAGATATAGTATGATTAATGGATCTCAATTGAGTTAGAAGTTGGGGAAGTGCATTGGCAAAAACCAAACTTTCCCTTGGGAAAGGAGTTTTGGAGATTTTGTCCATTAAAGAGAGTAATTAGATTTGGAGCCATAACAATTATGGATAATATTTGATAAATCTTGATGATCAGGGTAGATGATGTAGACAAGGTGTAGCAAGCATTTTCAACCTTGGGAATTGGAAATCCAACTTGAATTAGATGGAAAACAAGGAGTTGTGAATCTAGGGTGATGTTATTTTTATACCACCAAAACCTTGTTGGATCTTGGAGCTTAGAGCTCACCTTGATTCAAGGGATAGATGGATAGTTAGACCAAGTCATATAGATTATCATGGCAGAAGGATTTTGGATTGTTTACATTTGAGGTGGTCTGGAAGTGATGGAAAACTTTGTTGAAAATAAGGCGGCCATACCAGATGAGTGATGATGCCTTATAAACCATGTGGGTCGAAGAAGCACAAAGATCCACTTGGAACAAGTGAAGTAGATGTTGATATACCTATATGATTAGAACAAAAACATGCAAGGAGTTGGTACAGAGAAGGGGGGATGGTGGTGTGAGCTTCTATCAAAGTAGGCATGTTGACTAGATTTGCAGGAATAGTTATTTTCTTTCCTGCAAAACCGTCAAGAACAAGTGGGTTGGAGGATGATATAACCAAGGGAAAGAGGGGTCCTTGGTATTACTTAGGATGGTTAAAACGATGGTTCAAGTGCATTACCAAAAATGCACAAGGGTTGAGAAAGGGAGACATCCAAAAAGGTGATGTTGAAACAGATTCCAGACTTAGCCAAATTTGGCAGTTTTAGGGTTTTTGACTAGAATGTGGGTGGTGATGATTTTGATGGGTTGCAAGGTACCAAAGCATCATCAAGTGGACGCTGTTGAAGTGTAGATTGAGTAGGAAGTATCCTTGCTTGATACTGGTCTTCATTGACTTGGAAGCTTCTAGAATTAGATCACTTCAGAGCTGATCTGGTTAAGGGTTTTAGATGATCCCTAGTAGCTAGAGATCAGATCCAGCTTGTATTCCTGCTTAGGTTTTGGGGATTTTAATGTATCTTGATCCTATAGGATGAGCTCCTAGAGTATCTCATACTACTTCTAAGAAATCGAGTCAAACAACAGATCAAGGCAACTCATCTTACAAACAAATCAACTACTACTAGGGTTACCATCAAGCTTAGCTTGGGGTTAAGGATGGGTCATTTTGAAGGGTTGGAGTTTGAGTAAGTTAAGAGTCCTTGGTATCCCTACCAAGAGTAGAATTCAAAAGTTTTATACAAGGTTTTGAGAATCCTAGTGGTAGGAGTAGTTGAAGGTTCTGTCTTGAAAACATAAGGAGATTATATTATATATCTCTCCATAGTTTTGTCAATAGAAGCTACTAAAATAGTTTTGGTTACATAAGCATCTTGGGTCATGTTTTCAAATGCCAGAACCTTTGAGAATATGTAAAATGAGCCAAGATAGTTTTGTTAAATATCTTTTTGAAAACTGATGTTGAGGTAAGGAGTATATCATAAGCTATACAATCAAAAGCATAAGCACAGACAATCAACAAGCAAACACTACAACACTTAACAAGAAAAAGCTTTGGTTCCCCCTGATTTTTGCATTCTGGACAACTAATCAGGGTTGCTAAAATTGGGATGTTACATGGATTATGAAAAGAACACACATCCAATTGGTTTAATGAAAAGAACACACATGCAATGACATCTAGTGGATCGAAGTGGTTTATGAAATGAACACACGTGTAGTGACATCTAGTGGATCCATGTGGTTTATGAAAAGAACACACATGAAGTGACATCTAGTGGTTTATCAAAATAACACACATCCAAGTTGTTTAATGAAAATAACACACATGCAATGACCTAGTGGATCCATGTGGTTTATGAAATGAACACTCATGGAGTTACTCTACTGGTTTATGAAAAGAACACACATCCAAGTGGTTTATGAAATGAACACACATGCAATGACATCTAGTGGATCCATGTGGTTTATGAAATGAACACAGATGCAAGTTGTTTATGAAAATAACACACATGAAAGTGGCATCTAGTGGATCCATGTGGTTTATGAAATGAATACTCATGGTGGACGTTAGATTGCGTCTAATGGTGGCCGTTAGATCGCGTCTTCTAGAAGGCCCGCCCCCATGATGAACTAGTTGTCTGATCCGATAGTTGCGGACCGTTCAATTGGGGCACGTGGACGGATAAGATGGTTCTTCGTAAGAGCGATCCGCGAGTAGGCTATTCTACGATATGATTGGCCGCACTTACATTTTCACTTATATTAGTATTATTTCCAATCCCCTATAGCCTACTAGTAATATCATAGAGCTCGTGAGTGAGCACGTCTACTCCACAGCCCCCTCCCCCACCACACATCACCGTGCTCGGACGATGCCACCGGCTTCCATGCACCGTGCCCTGACGACAGCTGTAGTTTCTCAGGTGACTACCTTCATGCTAAGAAATCATTTTACAAGCTTTTGAATTTATCTTACATATTCCTACTATTCGCTGATCTAACTGCTGATTTTTTATCTGATTTCTCGACGAACTTCAGATGTGGGAGCTGCTATAGCCCAAGAATCTGGAGATCTTCGCGCGCAACTTGTCAGTGGCATCTCAGTACCTTGTTAGTGCTGGATCGAACAGGCAGATGCATTTCTATATTTCTATCGAGAAGACCAACAGGGAAATGTAGTACTTATGATGTCGTTACTATTAGACTTAAGCGATGCTTCTCAAGTGCGTAGAGCATACGTGTTGTGTGAATGTACCCCAGTTGTAGTTTTTTAGTACCCCTTAATAATTCGATGAGTATTGGTCCCATCATCTTATTGTTGTCATGTTGCAAAGTCTGCTTGCTCTGGACAGACTGGCAATACCACGTGCTCCCGCATGTCAGTGTCACGTGTTCCATGGGCCCACCTACCAGTATCACGTCCCCCTTACTTCTCTTCCTTCCCCTCGAAGGCACTGTTCCCACTTCTCTTCCATCCTGCCACTACCGTCTGATGGTTGTAATCTGATTTCATTGGTTTGTTTACATGTAATCTACGTGGATCATGCAACATGTAAATGGCACATACACAATTTCTAAAGTGGAAGCACTTACATGCTGTTATTGCACATATTTCTCAATATAGCTCGCCAAACCCATTACAATAATTGTACTTGCACTAAACACAACTGAAATTGCAACCAACCTAAACAACATCTAAACCCACATCACAGTGCTGCCGTTAGAGTCCACCTTGTTTGGTGACACCGTCGTGCCCTTCCCAGTGACATCCACTCCCGCCCGTGGCTTGCTCTTCGCCAAGGAGGCAATAATGGCGTTCTGCATTGCTTCATCCCCATCATCATCCACATCAGAATTGACAATGACAAAGGGGACGGGGTTGGTGTGAACCGAGCCCCGTCGCGCCTGACGGCTCCTGCTCGAGATTGATGCTGCATCAAGCATTCTACAGGTAGGAGGCCGATCTCGGAGACATAGCGTCGTTGCTCCGCTCAAGAAACCATGGCCATTTGATACTATGATAGTAGGATCTTGGGCTGGATCCGCCGTGGCAAGCCCGATCGGGAATGGTGGAGCGGATGGATCTGCCGGCGCGAGCCATGACAAGTTCCGACGGTAAGCGTGTGGACCAGGCGTGTCTGGTTCCTGATCAAGGCCTCCTAGTGATATGTATGCGGGCAAGGTGCCAACAAATTTCTTCCAATGCTCGTAAGAGGGCCTTTGAACCATGAAGGCACGAGGTTTGGTTGACAAGTCTGCACGCTAGGTCCCCCACATGTCAGCCAAATGTGGATGGTAGGATTCTGCCTGAGTTATTAAGTGGGGATAAATCGTGCTTCACTGATGACCCACAAGTATAGGGGGTGTATCACAGTATTTTCGATAAGTAAGAGTGTCGAACCCAACGAGGAGTAGAAGGTGCTGGCTAGTGGTATGGATCAGGAATTCTCTGCAAATACTTAGCAAACGGATTTTTAGGGGTTTTTGATAATGCAGGTAAATAAAGTATGAGTAAATAAAAGAGAATAATAATAAATGCCTCAAGTGGCCCAATCCTTTATGCAGCAAAGGACAAGACGGTTGTATTACTTAAGATGACCAAACATTCTCCAGGACACATGGGAATATCGTCAAGTGCTTTCGCTTCATATAGTTGATTAATCTTCTTTAGCTTGCTAAGTGTTGTGTGGGTGAACCTGTGCTAATGTACCGACCTTCCTAGGACTAATACATACTT
This sequence comes from Avena eriantha, assembly GCA_910589775.1. NCBI lineage: Eukaryota > Viridiplantae > Streptophyta > Magnoliopsida > Poales > Poaceae > Avena > Avena eriantha. The sequence continues at coordinate 39,098,850 of OU342746.1, forward strand.
GTGATTATACCCCTTGCAAACATCCGTAAGTACAAGAAAGTAATTAAGGTAGAAACCTAACCATAGCTTTAAACTCTAAGACCCTTAGGTCCCTTGTGCAATGGTTTCCTAACAGGGGTTCAGGTTTCTGCCACTCCGGCAACCCCTACGATTAGTAGCCAAATACACAATGCATTCCCCTAGGCCCATATAGGTGAAGTGTCATGTAGTCGATGTTCACATGACACCACTAGAAGAAGTCCACCACAACTTAATTAACAAACTATTGAATCTTTCTCAACACAACTCCACTACTAACAACATGACTTCTCCCATGTCCTCAAAAACAAAACGAACTACTCATAAGACATCATATCGATCATGTTCAGAGATGGAATAATGATGTATAAGAGTCTGAACATAAACAACAATTCAATGGTTCACTCAATAGCATCAACTACAAAGAGTAATCAACACCGGGAAAGTTTCTCCTGAGAACTATGCAAGATTCAACCCAATTGTTACAGCGGTATGGAGTGGAGATGATGGTGGAGATGGAGATGATGGTGTAGATGGAGATGATGGTGGTGATGATGATGATGATGATCCCGATGAAGTCCAGCTTAATGGTGGTGTTGATGGCGACGATCTCCCCTCTCCGGGAAGGAATTCCTCCGGCAGAATTCTGTCTACCGGAGAGATCTTTCTCTCTCGGTGTTTTCCGCCCCGCAGAGGCGGTGGAATCTTTCTGTGGTCGCTCCCCGAGTCTTAGGGTTTCAAGAGGATAATATACGCTAGAGGGGAGAGCCAGGGGTGGACCAGGGCGGCCACACCACCTGGTGGCGTGGCCTAGGCTAGCCCACGCCAGGGGTTGGTGTGAGCCTCCTGTGGCCCATCTCCACTCCTCCTTCTGGCTATCTTCGTCTTCTGGAAAATAGGATTTTCCAAGTATTTTCCCGGATTTTCTAATCTTCACGAATTTTGCCTCCAAACAGCCCCTTTTCCATCAGAATCCTGACTACAATGGTCCATGCTCCAAAAGTCATCAACCATGCAAAACAGATGAAATTACATAAGTATCATCTCTTAATATGAAATATATCAAGGAATAACAGTAAATTATGATATAGAATAGTGATGCAAAATGGACGTATCAACTCCCCCCAAGCTTAGACTTCGCTTGTCCCCAAGCGAAACTGAACTCAATAAACATGACCTCAGTTTAATGGAGTGAAGACTCGATAAAAGAATACGGACAAGAAGCATCACATTCATCAATACATAGATCATAATAGAAGACAACTCACCATTATATAACTTAACTTGCAATAAGTAAAGGAAACACAATAAAGATACATAAAGTAAATCATAATTGGTGATGGAAAACTTAGCTCTTGGTTGAAGAATAGTTGACAATTTGCTGGAGTTTGCAAATAACTGGTTTTCAATGATAGCTTTCGAAGTAGTAAACACCAAGATAAGAGCAATGTGCAAAACAAGGAACATAAGAAACATGATTGAATAAATCATCATATGAATGAATGAAACAGAACAACTCAAAATACTTGCTGAGGTAGAAGGGAGTAGGTTTACTGACTCAACTAAAAAGTAGAAGAAAGGCCTTTTGTAAAGGGAAGCAGGGATTTCAAGTTTCATAAAGAGCTTCCAAAAATAATGGGACTTACTATCTTTCAGCTCTCATTACCCCTATCATAGGCATCTTTTGGTGATTAAGGTTAAAGTGACCCAACTAAGAGGATATGCTTGACAAGTTATAAATTGAAGTCCCATGCCCCTTACTTACAAAGACCGAACCTCATGCTACTCAACTTCAGTCACGAGCAAGCTCTTGTCATTGTAAGTACATGTGTATCATAGAGAACCGCCAATGGGGTACCCCTTGCACATGACACATGAGTTATCCCATAATCCAAATGACAAGGCAAGTAGACTATGAGCATCTCAGCGATCTTTTTATTTGCTATTTGCATAGGTTTTTATTGAGGATGCTTCATTGAATGCTCATTATAGTTATGCTGCAAGGTTCCACCATGATTAGCCATGGCTTAGGCTAGCGGCCCAGGCATTTCTCTAACACATATACAAACTCCATGATCTTACAAGTTCCCCTTTTATTTCACACCCTAGGGATCCATAAGCAAAATAACATGATATCAACTAGGTACAAGGTACCAATGCAGTGTTGAAAGCGTTCCCCATGATACATGGTTCTGCTAACTTCAACTCATAAAGCGCAAGCATATACGCAACAAAGAAGGACCCAATGGTTCAAGTTTATTAAATGCAAGAAAGTAAAGTGTGCCATCAAGTTCGTCAGAGCTTTAATCACTAATTTTCACATAACAAGTTTAATTTGGATGGTAGATAAAAACATGAATTTACTTGGAATAGCAATAATGCTGCTAGGTAGGTATGGTGGACACAAATGGCATAGGTTTCGGGTTTAAGGAATGGATGCATGAGAAGAATACCCTCTCGGTACAAGTTTTTGGCTAGCAAGGCTGGGTAGCAAGTATAAGAGTTTAAGGAAACAAACAAACATACAAGCAATAAAACAAACATGCAATCTTCCTTGGAAGCACAAAAGATCTTAACTAGAGAATCTAAACTCATGAGCAAATCAAGAAAGAAAGATGATTAAATTATATTTCTTTAGAGTACTTTTATCTTTTTCATTCAACTCTCAAAAATAGTGTTGCTACTAACCGAGCCAGGTTTTCCAAAACCAACTAAATTAACTCAAAGATCCCAAAGTGATACCAATACTAACAACAAGATCAATCATATAACCATGGATTGAAAACTAATATAAGATATGCAAAAGAGTAAATGATAGAACTTCTCATTAATATTCCATAACGGCAAATCACACCAAGGGATACATATCTAACGAGAGAGGGGACACTTCCATAATGCAAACCATCCTATACAATAACTTCTCTATTCATGATATGACTCTACTAAAAAGGTAAAAAGATAGAAGATAGTGATGTGATACCGCAACACTCCCCCAAGCTTGGAACAAACCAAGGGGATGCCAAACCTGATGACGAATTACTCCTTCGGTGGTGGCGGTATTCTCTCAATGAGCTTTTTGACCAATTTCCCCAAGTCCTCAATCTCAAAGGTGAGAGTACGAATCAACTCCGAGTTGTGCTCGATGCAGTGCATGATCATGTCAGGTTGTGAATCCCAGCTCTTGCGATTCTTTCCCCACTCTCCTTCCTTGCGGTCTTCTTTTCCTGCATGGTTATGGATAAAGGTATGGAAGGGACTCTTGGTGCTTGGAGAAGGTGTTCGTGGTGCCAAACAGTGTCGCGGAGGCTTCCCTCCAGTTGACATCCGTGCAATCCTTCAGATCCTAGCAGGGTTCGCCACCACTCCAATGCTTGGAACGGTAGTGCCGGTGTCCGGATGTTGGCTTTGCTTTGTCTCCTCTTCACCTTCACTCTTGATCTCCTTCTCCTGCCCGGGGTCTTGGAGATCCTCCTCCATAGGCTCCTTTCCCTTATCCTTGGCGGACACCATTGTGCTTCTAAGCTTTCAAGAATAGTTCCTGGCAGAAACAGATCGAAACAAAAACACGACGAGAACACGATATACGAACCTCGAGGGATCCGGGGGATTATATATTATGGAGTTTTACAACAAAAGGAAGATACTGGGACAAAACGGGTCGGAGACGGAGTCCGGGGCGGCCTCACCACCTGGTGGCGCGGCCAGGGGTGGGCCTGCACCACAGGGTGGTGTGAGCCACCCTGGCTCCGTTTCCATCCATCTTTTGCTTCGTATCTTTCCTTGTTGGATAAAAACTGCAAAAATATAACTGGATAGATCTTTCGTGGAACTTTTCTTACCAGAACTATTACCTATTCGAAAACGGACTCTACAGGTCTCTGAATTTGGTATTTACTAGATTATTCCGGAGTCACCACTTGAATAACATCATTATCTTCATATTCATGCACATATTACTTGAGTCATGAAACCATTCTCTTTCTTATGACACCATTTTTTCCACTAACCTGGAAATTTCTTTCACACAAAACTTCACACAGTTCTCATTAGCAACATTAGTATAAGTGAAGTGATAAAACCTTTTAGGTCCAATTTCAACTGAAATCCATTAAAACATAAGCTACTGTAGCAACTCCTTCCGAAAACCCCAAAAAGAATCCAAAAAGGAAATCGTTTTAAGAAGCAAATGCAAGAATGGCAAAATCTGTGAAAACAGAGCAGCAGGTAAAGATCATTTTTTTCTAAAATCTTCTATTGCTCAAATCAAAAGGTGCAAAACTAACAAAAGTTAAATAACAACCTGGTGTAGAAGCACAAAAAATTACAGCTCAAACCGACATACACGAATATTTATGGTGAAACTCAAAAATCTGTTTCCGGAAAGCAACTTCCCTAAATCTTACTTCTCTCTCATTAGAGGTTGATCTTGACACAAAAACCAAACAAAACGGATAAGGAGAGGTTACTACCGAAGTAATAACTTCCAAGACTCAAAGAAACAAAAACAAACTGAAAGCAAAAATAAATTGGGTTGTCTCCCAAAAAGCTCTTTCTTTATAGCCATTAAGATGGGCATATAATGATTTTGATGATGCTCGCATAAGAATATGAATTGATGTGAAAGAGAGCATTAAGAACAAAAAATACACATGCTTAAGTCTAACCCACTTCCTATGCAAGGGATTTTTGTAAGGAAACAAGTTGTTGAAACCAAAGGTTGCAAGCATAGGAAGGCAAAACAAGTGCAACATAAAAACTTTCAGCATAAAACGAGGAAACTTGATATTATTGAGATGCATAAGAACACTTTTCCCTCTCTCATAGTAACTTTCAGTATCATGCATAAACTTAACAATATAGCTATCACAAGAACCATTGTAGCAATGATCACTAATTCTAACAAAAAACACAGGAATACTAGTTCTTATAACAATACTTTGTGAAACAATATTAGAGGTATCCTTACAAAGGATAGTGTGTCTCTCTTCTACATATTTAGTGACAAAGTCTTTCACATTTGTTATTATAGGTTCATCATTCATTTGTTTATCAGGTTCAACAGCTTTATTTGTACTTTCATTAACCATACTAGCTATCATAGAATGTTCCTTTATCTTAACTGGGAAGGGCATTTTCTCAATGTAAGGTTCAGGTAAAACATGATTAGTAGTATAAACTTCAGTATTTCTTGCAGGAACACTCTTACCAACATCTTTATAAGGCTCATGATACTTATTCCACCTCTTTTTAGGCACTTCAATGTATGAAGCAAAAGCCTTAAAATAAGTTGCAATAGCTTGAGAGTCTAGACCATAAGCATTTTTAATATTTTGAAAGTCATCAGTTCCCATAAAAGATTCAATGCATTCATAATCATAATTTATACCTGACTTTCTTCCTTTGTCATTCTCCCATGCTTCAGCATTATCTTGAATACAGTCTAGAAGATCCCATTTAACTTCTTCTTCCATACAAGTGAATGATCCAGCACAAGAAGCATCTAATAAATCCTTATCATGAAGAGAAAGCCTTGCATAAAAGTTATTGATAATAATATTGTTGGGGAGCTCATGAATGGGACATTTGAGCATTAGTAACTTCAATCTCCCCCAAGCTTGAGCTGTACTCTCTCCATCAAGAGGCCAAAAGTTGTAAATTTGATTCCGATCTTCATGAATCTCACTAGGAGGATAAAACTTTGAATAAAAGAGAGGTAATATTTCCTCCCATTCAAGAGCTTGACCATTCTTCATCAGTTTATACCAGTCCTCGACTCTTCATTTCAGTGATAATGAGAATAACTTCTTCTTCACTTGATCTGTTGTAATACCTGCACACTTGAACAACCCGCATAATTCGTGTATAAAGAGCAAATGATCACCGGGGTAGATAGTTCCATCCCCAACATAGTAGTTATCCATAACACGATCAATAATTCTTGTAGGTATTTTAAAAGCATCATTCTCAGCAAGTGGTGGTTCATCTACTACCTTAGCAGTGGTAGTAGCATTACAAAATAAGGAACTCAGCGAATTATCCATATTGAAAATAAAGTAACTAACAGAAGTAAACAATACTCACAGTAGAAGTTTCCTTTACCAGTTCCACTTTCCAATAGCGCTTCACTCCCCGGCAACGGCGCAAGAAAATAGTCTTGATGACCCACAAGTATAGGGGGTGTATCGCAGTATTTTCGATAAGTAAGAGTGTCGAACCCAACGAGGAGCAGAAGGTGCTGGCTAGTGGTATGGATTAGGAATTCTCTGCAAATACTTAGCAAATGGATTTTTAGGGGTTTTTTATAATGTAGGTAAATAAAGTACGAGTAAATAAAAGACAATGAGAATAAATGCATCAAGTGGCCCAATCCTTTATGAAGCAAAGGACAAGACGGTTGTATTACTTAAGATGACCAAACGTTCTCGAGGAGGAATATCGTCAAGTGCTTTTGCTTCATATAGTTGATTACTCTTCTTTAGCTTGCTAAGTGTTGTGTGGGTGAACCTGTGCTAATGTACCGACCTTCCTAGGACTAATACATACTTGTGATTATACCCCTTGTAAACATCCGTAAGTACAAGAAAGTAATTAACGTAGAAACCTAACCACAACTTTAAACTCTAAGACCCTTACGTCCCTTGTGCAATGGTTTCCTAACGGGGGTTCAGGTTTCTGTCAGTCTGGCAACCCCTACGATTAGTAGCCAAATACATAATGCATTCCCCTAGGCCCATATAGGTGAAGTGTCATGTAGTCGACATTCACATGGCACCACTAGAAAAAGTACACCACAACTTAATTAACAAACTATTGATCTTTCTCAACACAACTCCACTACTAACAACATGACCTCTCCCATGTCCTCAAGAACAAAAAGAACTACTCACAAGACATCATATGTATCATGATTAGAGATGGAATAATAATGTATAACAATCTGAACATAAACAATAATTTAATGGTTCACTCAATAGCATCAACTACAAAGAGTACTCAACACCGGGAAAGTTTCCCCTAAGAACTATGCAAGATTCAACCCAATTGTTACAGCGGTATGGAGTGGAGATGATGGTGGTGATGATGATGATGATCCCAATGAAGTCCAGCTTGATGGTGGTGTTGATGGCGATGATCTCCCCTTTCCGGGAAGGAATTCCCCGGGCAGAATTCTGTCTACCGAAGAGATCTTTCTCTCTCGGTGTTTTCCACCCCGCAGAGGCGGCGGAATCTTTCTGTGGTCGCTCCTCAAGTCTTAGGGTTTCGGGAGGATAATATACGCTAGAGGGGAGAGCTAGGGGTGGACCAGGGCGGCAACACCACCTAGTGGCGCGGCCTAGGCTGGCCCGCGCCAGGGGGTGGTGTGGGCCCCCTGTGGCCCATCTCCACTACCCCTTCTAGCTATCTTCGTCTTCTAGAAAAATAGGATTTTCCATGTATTTTCCCGGATTTTCTGAACTTCGCAAATTTTGCCTCCAAACAACCCCTTTTCCATCAGAATCCTGACTGCAGCGGTCCATGCTCCAAAAGTCATCAACCATGCAAAAACAGATGAAATTACATAAGTATCATCTCTTAATATGAAATATATCAATGAATAGCAGTAAATTATGATATAGAATATTGATGCAAAATGGACGTATCATTCACCGTGCCACTACTCTTACATCCAAAGGTTCTTCTTTCCTATGCCCTCGCTCCCCTCGCTCATGGCTCACAACTCATGTAGTCCATCTCGGGCGGAATCAAGGTTGGCTCAACGCCGTCAGGAGGGTGCCCCCATCAGGTACCGGAGAACGCCATACGATTACTACCCCGAGATGCTGTGTTTGTGCAGTGAGAAGATGCCGAGATTGATTTCATGGACCAATAAAAATAATGCAGGAAAATTCAGCAACTACAGCATCAGAGTGGTAAGTTCCTACTGTAGGTACAATGGTAACCTAGATCTAGAAAGGATAATGTAATTCTTTTTTGTTTCCTTCAATCTACTTCGTAGGAAGGGAGGGGAACTGGCTGTGACAAGTTTGTGTGGATCAAAAAGCCCCTAACAGGTTTTGACAAAGAGCTTGTTCAGGATCTACATGGTGCTGTGTGGGACAAGAAAGAGGAGATTTGTGCGTTGGAGTGAGAGATCCGGGAGCTTCGCCAGGTGCAGGGGAGGCAGGAGCAGGGAGGTGGTGAGACAGACGGGCTTAAGATTAGGCTAGATAGTGGAAACAATTTCCTCATTATCTGGGCATTATGTGTTGCCTTTGCAGTTTATGTTGCCATGTCGTTGTCCAGCAGCTGAAATAAGTTTCTGCTTTGTGGAGTGTAGCAGCCAGCTTAGAACTTGTTTTCCATCTCAGAACCTTATCATAACTGTAATACCAACATCAGGGATTTATTAAGCACCTATAAATAATTCATGTTTGTGCCACTAACATCCATCAATTTTGGAGACCCCTTAACCGCTCATCTATCATGGTCCCGGTGGTGCGATTGTTCAGATAGTAGTGGAACAATCACAATTTTGGAACAACTAGTAGCCTCGGCCGTATCCAATCCTCAATTCGCGATACATTTTACTCCGAGTATGGGAGGCAGATTGTTTCGTCCGACAAGTTCTACGCACACAGCTCCAGAGTTTAATCGAACTACATATATAGGTTCAAGTTCAATACATTATGAGGCTTCTACACTACTAGCCTTCTTCCTCTACCTAGGTGCGAACATTCTTCCTCTTTCCTTCTCATCCACTGGCTTGTTCATTTCTTGCCTTCTTCCTCTTCCTGGGTGCTAATTTTCTTACCTTCACGTACACTTCATCTCCGGGTCGAGGAAAGTCGGGCCAATCAACACCAGAATCGTGTCTAGCATCATCACTCAACTCATTTTGGTATTCTTCCCGCAGCAAAATCACTGAGTCGACTGTCTTGTTTCTTACCTTGCACTTCCTGTAAAAAAATAGTACAGGGATTACTACCTATTATCTATAGACTATAAACAAATTTTTTTGAACGTACAATCTCATACCTAGGTTTGGGAGCATTAAGGGGACAACCTGCTGCTCTATGGCCTATAAGATGGCAGGTCTTGCATCTTCTTTTCCCCTTCTTGCTAGCACAGAAAGCTGAACCCTTCTTCTCGAGAAAATTCTTAAACCTATTCACCTAAGGTCTTCCTCTGGTCCTTTTTGTAACTGGCTAGCAAATCTCGAAACTCGATTGGACTTGAGGCCACTAAGATGGGTCTGTACATGGCTCGACGGATCCAGCGTACGGAGCTCTGAACTTTCCATAGAGTAGTAGTTGGACAAATATTGATCCAAATGTGGTAGAGTTCTTTTCTTCACCAAGAAGGCCAAGGCGTGGTTGCAAGGTTTCTCGATATGCTGCCACTCTAAGCAGGTGCATTCTCGCATCTAGATGTTCAAAACATCCCTTTTGCCACTCTTGGACATACCAACCACCTCACAGCTGTTGCTGGTTGACGGGAGAGTCCTAAGATGAGCAAGTCCTCGGCTTTTCTTGTGTAGTTGTTGTACAACAGGCGATAGCATATGTCCTCTAAGTATCCTACCGATCTCTCTCCTTATATTTAACAACTTCATGAGCATACCACATATGCTGTCCGTCAAGATATGAACATGACACACTTTTATGTCCTTCACCCAGTTATTCAGGCATTCTGCAAGGTTGTTGTTTATGTAATCAACTTTGATGTCAGCGTCGAATTGACTCCTCTTCCATAGCTGCAAATGATGGATGGCTAAGTACTGCGGAAGTTCAGGGGATTTCGCAAAAATCTTGCTCATGAAATATTCGCTGCTACTATCTTTGTAAGCTCTAGCAACATGAAACATGTAACGAAATACGTTGCCTGCATAGTCTGAGTACAAGTTGAGCATCATATGGGCATAAAATTCTCTACCTTCAGCTCATGGGAACACCTCCTTCACTGCATTCGTCAGCCCTTTGCATGCATCCGTGGATATAGCCAATGGATCCATGTGGCCTATTGATCTCCTAAGCTGCCTCATAAATTAGACCCAGTTTTCCTCTGTTTCTATTTCAAACAGCTCGAATGCCACTAGGAACATCCAGTTGTGGCCATCAAGTGTTGTGGCAGATGACAGACAACCTTTCCATTTTCCAGTTAGGACAGTGTTGTCTACACTCAGATATGGCGTACAACCGTCCTTGAATCCCTAGATGCAAGGTTTCAGCGCCATGAAAAATCTTTTGAAATAAATTTTACCGCATACAGATTCAGTGTCAATCTCCACAACACTCCCTAGACACCTTGCTTGTACCTCCGCCTTGAAGTTGTACAGCATCCTGAAGCTATTGGTCTAATCCCCATGCAAGACCCTCAGAGCTTTCGCTTTACCTTTCCAAACTGTGTAATACGGTAGGACAATTTTGTATTTAGAACCGAGACTAGTCTGAATATTCTTTGTGGTCTCCTTAGGGATATCCTTTAGTATGGACATAGCTTATATAGCCACCCACTCCGTATCAGCCATTGAGGATTTTAGTTTGCTGCCTGTCGGACACATGTGGGGAGGGCCCATTTTGTTCACCTGCAACACAGATTCATTTAAAAGTTAAGCGGAGTTGACTTGTTGCCAGAAAGATCTTGCAGAACAATTGTAGTTATAGAGTGAAAAGGGAGAAAGTTCGAATGGTTTGCTGCATTCATTGCCCCAATACCGGTAATTGCCTTCGACGCAGGTAAGGCTCTTGCTGTGATCCTCCATGGAGAATGTACCTTGACCCGTCCATTCCTCCATGTTAACCTGCAAACGGCCTCATACCTCTGGGCAATGTTCTTCAGTCGATGAACGTCGAACACCCCCTTGATACAAAAATGCTGGAACGACATCCTGAACTCATGCCTGCTCCTGAACTCGGTGCCGACCAGAATTATAAGATACTCATCGTCATGTTTCATTTCTTCTACTTCAACACCCAAATCATCGACTGGAATGCCAGCCTCATCTTTAAGTTCCTCGTCTATTTCATCGTCACCAGATTCTTGATCCTCTACAGTGCACTCTTCTTCATCTGATTCAGAATCTTGGCCATCATCTCTAATGCTTAGTATTGCACACATCATATTGACTCCCATGGGTGGGGCTGCACCATCATGTCCACCCGGATGGACCGGAACATTGCCCCAATCTACCTCACCGGTAACTCTGTTTTCTCCCAGACACTCTGTTGGTTCTACTGCAACCACATGGGGTGGTCTTATGTTTGCACGCATCCCAGGTTCTTCAGTAGACAAACAGTAGTCAGAATCTATTTCATCTTGACTATACAGAACCCTCTTGCTCTTCTTGTGTACATCCTCCGTCCTAATGTAATCTTTCCTGATGGTATCAGTAGGGCTTGACATCTGCGTTTTGTTCCCCATCAAACTAGGCTTTTTGCTGCTTCTCTGGGGTGTGATCTCCTTCCTGCTTCCCCTCACGGTTGTTGGCTCCAGGGTGCTAGCATTATTGCTCGACCTCTGCGGCGTGTTCTTCTTTGAATTAGCCCTTTTGCTGCTACTATTGGGTGTGTTCTCCTTCGTGCTGGCATTATTGCCTGACCCTAGCGGCGTGTTCCACTCAAATTAGCATTTTTTTTTCTGCTACCACTGGGTGTGGTAGCCTCCGTGCTAGCCATCTTTGCCTTTTTGCTACAAGTCTTGGGAGTGTTCACCACTGTGCTCGCCCTCTTAGCATTTTAGCTGCTATCGTTCGGTGTGGCATTGTGACTGGATCTCAGGAGTGTACTCTGCGGCGTGGTGCCTTTTTTCGTGTAACTCTTGGGCGTCCTCTTCTCTGGCGTGGTCTCCTTGGTGATGTTCTTCTTCGGGGTGCCCTTTCTGGGGATGCTCTTCCTGCTCCTCTTTATGATACTCCTCTGTAAGACTCTCCTCTGTTCGAAGCTACCCTCAGTCGCACAATCCTTAGTGATGCCATGGATCAGGTCACGCATGCCTTCTACAAGTCCATCATCTCTATTATCGAAATCCATTTCCTCTCCAACCATTTGCACTATAAAGTGGATGTACACTTCACCTTTATAATGTCTCCTTGCAAACAGTACAACTAAAGCACTAGTTTCTTTTCAGTTTTTTAGCATTTTTGCTCCTGTTACAATAATATACCAACTGTGCTGCCTAGGAGGACCCCCACGACACCTTCACACGTAACGATGCCATCAGGTCAGATAACTTACCACTTCAGGATCGTATCTGCCAAGGATTATATCAATATCGTCATGGAATTTTTCTGTGCCATCATCTAATTTTGTAGTGAACTTCACGACACCGATACGAATGATTACTTTGCCATCATCAGGTTCTGCAGGATCAAAACCTCCGAGAGGTTTGAGAGGTGGAGCGACACCATCATACCTAGCCACAACGCCACCATCGCCATTACTAGCGTCATCGTTAGCTGGACCAACCTCGGTGGAAGTACCAGGACTACGAGCAAAGCGAGGGCCCTTAGCAGCAGCAGCTATAATACCTGGTGGACAGGTAGGGCCACAACTAACGACAACCACAATAGGAGCAGCTGCTGCCACGCCACATCGACGATCAGGAGCAGTTCCCACAATAGCAGTGTTTCGAGTGCTAGCAGAGTCCAGACAATGAGCTAGCTCTAGACCAGCAGCTCGCTAAACTTGAGCACGGGTTCGAGGAGGACACAAGGCAGCAGTCTTGGCAACAACAGTGGGGTAGCCTCCGGAAGCCTTAGTTTGCTCAATAGCGGCAGGGATTGGGTCAATAGTGGCCAGATCAACAACAACACGGGGACGACCAGTACTAGCAGATTCTAGAGCAGGGGTTTGCACAACTTGAGAACGATTTCAAGGAGGAGGAGCACACAAGGCAACGGTCTTGGCAAAAACAGCGGGGCAGCCTCTGGAAGCCTTAGTTTGCTCAACAGTGGCATGGATTGGGTCAGTAGCAGCCGGAGCAACAACACCACAGGGACGACCAGTACCAGCAGATTATAGAGCAGAGTTTTGAACTACTTGAGCACGGTTTCAAGGAGGAGTAGCACACAAGGCAGCGGTCTTGGCAACAATAGCGGGGTAACCTCCAAAAGCCTTAGTTTGCTCAACGGCAGCATGGATTGGGTCAGCAGCAGCCAGAGCAGCAACACCCCGGGGACGACCAGTACCAGCAGATTCTAGAGCAGAGTTTTGCACAACAGCAATACGGGGAGTCCTACGAGGAGGTTGCCTGACAAAAGCATGGCGCGGACAAGGAACCACATTTTGCTCGACAATAGTAGGGGTTTGAGTTAGACCACCCTATCCAATAATAGCTAGGCGACTCCCAGTAGCAGCAGCTTCCACATCCAGTATTTTACAAATCAGCATAACCACGCGAAGCCCAACAAACTGTTTCATCAACCCAATTAGCTGACTGTCACACGCTATAGGAACGGTGAAGCCTCATTCATCCATGAAGTTGAACCGTGTAGTCTGCTCCAGCCCCATTTCAACACGTTCACGCACAGCAGCAACCATACCAGGGTTAGTGCATAACTACGCAGGTGCTACTTTCATCTTCAGACTACGAGTTTGATTCCACTTGCTCTTCCCATCTACTAATTTAATGTGGTAGCCATAGAGAGTGACCACAACCGTGTATTTGGGTTCAGCAGAGATCCTACTTGACAGAAAATTAGGGACAAAAGATAAGAATTGTTTGTCAGTGTTGTGCTAGCAAACAATTCTAGGTTCGATCTATCTCTGTAATGCCAATAGCCAGCTAGCAGTTATAGATAGTGTGAATAGCAAAGAGAAGAGCAGCTCACCCACAATTAGCCAGAAGTACTTCTTCCTCGGCAATAGGGTATGCCATCCTTTGTTTTTCCTACGTGGTTGCCGTGTTGGCGCTCACGTCACGGACATATTATTGACATGAGGGTCCCGACCATCTACTTCACGGGGCAGTTTCACGGAATGTTTGGATTTGGTAGGGGTGAGATGAGTTTGCCTTGAAATGGCCCTTCTCAGTAGTTGGCGGCCCAACATTTGGAAACGCGACAATTTCAGGCAACTGTGATACTGCGATGCACTCGCCCGAGAACTTTCGAGCCACAAACCACAAGCCTAGGCACTTGGGCCTCACGACGAAGATGATGGTGTCGAGCCTCATGACGTGGTGGGTGTCGCTCAACATGTACAATTTGACGCTCATTATGACCATGGTATCTGCGTCGACTTGCATGACGGCGATGACGACGAGGAGGATCTTGGAGAGCTTCATGTCGGTGACGAGCTTGTTACTCCAAGTTGGAGTCATGACTTGTTGTGTCAAGTATGTGTCACAGGCGATAGTGGTGGAGTTGAGGTTGTACTTGAGGTTCCACTTGTGGTTGCACTTGTTGGATCACTAGTGCCCTTACGTGATGACAGTGTCCTTCTCGCCTTGCTTGGAGCCTTGAGGAGAAATGACCATCATAGCTTGACATTGCGGTGTTCCATGGGGAAGGTACATAGTGTGAAGAGCTTCCATGTTCAACCACGGGGACTTCATTGTGTCTTGGAGCACTTGGGTGATGATCTTGACGAAGAGGAGAATGGTGATGCGATGAGCTTGAAGAGCTTTATGCACGTCGATGCAGAGGTGAAGCTTGTCACTTGTTTCAGTGACAGAACGTTGGAGCGCTTCATTTTGATGGCCAAAGTTGTGTTGCATTGCATACATTTTTCTTTCGAGGCCATCGAAGCGGTTGTCGATGTTCTTGAACTTGGCTTGAGTCTCGCTGAATTGTTCATCTTGTGGCGTCACAAGAGCCTCACAACGTTCACGAAACTCATGTCGGATGATGTAGTTGCATGAAGTAGCAAGCCATCCAAGGATGTATCAAAGTCACACGAGGAGAGGAGTGAGTTAACCTTATCTTGTAGAAGTTTGGCTCCGATGCGAGTCATTGGTCCACTTGGGGGGCTTGTTGGTGCCCTTGTTAATGTAGATGTAGGGACATCCGTCCGACGGGGTGCATCAATAACCCTTGCGTTCGGTTGTTCCATTTGCTATCCACCTTCCTAACCTTCCACCATAGGCCTATGTGTGTGTGTATGTGTGTGTCTTGTGTATTCGCTGTGCTCTCGGCAAGAACAACCGTTCCAATTTTTGACATGGTGAGGCAAGGTAGCACATACCATACCACCAATACCACCCTTCCTTTCACTTGTGGTCATACAACATGTCTAGGGGAAGCGGAGAAAGCAGAGATGGCAACTCAACAACCAAGATGGTTTCTCCACGCGCCACAACTTATGGGTGCAAGGCCAAGAATTCCATGCCCAATTGGAGAGGCGTGAGAACCAGCTTGATGAAACTTATTGGGAGTTCAACTACCGTGACCGACAATGCCAAGTGGAGCACAATTCTCAATTCCATGCTCTTTACCAAGCGATTGCCAACCTTGGCAACCATCATCGACATCATTCAAGATCGTCAAGTTCGTCCTGTACATGCTCTTCAAGTCATCACGGCGACGCTTCACGCTCACATTCTAATGCAGCCCATCCTACGGACGCCTCTACATCTACACCACCAAGTCCCCCAAGTGGACCGATGACTCGCGCTCGAGCCAAACTCCTCCAAGATAAGGTGAACTCGCTTCTGTACTCATGTGATTGCGATACACCACTGGATGGATCGCTACTTCATGCCCCAACACTATGTATCATCAGGTATGAAGACACAAGCCAGCGAAGCGTCGCAGCAACCACCAGCTGCCTGGACCAAGCGGTGCTACCGGCCCCAAAGAGCAGTACTGCCGCACTGGACAGGGAGCAGCCGCCCGAAGCCCCAGACCTCGCCGGTACCAAGGAAGCAGCACTTCTGCCTCGACCGATACTATTGCATGTATCGAGCGGTACTACCGCACGACCCGGAAGACCATGCCCTCCCCTCGGACCGCTCTGGTACCAGCGTGCGGTAATACCGGCCGTCACCAGTACTACCGGATGACACGATGCCTACACGCACAAGCTCGTCCCTTAGGCCTTGTAACAAACCCTTTTATATTTTAAGTTACCCAAACTACCCTTGGAACTGTGGCTGGCCTATATATAGCCCCCACCTCTATTGTAAGCCCCAGTCTTGATATTTAGAATTAGTGGACACCCCTTATGGATCTATCTAGTTATTACCTCATGCTCCTTTGATAGAGGAGCACCAAATATCACAAACCTTGTTGGAGTTTACATCGTGCCTCCCTCGTTGTACAAGGCCTTGGTATCGGAGTCCCTTTTCTAAGACGACAAGTGCAGTGACCCAGCATACCACTGCATGATGTAGTACACTATAGTCATTGACATAACACCAATGAAACATTGTTCACTAGTATTACATCCCTCAGAGTGGTACAACAGAAACACAGCAGGTCCAAGACATGACTCTAGATTACAACTCGACTCTTTATATAAGAACCAGAGAACACTCTAGGTTATAGAGAAAGAAAGAAACTTCTTACAAAGAAGAACTAGAAATAATAACTCAGAACTATCTAGTAACTATGACTAGTAACTAAACTATTTGGCTTGCCATTGCTGCTATTGCAATGCTCTACAGAAATAGGCTTTATGGCTAGAGAATCTACTCCTATCTACCTAAGAACTTTGTCTTCACTTCGGTTGATGTATATGTTGACTTCATTAACTCTGTTGAAGAACTTGAGTTATCGATGATGGTATCTTGAGTAGAAATTGATGTTGGCATCATCTTCAACGGCTTAGCACCTAGAAAGGGTTAAGAAGGTACGGTTGAGTACGAGCATACTCATCAAGTTCACTAAAAAGGAGTGTATGATGCACTATCTCTACAGCCACAGACCAAAGGTCGTAGGCAATGCAGGTCTTCGTAAACATTTCTTCAAAGGTTGCTTTTATTCTGAAAACTATGTCTGACAACCTTCACAGGTTGACCAGAACCTTCGTGGGGTTCCTTTCCTGCCATGTTCATAGCTCCTTCCCGGAACATGGAGTAACATGTCATAGTTCTTATGCTCTGCAGAGGTGCGTTACTTTACGCATAAGAGACCTTAGCCTTGTTGCACATCCAAGTCGCGAGCTTGTCCACACTTCCTTGGTATGGGGCCTAGTCTAAGATCCAAGCAAGTACTGCCCTCTCCGCCACCCTGCATGAAGACACGATCCCCCAAGAAGGTATACCACAGTTACTCTTTGGGTAGCCTCTCGAAGACTCTGTTAGCAGCTTTGTGTGGCAGCCACCATCAGCTATGGTGAACCTCCACCAAGACAGCTATGCACAGATAATCTAGACACCTAGATCACGAGGAACTAAGGGGTCCCACCCATGTACTGGATTCTCTGGATTCTCCACGAGAAATCTACAGCTTCACGGTAAGGTCATTTGTCCATGAGAAAGGGAGAAGATACAGTTGACTTTCCCGTCCCATTCCAAGTCTTATGGTTAACACGTAATATACGGCGCTAGAATCACTAGCGACATTGGTTGTTAAGTCCTAGATATTATGTTCCTTTACCACTAGAACTGTAGCAGTAGATTATTACCATCTGGTGAATAATCCATAGTCATTTTATTATGAAAATAGTGTTTTCCGACCTTTTTGAAATGCAGGTGATGACAACATTTGAGGTACAAGCATTTGATAGAAAATGAACCAAAGGACATGAGCAAGTGTGAAATTGCCTTTTGTGATTCCAAGATTATGCCCTCACGGTCTTCGAGATAATAGAAGATCCAAATTCTGTAAATATCTTCATTGGTCTGGTAAGGTCTAATGTTTAAAGAGGCAAGATGCAATTATGCATAAGTAATGTAATGCAATTTGATAAACACGAATCCCCAAAATAATCGTATCTGATCTAGGGTTTGGAGTTGGTGCTGTGTTCTTTCGGGATGTGTTGCACTTTTATACTAGCTTCACACATGTGCTTCTTATTAAGGCTTGTGAGAGTGCGTGAAACAATATGTAAGTACAACAGGTAGCATACAATACTAAATCACTCAATTGAGCATGGTATTTAAAATATTACTTAAGCAAGATTGTTAAACAATTAAAGTTCTTATAGAAATGTTTAAGGATTTCTTTAATGTTTCTTAAAACAATAACTTTTGAATAAAAGATTACTTTACAAAGGAAAAGCATTTAAACTTAAAGCTAACACTTGAAGGTTTTCTTATTAATTACAAGTATTAAAGTAGAGAACAATTAGTATTTTTGCAAAGTTATTCCACTAGCAAGTGGAGACCTTTATCAATTTATGAAGGTGAAACAAAAGTATTATGCCTTTATGTAAGTGGTGTTCTCTTGATTTATAAGTGAATATAATCACTTACTTATTATAGAATTAATACTTATTTTTATAAACATGGGAATGGCATCATGTTAAATACTTATAAACTTTGTTTAACTTTTAAAGTGGATTCCCAAATTGTAAAAGAATCAATACTCAAATCTTGATGATTTTATAATTGATAAAATATTTTTGGAGAGTAAGATTTACTTAATTTTAAATGGTAGTTTTAGTAAGTACAACTTCAAATGGTTAGAACTATCTTAACTTTACTTAAACATCAATTGAACTTGTTATTACAATTTTAGACTTTCAACAAATAATGGTAAAGGCAATAGTAATGGTATTATATATTTCTAGTGAATTAAAACAATAGAAAAGGGGTTTAATAAGATTTATTAGACCTTTACCTTTTATTTTACTTCAATTATGAAAGATGATATTTTTAAGGTGTATGTTTTATTTTTGTGATCATTTTGATATACTATATGTATTTTTGTGATTTTTAAATAATAAGATACGATTTTTATCAGTTTTACCACTTTATAAACACTTAATAAATACTAAATATTAGTTAAGTGATAGAAAAATGTATAAAACAAATTTATAATTCTTTATTTTGTTTTTCTAAGATTTTTGGTACATTATTTATATTTTTCTCATTTACCAATATTAAAATATTATTTTTTTCAAAGTATTATTATTATTATAAAATCTTTATTAAATAATAATTATTTAAATAGTTAACTCAATAATGTTTGTTAATAAAGTTAAATTATAGATTTTATTTTTTGAGCATTTTGATATATTATATATATTTTTCTGAATTATAAAACAAAAGATATTGCATTTCTAAGATTTAATCATTTTATTAAATTTCTTGAAACTAATTATATTTAAATTTATAAGGTTTTATCTATTTTCTAAATAGGAACATACTTTTCTCACCAAGTCCTAATCTAGCCAGATCCCTTGACCCGTGGGGTCAGGGCCACGTCGGCATGCCATGTTGGCGTGGACCGGGTCAAACCTGCTGACTAGGCTAGGGGTGCTGCAAGCGTGACAACACTGTGACGTTAGCAACGGTTGGAGCTCACTGATCGAGCAAGGACAAGTCGCTAGAGAGCGTGCGGGGGAAAATGGAAGGGCGTGCTCGACGGAGGGCATCAAGGCGAACCTAGGAGTGGCGTCGTCGCCCCTTTTTTGTCACCGGAGGCACTCCGACGACTCTCTTTTGCGGCGGCTGACGACGGCATACGGCACTACAATGATGCATACTAATACAAAGAGCGAGAGAGGTATGGGAGGATGCAGGAGCTCACCACGAATGCCCTGAAGAGGTTGGTGAGGCTGGGGGTGGTCAGGAGACGACGAATCGACGGTAATGGCCACGTTGGCTGACAGAAGGGAACGTTTTATTCTGCATGACTCACGGTGTGCGAGCTCTCGTGCTTGGTCCAAGGCGAATGAGGAGACGATGGCGCTACCAGCGATGGCTTCGGCGAGGCATGGGGCGATCAGGAATGGCCGGAACGACGACCACCGACAAGCTAGGGTTTCGGGGCCCTCTTCTGTGGAGAGGGTAAGAACGAGAGGAAGGGGAAAATCGGGATGAGGATGGCCTAGAGCATCTCGGTGGCGATCTTATCCCCTGGCAACGACGGTCCATCGCGGCAGTTAATCCTCGCTGACACTAGTGATTGGCATCGAGCGGCGGCGGTCGCTCGAGAGAGCAGCTTGTGACGCTCGGGGAAGACCACACGAAACGGTACGCGGGACTGGGCCGATGTTGGGCCGACGCGGAGTGAGCGAGCAGGGGCGACTAGCGCACGCGCGCGACAGTTAGCGCGCACGGTTACTGGGCTATGGGCCGAAGCTGCAGCGCTGAGTTTTCTTTTATTGTTTTCTATTTTTTACAAACCATTTCAAATATGAATTTCCTCAAGGATTTAAATATCCAGAGATTTTGTAAGTTATAAATATTATCGTATAAAGGAATTATAACTATTTCCTCTCTATTTCTTATTGTGTATAAAGATATTCATAACTATATGAAGGGTTCTTTTATTTAGTAAAGTAAATATAAATTAGGGTTTTAGGTTTCTATTAAGGTTTAAGACAATAAGGTGGAAAGGCTTTCAGAAATACACTCTCTCAACAAGGATTCTAAATATCTCTTAGAATTTTCATTTTACTAAGAAGTATGGTTCTCTGGCTGCCTAGGAATAGGAATTGATTCCACTATCAACTTGATTTTAGGGTTTTGAACAAGGAGGTATACATGGGTCTTGTCATGGTTTGATATGATCTTGGTTACGGCTTCTAAAGAATCCTTACCTTAATACCTCACTAAGTTTATCTTTAGATAACAAATTCCTTTCCTAAATATACTCTATAAATCTCTCTTGTTTTAATCACAAAGATCACATCTTCCTTAATAAGTCAATCATCTGACTCCACCATATCCATCAACATATGATGACATGGTCATGTCACATCAACATTACTCCTTCATTCTTCTCCTAGTATATATATACAACTTCCATTTATAAACTACCCTTACCGAATCCATCAAAGTAGTTAGTATTAACATCATTCCATAAACTCCTTCATATTTATCTTGCATCTACTTCTAAGGCTTGACATATTACACTTCTCTCTATATCACATGTGATATCAATCGTCTAAAATAGGTATGGTACTACTCTCCACAATACAAGTTTGTTCTTGTATTACCTTGGTTAAACTATTATACTTCCAACTACTCCTCCAACTTATGCTATATACTTCATTATACTCTAGCTTGACTTCTCATAATCAAGATAGATGATTCATCTTACTAGGGCTTTACCTAATTTGGTATACTCACAACTCTTCTTCAACACCTAGTCATCTATTCTCAAGTGACTTGAGAATAATGACCACCATCATTTGATGAAACTAAGCTTAGGATTCTAATTGTCTGATCAAGATCTATTATCCACTAAGTAGTAAACTTGTACTAGTCTTTCTATAAGGCTTATATTGCTAAGGAAACTTACTTGAAGTTTATACCCACTTGGCTTAACAAGATTATTATTTGATACACAAATACTACTAAGTTTCTCATGGCTCCTCAATTACTAGCTTAACTCTTGGGTTTAGGTACTGCTTCTAGTTAACTCATGAGTGAATTAACTCCTCCAACCTCAAATGGTTTGATCACCACTAAGGATCTCATTACATTGATGATGGCATACTTCACCATAGATAGTTCCTCCTTCTGATTAATTACTTAAAATCTTTGAAAGCTCAATATAATAGGTCAAAGTCTATGGGTCAATAAGTGCTAGGTCAAGAATTGATCACACAGACTGATGATCAATAGACACCAGGACTTCGTTAAATAGGATTGTCATATATTATCATGACACTAAGGGTATGTGATGGGTGGTCTTGGTTTGACTTCCCTTTCTACTCTATTTTTAATAAGAGTTAATGTTTAATAACTACCATGATACCCATGGTAGGAATAACTATAACAAGCAGGTGTATCAAGACTTAGTTATAGAGTTTTCTTTACTTAAGCTATATACTTAACTTGCTATTCAAGGTTTGTGGTAGATAATACCTTGATATCATCTTTAGAACATTAAGTATTCATCCTTGAGTTGTTGTTTGGAATACCATATAATGATCTTTAGAAGATCTAGTACTCCTTATTAAGTAGTGTGTTGTGACTTAGTTTTATTACATTTGATCTACCCTTAGATCAAATTATATTACCTAAATATAAGGATTTAACAAAGGTCATATTGAAACTTATCGTAGTCAACTTGATGATCTACTTTAGTTCCACCAAGTTACGAGAAGCTTCAGTCACTTCGACATGTTTTATTTAAAAGCGCAAAAATTATCCAGATTTTCTATGCATGAATGCAATGCACACACCTTATCTCAGCTTATTTGTAAGCTCTAATGATGGGGTGTTACAACCAGATCTCACCAAGACTCCCTACTCTCCATGCCAGTTCGAGAGTGAGCACTCCTCCCGACGCTGATCCTAGGGATTGCGCCAGACCGGTCACCGCTGGCGTGAGCTATAGGTGTGTATTGTGTCTTCATGTGTGCGTGTGTTCATCGTATTCTTCATGTGTGAGTTCGCGGATTCCATCCTCTCCCTCTTCCCCCACTCACTCCGCCTGGATTTCAAGGGATTCATAAAATATCGGGCCGGCCTCAAGGTTTGACCTCAACATATTGGTATCAAGAGCTTCGTTTCTCATGAATTCTCCCACAAAATTTTCTTCTACACCCCAAAATTTCTAAAATCCCCCAAAAATAGCCCCAAATTGCCTTCAGATTGATCTCTGGATTTGGTGCATTTTTCATGGTTTTGGTCCATAAATCTGTTGCTTAAGGTATCAATCTACCTTCCTTTCGAGTTTCCAGCCCCAATTTTGGTCAGATTTCCGCAGATTTGAGGATTTTTGGGCCAACATTCCGCCCGATTGCGAGATCTACGTGTCCAGGATTTCCAAAAGTAGTACTACCGCTGGTCCAAGCATTACTACCAACCGGAATTTCCGGTACCACCGATCAGCGGCACTACCGGCTGAAAATAGCGGTACCACCGCTCGAGCCTGAGTGCTATGCAACACCTTTTTTCGCCTCAAGTTTGTTTTCTGACCTTCTTTTCCTTCTTTTGTTTGTTCGTGTTTTGCGTCCGTGTCGCTCTTATAACAGCAAGCTTCCGCAAATTCATCATATACCGTGCTCCTCGACACTGCATCACTCAAACGTCACCCCCATCACCGGTAGTAAGTTGTCAATACGAAGGTATAACTTGCTCCATCTTCTTAACCCTTCTTCCTTTGTGTGTATCTATCCTATGAGAGCAGTTCATATTGTGTTCGCCTAAGAATTGTGCACTTCCCTTGGAAAGTGAGAGTGTGTAAGCGAATTCAAAGAGTTGACATAGTAGTATAGAAAGGGAGAAAATAATCAAAAAAGAGAAAAATAAAAGCAAAATAAAAATAGCAAGATACATAGTATCCCAATACAAAGAGAGTCCCAAGATTGTAAGTAAAGAGACAGAGAGAGCGCGCGACCAAGGCAAGTGCACAAATCTGTTGCTTATTTCTCTTTTGGCAAACGAGTTGTAGTCTTCGTTAGGACATTTTGTGCTCATTTTTATAATCATGCTAACCACATCCGTCTCCACGTGTGTGTATCCTTGTGTTTTTGTAGATCGTATACTTTTCGCTTTTGATCTTTGGTTCTCTACCACCTTTAACAATAACCTTTTCTTTGGATCGTTTCGTTTGGGTTTCCACCACCCTAACCTTCCAGCAAAAGCTTTTGAGAGTTTAGTTCTTTCTTTAGTGTGAGATTTCTTTGCGTTTTCACTTTGCACACTAATAGCTCTCACTTGTGGTTTCTAGTTCGGTGCAATCCCCAAGGTGAGGTAAAAGGCTACCACCTCCATATTCCACTTCCATATACAATCCTTGTGTGTTTTGCATGATGGATAGGCACGGTGAGTCAAGCCAACCACCTCCCCATGAAGAATAACAAGGCCCGTACATAACGCGCGCAAGCCATTACATCACCCGACATGAGTTCCATGATCGTTGCCAAGCGCTTGAGACGCGAATAGATGAACAATTCGGCGAGACTCAAGCCGAGTTCAGGAACATCGACAACCTCTTCGATGGCCTTGAAAGACAAATGCATGCAATGCAACACATCTTTGGCCATCAAAATGAAGCGCTCCAACGATCCATCGCCAAAACAAATGACAAGCTTCGACTCCTCATCGACGGATTGACAAACAACATAAGACCATGCTCACACGCATCAAGCTCTTCAAGATCATCGCACCACCGTTCTCCTCTTCGTCAAGATCATCATCTAGGTGCTCCAAGACGCAATGACTCCCCCGTGGTTGAAGATGGAAGCTCTTCGCACTATGTACCTTCCCCACGGCACGCTGCAACGACAAGCTATGATGGTGATTTATCTTCAAGGCCCCAAGCAAGGCGAGCAGAACATCATCATCACGCAAGGGCACTAGTGATCCAACAAGCGCAACCACAAGTGGAAACTTAAGCACAACATAAAGTCCACCACTGTCGCCCGCGACACATACTTGAAACAACAAGTAATGACCCCAACTTGGAAGAACAAGCTCATCAACAACATGAAGCTCTCTAAGAACCTCATCTTTGTCATCACCGTCATGAATGTCCATGCCAACACTAGGTCATCACGAGGCGCCCCCTCCACTACATCAAGACATGGAGCATCAAATTGTACATGTTGAGCGATGCCCACCACATCATGAGGCTCAAGACCATGATCTTCATCGTGAGGCCCAACTGCCTAACCCGCAACAACAACTGTGGAACGAGCCTCCTCTCCATCAACAACCACGCAAGAGCAAGAACAAGCTTCTCAACAACATCACAAGAATCAAGCTCCGCCACCTCCAAATGTGGCTCCTCAACAGCAAGTGCATCAACAAGGTCACCAAGATCGTCACAATGATTGCATGGAAGATGAAGACCGTGACCATCAAGGCAACAATAGCTGCCGTGACTACAAGAATGAAGAAACTTTTGGTAAGCTCAAGTTTACGATGCCCAAGTTTCCCAGATCAAATGACCTCAAAGAATACCTCTCATAGGCACCCAAAGTCGACAAGATCTTTTGTATGCAAAATTATAGCAACGAGAAGATGGTCGCCATGGCTTCACTTGAGTTTGATGATTACGCCAACCTTTGGTGGGAACAAGTCCAAGTTACTCGTGAGGCAAGAGAAGAGCCACCAATCAAAAATTGCATGACATGAAGGCACATATGAGATCCAGCTTTGTTCCTTCGCACTACACGCGTGAACTCTTCAACAAGCTTCAATCGCTTAGTCAAGGGACAAAAACCATGGAAGAGTACTTCAAGCAAATGGAACTCAACATGATCCGCGCTAACATTGAAGAGCGCAAGGAGTAAACAATGTCACGTTTCCTCATTGGCTTGAATCATCCAATCAAGCGCATCGTCAAGTTCCAAGCATACAATGACATGGTTGAGCTTGTGCCATCGCAATAAAAGCCGAGCGTCAAGTGCAACAGGACATCAAGTACAACAAGCCCAATGCGTATTTCACCTACAAGCAAACTTCAACCGCTACACCAACAACCTTCAATGGAAAATCCTCAAGTACCTCCAAGCCTTCCTTCAAGCCCACACTTCCTCAAGGAAAATAGTCCCCAAGTGGCAAGCTTACAAAGGATAACACGCCATTCGACGACAAATGCTACAAGTGTGGACGTAAAGGAATCAAGTTGGACGAGTGTGGAAACAAGAAATTATTGTTTATCCATGACAATTGCGACAAAGAGTACTTGAGTGACGATGAATTTGATGCCCGAGTCAAAGAGGCAATGACAAGGCAACACATGGAAGATGACCAAGAACTCCTCATCTGTGAACATGATGCAAGTCCATTTCTTGTCGTCATAAGGATCTTGACCACTCAAGCACAAGAGCATGAAGATCAATGATCAAATATCTTCCAAACACGTGCCGACATCAGTGGGAAATCTATCAAGGTGATCATCGATGCAGGGAGTTGCCACAACCTTGCTAGCATCGAGTTGTGTTTTAAGCTCAACCTCACCCTCCATCCGCACAAGGACCCCTACCACGTGCAACGGATAAGTGACGAAGGGTCCATAAAGATCAAGCATACCATTTCAGTAACATTCTCAATTGGCACTTACAAAGACACGGTGGAGTGTGATGTAGTTCCAATGATGGTTTGCCACATGTTGTTTGGTCGACCATGGCAATTCGACAAAGGTACTCTACATGAGGGTCACACAAATGTATACACCTTCAAATGGTTTAAGAAAACATGTGTTTTGCAAGCGATGACTCTTAGCCAAATAATTGGGGACAATACAAAGGCTCTAGGGAGGGCGCAAGTCACAACACCTTCTTGTGAGAAGAGTGGTGAGTGAGAGAACCACCTCATAGTGAGTGAGAGCGACAAGCCTAACTCGAGTGGAAAAACTAAGAGTGTTCTTCTTGCCACCAAAAGTGACAAGAGAGATGTAAGGAACAACCCATCCATTTTGCACTATGTCCTCGTTTACAAGGGACTAGCACAGGGAACTAATGACTTGACAAATATTCCTCCCTCTTTGATGATTGTCTTGCAGGAATTCAAGGATGTGTTTCCCGAAGAGCTCCCACATTGTAACATCCCAAAATTTGTAATTCTAGATGTTACTAGAAGCATGCATCATGACATCATACTATAAAAAACTTTCATAAAAACCCTATTTTGTTTTCTCAATAGTTCCATAAGGACAAAGAGGGGGTTTTGTAAACCTAACCCTCACTAACTTTGTCAAAATGTTGTTTTGATGAGCCTATGTTGATCTCCTCCTTTTTACAAATTTTTAGAGACCAATCTCATTTAATTTGAGTAATGTATGAAAAAGTTATTAAAGAATTTTAAAATTGAATTGATCAAATAAAAATACAAAAAAAAGAACTAACCTAATCGGGCCGGCCGAGCCAGCCCGCGCTCTAACTACCGCGCACGCCCACGAGTGAGCGGGCACACCGCGACTGCCTATCTGGGCCGGCCGAAAGCGCTGTCGTGCGATACAGCCCGCCGCCCCGCGTGTCACTGCCACCCCTGGCCCACCTGTCATCCCCCTCCCCTCATCGTGTCCAAGACGAACACAATAATGCCACCACGTCAGGTCCGATCTTCCCACCCAAATCGGAACCGATTTCCCTTTGCCCCCTCCTCCATGCCTCTAGAAAATAAAAGCCACAGACCTGCCGCCTCTAAACCGTAAAATAATTTTCGAGAACCGCCACCGGGCTGCCGATTTCGAGATCGACTTGATCTCATCCGAGCTCTGCCACCAGTGACTTCGGAAGGTGAGCTTCCTCGGTCAAAACCGAGGCCCCTATCTTCCCTCTTTCTGTCCCTCGCTTCCACCTTTAACGACTGCATCGCCCTTTGCCCTTTTCGCCTTGAATAGGAGCTTGCGCCGCTCGTGATTTTTCGTTGGAGTCTCGCCGGAGTTCGTGAAGACTAGCCACTGCCTAGGTGACACCGACCTTGGGAACGACGCCGCGAGAAGGAGTCGCACGCCATCGTCCACTCCACCACCTCGGGAACCCCTGGACCACCGCTGAACGCCATCGACTGACATTTTCGCTGCCGCCCTTCGTCATCGACAAGTCGACGCCACCACCAGGTACGAAGCCGCTGTTCCCATCCGTCCAATCGTGAATCAGCGGTGTAGATTAGAACGTTTTAGCGAAGGGGTATCAGCGAATAGCGAAGTGCCGCATGGAAAGTACACGCCGTCAGCCTGCGTCAGCGCCTAGTCAGCAACACGCGGCCATTAGTAGTGCGACAAGTGGCGGGATTGTCGGGTTAATTCTAGGTTTTGTTTTTAAATAGTCAGATGTTGTTTTAATCTCATAAAAATCATAGTAAATCAAATATTTGGCCAAAAATTGTGTATAATATACCATTGGATTCATAAAATTGAGTAGAACACAGATCTGCAATAATATTGCTAGTTTACTCTACTGTTTTTGTGGTAGAATTTAAAGTCTAGATTGGAGTATTTTAATTATAGGAAAATAACCGTAACTCCATTTCAGTGGATTCTGTTAGAGTATTAGGTATATACGGTTGTTATGGTAGTTTAGATAGAGTTAGGATCTGTTTACGTACAGTCCTAACTTGACTCGTACTCCAAGATAATCCTCTATACACCTATATATAATTGCCCATGAGGCTCAATAATATATCCGACATATTATGCCAATCTCATACTCTTACATGGTATGAGCCTAATCGGTCCAAACCCTAGCCACACGCTTCCGCTGCGCTGCCCTCGGGGGATCGATCTCCATGATCTCTGCCGGGGGCCACGCGATCCGTACGCAGGGTTCGTCCGCCGATCCGTGATCGGCTGCCATGTAAGTACTTTTTTTCCGATCTCTTGATCGGTTTTATTTTTGGTTTACCGATCTTAGATCAGATTGTGTCACCCACTACCGTCATCATCGCCGCGCCTTTACTCCGACCGTCGACATCGAGGATCTACACCGCACGCGTGCGCCTACCTCCTCCGCTGTTGCACCTGCCTCGGCAGGCTACCGCGCACAACGGATGGCTGCTACGCCTTCCATTAGAAGGCTGCCGAGGCTGCCCCCCCGTGGATCATCTTCACCATCATTGTCTGGGAATTCACCGACTACGCCGCCGTCGACTACGATATATGTGTCATCCATACCCTGGTGCATATGGCGCACCGTCGGTCTGATCAACCGATCCTACGCATGTCTACGCTAAGCACGTCCCCGAGCACGCAGCTACCACCGATCGAGCTACGAGCTGCCGCTGTGTCGCCCCGTCGAGCCGCAGTGCTGCCGCCTTTGGTCCACGCTACCGGCTTCCAACACGCCTTCCTTGGCGTGTACGTCACTGGTGGTCTCCCAGGCGCTGCACCGACTTGAGCCCTGGATCTATGCCGCCCCCTCGGGTCATAGCATGGCTGCACACAGTCTAGTTTGCCGTCCTCGTGCATCGACGGCCTCGGCTTTCACCGCATCATCTCCTACAGCATGGATCACCACTGTTTGCACATGGTCTTCTTCACGTTGCCGAGTCTTCCTCGCCTACTTCGAGCACCGTCGCCGCGCTTCACATGGTAACCTGCAGGGCACCCTCTCGCCATCGCATGTCCCGCCAACTACCCCATCACCACTCTAGGCATCCAGCATGACTAACCCAGGTTGCCGCTGGTTTCGTCGCCTTCTACGTCTCCGTCCACTACAACTTCGCCGCCAGTGTCATCGCCTCATCCCCAACTACACCACCTGCTACTCTATTCCGACAACCGCGGACAGCATCGACATCTCTCCTTTTGCTGCTATGCGCGTCGCAACTGCTCTAGAGGCTTCCTCTGCTAGTCTTTCTGACATGGCGTCAAGTTCATGATGGTCCCTGCCCCCGCACGCCTGGTACTGGCAACACCGGGAGTGCCTTCGTCATCGACGCGTTCCCGAGTCTAGCAAGCTCGGATCGGCGCCTCGTCATCATCGGCTTCGACAACGTCTTCTTCGGCATAGACCCCTCTACTACTTCCTTGACCGCGTCACCGACGAGTTCTTATTTGCATACTCGGTTATGGCAAAACCGGAGTGTGCGTTCGTCCCCGACGTGCGCCTAGTTCTGACAAAACTATGGCCTCACCTCGTCCTCGATGGCTCAGACTGCATCGACTTCGGCATCGACACCCTCAATGACTGCCTCGACGTGTCTCCGTCATCCTCCTCGCGCGCTATGCACATGCGGCTTCACGTGCAGCTACCTCGACACCGGCATCCCCGACCACGACATCGACCACGGAGACCCATCGCACGGCTACCTCGACCATGGTACCGCCTCATGCTCTCGGCTCCCTTGACATCGGCACAAGGGCTACCACCTCGCTTGAGCATCATTAGCTTCCTCTACATTCCAAGCTACCGCGCTGCGACACCGTCCATGACGTTCCCGCTCGGATTTCAGGGGTATGTCAGCCTACTGGATGCTACTTCAGTTTATCTCTAGTCTGACCGTCCACGATTTTCCAGTTGTTCACGACGCTACCGCTACGACTGCGGGGGAGTGTTAGAGTATTAGGTCTATACATTTGTGATGGTAGTTTAGATAGAGTTAGGATCTGTTTACATACAGTCCTAACTTGACTCGTACTCCAAGATAATCCTCTGTATGCCTATATATACTCGCCCATGAGGCTCAATAATATATCCAATATGTTACGCCAATCTCATACTCTTACAGATTCTTGTTGCATTGGCTTTGTATCTACGAGATCTACTATTTAAAATTTGTATGACTTGCTTAGAGACTTCAGATCTATTTCGTGGTACATTTGAGGGGTAGATCTCTTTATGAGCATATTTAATTAAGTAATTATCCAATATACTTAAAATCTGTGGGAAATTGATAAAAATGACATCCCCAACACAGTACCACCCCTAAATAATATTCTTGGTCGAATTTGAACCCACCCTTGCATATTACCATGTTGCATGCATGCATAATTACTTTTGTGGCATTGTTTTGTGCAAGTTGTGATTGGATCTATGTTGTGTTTCGTTAGATTGTTCAGAGTGTGTTGAGGAGTACTGTTGTGTAGAGTGATGCTCGGATTAAGGCAAGTTACACCACTTGTTCATATTTATGTCCTAGTTTTGACTATGCATGTTTTGATCTTCAAATTCTGTAGTATGCATGTGTAGGATTTTGGTAGATTTTTTTAGTATTATTTTGCAAGTGCGGTTTTGTAGTATGCCTTGAGTAGCTCTATACTTAGGATTTTCCCATCCTAATAGGTTGTCCTGTTTTTGCTAAGTAATGCTTGCAATGCTATATATATAAAGTATAGTTGGGGGGTTCGAAAGACTCAAAATTTTCTAAGTATAAAAGCTCTCTCGAGCGAACCTTTTTCCTCTCAAAAACCCTTCAAAATAAACTAAGTTTTCTGCTAGGCGGAATGGTTGTCAGGTCAACAAGTGGAATTTGGTGGAGGACTGCAACCCAGGAATTAAAGAAGTCTACCATGTTTCAGAATTCAGAAGCTTCTAGTGTAACCACAATACACATGGGCTCTGTCTTGGCCTAGTACTTAGTGGGAAACCTCACCAGGGTACCAACATTTGGAGGTTCTTGGCACGGTTGGATCCAGCTGGTAGAGGGGTACTAAGGGAAAGCCTCGCCATTGAATTGTCTATAGAAAGACTTGATCGTGGATTGTGGGGAAAGTGCATAACCTCTCCAGAGTATTGCAAACTGATCGATCAGCCGAGTTCACGAAAAAGTACACTTGAGCATCTGAAGGATGGAGCCTCTAAAGGATGTTTCTCTCTCTTTCCAAACTTAAAGTTTTTATACAACCCCACGGCGTGTCTAATATCTCCAATGGGTGGGATTTTCGGGACTTGGTGCGTAATATACAAGTTGGTTGATTGGACACTTGTGAATAATATCCTCGTGTTCCATTCGAACCTATACTACTTATTCAATGTTTACAATGTAGGGTAAAACTCTCCCCCTTTTTTCTTCTTACTTATAGAAAATTGGCTTAATGCAAATAAACCCCAAAGCCTACTCCAAGCCCTGCATGTAGAGTTAGTCTTATTCTTTCCTTGGTGTAATTTGCCAATACATTCAAAGTATTGACCCAACTTGTTTGTTGCATGTGCAGAATTCGAAGATTGAAAGGTGAGTAGGGATCACGGGTCTTCACGCAACTAGCCTGATGCGTTGATGGACTCAAGTTTTATTAGTTTCCGCTGTTTTATTTGAGCTAGCTATAAGCTATGAAAGTTGTAATAAATATACTCTGGATTATTGGTGTGATAATGACTTGTGTTTTACATGATATTCATCAATTGTGAAGTGCTAGCTATTGATCCAGGGACATAGGATCTTTAATGATCCAAGGTCATAACACACATGGACTACCTCCTCTTTTGCGGAATTGAACATCGCATTGACCTAATCCCCGGCGCCCCGCTACCAAACCGAGCTGCCTACAGCATGAAACCGGAGGATACGAATGATATCAAACTTTAAATCAACCAACTTGTCTCCAAAGGTTTGATCCAAGTATGCACTAGTCCAAGTGCGATACCTGTGATTCTTGTTCCAAAAACGGATGATAGGTTGTGGTTATGCATGGACTGCCGTCCAATAAATGCTATCACCGTGCGTTATTGACATCCCATACCACATCTCAATGACATGCTTGGCGAGTTGTGTGGAGCCACTATTTTCTCGAAAATTGATCTCCATAGTGGTTACCATCAAATACGTATGGTGGAAGGTGATGAGTGGAAAACAACCTTCAAGACCAAACCTGGTCTCTATGAATGGTTGGTCATGCCCTTTGGCTTATCTAATGCCCCATCCACCTTCATGCGCCTTATGAATTATATTTTGTGTTCTCTCATTGGAAAGAGTGTTGTTGTCTATTTCGATGATATACTTGTTTATAGCAAGCCACTTGAGGAACATGTTACACATGTCAAGGAGGTTTTGCAAATCCATCAACATGAAAAGCTATATGCTAATATTCCCAAGTGCACTTTTGCTAAATACAAGTTGATTTTTCTTGGATTTGTCGTTTCTTCGAAGGGCATTGAAGTTGATGTTTCCAAGGTCAAGGACATACGAGATTGGCCCATCCCAACAAATGTGAGTAAACTCTGAAGTTCTTATGGGTTGGCCGGTTTCTATCATCGCTTTGTGAAAGACTTTTCTACCATTGCTTGTCCTCTCAACGAGCTGACCAAAAAGAATGTCACCTTCGTGTGGGGCAAAGCACAACAAAATCTTTTGATGAACTTAAAAAGAGGCTCACCGAAGCGCCTCTTCTTGCATTGCCGGATTTCACAAACACTTTTGAGATAGAGTGTGATGCTAGTGGTATTGGCATATGAGGAGTCCACATGCAAAATGGGCATCCTATTTCCTACCACAGCGAGAAACTTGACGGTGCTCTCCTTAATTATTCGATTTATGACAAAGAGCTTTTTTCCTTAGTTCGTGTTCTTCAAGTTTGTCAACACTACCTTTGGCCTAAGGAATTTATCATACATTCTAACCATGAGTCATTGAAATATCTCAAAGGCCAAGCCAACTTGAGCAAGATACACGCTAAGTGGGTTGAGTTCATGGAATCTTTTCTGTACATTGTCAAGTATAAGATGGGCAAAGATAATGTAGTCCCGGATGCTTTGTCTCGCAAGCACACAAACCTTCTTACTCGCCTTGACATAAGTGTGTTGGGTCTTGACAAAGGAGTTGATGATTTCTATTTGCATAAGGGCTTTCTTTTAAAAAACCAAGATTTGCATTCTGAAGTCGTCTCTCCAACTTTTGCTTTTCCATGAATCACATGGTGGAGGCCTCATGGGTCACTTTGGCCGTGACAAGACATTCGACATGCTTTCCGCTCATTACTATTGGCCAAATATTAAGCGAGACGTGGAGCACTACGCTCAATGATGCACGACATGCGTTCAAGCTAAGTCTAAGTCTAACCCCTTTGGTCTATATATGCCATTGCCTATTCCTCATGCACCTTGATCCGACATTAGCATGGATTTTGTGTTGGGATTACCTAGGTCTCAGCATGGTCATGACTCTATATCTGTTGTCGTGTATCGCTTTTCAAAAATGGCACACTTCATACCGTGCCATAAGACCGATGATGCTTCACATGTTGCAAATATGTTTTTCAGGGAAATCATCCATCTTCACGGTGTGCCAACAACGACCGTCTCTGACCGCAACATCAAATTCATGAGCTACTTCTGGAAGACCCTCATAGACAAGCTCGGCAGCAAGCTCCTCTTTTTTTTCCACATCGCATCCTCAAAACGATGGCCAAATCAAAGTTGTCAATCACAGCCTCGGGACCCTTCTACGCGTGTTGATCAAGAAGAACTTGAAGGATTGGAAGGAATGCATTCCCCAAGCCAAGTTCGCCTACAACCGAGCCAAGCACTCAACAACCAAGATGAGTCCATTTATGATCGTCTATGGTTTCGAGCCCCTCACCACACTCGACATCCTACTGCTACCTCTTCATGAGCGCACACGCTATGAAGAAGCTTCATGAAGAAACAAGAGATACTATCGAACAACAAGTTCTTCTCCAAACTTCAAGGTTAAACAAGGATAAGAGGGAGATGATCTTTGAAGAAGGTGACCTTGTGTGTGGATACACTGCAGTAAGGACCGCTTCCCCAAGGAACATGATTCTAAGCTCAAACCAAGAGGATATGGTCCCTTCAAGGTCCTCAAGAGAATCAACAACAATGCCTACATCATCGACATTCCGATCTCCAAGTACCTTGTGAGAAATACATTCAATGTCAAGGACCTTTCACCCTACCATGAAGATAGTCAAGATGATAACCATGAAGTGTCGAGGACAACTCTTTCCCAAGGGAGGAGCTGATGCATCCCGTCCTATGGACGCCTCTACATCTACACCACCAAGTCCCCCAAGTGGTCCGATGACTCACGCTCGAGGCAAACTCCTCCAAGATAAGGTGAACTTGCTCATGTGCTCATGTGATTTTGATACACCACTGGATGACTCGCTACTTCATGCCTCGACACTATGTATCATCAGGTATGAAGACACGAGCCTGCGGAGCATCACAGCAACCAGCAGCTTCCTAGACTAAGCGGTGCGACCGGCCCGGAAGAGCGATACTACCGGTCAAGTGGTTGTACTGCCTGGAGACAGTGGTACTTCCACACTAGACAGAGATACGCCGCCCGAAGCCCCAAACCTCGCCGGTACCAAGGAAGCGACACTATCACCTCGACCGGTACTACCGCATACAGCATGTGGCACTACCACGCGCCCCTGAAGACCATGCCCTCACCTCGGCCTATTCTGGTACAAGCGCGTGGTAATACCGGCCGTCATCAGTACTACCGATTACTAATTCTGGTACTACCAGATGACACGGTGCCTGCACACACAATCTTGACCCTTAGGCCCTGTAACGCACCCTTTGGACCTATGGATGGCCTATATATAGCCCCCCACATCTTTTGTAAGCACTAGGCTTGATATTTGGAATTAGTGGACACCCCTTGTGGATCTATCTAGTTCTTTCCTCATGCTCCTTTGATAGATTGGCACGAAATATCACAAACCTTGTTGGAGTTTGCATCATGCCTCTCTTGTTGTACAAGTCCTTAGCATCAGAGTCCCTTTGCTAAGACATCAGGATCTTCCAAGACTCCCTACTCACCGTGCCGGTTCGAGAGAGAGCACTCTGCACGAAGCCGATCCTAGGGATTGCGCCAGACCGGCCACCACCAGCGTGAGCTATAGGTGTGTATTGTGTCTTTGTGTGTGCGTGTGTTCATCGTGTTCTTCATGCGTGAGTTCGCAGATTCCATTCTCTCCCTCTTTCCCCACTCACTCTGGCTCAATTTCAAGGGATTCATGAAAGATCGGGCCACCCTTGAGGTTTACCCTCAACACATTCTCATCATGGAGAACCGCACCACCACAATGGGGAACACCCAGCTCGTTATCGACAAGAACAAGCAGTTGATCCAAAAGATCAACAACCGCACTATGCAAGACATCACTAGCACCATGACCATCATGCTCACCCACAACAACAAGATGGACATGGTCACCCTCCACAACAAGAAATGGTACAAGTGCAGCCTCCACAAGAACAAGAACGTCATGGTGATGATTTGGTGTACTGATTGTCCACACCAATTCTTCTCTCAGGGAGGCCCGACAGTCCGGGTGGACTCGGCCAGACACCCCGGTCATTGCAGAGCTTCTTGCCTCTGTCTTGGTGATCTTCTCTTGCGCCTTCCTCCCGCTCCTCCCTCGCACATCCTTGGGCGATCATCATGCTAGGCATCTCTTGTATCCCTTCTCCTCCTCGTGCCATGCTTATTTCTCCAACGAACCTGATCATACATAAATTCATAGACTTAGGTAGTATAAAGTTCTCATCAGTTAAAGTACCAGATTCATTTTGGAGTGAATTCACCTGTTGTTCAAGTAGCTTAGCACAATCTCTTGTAATGGGTCCAATTCTAATCTCATTGGACTATTCCTTCTTTGCGACATCTGGAACATCTTCAGTAGTAGGGGTGGGTGTAAGTATAGGGATGTCCTCATCAATGATGATGTGAGGATGCACGCCGTGCAAGACGCAACAACTGCTACGTTCAACCCCACCATCGTCATCAACAACCAATGAATGCAAATGATCTCGAGCAAAGGCGTCAAAGAGACTTTGTGCATCAAGATCCTCCTCAACCGCCTCATCGAGACAATCAAAAACGCCACAACTACCACCATGAACATGAAGAGGGCATGTCATGGAAATGGCCACGACAATCGCTGCTACTGGCAGCGATTGATTTAGACGGGGGAGAGAGCTACGGCCATCTGCGGTGCGAGATGGGGGCGGATGCACATGGTTTACCCAGGTTCGCCCCCCGGAGGGTAAAGACCTACTTCCGCTAGATTAGATTGATGGAGAGCGAGTTACAGGGGCGGGAAGCTCGGCGTCTAAGCAGCGAGTCGCTCGAAGGGGTGTATGATGGAACGTAAGTCCTTAGGATACCCTAGGAGGTTTATATATGGGGCACCTCGCTAGGGTTTACAGATTACAATCGAACAGAATATGGATTTGGAGGCTTTGACCTAATCCGACTTGGCTTCAAGTATGCTTTTGGGCCTCCAGTCTCCAGTCGCCAGGCCTTCTCGTTAGTCGCATTCCAGTCGCCGTCCTGCAGGCCCACTCGTGAGACCTTTGGCCCAATCAGAATGTCCTGCTGGGCATACCCCATTCGGCATATCCCCATCAGTAGTCCCTGAGGCCATCGTTGATTCAGATGCAGGTGTCCCTTTGGTAGTCGGAGTAGGCGATTCCAATTTGGACACCTAGTCGAATCGGTGATGGACTCCACCGAGACCAAGGAAATTTTCCCCAGTTTCCTAGTCGCTGCTTCGGCGAATGCTCCTCCTATCAAGTCACCGCTTCGCCAAGTAGACAGGGGCCAGTGGCCAGCAAGTCGAATGGAGGAGTTGTACCATCATCCTGGTCAAACTATCCGTTGGATATTCCAACGGTAACTTCGACGCAATTACCGCGGGTAATGGCTACCGGAGATTGGCGGGTAGCGTCCCCTTATAAGGGAAGTGACGGATCAGCTCAGCAAATCCTTCCCCGCATTCTTCATTCTCATGCACCCATTTCTTCTGTCTTCCCTCGATCTGATCCCTTCATACCGAGCGACTCCACGTCTTTCCTGATGGCACCTCCGAAAGGTTCATGGGGAAAATCCAAGTGCACCACAGCCCAGCTCAAGTCCTTCGAGGATGCCGGAGTCCTCCATAAGGGGAACTGGCGGGTCCCTGCACCCTCCGAGATCGAGCCGAAGCTGTGGGCTAGCGAGTTCATCTGCTTCACCAGCCACCTAGAGAGGGGCTTGGGGTTCCCTACTTCACTATTCTTCCGGCGTTTCTACGCGTACTACATGATCAAGTCGTCGGATCTTGGCCCGCATAGCATCTAGCAGCTGGCAATCTTCATCGCCTTCCGTGAATTCTACCTCGGCTGCATGCCGTACTTCCCGCTGTGGTTGGAGCTCTTCCACGGCCGCATCGGGTGCAAGGTGTCCAATGGCCTAATGCTGGCGGCCAGCAACGTCACATTCCAATTGAAGCCAAAGGCCAACTTCATGAAGCTTCAGCTGCCGAAGAAGGCCGCGAGCGAGTGGAAGAAGAGTTGGTTCTACGTGAAGGAGTCCACTCCCTCCGGTGAAGTGGCGCTTCCTGAGTTCGTCGCTAAAAGGAGTGAGCCTTGCTGGATGGCGGCGAACAAGCTCCCCGAAGACCAGAGAATGGCCGTCGCGGAGATGATGGACCAGATCCCGAGGTTGAAGGATTAGGGGCTATCCTCGATCAACCTCTACAACTGCTAGCTCGGGCGGCATCTGGTCCCGCTAGCGGCTCGGGCGCATTTGATGTATGAATAGAACGTGAAGCACGACCCCTCTCGGACCAGCAAAGAGTCATGGGATGCTGAAGACTATAAGGCCGCCCTGAAGAAGATAACCAACGCAGAATTGACAACCACGTCGGCCGGGCTTGCCCCGTACATTCCCATGAAGAATGAAGCCCCCACAGTAAGTTCTCCTTCCTCAAATTTCCTTTCGGTCGCAATTTCTGCAGCGCATTTTGCAGTCGCATCGTTCGATACTTATTTGTGGTTGTTCTCAGTTGTTCGAGGTGTTAGAGGGTTGGCTCCCTTCGCTCGATGAAGAGGTCCCCCGAGAGCTTGAAGTGGCCTCCGAAGATGACGAGGAAGAGAGGGGTTCCTCCCCCCGCACCCACGACCCGCAAGACTCACATGCAGATGCAACGCGAGTTCGAGGAAAGTCGTAGCCTCAAGGAGCACGAAGAAGGCGACGCGATCGTGTAGGAGCACACTTCTCGGTGCACGGCCACACCGGCACAGCCCGTATGCAAACCGAAGTCACCGGAGAAGAAGCCAGCATCGCCGTCCAGGTCGGCGGTGGTGTTTGAGTCAGATGACAAATCTGATGATGACGCCCCTGAAATTTCGCACAAATTCCCGGAGGGTGCGATTCTGATGATGTGATTGGAAGCGGATGACAACGAAGCGACGGTAGAAGTTCCTCTGGCAGTGATTGCACCAACAACTTCGATGGCGCCAGAGTAGGAGGCGGCCAAGGCCACGGAGCCGGAGATTCCAGCGACCGCGGCTTCGTCATCAAGGAAGCCCGCGGTGTCGTGGGCTTCAGATGTCTTTGAGAGCACAAGCTAGGCCGGAATTGGATAAGCCCGCCCACATCAGCACGGGGTTACGCGTTCTTCCGGTCACCAAGTAAGCTTCGAATTTTCCCTTCCAAAACTTGTTCCATTTTGGCGTGATTTCTATGCTGACTTTGGAGGTTTGGTAGGTCTAGCGTCAAGAAGATCGGTCGCCCTTCAGTGGCAAAAATTCTGCCAGTCGCTACCATAGGGGAAGGCGATGTCCCCAAAAAGAGGAAGCCTGCTGAAGACGCCACGCCTACAGAGGGCACGAAGAGGCGAAAGGGTGGTACCGTCGATGCTGTGGCGGAGGATAGCGCCAAGGGAAGTGATCTTGCTACGGGCACCGAAGAGGTGGCGGTGACCCGATCGGAGCCAGCCACGGGCGCTCCGCCGACGGAAACATCGGCTCCGACGACCAGTGCCTCGACTAGAGCATCAACGACGTTTCTGCGCTTCATGGCGAAGGGGTTTCAAGGTGTGGCGGACAACCAGTCTCCGCAGAGCCCAGCGATCATTGATGAAGATGTTGGGTCTCGTCATGGGCGTACCTCCTTCATGGTCCCTTCGACGGATGCCGGAGAACTTCACAAGATGCTTGGCACCGCCATTCAGCTATGTCCAGTCCCCGAGTGTCTAGTCGCTGAATTTGAGCGGCTAGGCACTGAGTTTCTTCTAGTCTCTAGTCGCCGAGTTTTTGGTCGCTGAATAGCGACTAGGAACTGAATTTTTGTTTTGTTAAGTGCTAACTTCGCCTTCTGCTTGCAAGGCTTGCAGTGGGAGTCGACAGATCGTCAGTCCACAAAGGAGCGTCTGAAGCATGATCTGCACGTGGCGCAGGAGGCGAACCGGCGACTCCAGGAGACCGTTGTGAGTACTTGGTTCATTTTTCGGCTACGACCTATTGGTGTCCCGTAGTGTTGACAATCGCTTCCTTCCTGTTCAGATGGTATCCCGGCTGTGATTGCCAAGGCTCGAGAAAGGTATGTCCCAATTGCCGAGCTCGAAATGGAGAATGGGCGTATCGACTCGCTGGTGAAGGAATTGGAGGAGGCAAAGGCTGCCTCGATTTCTTATGAGGATAGAGCAAAGGTTGCGGTCGCTGCAGCTGAAGAGGAGCGGAAGGCTGCGGACTCGATCATCCTAGGGCTGCAGAGCGATCACGCCGCCCTAGAGAAGCATGTCACCGTGAACTGCCGAAAGCTCCTTGGTGAGTCGCTGTTTTTTCCTTAACATGTGCAGTGAGTCCCCGAGTGGGGGAATCCGTAGTGCCACCGAAGTTTGAAGTTGCAGCGGTGATAGGGAAAAGCGACCCAGTGGTGCAGACCTTGAGCGCCTCACAGTGCGTGACTGTCGTCATGAACGCGGCCACTGCCTCGGCATTGTGCGTCCAGACAGTTCTTCAAGGAATGTCCCCCACCGAGGTTATTCCCGGGGGGCTGACTGAAGTGTGGCAATATCTGGAGGAGGTACCCAGCGTCGTGGAGTAGGTGTCACGCTCAGCTTTCAGGCACGGCGCAACCACGACATTGAGCCTGGGGCTTGCTCACTTCCCCGACGACTTCGACGTTGACGACGTAACCAGCGGCTACACATCGGTGACTGGTACGGTGGAGATGTCGGAGGTACTGAAGCTGACCGCCAAGGCCGCCCCCTTTGTTGATTGGGTGTTGGCAATGGGGGACCTTTTGCCATACCAGAAAACGATGGTGGCTCCAGGCGACCCCGAGCCGGAGCATCGTGACCTGAAGTCGGAGCAACCCTTCCGGTCGGCCTTGTGGAAGTCGCTGTCAACCTACGCAACGAACCCATGGCAGCCATTCGTTCACGTCAAGGGTGGTGTGGACGCTTCTTCATCAGGGCATGTGAAATAGATAGCCTTTCTAGGTGATTTGTAAGATATGCCAAGTGGCGACTGCTTGTAATATGAACAATATTTTGTATAAGGGGAGTCAATTGACTCGCAATGCAGTTTGATTTTATGGTGTATTTAACTTTTGTCTGAGCGAGTCCCCGGGCGCGTCCGCCCTTTAATGGGGTATAACTCGTTTGTATACGTATGTGTTTGCTTTGATTTTTGTTGTTTGTCCCTTGCGTTCTCTTAAGGGCGAGTCCCCGAGCGCGAGTGGAATTGTTTGTGGGCGAGTCCTCGAGCGTAGCACTTGGCTGTTTTGGGCGTGTGCCTGTTGCGAGTTACTGGTGCGTTGTTTGAAACGCGTCTCCTCCCCTGGCTCGGAGAACTAATCGCTGGGCGAGTCCAAGGCATCTCTCTACTTGGTGTGTTCCCAAGCCGCGTGAGAGTTTCCATTTTTGCGGAGTCCCCGTGCGTGGTACTTAACCGTTCGAGTCGCTTTGCGCGAGGATGGGAAGGACAGGTCGCTGTGATAAGCGTATATTGCTCATCTTGGCCCTGTGGGCCAGTCGAGCTAGGCGACTCCGATGGTGGCTCCGGGTTGGCGTATTCGTGGACGTCCCAAGGCCTGAATATTTTTGGTGCCCTTAGGCCGCACTACTTAGCCGTGTCGGTCGCTCAACCAAGGGTTGACTTCTGTGGGTAGTGTGTTGCTAATTGTACGAGTGCGAGTGGCACAAGAATGTGGCGAGTAAACACAATTTGTGTGATCTGAATGAATTTCATTATATGTCATCTGGGTACAAGTTTGAGTTCTATCTATAGAACTTTCGGAGAAGGTTTACATTCCATGGCCTCCCGACCTCGGGCTGGCCGTCGCGTTGTATGTTGATGAGGTAGTAGGCGTCGTTGCTGAGGACTCGCCCTATGGCGAATGGCCCCTCCCATGGGGGGAGAGTTTGTGCATGACCTTCTTGTCCTGAGCCAGTCGTAGGACCAAATCGCCCTCCTAGAAGGTGCGGGTCCGGACTCGGCGGCTATGGTAGCGGCAGAGTCCCTGCTTGTAGATGGCGGTGCGGGAGAGAGCCAGGTCGCGTGCCTCGTTGATCTGGTCGATGCTGTCTTTGTGGGCGATCTTGTTTGTTTCCTCCATGTAGTTGGCGACTCAAGGTGAGTCATGCTCCAGGTCGATTGGCATTACGGCTTCGACACTGTACACCATGAAGAAGGGTGTGAACCCCGTGGAGCGGTTGACGGAGGTGCGGATCCCCCATATGATAGAGGGGAGCTCTTCGACCTAGCATCCTGGGGTATGCTCGAGGGGCACCTAGAGTCACGGCTTGAGCCCGTGAAGGACGCTCTGATTGGCGCGTTCTGCTTGGCCGTTCAACTCTGGGTGGGCGACTGAGGCTAGGTCGATTCGTATGCCGTCTTCTTCGCAGAATTCTGCAATGGTGCCCTTGGCGATGTTGGTGCCATTGTCCGTTATGATGCTGTGCGGGTAGCCATACCGGTAGATGAGCTCGCATAGGAATTTGGTGGCCGTTTTCCCGTCGCACTTTTTGATCGGCTTGGCCTCGACCCATTTGGTGAACTTGTCGACTGCGACCAGGAGGCGGGTGAAGCCGGATGGGGCCTTCTTGAATGGGCCAACCATGTCCATGCCCCATACAACGAATGGCCATGTGATGGGAATGGTCTTGAGTGCCGAACCAGGGAGGTATGTCTGGTTGGCTTACTTCTGGCACCCGACGGATCCTTGGACGATGTTGGTGGCGTCAGCGTGCGCGGTGAGCCAGTGGAAGCCATGCCACATGGCCTTGGCCACCAGCGACTTGGCACCGGCGTGATGGCCGCAGTCACCGGCGTGGATATCCTGGAGGATCTTGTGGCCTTCTTCTGGCTGTACGCAGCGCTGGAGCTCGCCGTTGATGATGACGAAGGACTTGCAGTGGCGCACGATCATTCGCGCCTCCGTCTTGTTAATTGGAAGGATCTTGTGCTCGAGTAAGGCGACATCTGCCTCCTCTTCTTTCGCCTGTCCATCCACTCGACGGAGTAGCCGTCGAAGTGTCCTCCCAACTGGTCTACCGCTTGGCGGTACGCTATCATTGTTGGGGAGACGGCGTCGCCGGTTCCGGCAACTTGGCCAGCGACTAGATCGGAGTCGCCATAGCACCATAGGCGGTTGATGTTCATCTCCTTGGTGGCCCACATGCCGTGAAGGAGGGCCTCGTATTCTGCCATATTGTTGGTGCAGGGCTTGAAGTTGAGGTGGAGCACGTAGCGGAGCTTGTCTCCTTTGGGGGAGGTCAATATGACCCTGACCCCTGCGCCATCGGCATTATTGGAGCCGTCGAAGTGGAGCGACCAGTAGTGGAGGTATGGTAGCTTCTCCGGCTGCTGGGCTTCTTCCCAATCTGCGAGGAAATCAGCCAGGGCTTGCGACTTGATCGCTTTGTGGGACTCGTATTTGATTTTGTGGACGCCGATTTCGACGGCCCACTTGGTGACTCACCCGGTTGCCCCGCGATTGCGTATTATGTCCTGCAGTGGTGCGGAGGAGACCACCGTGATTGGGTGCTCCTAGAAGTAATGGGGGAGTCGCCGTTGAGCTCGGAATACCGCGTACACTAGTTTTTGGTACTGCGGGTAGCACTGTCGTGAGTCTGTCAGGACTTCGCTGATGTAGTAGACGGGGCGCTGTATGGGCACTCCTTTCCCTCCTCTGGCCGTTCGACAACCATCATGGTGCCGACGACTCGAGTGGAGGCCGCCACGTAGACGAGCATTGGTTCTTTGTCGATTGGAGCGGCAAGGAGTGAAGCCGCGAGTAGCACTTCTTTGAGCACTTTGGGTGCATCGTCCGCCTCCGTGTCCCATTGGAACGTGGGGTTCTTGCGCATCAAGCGATAGAGGGGCATTGCCTTCTCGCCTAGTCAGGGGATGAAGCGACCGAGAGCCACGACTCGCCCGACCAACTTCTGGACGTCCCGCAGGCACTCGGGTATCCCGAGTCGCGCGATGGTGTCAATCTTAGTGGGGTTGGCTTTGATGCCTCGCTTGGAGACTACATATCCTAGTAGCTATACGGTGGGGACTTCGAAGGTGCATTTTCCTAGGTTTAGCTTGATGTTGTACCTCTGTAGATTTGTGAAGGTTTCGGCCAGGTCGGCGAGCAGATCGTCCTGGCAGGTGGATTTTACCACCACGTCGTCGATGTAGACGTGAATGTTGCGGCCAATTTGGCTCGCAAGGCACTCCTGCATGCACCTTTGGTATGTGGCGCCAATGTTCTTGAGGCTGAACGTCAAGGCTGTGTAGCAGAAGGCACCAAACGGCGTGATGGACACCGTCTTCTCCTCGTCCTCGACCGCCATTTTGATCTGGTTGTAACCAGAGTACGCGTCGAGGAAACACAGCGACTCCGATCCCACGGTCGAGTCGATGATCTGGTCGATGCGCAGTAGGACAAATTCCTCCTTCGGGCAGGCGCTGTTGAGGTTGGTGTAGTCGATACACACTCTCCACGTGTTGTTCTTTTTTAGAACCAGGACTGGGTTTGCCAGTCATTTGGAGTATTTTATTGGCTGAATGAAGCCTGCAGCTAGCAGGCATTGTACTTCTTCGGCGATTGCTCGACGACGCTCTTCATTGAAGGGCCGTAGTGACTTCTTTACTGGTCGCACCTTGGGGTTGGCGTTTAGTTTGTGCTCAGCGAGTTCCCTCAGGACACCTGGCATGTCAGATGGTTTCCATGTGAAGCTGTCATGGTTCTCACAGAGGAACCCGATGAGCACGCTTTCCTATGCGGGGCTCATGTGCGCCCCAATGGTGACCGTCTGGCTGGAGTCGCCGGGGATGAGCTCGACGGTGCGGGTATGTGTGGTCGCCTCGAACGTGGAGTTCGCGGCTGTTGGCTTCTTCAGGATGGTGAGGTCATCCTTGTTGATGTTGCCCACGTATTTTGCGGCTGTTGGCTCCTCCGCGTGATCAGTTTCCGCGGTGATGACGGCATCGGCGAGCTCGCCACCTTTATCCCCTCATTCCACGTCCATATTGGGGTCGCCGTGGACGGTAATGATGCCTCTTGGCCCTAGGAGCTTTATCATGTTGTATGCGTAGTGGGGTGTCTCCATGAATTTGGCGAACG
The DNA here is from genome assembly GCA_910589775.1 of Avena eriantha. NCBI lineage: Eukaryota > Viridiplantae > Streptophyta > Magnoliopsida > Poales > Poaceae > Avena > Avena eriantha. The sequence continues at coordinate 39,143,601 of OU342746.1, forward strand.
TTTGGCGTCCCAAGACGCAGTGGTAGGGGCTGCGGAAGTTCACTAGCTCGAACACGATCCTCTCCATGCGGTAATTTGCCAGTGTGCCGATGGTGACTGGCAGCATCACTTTTTCGATCGGGTACGCCTTTCGACCGGGGACGATGTCGTGGAAGGTTGTCAAGGTCGGCTCGATTGCCGCTTCTAGGAGCTGGAGCCTCTTGAACGTGTCCAGGTACATGATGTTGATGGATCTCCCGCCGTCAATCAGTTTCTTGGGCAGCCAGTAGTCAGCCACTCTAGGCCTGACCACTAGAGCGACTCGCCCTGGATATTCGATCTTGGGCGTGTGATCCTGGCGGCTCCAGGTGATGCTTTGCTCGGACCAGTTGAGGAAGCAGGGGATGTCAACTTGGGTCACCGCATTGATAGTGACCGCGTGGGCGATCACCTTCTTCTCGCGCTTGGTGCCGAGCCCGGTGAAGGTGTGTAGCGAGCCAGCGGCATGTCCGAACCCGCCGACGTTGCCGTTGTCCCTTGGTGGGTTGTTGTTGGGGTCCGCCCTTGCTCGCCTTGCCTTTTCGTTCTCTTTGAGAGAATGGCAATCTGCGATGGTGTGGGTGGCGGATTTTCCCTCCCTGCTGTGGTAGATGCAGGGCTGGTTGAGCAGGGCAGCATGGTCGAAGTTTGGCCTTGCCGCGCTGTTGGTGCGGTAGTTTCCGTTGTCGCGGTAATCTCCTCTCCGTCGTGGGGGTAGCTCTTGGGGTCGCACTGGCCGTAGCCGGTGTTGGCGATCTCGAGGAGGTAGCTCTTGAAGTCAACTCGCCCATCCATGCGGCGCTTGCCAGTGATGCGGGTGTTGTTGTAGCGCATGTCTTGCTGTCTCCCGTTGTCGTGGCTGCTGGTGCAGAGTCTTCCTCCCGAGTCATCATCAGAGTCTTGGTTGGGGTCCTCCTCCGCGTATCGCTTGGCGATCTCGAGGAGGTCGGGGATGTTGTTGAGCGTCCGGTAGACCCGCTTGATCTTAGCGATCAGGGGTTCGTACCGACACGTGTTCTTGAAGCAATGTATCGCCGTGTCCGGGTGGATGCCAGAGGCATTGATCCATAGTTCTTGCCACCTTTGAATCTAGTGGCATGTCGACTCACGTTGTCCCTGGATGCATCGCTCCAAGGCTTCAATGGTGGTGGCGCGGGTATAGGAGCCCTAGAAGTGCCTGACGAAGGCATCCCGCATTTCCTCCCAGGAGTCGATGCTGTCGGAAGGGAGGGTGTTGATCCATTGCCGGGTCGCACCCTCCATCATTAGGGGGAGGTAGCGAGCGGCGAGCAGGTCGGTGTGGCCGGCGATTCGCATCACCATGAGGTATGTGTCCAGCCAGACCGCTGGATCGTATGTTGGGTCGTACTTTTCGATCTCCTTGGGCGCCTTGAAGTTGGCGGGGTACTTTTCCCCTCGGATCGTGGGCCCGAAGCATTGGGGGCCGACTCGGCTGAGCAAGTCCCTAGGTTCGGGGTCGCCTTGGTTACTAAGGTTGTGCCTCCGGTTGTTGGGCTGGCGCCCGCCAAGCCTGGTTGTTGACGATGTGCGTGCAGGCATCGATGGGCTACCCATTGGCAGCGACCGTGTTGTTCACCGGTCACGGCTCTTTCGTGGAGAGCGTGGGGTTGGAGGCCCGTGGCTGGTCCGCCAGGGGCTGCGGTGATGGGCAGGTCACGACGTTGGCGATGGTGGGGTGGCCGCTTGAGGCCGCCCTGCTTGCGGAGGAGAGGGAATACATCCGCCCCGTGGATCGACTCCCGCCACTTGATTTGTTGCCTTTGCCATTAGATGGGAGAGTTGATATGGAGGCATCAAAACATGCCGAATATGTGAAGGAGATTCATGAGAAGACTCAAGTGGCTATAGAGAAAAAAGGTAAGAACATTCCTGCTGCAAGGAACCTAGCAAGGAAGGAAGTGTTGTTCAAGCCTGGTGACATGGTATGGGTGCATCTATGCAAGGATAGGTTTCCACTACTTCGAAAGTCAAAATTGAAGCCACGTGGTGCTGGTCCTTACAAGGTGTTAGCGAAGATTAATGATAATACCTACTCGATTGATATACCTATTGAGGAGTTTGGTGGAGTCAGCAATAGCTTCAATGTTGTTGATTTATCACCATTTGAGGGAGAAGGCCTTGGAGCGTCGAGGTCGACGCCTTTTGAAGGGGGAGATGATGAGGACATCCCTACAATTACACCTACCCTAATGACTACTAAAGATGATCTAGCTGTTGCGAGGAAGGATCAGTCCAATGAGATTAGAATTTGACCCATTACAAGAGCTCGTGATAAGCTACTCGAATAATAGGTGAATTCACTCCTAAATGAGTCTGGTACTTTAATTGATGAGAACTTTATACTATCTAAGTCCATGCATTTATGTAGGATCAGGTTTGTTGGAGAAACAAGTGTGGTGCGAGGAGGAGAAGGGCTAAAACAGAAGCCCAACATGATGATCGCCTAAGGATGCACGAGGGAGGAGCAGGAGGAAGGCGCAAGAGAACATCATCAAGATGGAGGCAAAAAGATCTGCCACAACCGGAGTGTCCGGCCGAGTCCACCTAGTCTATCCGGCCGACTCGAGCGAAGTTTTGGCGCAGAAAGTCTATTCCCGAATTTGGTCACTGTCCAGATACCACCCGGAAACTTTGGAGTTTCCGGCCAGACCGGACTGTCCAACACACTCCACCCGGAGTGTCCGGCCTGACCAGAATGTCCGGCCCGATTACACCAGAATGTCCGGCCACCGACCGAATCTGGTGCGAGTCGATTTGTATCAGTTTGAGTTGTATACATTTAGTTTCTATTTCTGGCCACCCCAACCGCCCTTGTAAGCCCTTGGATGACCCCTAGTTAGGTTTTAGACCATGTTTAACCTATTTTGGAGTTGCTTCTTTCAAAGAACCTCTAGAATTACCCTATGATCGAATTATACTACTTCAATTGAGTGTGATATGTTGTTCCACTAGGAATAAGTAGATTGCAAAATACCGTTCGTGGTCTACAGCTGCGTGCGCAAGAGCATGGTGTTGTGAATATCCCACAGGGTTCGAGAGCTGTTGCATTGGCATCAGGGTTTGAGCGGCATAGTTCATAGTTATAGGCTATTTATCTATCCACCATTATCATCATCGACAAGTGCTTGCTGAGAAGATCGGGCCACCCCATATCATCTTTTCCTTACATCATTAAGTATAAGAAGGGAAAGGAGAATGTAGTTACTGATGCTTTGTCTAGGAAAAACATGCTATTAACCAATCTTGATGTTAAAATTCCTGGATTAGAAACTATTTGTGCACTTTATGCAACTGACCATGATTTTGCTGAACAATATCGATTGTGTGCTCTTAGAAACGCATGGGATAAGTATCATATACATGATGGCTATTTGTTTAAAGCTAAAAAACTATGTATTCCAGAATCGTCGTTGTGTTTGTTCTTAGTGCAGGAATCACATGCTGGTGGTTTGATGGGTCACTTTGGTTGTGAGAAGACATTGCCCATGCTTGCTCATCACTTTTATTGGCCCAAGATGATGTGTTATGTCTATAGATTTGTGAGTTGTTATATTATATGCCACAAGTCGAAATCCAATGTCGTGGTGGTGTCACAGCATATGCTATGGATAGGCTAAAGGTGGGGACAATATCCACTAGAGGAATCCAGGGAGGGATAGTGTGGTGATTCCACACACAGATGTTTTGTATTCAGTTGGTATCCAAGGTTTACAGGTGCTCCTTGAGTTGTATTGGGGAGAGGAGAAAGAAGGAACTCTCTTACTCTCTCCACCAGAGGGCTCTCATGGACAAACTAGAGATCAACCAAGTAAAACCCAACCCCTTCTAGAGATGCCCTAGCCCTCCTTATATAGGGGTGGCTAGGTCTCCAATTAGGGCACACGTGGAGGCATATTCCAGGGAATATGCCTCTTCCCAAAATAGTAAACCGACCGGGTCACTTTTCCCCATCATAAGCCATGCAGAGGCTACGTGAGCCTCTACGGCGCCAGCGTCATCCGACACAGGTAGCGTCACCCTTGTCGGCTACGCCTCGGTGGTCCTAGCCTCTGTCCGCTTCGCTCATGCTCCAGCATATAGTGACCTCCTTTTGACCAGCAAGATACCTTCCTTCTCTTGCAAGCCTGATATAACCCGGATCATGCCTGGTTAATCCGGCCACACCGGTACCTGCATACAAGTTAGATAAATCTTGCCGGCATACGACATACGTCGGTCGGGACACAGTTAGGTGGACCTCCTCCGGTCCGGGTTACTCCGTGATTCGGCCTGCCTTGAGGTGACTCGGCCAACACTTGCTTTGACCTTCCCGTACCTCGGCTAACTCAACCATTATACCCCGGCGTGACCCTACCCGGGGGTATCCCCCCAACATTAGTCCCCGAATCTGGTGCGGTCTTAGCAGCCTCAGCCGCTAAGGCCACAGCAGGTTCAATTCTACCGAGCCTTTTGCTTCCTTTTTCGAGTTGCCTCATATCCCGGATTTCATTAGCTAGCTTTTCCCTTGGCTCATTCCGAGTTTTCACTCGCTGGCCGGGTCACCCTTTGGTTATCCGGGTTATCCTTCCTTCTCTCGTATGCTTCCCCACGTCCCACGTGGAGGGTAATCATTACTTTGCCTCATTTTAAGGGTCTGCGCCAGTTACTTGCCGTAGCTAATGTCAGATGTTACTGTTGCACACGTCACATCGTGTCTGTCTCCTTGTTAACTGTATCACCACGTCGCATCGTGGGATCCCCTGCGCCATGTGGTCCTTCCTGTGGCTCGCCTCTGATTGGCTGATCCGGATAATACACGGCCACACCATGCGTCCCTTTCGCACCGCACGATCCCACTACCCCGCTGGGGCGTGGTTAAATAGGGGAAGGGCACGCCCCTTGGTGTGTTTCTCCATTCTCGCGCCCCTCTGCCTCTTCTTCTTCTTCTTCTTCTTCTTCCCAGCGACAGCGCTGCCGTCGCCTCGTGCCTTTCCACACCAGCATCGCCGCGACTCCCGCGCAGCTCCGTCGCCACGGGTCCGTGCCAATCCAAGGCACTGCCCCCACCTCCGATAGGGCCGGTGAGGACAGCGACCTAGATATGACAGAGGAAGAGCTCGTCGTCGTGGAGGCGGAGATGGAGGAGGAGGCGGAGAATGCCGAACACGGCGCCTGTGCTGGCTCTTGGGTGTGCCAGGACGACCTAGACTGGTTGTACCGCACCCGGCGCATCCCAGAGGGCGTCGTTGCCTGCCTCGCTTCTGAGGAGCTCGCTCCCTCACCCAATCCGGGTGAGTCTGTAGTGTTCCTCTTCCACTTCCAACGCGGGTTCGGGCTCCCCGTTAGCGATTTTTTCCACCATTGGCTCAACATCTATGAGCTTCAATCGCACCACCTTCCGGCGAACGCTATCACTTCCCTTTCTTCCTTTGCCTCCACCATAGAGGGCTAAGTCGGATTGTGGCCCACTAAGGAGCTCTGGATCCGGTTTTTCGGTCTACGCCGGAACGTGATTCCGAATAAGGAGCTTGACTTGGAGGACAAACAACTTACGCAGTTCGGTGCAGCTTTCATTTCTCCCCGGAAACAGTCCGTCTTTCCCCGAGTCATGGGGCTTGATTCTTGCAAGGGCTGGGACCGAACCTTCTTTTATGTCAAAAATGGCACAACTGAAGATCTGATCCGGCTGCGCCCCTACGCTTCGGGTCCTCCTAATACGGATCTGTGGGATCGGATCTCCAAGAAACCGATAGTCTTCGCGAACCAAGTCAACAAACGGTTCCAGGAGCTGAAGGATGCGGGGCTACGCAACGAGGACGCGATGATTACATTCGTCTGCAACCGGATCTCCCCTCTCCAGAAACGCACTCACAAGCTTTGCCACATGAGCTGGCGCCTTGACCCCAACCGGACCTCCTCATTCGAGTTGAGCAATACGTAGATATTCCGCTGGGTCAAGGCCTTGTTCACCACTGACAAAAACTTCTCCGCTGATTGGGAGTGGGGGATCGAGCACTTCTGCCGAGATAGGCTTCCTCCTGCGGTAAATGTCGTGATCCAATCCTTTTCTGAGTTATATCATATGTCGGAATTTGTTGTTTGTTTGATCCCTTTGCATTTTCTTCTTAGTTGTTTCTTCAGAAAACTCTCGAGGATGGCACCGAGCCTTCCCTCAAGTGGGCGAATGATCGAGATGCCCTGGACGAGGAGGAGCCGGATCAAGAGATGTTCCTGTCGTTCCCCGATGCCACCAAGCGACCAACCGGTAACTTCTCTTCCTTAAGGGATTGGCCTGATGATGAAGATGATTCCAACAATGAGGTGATGGAAGCATTTGACGTTGTCCCCGTTTCATACGCCTTTCCGGCATCAGCTAACCCCGGTAGGAAGATCCACGAAGATCCTCCTCTCGCCACGGGCGAGCCTGTCTGGCCGTCTCAAAGAAAAGGGCGGCCGCATCTTCTTCTTCCTCCGGACCTTCTAAGCCAACCAAGAGGCGAAAGAAGTCCGCAGACAAATTTGCCACCAAGCCTACGGCTAAGGCCATAACCTAGAGAGCTCGCAAGCCCAAGGAGCCTTTGAAATCTGATGAGTAAGTCACTTCTTCCTTATCCGATTTTCTGCTTCGTGCTTTTCTTCTGTTGTAACTTATTGTTCGTCGTTTAATTCGGTAGGGTTGCGGTGGAGGTACTTCAAAGAAGATCTAGTATTCCTTCACCCCTCTCGCATAGCCCTTCTCCCCCTCGTGGCGACGATTCTCGCCCGCTGAGCTCCATTCAGGAGGGTTTAGCAGCTGCTCCGGGTTCTAGCCCACCTCGTCCAGAGGAGGGCAACCTCGGTGCAGGCGGAAGTGGCTCTACCGAGGCAGTAGATGCTCCCAGCTCCACTTCGGCTCAACTGCAACCAGCTACTTCCGAGGTACCAACAGCACCCCCGCCAAGACAAGTACCAGCACAAGCACCAACGGCAGCACCAACAGCAACAGCACAAGCATCAGTAGTAGCACCAACTCCCTCTGCCTCGTCCGATTCTTCCAAGGCTCGGCGAGAAGACACAACCAGGACTAAGGCTAGCACTATGGCTGTGCCCAAGGGCAAATCCGCAGCATAGACTTCAACCTCTCAGCAGCAGCCCAAGGGCAAGAAAGCTTATGACGCCGCCAGGGCAACATCTATCGAGGCTGGACAGCATACACTTGCGTCCATGCTTCCGAAGAAGACCCCATCGAAGAAAGACACCTCTGCCGGGTCAGCTGATGCGCAACTTGTTCTGCACACCAGCCCCGCTGTTGCACAAGTTGAGAGGAAAGAGGCCCACACCAAGGGTTTTATCGCGCCCCACATGCTTAGCGGAGAACGCTATCCTTCGGCCTTGATCGAGTTCGTCAATAACTGGAACAAGGCGGAGTTCGTCCATAACGACGATCTACCAGAGAAATTTGGGCCTGCCGAGATTGCGGCACAGATGAACACAGCCACCAAGGCTATCAACCTTGTGGGTCGGATGATGGAGGTACGCTACTTCGTCTTTTCTTTAACATGTACTAGTGCTTAGTCATATAACCATTAGTCCCCGAGCCTCCGGGGGAGTAACTTGTTACTCGGCCGGATGCTCCTTAGAGAATTAGCATAGCTCCTTAATAACTTCGAATATGCACACACCTAGAGCCGGGTTAAGTTCCACTTGGCCCGGATTTTGTACACTTCGAATATGCACACACCTAGAGCCGGGTTAAGTTCCACTTGGCCCGGATTTTGTACATTTTGACTATGCACACACCTAGAGCCGGGTTAAGTTCCACTTGGCCCGGATTTTGTACCCTTCGAATATGCACACGCCTAGAGCCGGGTTAAGTTCCACTTTTCCCGGATTTTCTACCCTTCGAATATGCACACACCTAGAGCCAGGTTAAGTTCCAATTGGCCCGGATTTTGTACACTTTGAATATGCATATGATCAAGTCAACTTTGCTTTTCTCAGGTTACCACCAATCGCCGGAGCGTCGAGTTTCAGCGCCTCTTGGACACACATAAGGCACTGCGCTCGAAACATTCTATGCTTCTCACTGAGTTTGCTTTTCTCCTTGGCTTTTTCTCATCTTTCTTTGTCTTTTCTCGCTGAACTAATCTGTTATTCGGATTGGTCAGCCAGAGTGGAGGCCGAGAACATCCTCATGAAGAAGAACTTGGAGCAGATAAAAGGTAAGTCACTTCGGTTACTTAACTTCTATGCTCTCTTTCCCTTCTCCTGAGCTCGGCAAATATTCATACCTCGGCTTTGCCGAGTCAACAAACTGTTTCAGGGTCTCTTGAAGATAGTGTGCCCGTGCCTGATATGATGCTGCATTTTCTCGAACAAGCAGGGCAGCATCATGCCGAACTCTAGAAGAAGGATGATGAGCTCGCCCTTCTCCGGACCAAGGATGATGAAATTTCCAAGCTCAAGGCAGACATGAAAAAGCTCAAGGCTCTCCACAAATCCGAGATGGATAAATATGGCCAAGATTTTACCGAAGAGCGAGAACGCCTCAACCTCCAAATTGCCAAGGATCAAGAACTGCTGAAGGAGGCCGACGCTAATCTTGAGTCGGCGAAAACTGAACTTGTGCAACTCCGGAAGAGGCGCGACAACTGCACCAAGGAGTTGACCCGGATCCACAGCCATATTTCTCGTAAGTTCTTTTCCTTCAGCCGGCATGAATCTCTCCGGGTCAAGCTCCTTCACCTATTTCACTTGTCTTGTTTTCAGACAAATTTCCCGAGGGTGATGCCATTGCAGCTACTGCCGTTGCCAAGTTCCGCTAGAAGAGGGGTACCCCAACTGGTCCTGGTGCTGAAAATATTCTCTATGACATGAAGGACCTGCTGGTCAGCTTATCTTCTCGCGTCGAGATTGTGAAGAACTATGCTAAGGATATCCTAGATGTGGCAGTCTGGATCTTCAATGCCTTTTGGCCTGATGAAGATACTCCGGAGCGCTCCACTGCTCTAATTAACAAGTTAATGGAGTGCGAGACCCAGCTTAACCTCTAGAGGGAATCCGCCAGACGGGCCGGAGCTGAATCCGTCCTCCACTACGTGCTCACATGGTATGAAAAAATAAACCTGAATCTTCTCGAGCGCATGCGCACCGGATCAAGGTGGTCCAATGATCCGGATTGGATAGCTCGGCGCAAAGCTTGCGCCCATAGCCTCATTCAGTATGCCCCCATCCATCAATGGAACGAGGGACCAAACTTCCTTGGCGCTGCTAACGACGAATATGTCGAAGGTAGTTCGGGTGAGGAGGAAGAGGACGAAGCCTCGGACGTCGAAGAAGGTGAAGATGACGCTGAAGCCAAGGCCGGAGTTCCACCTGCTCGCGCCGAGTTACCTCTCCCTGCTGCTCCTTGATCAAACACTTTGCAGTTTATCAGATCCCCGAGTTTCATTTTCTTGTTTCTCCAATTTCCTGGCTCGGCTCATGTCTACCTTGATTCGGTTTTATGACTTACGAGTCCGAGTTTAAAAAATTGACTTAACCATACTTGGAAACTTTAGGACTAGTTCAAAATAATTCAGCATAGTAAATATAAAGTAAGCATAAGGTTAGTCCGAATAACAAATGTCAGCTCGATTAAGTTCTTTTCCTTAGTCCTTTTTCGTGTGCTACGCATTTCCAAACTTGTTCTCTTGCTTGCCATGAAGCCAAATCTTGTTGGACAGTAGCAAGTCGAAGAGTTGAGTTTTTGGTGCTCACACACTACTAATCTAGTTTAGGTAGAAGCAACTTACACCAGCCGACATATAAATAACAAATACGGAAAACAGTAGACATCACTAAGGCAGTCCCCGAGTTACTGCTCGAGGTGCCAAGATTTCATTGATAAGCTTATCGCCGGCATACATACCGACGGATGAGAGACTCAGATACACACACTTCTTTGCTAAGTGTAGAACGGACGGAGTAGAGCTACATTCCATGGACGCTTAGATTCCTTGTCGGACCTGTCTGCCTTGTTCTTCTCCTGTGGTTTTGCATCGATGAGATAATACGAGTCATTGTGCAATGCTTTGCTCACATTGAATGGCCCTTCCCATGGGGGGATAGCTTATGCATGCCAGTAGTATGTTGTACCAACCGGAGTACCAGATCACCTTCCCGGAAGACTCAGGGTTTACTTTTCGGCTATGATAGCGTCGGAGGTTTTGCTGATATATGGCGGATCTAGACAATGCCAATTCTCTCGCTTCTTCCAGCAGATCAACATCATTTTGCCGGGATTCTCGCACTTCGGCTTCTGTGTATTGGGTGACTCTAGGCGAATCATGCTCTATGTCGGCTGGTAATACAACTTCTGCCCCATATACCAGAAAGAACGGCGTATAGCCCGTTGATCGATTCAGAGTTATTCTTAAACTCCACAGTACCGCCAGTAGTTCTTCTATCCAGCACCCCGCTGATCTTTGCAGGGCTCAATGAGCCGGGGTTTTATCCCAGATAATACTAATCCTTTGGATCTATCCACTTGTCCGTTCGATGCGGGGTGGGCTACTGAGGCAATGTCCAGCCGGATCTTCTTATCTCGGCAGAATCGTGCAAATGCTCCTTCAGCAAAATTTGTGCCATTATCTGTTATGATACTATGAGGATAGCCGTATCTCAAGATGATATCTTTGAGGAATGTCACAGCCGTAGCTCCATCACATTTGCTTATTGGCTTCACTTCAATCCATTTTGGAAACTTATCAACCATGACCAAGATGTGGGTCATGTTCCCTCTCGTTGGTTTAAACGGGCCAACCATGTCCAAACACCATACAACAAATGGCCAGGTAATTGGTATAGTCTTGAGCTCCGACATTGGCATATGTGTCTTGGTTGCATACCTCTGACAGCCATTGCATTTTCTTACTAGATCTTCTGCTTGTTCCAAGGCACTTGGCTAGTAGAACCCATGCCGGAAAGCTTTTGCCACTAAAGCTCTAGATGAGGCATGATGCCCACATTCCTCTTGATGTATATCCCGGAGGATGTCAAGCCCTTCTTCCGGGTCAACACATTGTTGGAGGACGTTTGTGACACTTCTCTTGTATACTTCAGCATTGATAATTGTGTATGCCTTTGCGCGCCTCTGAATTTGCCTAGAAAGCACCACTTCACTTGGCAAAGTTCCGTCCTTCAAGAATTGAAATATGGGCAGTGCCCAAGCCGGTATAGCTCGCACTGGAAACACATTCCCATCTATTTCCATTTTCTCCACCGACATAACCTCGGCCAGATCTTGCTGTGTAGTCCCTGGGTTTTGCGAAGCAGTCCCCGGGTTTCCTGAACTGCTTCCCACGTCAATGTCCATGGGTACAGCTCCAGACTCCGAATCTGCCGGGATGTAGATTGAGTCGGTTTCTCGGGACAACCTGATAGATGGTTTTTTGAGGTGTTCCAGTGCTAAACCTGATGGAATTGCTTGTCGGGTTGATCCGAGCTTCGACAGTATGTCGGCAGCCTCGTTTTCTAGCCGGGGTACATGGTGAAACTCGCATCCCTCAAAGTACCCAGATATCTTTTGCACATGGAATCTGTACAATGACATGTTTGGATCAAGGGCGTCCCATTGCCCTGAGACTTGCTGAATTACCAAATCCGAGTCGCCAAAGCATTGGATCTGACGTATTCCAATTTCTTTTGCCACTTTGAGCCCATACACAAGTGCTTCATATTCGGCGACATTGTTTGATGCCGCGAAATGGATTTGCAGCACATACTTCAGCTGGTCGCTCTTTGGCGAGGTAAGTACAATTCCGGCGCCTAACCCGGTTTTTGTTTTTGATCCATCAAAGTGCATTCTCCAGTAGTTCGGATCTGGTAGCGGTGGTTCTTATTGCATCTCGGCCCAATCCACGAAAAAGTCGGCCACAGCCTAAGACTTGATCGCATCTCTCCTGTCGTATTGCGGAGCATAAGGGGCTAGCTCAATTGCCCATTTTGCGATTTGGCTGCTTGCATCCTTGTTACTCATTATCTCAGATATGGGGGCTTCACATATCACTTTAATTGGGTGTTCTTCGAAGTAGTGTTTTAGCTTCTTTGCTGACATGTACACACCATATGCCATTTTCAGATAGTGAGGATAGTTTTGCTTCGATTTGGATAATACCTCACTTAGGTAATAGACTGGCCTTTGCACTGACTTACCCTCTTCGTCGCGCTCTACCACCACCACTGCACTTACAACTCGGTTGGTTGCGGCTATATAGAGCAACATTGGCTATTTTGATAGTGGAGAGGCTAACACTGGTGTATTGGCTAACATCTATTATATTATTAAAACAACAAACAACCAACGGTGTAGATTAGCTAGGCATAATCAAAAAAAAGGCCAAGATTGAAGTGAGATGTCCAGCCCGTGTCTATTTCAATATCGCATATACCGTGTCCTTCTCCCCAACGTTTTCATAGAATAGTTAGATAGATAGAAAGGAAACCCTACAAGGATCCGACTTATATCTAAACAACATAGGCGACCGAGAAGATCTATTTGTATAGGAAATCATGCCCTAGGAAGGTCCTGCATGATGTCTACAACGAGCCGAGGCAACGAATCTTCGGACCTTTGATCAATCTCACGTCAACGAGTTCTGAATACAAGGCTATGACAATTTTGATATAGTCGATCTGCGAGAAGCGATGATGTCGGCATATTAAGTTCATTATCATCGACATCTACGTACTGGTGGCATGCTTGATCTCTTGCAATTCCAAAAGAAGAGTATACGGCTAGACTCTCTCGAAAGCTACATCGGCGGCCGAGACGGTTTATTTGTACAGGAAATCGTCCCCTACGAAGGTCCTCCATCCTGTCTACAATAAGCCGAGGTGGTGAATCTTTAGTCCTTTGATCGATCTCGCGTCGACGAAGTGCTGAACACACAGGGCTCCTGTCATAGCAAGGTCTGATATCATCGATCTGGCGAGAAGAGACGGCGCCGGTGGATTAAGGTTCATTATTATCCACATCTACGTACTGGATGGCCTGCTTGATCTGTTGCAATTACTTCATACAAAAGAAGGGAATAGAAGTTAGAACCTACTGCCAAAATATAAATCAGTTGTTCAGAGTAAAACTAAGGTGGATTCAACGTGGATATTCAGCAAATCATGTTAAGAATATCGATCGAAATTGTAATACTAGGAAATATCTTCCAGATCTCATGTAGTATCCATCCGGGCAAACCACAATCCGTTGATTTTTCTTGGTATTAATTGAATAGGAGAGAAAATCCTCGATACTATTTTATCCAGATATCAATGTTAGAAAAGCTAAACAATACATGCATAGACAGGATCTTTTGCATCTCGGCCAAGCAATTCGATAAACAGATAGCAAGGACTTCTGGCATGTCCTTCCATTGGGGCACAGACTACCATGCCGCGAGCGTGAGAATACGCCGTGTTTATCTTTGATAGCACCTAACATAAGGCATGCAAGATCCACTAAAAGACGAGAGATGGCAGAGTGATGCCTAGCATACGAAGATTCTTTTAGCGTCGAATGCCATCGGGGCACAACCGACCATGCCGCAAGCGCGACAACTTCACGCCCATATGCTCTGTGTCCACTTCACGCCTTCCCGGTAGCACGCCATCGGCACCAGCAAGAATCGTGGAAGAAACTCTGACGGCGAGAGGTACGCACATCATGATGGCCATGCGCCCATGCTCAATGCCAGAAGCACGGTAAGAGTGCTGTACAAAATTCATGAGCTTCTTGGAGACCAACTTGGCTAAAGGACTATAACATTCGAAAAAGAACAAATCACGGGGCGCACCATAAAACAAATACGTACATGCAAGACATGTACCTCAGCCTTCAAGAGTCTTACGATCTTGATCGAGCCAAAGACAAGTGGCCAGCATGTGACGCATCAATATCAGATCTTAGAACAAACATAAGCAAGAGGTTATTGCCCTGAAAAACAAGAGGTTGTCGGCCGGTCAAACCGTCAATGGATAATTTGAAGTTAGTGACTACCTATGATCCAAATTAGCTGTGGTGGGTTCATCAAACAGCGACAAATTTTAGCCAACTAATAATATTTTGGGATTTTCATATTTTCCTTTTTTTGCAACTTATGTATTTATCATTTGTTGTGTCAACACTATGTGGTGGTCATGTGGAAAATAGTAAATTTCAGAGAAAAAGTGTTGCATATTTTCCACGTACTATTTCAATAAAAATACAGCAATGTGATTTATAGAGTGAGGTTATCTTAGCAATTGTTAATGAATATACACAACTAACTGGTGCAATGGCTAACATTTTTGTTAATTGGAGAAAAGCTTCGTTGGCCTGCGGCGTCCATACGAACTTGTCCGCTTTTTTCATTAGTTGATAGAGAGGCAATGCCTTTTCTCCCATCCGACATACAAACCGACTTAAAGATGCCAAGCAACCACTGAACTTATGGAAATCATTAAGACACTTCGGCAGCTCCATTGGCTCTATGGCTCGGATTTTAGTTGGGTTAACTTCGATACCTCGGCTGGATACAAGAAATCCGAGTAATTTTCCAGCCGGGACACCGAAGGTATATTTCTCCGGGATAACCTTCATTCCGAACCTCCTTAGGTTCGCGAACGTTTGCCTGATAACATCAAGGAGCATTTTGCTTTCCTTGGTTTTTATAACCACATTATCCACATATACTTGCACATTCCGACCGATTTGGTCGTGCAAACATTTTTGCATACATCTTTCGTACGTTGCTCCTGCATTACGTAAACCAAAAGGCATGGTGCGATAGCAATAAGCCCCATACGGGGTGATAAACGCAGTCTTCATTTGATCATTCAGATTCAGAGGTATCTGATGGAAACCAGAATATGCATCTATCAATGTTAGCCACTGCGCCGCTAGCCCCACGGTGGGTGCCAACTGTCGTGGTGGTGTCATGGCAGATGCCATGGATAGGCTAAAGGTGGGGACAATATGCACTAGAGGAATCCAGGGAGGGATAGTGTGGTGATTCCACACACAGATGTTTTGTATTCAGTTGGTATCCAAGGTTTACAAGTGCTCCTTGAGCTGTATTGGGGAGAGGAGGAATAAGGAACTCTCTTCACCAGCAAGCTCTCATGGACAAACTAGAGATCAACCAAGTAAAACCCAACCCCTTCTAGAGATGCCCTAGCCCTCCTTATATAGGGCACATGTGGAGGCATCTTCCAAGGAATATGCCTGTTCCCAAAATAGTAAACCGACCGGGTCACTTTTCCCCATCGTAAGCCATGCATAGGCTACGTGAGCCTCTGCGGCACCAGCGTCATCCGACACAGGCAGCGTCACCCTTGTCGGCCACGCCTCGGTGGTCCTAGCCTCTGTCCGCTTCGCTCACGCTTCAGCGTACAGTGACCTCCTTTTGACCAGCGAGATACCTTCCTTCTCTTGCAAGCCTGATATAACCCGGATCATGCCTGATTAATCCAGCCACACCGGTACCTGCATACAAGTTAGATAAATCCTGCCGGCATACGACATACGTCGGCCAGGACTCAGTTAGGCGGACCTCCTCCGGTCCGGGTTACTCCGTGATTCGGCCTGCCTTGAAGTGACTCGGCCAGCACTTGCTTTGACCTTGCCGTACCTCGGCTAACTCGGCCATTATACCCCGGGGGTATCCCCCCAACATCCAAGCTACAGCCTCATGGTTTGTATACACCTCTCTGTACACCTACTGCACCATGGGAAGACATTAGTATGGATTTTGTACTAGGTCTACCTAAAACATAGAGAGGTCATGATTCTATATTTTTGGTAGTAGATAGGTTCTCTAAGATGGCTCATTTTATTGCCTGCCACAAAAGCGACGATGCGTCGCATGTTGCTAACCTGTTTTTCAGGGACATTGTGAGATTACATGGAGTACCCAAGACGATTGTTTCTAACCGTGATGTGAAGTACATGAGCTAATTTTGGAAGACCTTATGGGGGAAGATGGGAACGAAGTTGATGTTCAGTACTACATGGCATCCCCAAACAGATGTTCAAACGGAGGTGGTGAATCGAACATTGTCATAGTTGCTGAGGACAATGATCAAGAAGAATCTGCGGGAGTGGGAAGAGTGTTTGCAACATGTTGAGTTTGCATACAACAGGGATGTGCATTCGACTACTCAGCTTTGTCCTTTTGAGGTTGTGTATGGCTTCAAGCCATTGACGCCACTTGATTTGTTGCCTTTGCCATTACATGAGAGAGTTGATATGGAGGCATCAAAACATGCTGAATATGTGAAGAAGATTCATGAGAAGACTCGAGAGGCTATTGAGAAGAAAGGCAAGAACATTGCTGCTGCAAGGAATCTAGCAAGGAAGGAAGTGTTGTTCAAGCCTGGTGACATGGTATGGGTGCATCTACGCAAGGATAGGTTTCCACTACTTTGAAAGTCAAAATTGAAGCCACGTGGTGCTGGTCCTTACAAGGTGTTAGCTAACATTAATGATAATGCCTACTCGATTGATATACCTATTGAGGAGTTTGGTGGAGTAAGCAATAGCTTCAACGTTGTTGATTTATCACAATAATGAGGGAGAAGACCTTGGAGCGTCGAGGTCGACGCCTTTTGAAGGGGGGAGATGATGAGGACATCTCTACAATTACACCTACCCCAATGACCACTGAAGATGATCAAGCTGATGCGAGGAAGGTCCAGCCCAATGAGATTAGAATTGGACCCATTACAAGAGCTCGTGCTAAGCTACTCAAACAAATGGTGATTTCACTCCTAAACGAATCTGGTACTGTAATTGATGAGAACTTTATACTATCTAAGTCTATGATTTTATATAGGATCAGGTTCGTTGGAGAAACAAGTGTGCTGCAAGGAGGAGAAGGGCTATAAGAGAAGCCCAGCATGATGATCACCCAAGGATGCACGAGGGAGGAGCGGGAGGAAGGCGCAAGAGAAAATCATCAAGATGGAGGTAAAAAAATCTACCACAACCGGAGTGTCCGGCCGAATCCACCAAGACTGTCCGGCCTACTCGAGCGAAGTTTTGGCGTAGACAGTCAATTCCCCAAATCGGACACTGCCTAGACACCACCTGGAAACTTTGGAGTTTCCGTCCAGACCGGAGTGTACGGCGCACTCCACCCAGAGTGTCCGGCCTGACCAGACTGTCCGACCCGATTAGCCGGAATGTCCGGCCGCCGGCCGAATCTGGTCCGAGTCGGTTTGTATCAGTTTGAGTCGTACGCATTTAGTTTCAGTTTCTGGCTACCCCAGCCGACATTATAAGCCCTGGGACAACCCCTAGTTAGGTTTTAGACCACGTTAAAACTCTTTTGGAGTTGTTTCTTTCAAAGAACCTCTAGAATTACCCTGTGATCAAATTATACTACTGCAATTGAGTGTGATAT
The DNA here is from genome assembly GCA_910589775.1 of Avena eriantha. NCBI lineage: Eukaryota > Viridiplantae > Streptophyta > Magnoliopsida > Poales > Poaceae > Avena > Avena eriantha. The sequence goes on from OU342746.1 coordinate 39,161,015, forward strand.
GTTGTTCCACTGGGAATTAGTAGATTGCCAGCTATCGTTCATGGTCGACGGCTGCGTGCGCAAGAGCGTGGTGTTGTGAATATCCCACAGGGTTCTAGAGATGTTGCATTGGCATCAGGGTTCGAGTGGGAGAGTTCATAGCTACAGGCTTTTTATCTATCCACCATTATCATCATCGACATTTGTTTGCTGAGAAGATCGGGCCACCCCATATCACGGACGATTTCCCTGACAAACAAATTGGCAATATGTGAAGCATCGTCGGTCTTATGGCACGGTATGAAGCGTGCCATTTTGGAATAGCAATCCACAAAGACAAATATAGAATCATGACCATGCTTAGACGCCAGTAATTCTAATACAAAATCCACGCTAATGTCAGACCAAGGTGCATGAGGAATAGTCAATGGCAGATAAAGACCATAAGGGTTAGCTTGTGATTTAGCTTGAACACATGCTGTGCATCGATGAACATAGCGTTCCATGTCGCGCTTCATCTTTGGCCAAAAGTAGTGAGTGGCGAGTATGTCCACAGTCTTGTCACGGCCAAAGTGACCCATGAGGCCTCCACCATGAGATTCTTGGAGAAGCAAAAGTTGAAGAGACGACTTTGGAACGCAAAGCTTGTTTTATTTAAATAGAAATCCCTTATGCAAATAGAAATCATCAACTCATTTGTCAATGGAGCATTTTGCGAAAATTGGTTCAAAGAACGGGTCGGAAGTATACAAAGTTTTTTTTTCATCAAGACCCAACACATTGATTTAAAGTCGAGTAAGAAGGTTTGTGTGCTTGCGAGACAAAGCATCCGCAACTACATTATCTTTGCCCTTCTTATACTTGATAATGTAAGGAAAAGAGTCCATAAACTCGACCCACTTAGCGTGTCTCTTAGTCAAGTTGGCTTGGCCTTTGAGTATTTCAACGACTCATGGTTGGAATGTATGATAAATTCCTTTGGCCAAAGGTAGTGTTGCCAAACTTGACGTCACAAATTAAGGCAAAAATCTCTTTGTCATAAATCGGATAGTTAAGGCGAGCACCATCAAGTTTCTCTCTATGGTAGGCAATAGGATGCCTATTTTGCATTAGGACTCCTCCAATGCCCATACTTCTAGCATCACACTCTATCTCAAAAGTTTTAGTGAAATCCGGTAATGCAAGAAGGGGTGCTTCGGTGAGCCTCTTTTTAAGTTCATCAAAAGATATTTGTTGTGCTTTTCCCCACACGAAGGTGACATTCTTCTTGGTCAACTCGTTGAGGGGACAAGCAATGGTAGATAAGTCTTTCAAAAAGCGAAGACAGAAACCGGCCAACCCATGAAAACTTCGGAGTTCACTCACATTTGTGGGAATGGGCCAATCTCCTATATCCTTCACTTTAGAAACATCAACTTCAATGCCATTTGAAGAAAAACCAAATCCAAGAAAAATTAACTTGTCTTTAGAAAAAGTGCACTTGGGAAGATTAGCATAAAGCTTTTCATGTCGAAGGATTTGTAAGACTTCCTTGACATGTGTTACATGGTCCTCAAGTGACTTGCTATAAACAAGTATATCATCGAAATAGACAACGACACTCTTGCCAATGAGAGAACACAAAATATTATTCATAAGGCTCATGAAGGTGGATGGGGCATTATATAAGCCAAAGGGCATGACCAACCATTCATAGAGACCAAGTTTGGTCTTGAAGGCGGTTTTCCACTCATCGCCTTCCGTGATGCATATTTGATTGTAGCCACTATGAAGATCAATTTTCTAGAAAATCGTGGCTCCACACAACTCATCAAGCATGTCATCAAGACATGGTATGGGATGTCGATAACACATGGTGATAGCATTGATTAGATGGCAGTCCATGCATAACCATAGCGTATCATCCGATTTTGGAACAAGAATCACTGGTATCACACTCGGACTAGTGCTTACTTGGATCAAACCTTTGGAGACGAGTTGGTTGATTTGACATTCGATCTCCTTTGTCTCCTCCGTGTTCGTGTGGTAGGTGGCGCGGTTTGGGAGAGGAGCACCGGGGATGAGGTTAATGCGATGCTCGATTCAGCGAAGAGGAGGTAGTCCACGAGGAAGCTCTTCAGGAAACACATCCTTGAATTCCTACAAAACACTCATCAAATATGGAGCAACATTGGTTAAGTCATTAGTTCCTTGCGCTAGTCCCTTGCAAATGAGGACATAGTGCAAGATGGATGGGTTGTTCCTCACATCTCTAATCTCAGTTTTGGTGGAAAGGAGAAAACTCTTAGTTTTTCCACTCGAGTTTGGCTTGTGGCTCTCACTCACTATGAGGTGGTTCTCTCTCTCACCGCTTTTCTCACAAGTTTGTGTTGTGGTTTACGCCTTCGTTAAAGCCTTTGCATTGTCCACAGTTATTTGGCTAGAAGTCATCGGTTGCAAAACACATGTCTTGTTAAGCCACTTGAAGGTGTAAAAATTTGTGTGACCATCATGTAGAGCACCTTTGTCGCATTTCCATGGTCTACCAAGCAACATGTGGCAAACCATCATTGGGACTACATCACACTCCACCGTGTATTTGTATGGGCCAATAGAGAAGGTTACTGAGATGGTGTGCTTATTCTACATGGACCCTTGGTCAATGAGCCATTGCACGTGGTAGGGGTGCTTATGTGGATGGAGGGTGAGGTTGGCTTCTCACACAACTCAGTGCTAGCAAGGTTGTGGCAACTCCTTCCATCGATGATTACTTTGATAGATTTGCCATTGATGTTGGCTCATGTTTGGAAGATATTTGAACGTTGGTCTTCGTACTCTTGTGATTGAGTGGTCAAGATCCTTGTGACAAAAAGCGATGGACGTGTGTCATGTTCACACATGAGGAGTTCTTTGTCATATTCCACTCGTTTCCTTGTCATTGCTTCCTTGACTCGAGCATCAAATTCATCTTCACTCAAGTACTCTTTGTCACTATTGTCATGGATAAGCAATACTTTGTTTTTTCCACACTCGGCCGACTTGTGTCCTTTGCCTCCACACTTGTAGCATTCGCCATTGAATGGTGTTGCATCCTTTGTATACTTGCCACTCGGGGGCAGTTTTCCTTAAGGAAGTATGGGCTTGAAGGAAGTCTTGGATGTACTTGATGAGCTTCCATTGAAGGTTGGTGGTGTGGCGAGTGAAGCTTGATTGTAGGTGAAGTACGTATTTGGCTATCTGTACTTGATGTCATCTTGCACTAGACGTTCGGCCTTGATGGCGATCACTACAAGAAAAGTTTCCTTCTGCAACGAATTGGCTGGACGGTCGTCGTAGGAGGCGCGCATTCCGGGATGAAATTCTCGACTTGGCCATGACCGATGGAAAACTTATTTTTCCGGTTTTGTGGCCCTCTACTACGATGGATCTGCTAAAAATATGGAGAAAGCTCGGCTGGCGCATGGCAGAAGCAAGATTTTCGTTTCCTCGCGCGATGTTGCATCACCGAAGTCTTTTGAGGTGTGTGGGCCCCGGACGTCAGTGTCTCTAGCGGACCATACTTTTCGGTCGCGCCTCCCTGATTTTAACTCAGTAACATTGCTCGAGGCACCTGCCGTTTAGTCAGGCTGCTAGGTCCCACATGTCAGCCTCTCATTAGAAGGATCGTGTGCATGATGGAATTTTTTCCTTCGCTCGCGCTACCCTGTTCCGAAGTTGATAGTGCTGCTCCATGCATCTACCGTTTAATCAACCTCCTGGGACCCACATGTCATCCTCTCATTAGAAGAAACGTGTGTATGATGCAATTTTTTCCTTCGCGGGCGCTACCCCGTTCCGAGTTGATAGCGTTGCTCGACGCATCTATCATTTAACCAACCTTCTGAGCCCCACATGTCATCCTCTCATTAGAAGAAACGTGTGTATGATGGATTTTTTTTCCTTCGCTCGCGCTACCCTAGTCCGAACTTGATAGCGTTGTTCGATGCATCTACCTCTCATTAGAAGAAACGTGTGTATGATGGAATTTTTACCCTCTTTCGCGCCTTCATGTTCCGAACTTGATAGCGTTGCTCGCCGCTTTACCCGTTTATACAGGCTAGTGGGCCCAACATGTCAGCCTCCTCTGTGCAGGAAACGTGTGCATGCTAGACTTTTTTTCTTCCCTCGCGCCTCCTCGTTTGGTACTTGGCAACGTTGCTTGATACATCACCCGTATAATGTCTCACTGGTGGGTCCAGATGTCAGCCGACTATGTAGAGAAAACGTGTGTATGTTGGACATTTGTTTTGGTCGTATCCGCTCGTTTGACCTTGGTAACGTTGTTCCATGCGGCAAGCGTGTATGGTCTTGCTGCTGGGGCCCACGTGTCAGCCTCGCTAGACAAGAAACATGTCGATCTTGGTCTTCTTTTTTCCGGTCGAGACTGTTGTACAAGTACTTTTTAAACGTGCTAGTTAAACTTGATCTCTTATATGGTAAGGTTGATGGGCGCTAGCTGTAGGCAGGTGGGTCGGCCATGTCAGCCTCTCAGTACAAAAATATTTCTACAGATAAATTGCATGCCTTGCCACTACATAAGAAAATGTTATCCTTTTATAAAATGTAAAAAATTTATACTAACATCGTATATACCTTATTTAATTTTCTTCTTAAAAAATTGCTTGTCTATCTGCCACGCATGATTGCTAGCAGCTCAAATAAAAAATGTTAAGTATAGATAATGTAGTAGGTTGTACTTAAAAACATGGATAGATGGAGTTTTTTTAGGGGTGGGTGGACGGTGCCCAAAAAAGGCCGAATTGAAGAAAAATGGGCCAAGCAGGGATTGATGGGCTATTTTTCATGGGCTCCCGCCCAATCTAACTGGGCTATTTGCACGGCCGAATGACCCAAAACATGGCCAAGTTAGAAGGTCTTGGGCTATAATGAGGCCGGATGGGCTAATTTCTTGGGCTCGATAGTTAAAATCCCAAGGTACGTGCTGGGGCTCGGCCGGATTCAAAACAATGTCGTCAACAAGGAAAAAAGGTATAAAATATGAGCGCCTAGATCCCAGGCACCTGAGAACTTGTTATGTTAAGGAGCTGACATCACCCTACTAATTGTGGTAATACTCAGTTGTAACCTAGTAGTTGCGACTCATTAAATTCCCAGTTACAAGCTGTTGCAACAAATGTGTAACCCTCACGTTGCACCAATCGTGAGGTAAATCCAATGGCAAGAGAGGTGACTCTTGAGAACTGGCAAATCCGATAAAATATTCACACATATTTCTGTGAAAATTGTGGACAAACAGCCCGCGCCCGCCAAAACTTTCCACCGAGACCCCAAACTTCCCTAAGACCGCCCTCAATCGAGCGACCAACCCCTGTCTCTTCAATTTTTTCGCCATTCTTATGGGAGATGCACCATATTAGAACTAGGCCGCAAACTTCTCCACGCCTTAAAGAAACTTCTCGAAGCCTTTCGATCAATAGTGCCGGCCTACCACCATTGGCCGCGGCGTTCTTCACGAGATGCACTGACCGGCGGTCAGCTGGGTGATCCCCACGCTTCGCCTGCTAGATTCAGGCACTAGACATTCTTCTTGGCTTTGGTTTGTTCTCCACCTCTCCTATAAATAGTTAAAGCTTGTGACAATCTAGATTTACAAGGTGCTTGCAGATTTGGGTAGGTACGTTCTTTAGGTAAATCTATAGTAAAGCTCTAGATAGAAGAGTTCGAAAACATCTTAAAAAGGACTTGGCAGAGATCCTATGCAAGCTTTTGACCTGATATATTCCCCATCCTTCTTTGATACGATGGAGCATTTGGCTATTGATGTACCTGATGAGGAAGTACTTAGAGGAATAGTACAATATAGATGGATGTACCCTATAGAACGTCGACTTCACCTTTCCAAGGAGCGGGAAGATATCCGTAGAAAGTTTGATAACTGAGTGTTATGCAACGATATCTTCACATATAATACTGTAGAAAAGTTAGATATATTCGGATGTCTGACTTGGCTATGTTTGTAGGTTCTTCGTAGAAATAAAAGTACCAGCAAATTTCATTCCACCAATAAAAAGACCGGATGGACTAAGATCTAAGGATCATGTAAGATGCTCAAATTGCACTGTGAATTGTCTATGAATTGTCCAGATGGGGTAACCTCTTGTCTATTTTGTAACGCTAGATTTTGGAGCTTGAATTTCTAGCCCTTATATGTGGTCCTGATAGGAGTATAACAAAAGCTTCAGCTTGCATTTCCAATGGTGTCTGCCATAGCGCTGATGTACGTTCTGTGGAGATTGACGCAGCTGGAGGTTATCCTGATGAACCTGCACTGGATTGCGTTTAGATTCGAAATCCTGCACTTGACATTGTCGTCCCAAGGAAAATAATGTTGTGGTCTGGTAATAACGCCTTCTATAGAACAAGATGTGGGAGGTGATGATTTATAAATTGCATGTCCCTCTCTATCAATGAAAATGGCATATCGTTTGCCTTGTTCAAAAATAAATTTATATTTGCATGTATCCTTGTGTTAGTCGATGCAAAGAAGATATTGTTTTCTGTTCAAGTCATGTGAACAAATATGTTTGTATGTAGAGACATAAATGCGGATTGGGTGAAAAAATCAGCATAAAATTGCCAGATCAACAACACAAGCATAACGACATTGCAAGACAAGGAATAAAACCATATTTTCACTGTGCTTGTGAAAAGGAGATGAGCCAGGAATCACGCCCGCAAGTGGCAGAGGCCAATTCTCGTGCAGCTCAGCTAGCATTGGTTTATCATCGATAATACTCAATCATCCGAATATTATTATTACATACTAGGAGTAGTTCCAGTTCCACACTATAGTTCAATAGGCAAAAGTGTAAGAAATGCGCAAGGTAGCTCCATAATAAAGGTTCCAGAGAAAAGCATACAAATCATAAGAAAGAAAGATCCGCATCACAGTTCACCACCTTCATGTTCAATTGTTTCTATAGATTGTAAACCCAAAACACCGCCTCCTTAAGGTGGCACGATAATTTCGGGAGCGGGATTAGCAGGACCAACAGTAGTGCCAGCACCAGTAGCATGAGTCTCCACAATAGGCGAACTATCGAGCACCACAATGTCCTCTGGAGGCTCTTCACTACCAGCTCCAGCTGCACAAGTCTCTGCGGATGGTAAAACCAATCCACCACCTCCATCATCTGGCACGACGATGTCTTGTGCAGTATCATCAGTACCAGCTACAGCTGCAACTGCATCAGTCTCCACAGAAGGTAAACAAGGAGGCGTCTTAGGTGTAGCGATCTGGCATCGATTTTCTACTCCGTCATCAGGAAACTAAGAGTCTTCTTCAACTTTGTGCTTTTGCGGTTACAAGATAAATAGAGATTATAGCGAAAGCATCTACGTGCAATGACAAGAACATATGTCATTTTATTGATTTACCTTGTCATCTAGGATAGCAGAAGTCATAGGATTGGAACCTATTTCACCAAGAATCCTCTTTTTCGCTCCTTCCCCTATCTCCTTTTATAGCAAGTTGTCATATTGGTTACATGATCTTGATTGACAAATATATGCAAATGTTCAAAAGTTTGCTTTGTCGAACTACCAACTTCGAACGGATCCCCACTATTCTTAGTTATGGGATCTAGCCTAGAAAACAAGCTTCTATGGAATCCTAGTCTACAAAAAAGGATGAATACCCGGGATAATCACTACTCTACACATGACAATGCTGCGCAATTGACAATGAAAATTTAACCGCATCATCAACTCTATCATTTAAGTTCATAGTGAATCTAGATACACTCATTTCACATAAGCTAAAACATCTTATATTATGAAACGAAGGGAATAGGTACGAGTGTTCTAGTATTTCACAAACCGACATTGCTGCCACAGGACAGAGATGATGGATGCTCCACCGCCCTACAGAAGGTTGTCGCAGCGATATCGTTGCCACCGGTAGAGGACGGAGCCGAGGAGCTGGTCGGCAACAATATGGAGCGAGAGGCCAGGGGCGGTAGTGGATGGGAAGAAGGGACTGAGTAAAATAGGCTGTGCGTGCATGGGGGGAGGCCGGTGAGGGAGTTAAATCCAGCTTGTCTCGGAAGGAACACGCTGCCACGTGCACCGGTGTGTGCAAAACTCCCTCCATCTCTCTTCTGTGGCAGCTACTGACAGTAGTACTCCAGCTACTTGATCGATTTCTTTGGTACTCCTACTATTAGACCTTTACTACTTTTTTTACTAATACTAGGGTAGACAAGGAGTACTTGTTCATAAAAAGAAAAAAACTAGACTACCACACCGTCGTATAGTATTGCCTTGTAGAATCACTGGTGATGCCATGATGAGCGACATTTTTTTCCTGGTAAACCTAGAAACGTCTTGTTCCATCCACCACGTGCAGTTTATGAGCGAAGTACTTACCAACACGTCCAACTTAGGCTTACAGGACCCAAACTGCAGTGAAAAGGAAACAAAACTACGGACCTGCAAGGAGTAATACTAACAGTACTACTATTATACAACATCCTGGAAGAAATTATGTACGGAATAGTAGTACTCCCTCCGATCCAAATTAATTGACTCGAATTTGTCTAGATTCGAATGTATCTAGACATGTTTTAGTGCTAGATACATCCGAATAAGGTTCAAAAGTATCTAGACAAATCCAAGTCAATTAATTTGGATCAGAGGGAGTAGTAGAGTACAATTGTACTCCTAATAAGGTTCTTTTACAAGTTTGGTGAAATATACATACTGGAGAAACAACCAAGTGTACAAAAGGGTTTTTTGGTCATACAGAGTATTTTACAAGTTGGACCGGGTGCGAAACTAAATGCTGAGTACCCATACATCAGCTAAAAACCAGCGAAAAGAAAGAGTTCAATAGAAGGCCGAGACCAAATGAGCTATCCTTGAACATGCTCATTCCACTCCAAGGCGTTTGAGAAGCTTGGGATGGACCAAAATGGAGTCTCCGACCATGTCCAGCGAGTGTTGATGTGGAAACCAACAACTGCGTCACGATTCAGACTGAAGCGGAAAATTTCAGGACGCGACATGTACTCGTAGCCAATTTCTTGGTGTGATGGGTAAACACAGTTCCTTCTCGTCAGATGTCCTGGCGGATCATTTGAATCGCCTACTGCAATGATAATCGAATAGTTCACACCAAGGAAAAGAGAATATGATCTAAGGTCAGTAACCCTTTTCCATCGGTTAGCTGCAGTTAACTGGCTTATGTCCATCGAGAACACCATCCACTCAAACCCAGAAGGATAGGTGCGAACGGTGCGACCATAGTGAACAACACTAGTATCATCAGCAATTGCATTGCCTGAGACACCATACATATAGACCAGAAGAAGTCTTGTACCACCGGTAGATCTTTCTAACCACCACCTACCAGGATCATTCTCCTCATCGTCCTCAACAAACCCATGTGTCAGGTACAACACATCGCGTGGCGACATGATAAGGATAGGACCTTCAAAGGGAAAGGAAATGTAACATGGAAATAATATTGATATTGATCTGACATTGTAGAAGTTGATATACAGTACTATTTTCAAAAATCTTGATTATAATTAAGATGTTTGACTGCGTAAAAAAATGCCAACCTAGGGAGATGCTATGGAAATTCTAATTCTTTTCGAAATGGGGATATGTTCTCCTAGAGACACGGTTTGATTCATGGGATCAAATGAAATAGGAAATAATCCTATAGGATCTTGAATGTAAAGTTCATAGGGAAAAAAGCAAGGTTGGATCCTACAATATTTTGGTGTCTTATATACCAAAGGAAAACCAACAAGGATTATTTCTAGGAGGTTTAATATCTTATCTTATCTTGTAATAATATTACCACTATGTAGTGTATGAATAACTTTGAATATTCACTATTGGACCAGGACTTGCGAATCCCAACATTGCCAGCAGTTGGATCTTCTTTTCCATTCTAGCATCTAGTTGAAGATTCTATTGATAGTCTTTAGCATAATGAACGCTATGCACAATCCTCAAAACACACTTCTCCATCATTCTAGAATCTTCTCCTTCATTTCTCAAGACCATGTTAACAAAATTTACAAGTACTAGTACCTAATAAACATCGACTTCTACATGATAGAAAATACAAGAACTAAATATGCGCCTATACTTTATAGATGTTGATCAAATTTCTAATTTTTTGAGATTTACCTAGTATTATAATTCTTTATAGTTATGATACGTCATATGTCTAGTATCTGAGTCTCACGTAAATACTACTAGTAGATACCATATTTTTCATGGATGTACTAATACTAGGAGACAAGGCAATACTATCAGCATAACTCAATCTTATGAATAAAATTACTTATATGTAAGAAAACTTAGTAAGGATTGCATTCCTCTGAAATTCCTATGGAATTCGTACGAATCAAAGAGGCTAAAATTCTTATGAAATTCCTACTAACCAAAGAAACTTTAGAAAAAATAATTTCCATTGACCCATGAATAATATCTGGGTCTCACATAAGTACTTACTTCTACTTAGTAGATATCACAGTTTCCATGGGATGTACTTGGAGACGAAGCAATACTATCAGCAGAACTCAATCATATGAAACAAACTACTTACATGTAAGAAAACCTCCTAAAGATTGCATTCCTCTGAAATTACTACGAAATTCCTTCGAATCAAAGAAACTAAAATTTTAATGGAATTCCTACTAACCAATGAAAGTTCAGAAAAAATAGCTTGCATCGATTCAGGAACAAAGCTAATAAAATACGTAGGGAGGAGAATTTACTAAGTTCCATAGACTTCCATGCATAAACACAGTTGTTCTCGGTCACGGTGAACACACGATCCTGTTGGATAATAGCATCGCAGTATCTAAAGTAGACCTAGAACTCGTCCACACAAACTGACCATCCATGACTATCATTCCGTTGATGACAGCAATCTTGAATTCGAAAATAGCGACTAGAGAGAAATCTTTGTATCCCCCAGAAGCTGTAGGAACTTGGAAAAAGACTATCTTTTGTAGTTTAGTACGTCGACCTTCATCAGCATCATCCTGAAATGTAAGTGCAGAACCATCGGTCGGTTCAAACCCCGACACTTGAGGAATAACAATCTTGCAACGAGTGTACACGTTTACAAGGTCCCACATGAAATCGGGCCCAACTATGACGATCGAATCTCCATTGTTGCCTTCTCGCCACTCATCAAAACCATTTGACATCACAGCATCGGAGGAGAACCTATCCAACGGCGTCATCTTGCACGGGCTGCCCGCCACTTCGAAGCAGTCGTTGGATTCCCACGGTCTCACCGTCAGGTGCGCATGAAGAACACATGGGAGGCCAAACGGATGAGAAGAAGGCGTAGTTCCTCTCTCTTTTGCTGATTGAAGAATATGTTTGGACAAACCGACAAGGCTCGCGGTGGTGGTGGCGTCGTAATGGTTGATGAGTACTTGAAGAGGGCCTTCAGTGAACACCTTCTGATACTGCTCAGGATCTTTACAGACCTTGCTCTATCTCACCATGGAAGGAGGCTGCGGATGGTGTTTTGGGGGATTTCTTTGGGGTGGGGTTGGGTGGGGTGGGGGGGGAAGATCCCTGGCATGATCTGGCGGTCGGGGTGCGATGGAGAAGACAAAGGCTGATGGTGCGTTACTCTACTACTAGTAGTACTGCAAAAGGTGGGCGAGTGGGGGTGGGGTTCCAATTGAGGCTAGTTGCACAAACCTCCAACAATTAGAGCCGTAGTTGCGGAGAGCTCCAACTGTTGAGCCCCGCGTATGTAAGAAATAATGCTAAGAGGGATAATCGAGAATTTTGTGCTATGTGCAGCATTTGTACCCAAAAGTAATTGTAGTACAGTAGTTTCTTGCAACTAGACTATCCTGATTATCTGAAGTTCCATGCAACTTCGAATCTAATTGTTGGAGGTTTGTGCAATTTCCACCCTCCTCGTGTTCTGAGGAAGCTCGATGACCCTATGTTCAAACCAAAAAAATGATCAAAGACAAAAAAAAGACCATCTCTCAGGGCTCGTTTGATTTGCAGGATTCTCAAAACATAAGAAGAGGAAACTACATGAATTTGGATCAAGTATGTATTTGAATCACAGTCAAAGCAAAGGAATAATTTGAAGGAATCTCCATTCCCGTATTTTTCCTATTCCTATATTTTTCCTATCCTGCGTTCCAAACAGGACATAATTCCTACATATTGGAATCCTGTGAATCAAGTAAAACAGCTTAGGATTATTTCCTAAGGGACAAGATCCTTCACAAAAACTTTTAATTTTCTTTGAATCAAAGAAGGAATAAAAAAAGGTTTCCTCTCTCAGGAAAAAAAGGAACTCCGCCTCTTGGAGAAAAAAAGGAACTCCACCTTTTGGAGAAAAAAAGGAACTCCACCTCTTGGACAATTCACTATGACGAGAGTAGCTACTACTGAAGTCTATGTCTAGTACTAATTGTAGGGCCCAACCGTAGCACATTATTTACAAGTAGTACTAATTAGTACAGTACAATATCACTCTTTGCAGGTGCCTAGAAGGAAAAAAAATAAAGCTCTGCAGGTAATAAATGACCATGGCAATTTCCAAGATACACAATCTTTTGCTTATTCATTTTGATCTGGGCGACAGTCGGAGGATAGAGGAGTACTAGCTGCTTCGTGTCTTGAGCCATTGAGCTAGAGTAGAAATTTGGATATCTAAAAACCTGAATTGTCCTGTCAAACCAATGCTCGTTGCATGCAGCATCACGAAACAGACCTACTTCACTACTTTACTACGCGTCCGAAAAACTAGGAGTACAAGAAGTACTAGTACACTAATGTTACACAGAGAGTTTTTTTGAATGGACACAGAGAGTTCCACATTCATCTTGTAGCGCTAAAAGCAGAAGTTGTGCCAATATATAAATGTAGTAGTCACGTCCAAGTTGCCTTATAGGGAAAAAAAGTACGATGATCTACAAGATCTATCTATTTGTGTACTCCTATTTGTGTATACTAGTAGTACTACTACGTACTCAGGAATGGTACGAGCGTGTGGTCCACTAGTGCGCCTCTGTACGTAGGGTAATCCAGTACAGAGTAGATCGCCACCGCATGGTCGATTGATTATTATGCATTGGTCCATGCTCTAGTCGTGGGCACGTGCCGTAGCAGTAAAAAAATTATGAAAAATAGAATACTCATAAATAATTACTCCCTCCATCCTAAAATAGTAGTTACTGACTTGGCTTTGTCGAGATGTATTTCCACGCATTTTAGTACTTAGATGCTCCCTCATTTCCAAATTAGAAAGCATACTAGGTTCTGTCGAAGTCAATATTTATAAAGTTTGATTAACTATATGTACAAACATACTAACTTACATAATGCCAAACACATATAATATGAAAACATGGTTTGTGATGATTCTGATAATATTGAGTTGATGTCGTAGATGTCCATATTATTTTCTAGATATTTAGGCTAAATTCTAGGGCAGCCTATCCTGCACGCTGGACCCACGTCGATGCGTCGTCCACACCAGCGCAATTTTGACGGCAATCTTGGTTCAAGACATAAATCAAGTCGAATTGATAAGTTTGGGCATAAAATTCTGTAATCACTGAGTTAGATGACTAAAATCGAAGCACCGTAAGAACGGTTAGTGTGTTTATCTATGGTCCATGTCATAGGTGTGAAAAATTACATAAAAGTCATACTAAACCCCTAAATACTCCATAATAGCATTAGCAGCAAACTTAGTTTACATCCAACATGCATCCTTCCTAGTACCAAAAGAGAACCTACATACGACTACTAGTAGTAAACTAGAGTAGTAAAATAGTACTACTAGCAGTACTATTTATCTGCTAATACACCATTACAGTCTTGATCATCAGCCATAGTTTAAGATCATTTTTTCCCATCGATGAAAATCCAGAAAGATACATGAGTGGACTGTCCAACCTTCATCACGAACCACGACGGCACCCCGAGGTACGTACTGAGCTTGTCGGACGGGAGGTTGGCCGGCGACGAGCTGCTCATCAGCTCGATTACCATATTAAGGCTCTCGACCATCGACAAGTCCGCCAACCCCGGCGGGCCAGGCGCACATAGTTTTACTGTGTACCGCGGTCACAAGCACCTGTCCTGCCTGATGCACACCAAGGACACGACGGCGGCCGGGTCGAGCGTGCTGATGGTCATACCGAACACGGCACCGTCATCCCCATAGAGGAAGTGCGTGAATCCCCTCGTGCTTGTTGGTAGTGGAGTCGGGATGAGGCAAAAGAAGGCGCTGCCGTAGATGGCCCTAGTTACTATGATCCCGTGGGCCTCCTTCATGTGGGGAAGGAGCCCTGCTGGCAAGGCAATGAAATCACAAACGGAATCAATGTAGGAGCACGGGCCGTGCGAGCATGCGATCTTGTTCTCATCGAGCTTGTCGAAGGCGACCAAGCAAAAGCAGCCGCCGTAGGGGCACTCAATCATCACCTCAGACTAGACGGTGTGCATAGCAGCCGGCTCACGGTCGAATCCACCGACGCGGTACACGAACTTGTGGGAGTGGTTATAGAGTGAAGATCGGCGAGCCAACGTAGTGCCCGCCGGCCAGAAACCCGGGTTGGGTGGGTATACTAGAGAGTATACTGATTAAGTTTCCTACTGTCTGGTACGATTCTATAGGAATACGCTAGGCATGGGCGCACTGGCGGTAGATGCACTTGGCCACTTTTTTCTTAGACAGTGCCCCACACGTTGTACATGCTTTGTCAAAACAAAAAGGCTGCAGAAAGTTGACAGGTGAGTAATAAAGCAGGTGTCACGCTGTACTGTACCAGACAGTACAGTACAAACAGAGGGAGAGACCGAGGCAAGAAGATCCAGGTGAGTGAGAGGCAAGAAGATCTACTCTTGGAGAGAGATGAAAAGCATGCGGCCTGCTGCAGGGTGTACAATGCTGTGGGAGAGAGACCGAGGACTGCATGCATGTCTTCGACACCAACCTGTAATTAACTATTTTGGTCTTATCAAATTTAAATGGTAATAGTAGTAGTACTACATCTTACAACAAATCAGACAAACCAGTACTGCATTTATTAGTGGTACTTTTTTTTGAGAAATTATAATTAGTAGTAGTACTTAGATATGTGAAAAACCAATACAAGTTACTACTCCAATAGAGAGTACGATCACTCTGTTTTATGGATTCTTTTTTATTATATGTACTATTAGTAAAAGCTAGAATGTAGATTGTTTCAGAACAAATTTTGGCTCTACAATATCTAGCATACGCGCTAACCTTAAAAGACACTTCATTGCCTAGTTTCAGGAATCTTGTGCTTAATACATGGACTTGGATGTAATTTTCATTTTTATGAGGTCCTTGATGTAACTTGTACTTCCATCGACTGCGTGTTAACTAATAAAGCACCACGCTACCTACCACGATTAAAAAATAATTACACTGCCCCGATTATCAGACAAAGTGGAACATGGTTTCTTATAATTCCAAAATTTTAAGAAATAGGATGTTTCAAACTTCCCAGCTAACTTTGCACACTTTAGTGACTTTTTGCCAATTTAACAAAATTAGGTCAAACATTTGCTACACAAGTTAGGGTAATTGATTGCTATTGAATTAAATATATTTTTAGAGGTAGATGGGTGATGTAGTAAACAATGTCGTCCGTGTTAGTTTTCAACTATCATGAAAGAACATTTAATTCTCAATTTTTCGAGTGATGACGAGATTGTTCTTTTATGTAAAGAAACTCCGAAGAATATGGATTTGAATACCAGAAGACAAGTTTTTAGACATAAAGAGTGGACCAACATGTTGTGCTGACGATACCCATGTTTTATGAGCTTTCAAACTTCCAAGCTAACTCCGCCAGCTTGAATGACTTTATGCCAATTATTTATCGAATTTAGGTCAAATTTGAACTACAATTAAATTGTAGGTTGCTTTGAAAGTTTTATGAAACCTCTTTTGGAGGTACCTATTCAGGGACAATTAATATATCATAAACCACCAAGAGTTTTGACGACACGTTCAACTTCATGCTAAGATTTTGCATCTTGACAGTTTAACAAAATTAGGTCAAACTTGAGCTACAAGTAAGCGCGAAAGATCGCTCTTCAATTAATATTTGTTGATATTTGAATGACTTCCTAGCTAACTCTGCCCATTTGAATGACTTTATGTCGATTTATCGAAATTAGGTCAAATTTGAAACTACAAGTAAATTGTAGGTTGCTTTGAAAGTTCTACGAAAAAGCTTTTGGGGGGCACCCATCGAGGGGTCACAATCAATATGTCAGAAACCACCGAGAGTTTTGACGATAGTTTTAACTTTTTCCTAAGATTTTGCATCTTGACTATTTAACGAAATTAGGTCAAACTTGATCTACAAGCAAGTAAGCGCGATAGATTTCTTTTGAATTAAATGTCTTTTCTAGGATAGATGGGTGCATCTTCTTGTAGTAAACAATGCTGTCAGTGTGAGTTTCCAACTATCGGGAAATAACATTCTCAATTTTTCGAGTTATATCGAGATTATTCTCTCCTGTAAAGGAAGTCTGAAGAATAAGGATCTAAATGCCACAAGCCAAGTTTTCGCACATATATAGTAGACCAACATATTGTACTTATGATTTCCCTTGTTTTATGAGTTCTCAAACTTCTTATAGCTTATCGCTCTGCCCGCTTGACTGACTTTATATGTCGATTGATCAAAATTAGGTCAAATTTGATCTATATACTACAAGTTTTGTAGGTTGCTATGAAAGTTATACGAAAAAGCTTTTGGAGGTACCCATCGGGGGTTCACAATCAATATATGAGAAACAACCGAGAGTTTTAACAACTGGTTTGACTTTATGCTAAGATTTTGCATCATGACACTATTTAACAAAATTGGGTCAGACTTGAGCTACAAAGTAAGTGTGATAGATTGCTCTTGAAATATATGAATTTTTAGAGGTAGATGGGTGTATTTTCCTGTAGTAAATAATGTCGTCGGTGTGATTTTCCAACTATCAAGAAATAACGTTCAATTCTCAATTTTCGAGTGATGACGAGCGAGGTTATTCTTTTCCGTAAAGAAATGTCCAAAGAATATTGGATCTGAATGCCAGAAGCCAAGTTTACCGACATATATCGTGGACTAACATGTTGTAGCAACGATTCCCATGTTTTATTAGTTTGCAAACTTCCTAGCTAACTCTGCCCATTTGACCGAATGACTTTATGTCGATTTATAAAAATTCAGTCAAATTTTGAACTTCAAGTACATTATAGGTTGCTTTGGTAGTTTTACAAAAAAACTTTTGGAGGTACCCATCGACGGGTCACAATTAATATATCATAAAACACCGAAAGTTTTGACGATAGGATCAACTTCTTGCTAAGATTTTGCATCGTGACAATTTAACGTAATTAGGTCAAACCTGATCTATAAGTAATTAAGCGCGATAGATTGGTCTTGAAATTAAATGTATTTTCAGAGGTAGATCGGTGTATCTTGTTGTAGTAAACAATGTCGTCAGTGTGAGTTTCCAACTATCAGGAAAGAACATTCAATTCTACAATTTCCTAGTGAAGACGAGCGACGTTACTAGCTGTTCTTTTTCGTAAAGAGAAGTCCAAAGAATATTGGATGTGGATGCCACAACCCAAGTTGACAGACATATATAGTCGATGGAAAACATGTTGTACTTGCGATTCCCATGTTTTATGAGCTTTAAAACTTCCTAGCTAACTCTACCCATTTTAATGACTTTAAGTTGATTTATCGAAATTAGGTCAAATGTGAAACTACAAGTAAATTGTAGGTTTTGCTTTTTAACTTTTATGAAAAAGCTTTTAATTTGGAGGTACCCATCGAGGGGTCACAATTAATATATCTGAAAACAACAAGAGTTTTGACGATAGGTTCAACTTCCTGCTAAGATTTTGCATCTTGACAATTTAACAAAATTAATTAGGTCAAACTTGAGCTACAAGTAAGCGCGATAGATAGCTCTTGAATTAAATGTCATTTTAGAGGTAGATGGGTGCATTTTCTAGTAGTAAGCAGTGCTATGGGTGTGAGTGTCCAACTACCAAGAAAGAACATTGAATTCTATGTTTTCCGAGTGAAGACGAATGAGGTTAGTTGTTGTTTTCTGTAAAGAAAAGTCCAAAGAATATTGGATGTGGATGCCACAAGCCAAGTTGACAGACAGACACACACACACATATATATATAGTGGATCGACAACATGTTGTACTTGCGATTCCCATGTTTTATGGGTTTTGAAGATTTCTATAGCTAACCCCGCACATTTGAATAACTTTATGTCGATATCTCGAAATTAGGTCAAATTTGAAACTACAAGTAAATTGTAGGTTTTGCTTTGATAGATTTATGAAAAAGCTTTTGGACGTATCCATCGAGGGTTCAAAATTAATATACCAGAAACCGGCAAGAGTTTCGACGATAGGTTCAACTTCTTGCTAAGACTTTGCATATTGGTAATTTAACGAAATTAGGTCAAACTTGAGCTAGCTACAAGTAAATGCCATAGATTGCTCTTGAATTAAATGTCTTTTCATAGGTATATCATCGGTGCATCTTCCTGTAGTATATAGTGTCGTCGGTGTGAGTTTCCAACTATGAAGAAAGAACATTCAATTCTACATTTTCTGAGTGACGAATACGAGCGAGGTTTTTTTTTGTCTAAAGAAAAGTCCGAAGAATATTGGATCTGAATGCCACAAGCCAAGTTTACATACATATATATTGGACCAACATGTTGTACCAATGATTCCCATGTTTTATGAGTTCTCAAACTTCCTAGCTAACTCTGCCCATTAGAATGACTTTATGTCGATTTATCGAAATTAGGTAAAATTTGAAACTACAAGTACTAGTAAATTGCACGTGCCCTTTACGTGAGACTCGGAAAATAGACATATGGCATATCATCACTATATAAAATTATAATAGGCAAAGCGGAAAAAATATAATAGGTAAAATTTGAACTACTACAAGTAAACCATGTAGGTTGCTTTGAAAGTTTTACGAAAAAGATCTTAGAGGTACCCATCGGAGGGTGCGTGCATGGGGAGGGGGGAATTAATATACTATCAGGAACCAAAAGAGAGTTGTAATGGAAGGTTCATATTCTAGCTAAGATTTTGCGTCTTGATAGGTTAATGAAATTAGGTCAAACTTGACCCAGAACTAAGTGCGATAGATTGGTCTTGTATTTAATGAAATTAGGTCAAACTTGAAGTACATGTAATAAATTGTATGTTGCATTGAAATTTTTATGAAAAAAGCTTTTGGAGGTACCCATCGAGCGGTTAATTAATATATCAGAAACCACAAAGATTTTTGATGAGTGGTTCGACTTCTAGCTAGGATTTTGCATCATGAAAATTTTGAACACCTTTTGAAAACGATCACATGAAATAGGGAGAGAGGATAAATGATATTTCTACTCTCTATGGGCAACCCACAAGCTTGGGGTGCACGTTAGGCTTAGAGATAACTTTATTTTTTCCACTATGTATAAGGTGAACCTTAGCAGATGCCACATAGTAGGCCAGTTTTTTTTGAACGGGTAGTAGGCCATATTAAGGTGTGATTTTTTACACAATGCGGGAGTAGTATATTTCTTTGCTTAGACATATGGTCACCTCTGTCCACGCACTATACATGCTGAGAGAATAAAACATTGGTAGGGGAAGAGGGCAGCGGCAAAGAGAAGTTGAAGGCGGTTCCATGTCAGGGCAAAGTTATGATGGGTTTCTGACACGAGATACTCCTGCGGCCTTACAGTGTACACTCTACTAGTAGTAAATTTCAGGACCTATGCACGCAAAACTCGTGTGTTTTCTCTCTCCTTCCCTATGCTCCATCTCTCCTCCCCTTTCCCCTCGCGGACCGGTTTGGCTAATCTCTCTCCCCTTGTCCACCGCGTGGCGCTGCGCACGTGTGCCTTGGTACGGCGACTCTATGTCTCTGGCGTGTTCGGTAGCCGCGCGTTGGTGCGGAGTAGGGACGAGGAGTACATAGGAAGGAAACCACTTTGGTCCTTGGCGGCAAAAAAATTCAAACTTTTCTGGTTTTCGAAATTTTCACTTGCTTGCCAAACATCGGGAGGGAAGGTTATCCAAAAGATCAGCTATTCACACTTCTTATCTTATCTTTATCTTGTCTTATCTCTTACAATACCATACCATACCACTATATAGTGTACGGATAACTTCGAACACTGACCATCGGATCAAGACCAGCAAATCCAAACATTGCTAACCGTTGGATCTTCTTTTCCATTCTTAGCATCTACAAAGATTCTACTGATAGTCTTTAGCACGATGAACGCTAGTATGCGCAAACCTCAAAAAACACACTTCGTTGCTGAGTTTCAGGGTCCTTGTGCTACATGCATGGACCTGGGTGCAATTTTCATTTTTATCAGGTCCTTGATGTAACTTGTACTTCCACCGACCGTGTTAACTCTCAAGCACCTCACTCCTACGAGACCTACCTCGGTTAAAAGAAAATGCAACTTCCCCAATTATCAAACAAACTAGACCACAGTTTCTTATACGTAATACCCAAGTTTTTAGTACTAGGATTTTTCAAACTTCCTAGCTAACTTCGCACACTTCAGTGACTTCTTGTCGATTAAAGAAATTAAGTCAAACTTGAGCTACAAGTAAGCGCGCTAGATTTCTCTTGAATTAAATGTATTTTTGGAGGTAGATGGGTGCATCTTCTTGTAGTAAACAATGTCGTCAGTGTGAGTTTCCAACTATTAGGAAAGAACATTCAAGTCTACATTTTCCGAGTGAAGATGAGTGACGCTACTAGTTGTTATTTTTCGTAAA
The DNA here is from genome assembly GCA_910589775.1 of Avena eriantha. NCBI lineage: Eukaryota > Viridiplantae > Streptophyta > Magnoliopsida > Poales > Poaceae > Avena > Avena eriantha. The sequence goes on from OU342746.1 coordinate 39,181,866, forward strand.
TATAAGTCCAAAGATTATTGGATGTGGATGCCGCAAGCTAAGTTAACAAACATACATGTTGTACTTGCGATTCCCATGTTTTATGAGCTTTCAAACTTCCTAGCTAACTCTGCCCATTTTAATGACTTTAAGTCGATTTATCGAAATTAGGTCAAATTTAAAACTACAAGTAAATTGTAGGTTTGGCTTTTAACTTTTATGAAAAAGCTTTTAATTTGGAGGTTCCCATCGAGGGGTCACAATTAATATATCTGAAAACAGTAAGAGTTTTGACGATAGGTTCAACTTCCTGCTAAGATTTTACATCTTGACAATTTAACAAAATTAATTAGGTCAAACTTGAGATACAAGTAAGCGCGATAGATAGCTCTTGAATTAAATATCATTTTAGAGGTAGATGGGTGCATTTTCTAGTAGTAAGCAGTGTCGTGGGTGTGAGTGTTCAGCTACCAGGAAAGAACATTGAATTCCATGTTTTCCGAGTGAATACGAACAAGGTTAGTTGTTGTTTTCCGTAAAGAAAATTCCAAAGAATATTGGATGTGGATGCCACAAGCCAAGTTGACAGACACACACACACATATATATATATAGTGGATCGACAACATGTTGTACTTGCAATTCCCATGTTTGATGGGTTTTGAAGCTTCCTATAGCTAACCCCGCGCATTTGAATAACTTTATGTCGATATCTCGGAATTATAGGTCAAATTTGAAACTACAAGTAAATTGTAGGTTTTGCTTTGATAGATTTATGAAAAAGCTTTTGGACGTAACCATCGAGGGTTCAAAATTAATATACCAGAAACCAACGAAAGTTTTGACGATAGGTTCAACTTCTTGCTAAGAGTTTGCATATTGGTAATTTAACGAAATTAGGTCAAACTTGAGCTAGCTACAAGTAAACTCCATAGACTGCTCTTGAATTAAATGTATTTTCATAGGTAGATCATCGGTCATCTTCTTGTAGTAACCAGTGTCGTCCGTGTGAGTTTCCAACTATCAAGACAGAACATTCAATTCTACATTTTACGAGTGAAGAATACGAGCGAGGTTGTTCTTTTTCCTAAAGAAAAGTCCAAAGAATATTGGATCTGAATGCCACAAGACAAGTTTACATACATATATATTGGACCAACATGTTGTACCAACGATTCCCATGTTTTATGAGTTTTCAAACTTCCTAGCTAACTCTGCCCATTAGAATGACTTTATGTCGATTTATCGAAATTAGGTCAAATTTGAAACTACAAGTACTAGTAAATTTCATGTGCCCTACACGTGAGACTCGAAAAATAGACATCTAGCATATCATCACGATATAAAATTATAATAGGCAAAGCGGAAAAATATAATAGGTAAAATTTGAACTACTACAAGTAAACCGTGTAGGTTGCTTTGAAAGTTTTACGAAAAAGCTCTTAGAGGTACCCATCGGAGGGGGCGCGCGTGGGGGTAGGGGGGAATTAATATACTATCAGGAACCAAAAGAGAGTTCTGATGATAGGTTCATCTTCTTGCTAAGAATTTGCGTCTTGACAATTTAATGAAATTAGGTCAAACTTGACCTACAACTAAGTGCGATAGATTGCTCTTGAATTTAATGAAATTAGGTCAAACTTGAACTACAAGTAAGAAATTGTAGGTTGCTTTGAAACTTTTATGAAAAAATATTTTGGAGGTACCCATCAAGCGATTAATTAATATATCATAAACCATAGAGAGTTTTGATGAGTGGTTTGACTTCTAGCTAAGACTTTGCATAATGAAAATTTTGAACACCTTTTGAAAACGATCCCGCGCATCCAGTCATATTTCGTGCCCCAAATTTCAGATACTTCGAAATTCCCATTCGACCCCTATTAAATTCGGTAGGTGGGGGGCTTCACTCTTAATTTTCCCAGTATAGTGCTAGCAGTTCCTAAACCAAACCCCCTCCCCCTCTCTTTCCTCCGCTGCACTTTAGCCGGCGTACCCGCACACCTGATCTGCTTAACGAACCCTCTTGTCCGGCGCGCTGATCATATCATTGACCGCCTAGGATCTGCTCCACGAACGCCGTGGTCTAGCGTTCTGATCGTATCCTCGCCCGCCCAAGATCTGCTTCCTTGTCGTCGACACCCACTACGACAGTAGCACCTTCGGCGACCTCGAGTGACCCGTGAGGATGTGGAGGGGGCCTAGACGCCGCCCCGGCCGAGGTAAAACTAGATCTCCCTACGCGATTTGTTTGTTGGCAATGTACTATATTCGTGCTAAATTTCCTAACTAACAGGTTCGTTACTTGATATACACCTGTTATGTACTCCCTATGTTTCAAAATATAAGATGCTTTAGCTTTGTGAAAGAAGTGTATCCAGAGTCACTTTAGTGTGTAGGTTCACTCCAAACCTAGATGAACCTACAGAATAAAAGAGATCTATATCTTTTCACAAAGCTAAAACATCTTATATTTTGAAACGGATGGAGTACTAAATTAACCCATTGTGGTTACGCTTAAACCCCATGCATTGAACTGTTTTTATATACTGCACTATTTCTTTGTGAATTATTAGTCACTTAACATATACATGAGATATGGTTATATAATATCTCTCTCATTCGCTGATTTACGAACTATAGTATTTCCATCGTGTTATTGTCCTGCTATCCTATACTACACGTTTACACACGTCATACTATTTGACCATTATGTACTGTCGTTTTGATCTCTCTTAACCTGTGGCTCAAACTGTTTGCCGTTATTATGCAAGGAGCAGCCTCATTTTACACACAATATCATAGAGTGAATGGCTCCTATAATCTCATAAGACCCCATCACTTTTGTTTCACTTCATGCCAATGTATATCATGTTGGAACCTGTTTGTATTTACAGTTGGCCTTACCTTTATGTAGAGGAGCAATAATGGAGTACAAACTCCGCCCGTCCACACGAGCCGCCATAGATCTCGTGTAACACCTACCATAAGGCCCCCCACCCGAAGTTTGGTCCTTGCCACATTTTTTATTTGCTTAAGTTTACCATTTGTATTTCTTGTTTTCATATTTTTTGCCAAAAATTAGCGTCCAACATTTTAGCCCCACTATGGTATGCTTTTGTTCCATGTGCTTAGTTCAATTTCCTAGATATGGAGAGGCTGGGTGTATTGCATCTGAATTTTCTCATAATAAGAACAAGGCCACACTAGAGATAAGATCCACACATGTATCACAAGGAACTCTGTGCAGTCCATCTCACTCTTGTATCTACTTTGTATCATAGTTAAATGAACTAGCTATTTTAATACAAGGCACTTGATGGTTCAGTTTGTTGTTCTCAGGCCGCCGAAGCGTTGAAATTATCTGGCTAGCATATTCGAGGCTCACAATTGATGTGTTTTTATTGGCTGGGTTACTCTTTTTTTGACTATGATTAAATCAGTGGATGCCCTCCAAGATGCCCGAGATATTGTTGAGCAAGAAGCCTACAAAACAGATTCAGTAATCACCATAGCACGCAAAGACTTATATGAATTGCAAAACAGGCAAGCCTTAACGCAGAACATACTTAATAATCTCATCTGCAGCTCTCATGGGAATCTAGTTGTTACATGTCTCGGGATGCAAGCTACATAGAGACCTTTTCTGTAACACGAGTTATGGTGTTTTTTTAGTTGTCTGGACTCTGCTGTAACTTTTATGCTTCATTTTATTACTATCAAGTTTACTGAGGATTGTAATAATCTACCATAATTTCCAGTTGTAAGTTGTTTGAGGATTGTTGCAAACTAAGCATCTATCAGAATTACTACACACACATGAAAAAATAGTGAAATTGTAAGAGGTACAACACACGATCAACCGAAACAGGGAGAATGCCCATTGTATTACACGGGCACCATAGAACATGCAAAATTCATAGCCGGTCACTCAACAAAGTGAACACATAAAGAGTAGCCCTGAAGAGAATACATTAGGAGCAGACCGACACAAAACATCAATCTGATGGATAGCCGTCGTAGTAATCGTAGTGGGTGGTACCATGCTCGCCATATGGTGGCACCATCTGCAGCTCAGAATGCTTGACGATTCTGCAATACTCCGCAACCAATTGATTGAGTTTGAAAGGATGGTCATTCGATAATCCTCCAACTCCATACCCATATACAACGCTTGGATCCTCTTCCCACGCAAGAGCCTCAAAGTTGTAAGATCTAATCTCGGATAGATCCACATAGTATATGCTGCCAGCCTGCACCGTGGGTACCCTGGTGCTGTCGACGCAGACACATCGATTCTCAGCAACAAAGAGAGCACGACTTCCGATGCCTCTAACCGGCTGAAGGAAACGTTTCTGGGTATCAACCCGGTAAACAACCGGCCTGCCGCCGTAGACCAGTCCACTCACAACGAACAACAACTCCCTGTTGGACTCGACGAGGTAAAAATGATTCTCTGGGAACTGGCAGCCCGAAACAGGGCCTGCAACACTGGGATGCATCTCTAGGGTTCGTGCGGAGCGCTAGAGCTACACATCTCCATGAGCAGCATCACACATAGTCGAGAGGACAGACCCGTATCAGTCTACGACAAAAACATCACCGGCGTAAGAGGTCATGCTCCGGAGTTCCACGATCATACGACGAGTACCACCCTTCACCAAAGACCGGGCGACTCCCTTCCTCTATGCTCTCATCCGCCCACCGAATGGTGGTGTTCTGATTGTTTGATGTAAACACCATCAACGACGGGAAAATCGTCACAACGACAGAAGCCAGCCTCTCGGTCGGTATCTCCGCCCTCAGGCACTTCATAGCACCCGAGAAGGGGTTGTACAACCGGCTCTTGTAAGGCTGCACCCTCTGTCCAAGCACAAGGAGGTTGCCGGTTGTGCTACCGATATAAAAATACCTTCCAGAGATAGAGGGAGGAGAAACAGAGATTCAGTCAAGGTAAACAGACTGAATTCAATCAAGGTAAACCATGGAGCAAAACCTTGGGCAACAAGTGGACGAAGAAACAGAACTTGAAAAAGAGATAGTATAGGATGTGAATGCAAAAAATGGATCGCATATATACAGATGAATATAGAGAAAGCACCTGCGAATAACCCGGCTAATCTTCTTCTCAAGGTGGCAGCCAGTTCTCATGTTCAACAGTGATGGCGACGTCTTCTACCCGATACTCCTCCGACAACTGGTGCTCTAGAACAATCCAGTTGGCTGGCATAAAGCGCTCCTCCGTGAAGACGCGCCAGGCGCTGCAGACTGCCCGAAAGGCAGCGTAGTAGTCGAAGTCGTCAGTTGAAAGGAAGATGTCACCTATCTTTTGGACGAGTCCCTAAGGGAGACCAGCCCATGGTGAGTCCTCCTGCTTCTTGCCAGCCATGGATGATGGCGTTCGTGTGGTCTTGGTCCCACCGACTGGCACAGGAAGCGGTTCCAGAGACACACATTTAAACAAAGGCCTGGGAAAGCGTGAATCATGTGGAAACGAGACGACGACATGCACACAGCAACCGCAAGCGTGTTTCATCAAACTAGCACGGGCATGCGCATGCACACACGCACTAATTACGGTACAATGGTCGTGCGCACACTAGCTTTACGACTCCTGGGAGCACGCGAGTGTGTAGGTGTAGGATGATACTAGTAGTAGTAGTATCATAACCTCATTGTATTTAATTATCCCAAAATATAAGAAGAAAACCTGCGCTCCTTGGTCCTCAGGGCACACGCAAACGGAAGGCATTTTGCATTTTTTGCATGGCATTTTCCATTTTTCAATTTTGCATTTTGGCTGTGCCCTTGCAAACTCATGTTCTCTCAATAGCACGGTTGTTAATTATTGAGGTATATATGTTTTTAGTCCCACAACTTGCACCGCGGGAGAGTTTTAGTACCACATCTTGAAAAGTGAGCAACACTAGACCGACAACTTGTAACTAGGAACATTTTAGTCCAATTCAATCAAATTTCTGTGATTTTGTCCGAATTTGTCGTAACTAATTCTGGAAGTGACATGTGGCAACATAATTTTTGCAAAATGTCCCCTTTGTATTTTCTGCCTGCCAGTTGTGACCTTGGTACGACTTGTCAGGAGGATCTGAATAAGAAAACAAATAAGAAAAACTACCAATGCATTGTAGGGTATCGAACTCTACTGAAGAAATCAACCTTGCCACTACAACATGCATACAAAAGTGATTAACTAAAGAGTGCTTTGGCTGATGTGTTCTTTATTTTGGGTATTCAAAAATATGTGTTCTGGGGTACAATAACAACACAACTTTATTCCTTTTCATTTTTGCGAATAAGAAAAAACTCAAGTTTATTCTAGACACTACAGCTATCTACTAGGTTAACGGCAAAGCTATACAATTGATGTTATGGACCGTGCCAACATAGATGTGAGAATTTTTTGCGTTCGTGTGTGCTTTTTTATTGTATAAATAATTACTTCCCCCCAAGTACTCCTTGTCTGGTATAATTACGTCATCTCAAGTACTCCTCGTCTCACATGAGTAGTCATGGGCATCTACCGGCATAGTGGCTTGTGGGTGTGTGTGTGTGTGTGTCGTTGTACAAAAGTGTTAAGTTCGAATCCATTCTCCTCTTAGAGATTTAACTATTTTATTTGTACGTCTATTAACAAGTGGCCCACTTATCAGTCCGCATAGGGACACAAATGACATCAAAAATATAGAGGGGTCATTTTCAAAAAATCAACGTCATTTTTGGACAAATTAAGTCAAATTCACTAAAATTCCATTAAATTGGACTAAAATGCTCTCGAGATATAAGTTTAGGGACTAGTATTGTTCATTTTTTAATATGTGGGACTAAAACACTCTCGCAGTGCAAGATGCGGGACTAAAGGTGTATATACCTCTTAATTATTTTACAGCCTCAATTGCTACGCCAGAGGACCAATTAATGCTCCTAATTTTTCTCAATTACTCCTCTAGTTGACCGTAAAATATGAACCACCATGTCGTGTAATACTCCTGGCCGATGATGTTGTTAAAACGGGAGTGCATCCATTGGCTTGCATGTTTTCAATTAGATGCGGTTGCCACGAGCATTGAATGGATTTTAGGATTACTACTGCATGCAATCACTAGCTATAAAGCGAGTAGGTGAAGTTAATTCTCTGAACTAGTACTACTCCGGCTTAGTAATACTGAACACAGGGAGTACCTCGAGTGTGGTTATATGGATGATCAGTTGATGTGACTCTCGGCCATGAATTCCTGACCATATAGCCGTACGTTCTACCATCTTTTTACTACTACTACTAGTAGTACATGGACGCTAGCAAAATTCAAAATCTCAATCGAGCGGAAAAATCACACACAACGACTTCGAAGCGTTTCCCGCCTAACCGTTTCAAAAACTTTGAGCCAAAATCTCCCACCTAGGGAGTACCATTTTTATATTATTATTATCAGATGGGCGCTTGTCAAATTCGAAATCTCAATCGAGCGGCAAAACCACACACCTACTTTGAAGCATTTTCCGCTCCTCCATTTCAAAAACTTTGAGGCAAAATCTCCCACCGGGGCTGTACCATTTTTGTATTATTATCATATGGGTGCTTGTCAAATTCGAAATCTCAATCGAGCGGCTAAACCATACACTAACTTTGAAGCATTTCCCGTTCCTCAGTTTCAAAAACTTTGAGGCAAAATATCCCACCGGGGCACTACCATTTTTATATTATTATTAGATGGACGATCGCCAAATTCAATATCTCAATCAAGTGGCAAAATCACACACCAATTTTGAAGCATTTCCTACCCCTCAATTTCAAAAACTTTTGACTTCAAAATTCCGATTCTACATAGTGTTCTGACTCCCTATGGGCAAGCTAAAGTCGGTAGCTTGGGGGCACGATCGTAATTTATATTTCTGTTTGCCTCCTTAGTACGGATTCGCCCAAATTTTTCCCGCTGGTCCTTCCAAAAATCCCAGCCCCTCTCTCCCATGCCCTCACCTCCACGACCAAGACGCACACCAGCCGGCGGAAATTCCACGGCGGTTGGACCCGCTTGAGCGGTGGTCTCGTGCACCGCCGCGGAGCCGCTTCACCGATGCTCACCCACCGGATCTGGTTCAACGGGTTTCTCTGCCATTGCACCAGAGCTGCGGTGTCGTTCATCATGTTGATGGCGTCATCGACCGCCCAAGCTCTACTTCCCGGCAGCCGAAAGCTACCCAACCATACCGGATCCGCTTCACCGGTGTACACCGGACGTGATCTAGTTCTGGGAGTTCCATGTCCACCGCTCTAGACCAGCTGCTCTGCCATCGCCATTCACTGCACTGGATCTGCCTCAGCGATGCTCTCGTCCACCACGCTCAAGCCGTCATTGACCGCCCAAGATCTGCCTCTTCGACGCCAACAACCACCGCAACCGCAACACCCTCGGTGACCTGGACGTCACCCACACGGTACCGACGATGCTTAGACGCCTCTTCGACCAAGGTTAACCAAATCTGCAACCCATTTTTGTTTTGTCAGCAGTATAGCAGGTTCAAGCCTGTCGTAGTGAACTGCATTTTTGTCATCGTGCTCGTACATACACGTTAGTGGGCATGCCTGTTCTTCGTGCTAGTACATACAAGGTCATTAGACATGTTGGTTTGCATGCGTTGCTCTACAAATTTAAAGTCATGGACATGTCTATTATTTTGTCATACACATGTTCTTAGCTAGTCCATACAACAGTAATTTCCTGCTACTGTGTAATTCTTGCAAAATCTGAAGTTAGCGAAAAATATTAGTGTGGATTCCTTGCTCTACAGTTGTTGAATCTATTTGTTTCGTCCTGAGATCAGTTCCTGCTATTATTTTCCCCTTGGCGTCATTCGGCTATCCTGTAGTAGCCGTTTAAAATCTTCGTACTAATTCAATTATAATTGTGTTGTTGCCATCTGCTTCTTCAAAAGCTGCATCACTAACTATTTCCTTTTTCTTGCATATAGCTCAAAATGGAACAATGAACATGTTGGTTTGCATAGCCTATTCTACAGGTTCACAAGGGATGCCATTAATTCCTTATCTGGTGCTTGTTCGTCCTGACAACGGCATAACTATCCTCTACTATGTAGTTCACTCGTGGTTTGCATTCCTTCTCTAGACGTTCTCCTATGATGCCATTATAATTTCTATATGGTTGATTCTTAGCTATGACAGCAACTACATGCCATTGTGTAGCTCACCACAAATTCTGAGTCACCCAACGACTATGCATTCCAGCAGATGCCACTGCTTCCATATATATTTGCTGAAATGACCTCGCTTGTTTATATTTGCTGAAATTCTAAGAAACATGTTGTTTGATTGCTCATTTCAGTCTAGGCACACTTGTCTATGCTTGTTTGTGCTTCTCTACAGGTTCACGAGTGACACCATTATATCTTGCATCTAGTTCTGAGTCTGGTTCGTCCTAAGTGACGACATAACTATCCTCTACAATATATAGTTCATTCGTGGTTTGCATTCCTGCTCTACAATTTCTCGTATGATGTGATTATAATTTCTATCTGGTTCATTCTTCGCTATGACAGCAACTGCATGCCATTTTGTGTCTCAGCGCAAATTCTGAGTCACCCGACATCTCTTGCATTTTAGGGTATAGAACTGCTTCCATATATTTTTGTTGAAATGACCTGGCTAGTTTATTTTTGCTGAAATTCTAAGCCACACACACACATTTTTTGATTGCTCGTTTCACGGTAGGCACACTTGTTTAATGGATGCTTGCTTGTCTTGTTTGTTTGACGTGTTGGTCAATAATTGAACCATTGACCAGTTGTAAACTCCATATCATAGCTCCTGTCATATCAGTCAAATGAGTAGTTTGTCTTGTTTGATGTATTAACTTGTTATTACTTAGTTTCAAGGTGCAATTATTGCTATTGCCACCAAAGAGGGGGCAGCAAGATCATGTCTCCTCCAATGTAGCTGTCACACTCAAAGGAAGATGCAGGTGATCAATTGAGGACTCTGCTATCAACTTTATTGTCAACTAAAATGCCGACTTTTCTTTCCCTTGATTTGATAATATGTAATAATTTTAAGAAGTTTGCAACTGATGTAATATCTAGATAACTCGCGTAGGCCATGTATGCATTTAGTTGACACCGTCCACATATGCGGTAGTCGTTACGGTAATTACGCAAGGCAGGTCGATTAGGCAACAATACCGTGCTTTGTTATTGGCATGTCGTGTATTCGACCGACGATGAACAGTAAAAAATGCTGGATTATATAAACATTTTATGATATTGTTATGGGCTTCAGAAAAGACCGAAACTATAAAAGCCCGTAAAAGTAATGGGCCGATCAAAATGTTGTAACTGGACATAACAGTAACAGGCCGTAAGAGTAACATGTCATAACTGTAACAGGCCATAACAGTAACATGCCTTAACAATAGCAAGCCGTAACAGAAACAACCCTTCGTTGTAATAGGCAAGAAACCGTGAAATCCAAAAACAGTAACAGGCCAAAACTGTAGCCGGCTGCAACAGTAATGGGCCACAATAGTGAAATGCCAGAATAGTGACAAGTTAGAATAGTAATGGCCTGAGAAATTTCTAGGCTAGGGCAGTAATAGGCTGACACATTTACCAAACTAGATCAGTAAAGGGCCACTTGTGGGCCTGAACAGGTAAAGCCCGAAATAGTGAAAGGCCTGGATAGTAATAGGCCTGAACAGTAACGGGCCATATCAGACAAGGGCCGTCAGTAGGCCGCCTACGATGGGCTGCGATAATCAGTGATGGGCCGCCTGCATGCGTTAAATGTACAAGAGAGACTTGGCGCAGGCTGCTACTGGCTGCATCTTTGGGCCCATTTCAAACAGTACAGGAAAAAATAGTAACGAGCCATCTTCTGATTGGGTTCCCTTAATGGGTCGACCCGGTTAGAATTTAGCAGGCCTTGGCTGGGCCTGGCTTCTGCCAGAGTTTCTATGGCCGTTAACGGCGGTAACTGACCGCTAACGATGGCTGCCATGTGGCAGTTTGCATGACGTAAGCAGTCAACGCGGATGGAAAACAGATCTACGACAGAACAAGTTTTCGTGGCTGAAGGTTGCGATCCGCCACGGCCAGGAAAAAAAACGTGGTAGATTCTTTTGTGATGGGGCTATTACCACGATGGACATCCGTCGTAGAAGACTTTTTAGCCACGAAAAACGGGCCTTCAACCACAAAAATCATCCATTGTAAAAGCCAACTTTTCTTGTAGTGAATGTGCACAAGCTCAACCATGTTATTGTATGTTTGGAACTCGACGATGCGCTTGATTGGGTGGTTCAAGCCAATAAGGAAACATGCCATAGTTTACTCTTTGCGCTCTTCAATGTTGACGCGGATCATGTTGAGCTCCATTTCCTTGAAGTACTCTTCCATTGTCTTTGTCCCTTGACACAGCGATTGAAGGTTGTTGAAGAGGTCGCGCGTGTAGTGCGAAGGAACAAAGCGGGATCTCATATGAGCCTTCATGTCATGCCAAGTTGTGAAAGGGGGCTCTGCTCTTGCGTCACGAGCAACTCGAACTTGTTCCCACCAAAGGTTAGCATACTCATCAAACTCAAGCGAAGCCATGGCGACCATCTTCTCATTGCTATAATTGCTCATACGAAAGATCTCGTCGAATTTGAGTGCCCATGAGAGGTATTCTTCGGGGTCATTTGATCTGGTGAACTTGGGAATCATGAACTTGAGCTTGCCAAATGTTTCTTCCTCATTGTGATCATGGTGGCGGTTGTTGCCCTGTTGATGACGGTCTTCATCTTCCATGCAATCATTGCGACGAGCTTGTTGCGCCTGTTGATGTGCTTGCGATTGAGGAGCCACATTTGGAGGTGGCGGAACTTGCTCTTGCTCTTGGCGTGGTTGTTGACGAGGAGGAGGCACTTGGCCTCGTGGCGATCATGAGCGGGTGGAGCCTCTTGAGGATGTTGTGGATGAAGAGGAGGCTCGTTCCTATGGTGTTGTTGCGGGTTAGGCACTTGGGCCTCACGGAGAAGATCATGGTCTTGAGCCTCGTGACGTGGTTGGCATCGCTCAACTTGTACCACTTGACGCTCCATGTTTTGATGTGGTGGAGGAGGCGCCTCGTGATGACCATGGTGTAGGTGTGGGCGTTGATGACGGGGATGACGAGGAGGAGGATCTTGGAGAGCTTCATGTTGGTGACGAGCTTGATCCTCCAAGTTGGAGTCATCACTTGTTGTGTCAAGTATGTGTCGCGAGCAGTGGTGGTGTACTTGAGGTTCCGCTTGTGGTTGTACTTGTTGGATCACTAGATCCCTCTTGTGTGATGACATTGTCCTTCACACCTTGCTTGAGGCCTTGATGAGAAATCACCATCATAGCTTGACGTTGCGGTGTGTCGTGGTGAAGGGACATAGTTCGAAGAGCTTCCATCTTCAACCTCGTGGCATCATTGCATCTTGGAGCACTTGCATGAGGGTCTTGATTAAGCAGAGAATGTTTACGTGACAATCTTGATGAGCTTGATGCGTGTGAACGCGGTCTTGCCATTCCATCGATGAGGAGTCGAAGGTTGTCATTTTTTTCGGCGATAGAGCGTTGGAGTGCTTCATTTTGATGGCCAAAGTTGTGATGCATCGCATGCATTTGTCATTCGAGGCCATCGAAGCGGTTGTCGATGTTCTTAAACTTGGCTTGCGTCTCACCGAATTGTTCATCTTGTCGCATCTCAAGAGCCTTGCAACATTCGCGGAACTCATGTCAGATGATGTAGTGACTTGCACACGTCATGTACGGTCCATGTTCTTCTTATTGGGGAGGTGGTTGGCTCGACTCACCATGCCTTTTACTTCACCTTGGGGATTGCACCAAACTAGAAACCACAAGTGAGAGCTATAAGCGTGCAAAGTAAAATCGCAAAGAAACCTCACACAAAAGAAAGAACTAACTCTCAAAAGATTTTGGTGGAAGGTTAAGGTGGTGGAAAACCAAACAAAACGATCCAAAGAAAAGGTTATTGTCAAAAGTGGTAGAGAACCAAAGATCAAAAGCAAAAAGGAAACGATCTACAAAGACACAAGGATACACACACATGAAGACGGATGAGGTTAACACGACTATAAAAATGAGCACAAAATGTCCTAACAAAGACTACGCTCGTTGTCGTGCCAACGCAAGGAGAGACCACAACTCGTTCGCCAAAAGAGAAATAAGCAACGGATTTGTGCACTTGCCTTGGTCGCGCTCTATCTCTCTCTTCTTACAAGATTGAGACTCTCTTTGTATTGGGAGACTTTTTATCTTTCTATTTTTCTTTTGCTTTTTCTCCTTTTCTCTTTTTTGTTTCTTTATCTCCCTTTCTATGATACTATGTTAACTCTTGAATTTTCTTACACACTCTCACTTTCCAAGGAAAAGTGCACAATTCTTAGGCAAACACAAGATGAGTTGCTCTCATAGGATAGATACACACAAGGAAGAAGGGTTAACAAGGTGGAGAAAGTTATACCTTCAGCACGGACGACTTTCTACCGATGTAGGGGATGATGTTTGGGCATCGTGGTGTCGAGGAGAGTGGTATGAGATGACTTGTGGAAGCTTGAAATTAGTTGGGGCGACACGCACAGGAGGCACGAACAACACAAGTGGAAAAATGGACAAAACGGGTCAAAATAGAATTTTCGGTGAACAAAACAGTGGCGCCGGATCCTACGCCAAAATTTTCGGCGGTAATTCCGGTTCGCTAGAACATGCGCCGGAATATCTGGCGGCTGGATCAGTCCGCCGGGCCTAGAGCCGAAATGAGTTCATGAAGAACTCCAAAAGTCAAATCTATCAAAATTTTCGTAAATTTGTCCAAATTGGGCTGGGGAAAGGTTCTAGGAAGGTAGATCGATACCCAAAGCAACAGATCTGTGGAACAAAACCACTAAAAACGCACCAAATCCAGATATCGATCTGAAGGCAAATTTGGGGCTATTTTTTGGGGATTTTCAAATTTTTGGTGGATAGAAGAAAAGTTTGTGGGGGAATTCATGAGCAGCGAAGCTCTTGATACCAATATGTTGAGGGCACACCTCAAGGGTGTCCCGATCTTTCACAAATCCCTTGAAGTGGCGGAGGGGGATGAGGGAGAGGATGAAATCCGCAGCACGAAGAACATGATGAACACATGCACACGTGAAGACACAATACACACCTATAGCTCACGCCGGCGGTGACCATTCCGGCGCAATCCCTAGGACCAGTGTCGGGCGGAGGTCTCTCTCTCGAACCGGCATGACGAGTAGGGAGTCTCGGTGAGATCTTGACATCTAGGCAAAGGAACTCCGATGCCTAGGCCTTGTACAACGAGAGAGGCACGAAGCAAACTCCAACGAGGTTTGTGAAATTTGGGTGCTCCTTAATCAAGGAGCATGATGCATGATATGGGGTGTCCCTATCTTCATAGAAAGCACTTGTCGATGATGATAATGGTGGATAAATAACGAGCATGTAGCTATGAACTCTCCCGGTCGACCCCTGATGCCAATGCAACACCTCTTGAACCTTGTGGGATATTCCCAACACCACACTCTTGCGCACGCAGCCATCGACCACGAACGGTAGTTTGTAATCTACTAATTCCCAATGGAACAATAGATCACACTCAATTGCAGTAGTATAATTCGATCATAGGGTAATTCCAGAGGTTCTAAAAATAAACAACTCTAAAATAATTTTAACATGGTCTAAACCCTAACTATGGGGCGTCCTAGGACTTAGAAGGGCGGCTGGGGCGGCCAGAAACCGAAACTAAGACATGTACGACTCAAACTAATACATGCTGACTCGGACCAGATTTGGTCGGTGGGCAGACAGTCTGGTGGAATTGGGCCGGACACTCCAGGGTGGAGTCAGCCGGACAGTCCGGTCTGGCCGGAATCTTCAAAGTTTCCGGGTAGTGTCCGATTTGGTGTACTGATTGTCCACACCAATTCTTCTCTCAGGCAGGCCGGACAGTCCGGGTGGACTCGGCCGGACACTCCGATCGTTGTAGAGCTTCTTGCCTCCGTCTTTATGATCTTCTCTTGCACCATCCTCCTACTCCTCCCCCACGCATCCTTGGGCGATCATCATGTTGGGATTCTCTTGTAGCCCTTCTCCTCCTCGTGCCATGCTTGTTTCTCCAATGAACCTGATCATAATAAATGCATAGACTTAGGTAGTATAAAGTTCTCATCAATTAAAGTACTAGATTCGTTGAGGAGTGAATTCACATGTTTTTCAAGTAGCTTAGCACGAGCTCTTGTAATGGGTCGAATTCTAATCTCATTGGACTGATCCTTCTTTGCAACAGCTGGAAAATCATAGTAGGGGTGGGTGTAAGTATAGGGATGTCCTCATCATCTCCCCCCTTCAAAAGGCGTCGACCTCGATGCTCCAAGGTCTTCTCCATCATATGGTGATAAATCAGCAATGTTGAAGCTGGTGCTAACTCCACCAAACTCAGCAATAGGTATATCAATCGAGTAGGCATTATCATTAATCTGGGCTAACACCTTGTAAGGACCAGCACCACGTGGCTTCAATTTGGATTGTCGATGTAGTGGGAACCTGTCCTTGCATAGATGCACCCATACCATGTCACCAGGCTTGAACAAAACTTCCTTCCTTGCTTGATTCCTTGCAGGAGCAATGTTCTTTCCTTTCTTCTCAATAGCCTCTCGAGTCTTCTCATGAATCTTCTTCACATATTCAACACGCTTTGATGCCTACATATCAACTCCCTCATGTAATGGCAAAGGCAACAAATCAAGTGGTGCCAATGGCTTGAAGCTATACACCACCTCAAAAGGACAAAGCTCAGTAATCGAATGCATAGCCCTGTTGTATGCAAACTCAACATGTGGAACACACTCTTCCCACTCCCGCATATTCTTCTTTAGCATAGTCCTTAGCAATTGTGACAATGTTCTGTTCACCACCTCCGTTTAACCATCTGTTTGGGGATGGCATCTAGTACTGAACAGCAGCTTCGTTCCTAGCTTCCCCCATAAGGTCTTCCAAAAGTAGCTCATGAACATCGCATCAAGGTCAGATACAATCGTCTTGGGTACTCCATGTAATCTCACGATGTCCCTAAAAAACAGTTTAGCAACATGTGACGCATCATCGGTTTTGTGGCAGGCAATAAAATGAGCCATCTTAGAGAACCTATCCACTACCACAAATATAGAATCATGACCTCTCTGTGTTTTAGGTAGACCTAGCACATAATACATACTAATGTCTTCCCATGGTGTAGTAGGTGGAGAAAGAGGTGTATACAAACCATGAGGCTTCAACTTTGATTTGGACTTGTGGCATGTAATGCACCGACTCACAAATCTGTACACATCATGCCTCATCTTGGGCCAATAAAAGTGATCAACAAGCATGAGCAATGTCTTCTCACGCCCAAAGTGACCCATCAAACCACCAGCATGTGATTCCTGCACTAAGAACAAACGCAACGACGATTATGTAATACATAGTTTGTTAGCTCTAAACAAATATCCATCATGTATATGATACTTATCCCATGTGTTTCTAAGAGCATACAAATGATATGGTTCTACAAAATCATGGTCAGTTGCATAAAGTGCACAAATACTCTCTAATCCAGGAATTTTAACATCGAGATTGGTTAATAGCATGTTTTCCTAGACAAAGCATCAGCAACTACATTCTCCTTTCCCTTCTTATACTTAATGATGTAAGGAAAATATTCAATAAACTTAACCCATTTAGCTAATCTTCCATGCAAGTTTGATTGAGCTTTCAAATACTTCAATGCTCCATGATCAGAATGTATGATAAATTCTTTTGGCCACAAATAATGTTGCCAAACTTCAAGAACTCTAACAAGTGCATACAATTCTTTATCATAAATAGGATAATTCAATCTAGCACCAGCAAGCTTCTCAGAAAAATATGTTATAGGGCGACCCTCTTGCATCAAAATGCTGCCCATACCAATACCACTAGCATCACATTCAACTTCAAATTGCTTTGAAAAATCAGGCAATACAAATAATGGTGCAAAATAAAACAAACGTTTCAATGTATAAAATGCAATATCTTGGGCTGCGCCCCACACAAATGGCACACTTTTCTTAGTCAATGCATTCAATGGTGCAGCAATAGTGCTAAAATCCTTCAGAAAGCGCCTATAGAAACTAGCTAATCCATCGAAACTATGCACTTGACTCACATTCATGGGAATAGGCCAGTTCTGAATTGATTCAATTTTAGATTGATCTACTTCTACCCCATGCTTAGATACAACATATCCCAGAAATATGACCTTATCTTTTGCAAATTTGCACTTCTTAAGATTAGCATACAATTTATTATCACGCAACACTTGCAAAACTTGTCGGATATGAATAGAATGTTCAGTTTTGTTGTGGCCATAGATAAGTATATCATCAAAATAAACAACCACAAAATGACCAATAAATTATCTCAAAACATGATTCATTAATCTCATGAATGTACTAGGTGCATTAGTAAGACCAAAGGGCATAACTAACCACTCATACAAACCAAATTTCGTTTTGAAAGCAGTTTCCATTCATCCCCTTATTTCATCCTAATTTGATGATAACCACTATGCAAATCAATCTTAGAGAAAATAGCAGCATCACTCAATTGATCTAGCATATCCTCTAAACATTGAATAGGATGACGATATCGAATAGTGATGTTATTAATAGCTCTACAATCTACACACATGAGCCATGTACCATCTTTCTTAGGCACTAAAATAATAGGAACAACACAGGGGCTAAGAGAAACATGAATGTACCCTTTATCCAACAACGCCTATACTTGTTTCTGTATCTCTTTTGTCTCTTCGGGGTTGTTCCTCTAGGGTGCACGGTTTGGTAATGTGGCGCCAGGTATCAAGTCCATTTGATGCTCAATGCCACACAATGGAGGCAATCCTGCTGGCACATCTTCTGGAAAACACATCACCAAAATCCTGCAAAATAGTAGATAAACCAAGAGAAATAGGGGTCATGTCGTTAGAAACCAATACCTCACCCTTATACATAAGCACAAGCGGCAGGGCTGTACGATCCTCACAAAACACTCTCATATCTTCCTTGATGGTTAATATCAAAAGATTAGGCACTCTCTCACTTTTTGTTATATCACTATTTTTAGGCTCTACTACATCATGTATAGTTGCAACACTATCTCGTCTATATATAGATGCTTCCTTCAAGTTCACTTCTATCTTTTGAAGAGACTCATTCACAATCTGTTGTGGTGTCATCGGCTGCATATTAATTTTCTTCCCCTTGAAGTCCAAGTGATATGTATTGGCATGGCCATTGTGTTGCACATGGCGATCATAAAGCCAAGGCCGGCCTAATAAGAGATGGAAAACAGTAATAGGAACCACATCAAAATCAATAGAATCCTTATATGGCCCTATGTCAAAATTCACATGTACCATATGGTTTACCTTCATCTCACCATTGTCAGTCAACCATTGTATGTAGTATGGCTTGGGATCAGGTAAATAAGTCAAATTCAGCTTGGCACATAACTCCTTACTTGAAAGATTTCTGCAGCTACCTCCATCAATGATTATTTTGTAAGCTTTGTTAGGGACAACGAGTGCTTTTGTTTGGAACAAGTTGAAGCGTTGAGAATCAACAATAGGTTGCACACTAAGTATATGTGGAGAGACCAAAATGGTATGCACATGCTTAGAAAAGGCATCCATACCATCCTCACTATCATAACCATCATCACAATGAGGATCAACATCATCTCCACTCTAATACTCTCCTTATTCATTGAAAAACATCACCTTGCGGTTTGGACAATCTCTCTTGTATTGTCCTCTACCTCCACAAGTATGGCACTACACATCGCGCGTACGCGCGGTTGACATATTGGAACCCGAGCTAACAGCAGGAGCCGTGGGCTTCCTAGCATTGGAACCATAAGATGGTGTGGGAGCTGGTTTGGCTGAATATGGTTAAGGGTGACTAGCAGCCGCTGCAGGTGGTGCCATAGGTGCTGGTGTAGACCTGGCCTAAAAACGACTAGTAGAAGGAAACCTCGCACGTGCCTTAGCTTCTTCAGCTCACGGTGATTCGGCCTCCCTAGCATGATGCAATAGTTCAATCATAGTCTCATACTTGTGATGAAGAACAATGCTCTTGATTGGTAACTTCAGATTATTGAGAAATCGTTGCATGGTCATCTCAAGGGATTCACGAACTCTAGCATGCTGCATAAGCATCTCCATCTCCATGTAGCACTCATCAACTGGCATGGTTCATTGCCTCAATTGTGTCAACTTGTCAAAAACTGAATGCAAATAGTTGGTGGGTACAAAATGGTCCTTCATGATGCGCTTCATCTCTCGCCAAGTCATCACAGGAAGGTCATTGTCATCCCTTCTATTTTGCACAATAGCATCCCACCAACGCAACACGTATCCATCAAATTCTGACGATGCAAGCTTTATCTTCCTGTCTTCAATATAAACATACAAACGCCAAACCTTCTCGATCTTCAACTCCCATGTGAGGTAATCTTCAGGATCAAGTGAACCGTCAAACTTGGGAATTGAGAATTTTGTCTTGCACAAACCATCATCCACAACTTGGTTAGGGACACGTTGAGCACGCCCAATAGGGGGAAAATCGCGTGTATATGCAGGTGTAGGCGCAGGTGCAGGGGGATTAGCACGTCCCCTGCCAAGATTTGGGGCAGCTCCCACAACACTTCCTTCATCATCGTCTGCAACGTCATCTTCAGTTGGTTGTTGCTGACTTTGCTCAAGTGCTACTATCAAAGCATCAATAGAATGCTGTAAGGCCGTGACATTGGTGTTGATAGTTGTCACTTGTGTTTGTATTTTAGTGACTACATCTACATTCTCTTCCAAGGCCACTTGCACGTCCTAGATATTCTTGTCAATGGCATCTGTTGTGTGAGTAAAAACACGTGTCAAGTGAGATTTCAATGCCTCATATTCGCATCAAGTAACAAGTTCCTCATCCTTCTTTTTCTGCAACACAACATCATCATCACTAAGAGACATGATTAGTAGGTTAGTGCAAAAATCAAAATCTGCTTGGTGGAACACTCACAACTAACAAGAAAGCATATCTTACTGTTTCAAAGTGAATAGAGATGCTTTACCAAAATGAAATCAAAGACTGATGCACTGATGTGATGAAGTGAATATCAAGGGTATATAGAACGATCATAGGACACACATATCTAGGTATAGTATCCTAACTACATCGCAAATAGTTCCTAGTGTTGATCGTACAAAAACCTAAGGAAACACACACGGTGGAGATAAACGTGGCAAATCAACTTATGAAAAGGAATATTGCAATTCACAAGAGGGACGCTAGTAAAAGCTCAAATTAAATAGGCACAAGATTGCTCAATCTACAAGTGCTATGATCAACTAGGCATCCAATAATGCACACTTTGATATATCTTTTTGTCACGCTTGTAGCTCTTTTCTCCTTTTTTATACTGATTCTCTTTTCTTTTATTTTTTTGATTTCTCAACTATATGAGCCAATGCAAACACAAGTGCAGCAACTTAGAACAAACTGGGCTGGATAGTCTGGATGATTTGCGCCAGAGACTCTGGTCTAGCCGGATAGTCCAGTGGATATATGCCGGATAGTCTGGTTTTGCTTGTCGAAAATTTCTGCACTTCAAAACCCTAATGAGCAGCCTGTCGGAGCAAAGCAACTAGTCTCGTGGGTACGTTCCTAGGCACGAAAACTGTAGATAGGCTGTCTCTATGGTATGCAAACAAAGGTATGCTATGTGGACTCGGACAAACGATGAAAAACTTGCGGAAAACGGTTATGGTGGACATGACGGAAAACAAGATCAAACCCTATACCTAGACACACAAAAAAACTAGACTTCTACGAGAAAAACCTGCAGATCAGATCTACGAGAAGACACGATCAACAACTAAAGCTCGAAAACGATGCAATCTAGTCTATGGCAAATCTTTTTGTAAGGCTTTTTATGTATAGGACTGAAAAATAAACTAATCTATGGGTGGATTTGTGGATGCTCACCGAGTAAACAAGGAAATCTGATACAAAGATGATATGTCCTGGCCTGATCTTCTCAGCAAGCACTTTTCGATGATGATAATGGTGGATAGATAACTAGCCTGTAGCTATGAACTCTCCCACTTGAACCCTGATGCCAATGCAACAGCTCTCGAACCCTGTGGGATATTCACAACACCATGCTCTTGCGCATGTAGCTGTCGACCACGAATGGTAGCTTGCAATCTACTAATTCCCAATGGAGCAACTTATCACACTCAATTGCAGTAGTATAATTCGATCACAGGGTAATTCCAGAGGTTCTAAACAGAAACAACTCCAAAATAGTTTTAACATGGTCTAAACCCTAACTATGGGGTGTCCCAAGGCTTATAAGGGCGGCTGGGGTGGCTAGAAACCGAAACTAATATGAATACGACTCAAACTGATACATGGAGACTCGGATTAGATTTGGTCGGCAGGCGGATAGTCCGGTGGAATTGGGCCGGACATTCCAGTCTTGCCGGACACTCTGGATGGAGACAGCCGGACAGTTCGGTCTGGCCGGAATCTTCAAAGTTTCCGGGTGGTGTCCGGGTAGTGTCCGATTTGGTGTACTGATTGTCTGCACCAATTCTTGTTGTGACCTTGGATAGTTAAAGATCCTAAGTCCCTGTGATTAACATGCTAGTCCCTGGATCAATAGCTAGCACTTCACAGTCAATGAATACCATGTAAAACACAAGTCATTATTACACGAATAATCTAGAGTATATTTATTACAAATTGCATAGCTTATAGCTAGCTCTATTAAAACAGCAGAAACTAATAAAACTTGAGTCCATCACCGTCTCAGGCTAGTTGCGTGAAGACCCGCAATCCCTATGCAGCTTTCGATCTTCGGATTCTCCACATAAGACGTGCAACCAACAAGTTGGGTCAATACTTTAAATGTATTGGCAAATTACACCAAGGAAAGAATAAGACTAACTCTACATGCAAGGCTTTGAATAGGCTTTTGTTCATTTGCATTAAGCCAATGAAGAAGAGAGGAAGAGTTTTACTCTACTTTGTAAACATTGATTAAGTAATATAGGGTCGAGTGGATTACGAGGATATTACTCACCAAGTGTCCAATCAACCTAGTACTTGGATATTACGCACCAAGTCCCCAAAATCCCACCCGTTGGCGATATTACACACGCCCTAGGGTTTTAGAAAACTTTAAGTTTGGAAAGAGAGAGGAAGATCTTTCAGAGGCTCCATCCTTCAGATGCTCAAAGTGTTCTTTTCCGTGAACTCGGCTGATCGATCAAATTGCAATAATCTTCAGAGGTTGTGTACTTCCCAACAATCCACGATCAAGTCCTTTTACAAACAAGATCATGGAGAGGCTTTCCCTTAGTAGCCCCTCTACCAGCTGGATCCAACCGTGCCAAGAACCTCCAAATGTTGGTACCCCGTCGAGGTTTCCAACTAAGTAGTAGGCCAAGACAGAGCCCATATGTATTGTGGTTGCACTGGAAGCTTCTGAATTATGAAATGTGGCAGACTTCTTTGATTCCTGGGCGGCCGTCCTCCACCAATTTCCACTTGTTGACCTGACAACCATTCCGTCCAGAAGAAAACTTAGTTTTATTTTGAAGGGGGTTTTGAGAACAAATAGGTTCACTCGCGAGATCTCTTATACTTAGAATATTTTTAGTCTTTCGAACCCCCCAACGGTACTTGATATATATATTAGCATAGCAAGCATAACTTAGCAAAACAGGATAACCTATTGGGATGGAAAATCCTAAGCATAGAGCTACTCATGGCATACTACAAAACCGCACTAGGAAAAATAATACTAAGAAAATATACCAAAAATCCTACACATGCATACTATAGAATTGGAAGAGTAAAAGATGCATAGTCAAAACTAGGACATAAACATGAACAAGTGGTGTAACTCGCTTAGAGGTTTCAGATGTGTTTCGTGGTAGATTTGAAGGGTAGATCTATTTATGAGCATATTTAATTAAGTAATAATCAAAAATACTTAAAATCTGTTGGAAATCGATACTAATGACATCCCCAACACAATACCATCCCTGAATAATATTCTTCGAATTTGAACCCATCCTTAGATGTTACCATGTTGCAGGCATGCATAATTACCTTTGTGGCATTATTTTGTGCAAGTTGTGATTGGATCTATGTTTGTGTTTTGTTAGATTGTTCGGAGTGCACTGAGGAGTACTGTTGTGTAGATTGCTGCTCGGATCAAGGCAAGTTACACCACTTATTCATGTTTATGTCCCAGTTTTGACTATGCATGTTTAACTCTTCAAATTATGTAGTATGCATGTGTAGGATTTTTGGTAGATTTTAATAGTATTATTTTTGCAAGTGTGGTTTTGTAGTATGCCATGAGTAGCTCTATGCTTAGGATTTTCCATCCCAATAGGTTATCCTGTTTTGCTAAGTTAGGCTTGCTATGCTATATATATATATATATCAAGTACCGTTGGGGGGTTCTAAAGACTCAAAAATTTCTACGTATAAGAGCTCTCTCGTGCGAACCTATTTCTTCTCAAAAACCCCTTCAAAATAAAACTAAGTTTTCTTCTCGGCGAATGGTTGTCAGGTCAACGAGTGAAAATTGGTGGAGGACGGCCGCCCAGGAATCAAAGAAGTCTGCCACATTTCATAATTCAGAAGCTTCCAGTGCAACCACAATACATATGGGCTCTGTCTTGGCCTAGTACTTAGTGGTAAACCTCACCGGGGTACCAACAGTTGGAGGTTCTTGGCACGGTTGGATCCAGCTGGTAGAGGGAAGGGAAAGCCTCGCCATGGTCTTCTCTGTAAAAGGACTTGATCATGGATTGTGGGGAAAGTGCACAACCTCTCGAGAGTATTGCAATCTGATCGATCAGCCGAGTTCACGAAAAATAACACTTTGAGCATCAGAAGGATGGAGCCTTTGAAAGATCTTCCTCTCTCTTTCCAAACTTAAAGTTTTCTAAAACCCCAGGGCGTGTGTAATATCGCCAATGGGTGTTGGGGACTTGGTGCGTAATATCCAAGTACTATGCTGATTGGACACTTGGTGAGTAATATCCTCGTGTTCCACTCGACCCTATATTACTTAATCAATGTTTACAATATAGGGTAAAACTCTCCCTCTCTTCTTATCACTTAGAGAAAATTGGCTTAATGCAAATGAACCCCAAAGCCTATTCCAAGCCTTGCATGTAGAGTTATTCTTATTCTTTCCTTGGTGTAATTTGCCAATACATTCAAAGTATTGACCCAACTTGTTGGCTGCACGTCTTATGTACAGAATCCGAAGATTGAAAGGTGCATAGGGATCGCGGGTCTTCACGCAACTAGCATGAGGCATTGATGGACTCAACTTTTATTAGTTTCTGTTGTTTTAATTGAGCTAGCTATAAGCTATGAAGTTGTAATAAATATACTTTGGATTATTCGTGTAACAATGACTTGTGTTTTACATGGTATTCATGCACTATGAAGTGCTAGCTATTGATCCATTGACTAGCATGTCAATCACAGGGACTTAGGATCTTTAACAATCCAAGGTCACAACAGATGGTATCAGAGCACAAAGTTGCATGTAGGACGTGATCCTAGGATTGGAAACCACCTTTACCATTGTGTGTTTTTGCTTTCTATATTCTTCTAAGTTATTTATGCTCTTCTAGTAAATTCTTTTCCTTACCGCTTTGTATCTAATCTTCATTGTCCTAACTTAAAGATGACGAGCTTCTACTACGACACCGTCGAAGACATCAAGTACCTACACTTTGGGGAATGCCTTCTCGACATCATGAAGACATTGGAGCTGCCCATGCCATCGATCAAAGGAAGCGAGTTGAGGAAGATGCACAAGGAAGGATGCTGGGCGATCAAAGTCATCCAACTGGGGCAAAGTGAGGTTGAACCCAAGACGGAGGCCATTGTGCTCAACATCGTCAGCGACTCCAAGCAGAAAGGACTTAGCACCAGCATGCAAGAGCTCATTGGATGCCTATGTGGACACCACCATGAAGAGGTTGAAGGCCACTACATCAATCTCTGAGGAAGGCATGATGAGAAAGGAGTTCCAATCGAGTTAACTTCGGAGGAAAGGGTGACGTCCAAGCGTCGAAGGATCCAATACCAAGACTTGGAGTGCCACATCAACGATCTTGAGGAGGGAAGCTGCTTTGAGATCATAAGGAATAACGAGTATGCGCCCTAGTTGAGGAGAAGGACGAGAAGATCCAAGAGCTAGAAGAGAAGATCAAGTCCCTAGAAGGGAAGCTCACAGCCCAAGACAAGAAGTTCGCTAATCAAGAGAAGAGCGTACATGATAAGAATAAGAGAATTAGAGAACAGAATGAGCTACTCGCGAGAAACGAGACAGAGTTCAAGAACTTTTCCGTCATGATGAAGGAGCTGCCAGCCACCAAGACGAGCTTGGAGGAGAAGATCATGCCTATGAAAAGGAGTCAAACTTGATTAAGGAGCTGCAAGAGGAGAAGTAGGAACTTCAAGAGAAGCTCGAAGCTGCTACACATGAGCTGCATGAGGTGAAGGAACTTCGAGGGAAGCTCGAAGCTACTACACATGAGCTGCATGAGGTGAAGGGCCTTCAGGAGAAGCTCGAAGCCACGACAAAGGACATGAAGCTATACAAGTCAATGCTGGAGAAGGAAGGCTTCTATATTGAGGACAAGGAAGTGGATGATGAGTAGGGTAGATAGTTAGACCACCTTTATTTCTATAGTTAAATGCTATTCGTGATTGTAATAAGTACCAAAACTATATTGGTTTAGTTAAACTTGGA
The DNA here is from genome assembly GCA_910589775.1 of Avena eriantha. Classification (NCBI taxonomy): domain Eukaryota; kingdom Viridiplantae; phylum Streptophyta; class Magnoliopsida; order Poales; family Poaceae; genus Avena; species Avena eriantha. The sequence continues at coordinate 39,207,777 of OU342746.1, forward strand.
TGAGTTGTGTTAAACCTTGTGCTATGTGTGCCTTTTGTGTTTCTCGTGTGTTTTTCTTGTGTTTACATCAGGATAGGAGTTTATTCTTTAGTCTTTCTATCTATTTCTTAACTTGTTTCCCTGACCCCATAAATGGCGAGACGTGGGAACAATAATCTGCCTCCGGAGATTGCACAACTCCTGAACTCCCAGAATCAGCTGATCCAACTCCTCACCCAAAACATGCAAAATAACAACAACAACAACAACTTGCCACCTCCACCACCTCCGCCACCCCAACAGGATCGCTTGACTTTGTTTTTGAGGTTGAACCCTCCTACTTTCTCAAGTAGTTCTGAGCCAATTGTGGCAGATGACTAGCTCCGCACCATCAACAAGAAGTTAGACACCGTCCAAGTTGTTGGAGCTGACAGGGTGCGCTTTTCCATGCACCAACTTGAAGGACTTGCTGCTGAATGGTGGGATAACTACCAAGTCACCCACCCTGATATTGATGCGGTCACCTGGAACCAGTTTGGGGGGCCTTTCATACTCATCACGTAGCTGCTGGTGTCATGTCACTAAAGAGACGTGAGTTCTGCGACTTGAAGCAACTGCACCGCTCTGTTTCTGAGTATGGGGACCTCTTCAACAAGCTGGCGCCCTATGCACCTGATGATGTTTCCATGGATGCAAAGAGGTAGGAAGAGTTCCTAAGGGGACTTAATGATGAGATATCCATTCAGCTTGTGGCTCTGAAGTTTGATAACTACCAGGAACTTCTGGACATGGCAGTTGTGGTTGAATCAAAGCAAAGGAGTATAGAAAACCGCAAGAGAAAGTCCACCTCACACAAGCATAACTCAGCTCTATACCAGAAGCAACGCACTTCGTGACCACCACCCCACAACCACAATGGCCACAACCACAATGGTCATCGTCATGGGGGACATAACCACAATGGCCATAAGCACTGCAATGGAAATGGCAATGGAAAGGATCTGAGTGATGTGGCATGCTTTAAATGTAACAAGAGGGGGCATTATGCAACTACTTACCCCGAGAATATGAAAAATGGGAATGGCAACGGGAACAGGAACGAACACAACCATGGTAATGGGAATGGGAAGACGCCGAATCCATTTGTCAAAGACACGGTGAATCATGTCTCTATGGAGGATGCTCGTGAGGCACTTTACTCCATGATTGGTAAGTTCAAGCTTAATTCCATCCCCGCAGTTGTTCTTTTTTATACTGGTGCATCACATTCATTCATATCAAGGGTATTTGTGGATAGAGGAAAGATACATACGGAGACTATTAGTACTCCTCTAAGGGTAAGTTCTCCTGGAGGAGAAATAGTGGCAAACTCTAGATGCCGTGAGTTAGAACTAAGGATTGGGACACACATCTTCCCCACAAGTCTAGTCGTTCTGGAGTCACAAGGCTTAGACATAATTTTGGGCACGAATTGGATGACCAAATATGAGGGAGTCATAGATTGTGCCAAGAGGACTGTCACACTCACAACTCAAGATAAGAAAAGAATCCGCTTTTAGTCAGCTTTTGCACTCAAGGGAAGTATGGTGAACTCTCTTAAGGGGGTTTCCTTGGAGGATGTGCCAGTTGTGAAGGAGTATCCAGATGTCTTTCTGGAAGAATTACCAGGGATGCCTCCTGACCGAGACATTGAGTTTCTCATTGACTTGATGCCTGGGAAGGGGCCGATAGCCAAAAGACCGTACAAGATGGATGTCGATGAGTTGAAGGAACTTAAGAAACATCTTAGAGAGCAATTGGACAAAGGCTTCATTCAACCAAGTGCATCATCTTGGGGAGCGCCTGTCTTATTCATGGAGAAGAAGGATAAAACTAAGAGACTAGTCATGGACTACAGGTCGATGAATTAAGTGACAATGAAGAACAAGTACCCTCTACCCAATATCAACTACCTGTTCGATCAATTAAAGGGAGCTAGTGTGTTCTCTAAGATTGATCTCCGATCAGGTTACTTCTAGTTAAAGACCCGAGAACAGGATGTACCCAAGACTGCCTTCACCACGAGATATGCGTTGTATGAGTATACCGTGATGTCATTTAGTCTAACCAATGCCCCATCATACTTCATGACTATGATGAACAAGGTGTTCATGGAGTACTTGGATAAGTTTATTGTGGTGTTTGTTGATGACATACTCATATACTCTAAGGATGAGAAGGAACATGAGAGGCATATGCGCCTAATTTTGCATAAGTTGAGGGAACACAAGTTGTATGCCAAGTTCAGCAAATGTGAGTTCTGGTTAAGTGAAGTGGGATTCCTTGGTCATATTGTGTCAGCTAAAGGAGTTGTCGTGGACCCAAGTAAGGTAGCTTCCGTGACAGAATGGGAGTCGCCTAAGAATGTGGGAGATATTAGGAGTTTCTTGGGCCTTGCAGGGTATTACCGAAGGTTCATTGAAAACTTTTCCAAGATAGCAAAACCTATGACCGAATTGTTGAAGAAAGAAAAGAAGTACCAATGTACTGCGGCATGTGAAGTGAGTTTCAAAGAACTGAAGAAGCGCCTAGTAACAACACCAGTTTTGTGTCTGCCCGATATCCAGAAGGATTTCCAAGTCTATTATGATGCTTCTCCACAAGGACTTAGTAGTGTACTGATGCAAGATGGGAAAGTAGTGTCATACGCCTCTCGGCAACTTAAGAACCATGAGAATAACTACCCCAGACACGATTTGGAACTAGCATCATTTGTGCATGCGCTCAAGGTATAGAGACATTACCTCATGGGCAAACATTGTGATGTGTTCACAGATCACAAGAGTCTGAAATATATCTTCACTCAAAAGGAATTAAATATGAGGCAAAGGAGATGGCTTGAACTCATCAAGGACTATGACCTGGAACTGTAGTACCATCCTGGGAAAGCCAATGTTGCAGCTAATGCCTTGAGCTACAAGGTCTATGTAAATGGATTTGCCGCAGGAGAACTTCCAAGGGATTTGTGCGAACAGTTCAAGGATCTCGGAATAGAAATAGTTCCGGAAGGATACTTAGCGACTATGGAGATAGTGCCAACGCTTCTGGACTGAATCAAAGAGGCCCAGAAGGCGGACAAGGAGTTGGAAGAAATAAAAGTTAATATAAGCAAGGGTAAAGCAAAGGGGTTCCATATGGATGAGCAAGGAACACTTTGGTATGAGAAGCGTTTGTGCATTCCTAATAACCTCGGTATCAGGAAGTTAATTCTTCAGGAGGCTCACGATTTGCCTTACTCAAATTCATCCCGGTAATACAAAGATATACATGGATGTGAAGGATAGATTCTGGTAGAATAACTTGAAAAGATAAATTGCCGAGTACATCTCTTTGTGTGACATGTGCAACACAGTAAAGGCCGAACATCAGAAACTAGCAGGGCTGCTTCAACCATTACCTGTGTCCGACTGGAAGTGGGACAAGGATGGCATGGATTTTATCACGGGACTACTCCGGACTCGTTTTGGGTATGACTCCGTCTGGGTGGTAGTTGATCATTTCACCAAGGTGGCTCACTTCATTCTCGTAAATACCACCTATATGTGTGCCAAACTCGCCAATATTTATATGTCAAGAATTGTAAGTCTGCATGGTGTTCCTAAGGGAATTGTCTCTGATAGGGGTACCCAATTCACCTCGATGTTTTAGAGACAGTTACATGAATCTCTAGGGACGCGACTGGAGTTTAGTACTGCTTTCCACCCACAAATAGATGGCCAAACAGAAAGAGTTAACCAGATCCTGGAGGACATGTTGAGAGTTTGTGCCTTAGACTATGGGTCTAATTGGGATGACAACTTGCCATATGTGGAGTTCTCGTACAATAACAGTTATAAAACTAGCATCAAGATGGCTCCATTTGAAGTTCTATATGGCAGGAAATGTAGAACTCCACTACTATGGAATGGAGTTGGAGAACATAGTTTGTTTGGACCTGAGCTGATCAAGGATGCCGAAGAAAAGGTAATCTAGATTCAAGATAGGTTAAAGGTATCCCAATCTTGGCAAAAGAGCTATGCAGATTCCAAGCATACAGTTGTGACTTATAATGTGGGAGACCGTGCATATCTCTGAGTTTCGCCACTACGAGGAGTTAAGAGATTTGGAATCAAGGGTAAATTGGCACCTCGATTCATAGGGCCCTATAAGATTTTGGCTCATAGAGGGGAGGTTGCCTATCAGCTGAAATTGCCTGAAGTATTGACTGTTCATGATGTATTCCATGTGTCACAAGTAAAGAAGTGTCACCCAGAAATGGCTGAAACATCGCTAAGGGATACAGTTCCTCTAGATGATGTTCAACTGGAAAATGATCTCACCTATGAGGAAAAACACACTAAGATTCTGGAAATAGCCGATAGGATTACTCGTACCAAGACTATCAGGTTTTGCAAAGTTCAATGGAATCACCATTCCGAGGAAGAGGCCGCGTGGGAACGTGAAGATGACCTGAAGGTGGAAAACCCACACCTATTTGCTAGCCAACCTGAATATCGAGGAAGAGATTCTTCTTAATGGGGTAGGTTTTTAACATCCCAAATTTTGATATTCCAGATGTTACTAGAAGCATGCATCATTTCTTTTGCATCATGGCATCAGACAATAAAGTTGCATCAAAATCCTTTACCCTAAACCCTATTTTGATTTCCCATATAGTCATGCAAAGACAAGAAGGAGTTATACTAAACCTAACCTTCTAAATCATTGTGTATGTGTCATTTTATAATCCTATGTTAATCTCCTCCTTTTTACAAATTTTTGCAGACCAAATTCATTAAATTTGGAGTTAAAATGCAAAAGTTATTAAAGAATTTGCAAAAAAGAAATAATAAACAGGAATAAAGAAAAAAAGACTTTCTAACCTAAGCGGGCCAGCCGAGCTAGCCCATGCCCTATCCGCCGCACGCCCCTGTGGGCGAGCAGCACGCACCGCAGCCGCTAGTTGGGCCGGCCCAGATCACCCCCCACGCAGCCCACTAACCCCGCAGCCGCTGACCGCCCGGCCCCACCAAACCGTCTTCCCCAAGGAGTCCGCGTCAAGCTCGAACCACCGCCACTGCGTGCTGAACAAAACCCGGCCGAATCGAAGTGGATTTCGTGCCCCCCGCTCCATGTTATCCCCTCCATATAAACCCCCGCGTCGAGCTGCCCCAAAACCCTAACCTAATTTCGCCAAATCGCCACCGGGTTGTCGAAATCAGGGTCCGTTTGATCTCGCCGGAGTTGCACCGCCGCCGAGCTCGAAGCCAAGGTTCCGAGCCCTCCTCCGCCCCCTTTCCACACCTAATAGGTTTCTCTTTGTCTTCTCCGCCACCTAACCCTCTTTTCCCCTCGGTAGATCATCGGAAGCACTGGGAATTTGTCGCCGTAGAGTCGCCGGAGCTTGCGGGGGCCAGTCGGGTACTGTAGCAAGGAGAGGAGGAGAAGGTCGACGACGATCTCGTGAGCAGAACCGCGAGGAGGAGGGCCATGTCGTCGTTTGCTTCGCGCAACTGGGAGCTCGAAGGAACATCCATAAGCACTGCCACCTGCCGTTCGCCGCCGTTGCCCGCCGTTCTCTGTAAGTCAGCCTCGATCTCACCCGTCCAATCTCAAATCGACGGGGTAGATTAGATCTGTTTACCGAATCGGTATCGGCGAATAGCGTTGCGTCGCGTGGCATACCCGCATCAGCACGCCGTGTCAGCACCGCGTTGCCTCGCTAGGTCAATCCCGCGCTACCACTTGTCGCCTGCGTAGCTGTCCCGTCTGTAAATAATTTTAAATACACATATTAATGTTTTAACTTGTAAAATTCATAGTAATTCGAAATCTTGTCCAAAAATTGCGTATCATATACTGTTGGATTCACAAAATTCTGTAGAACACAGATCTGCAATAATATTGCTAGTTTACTATACTGGTCTTGTGGTAGAATTTAAAGTTTAGTTTGGAGTATTTCAATTATAGGAAAATAATTGAAACTCTGTTTTAGTTGATTCTTGTTGCGTTGGCTTTGAATCTACGAGATCTACTATTTCAAATTGGTAGAACTTTCTTAGAGGTTTCAGATCTATTTCATGCTAGATTTGAAGGGTAGATCTATTTATGAGCATATTTAATTAAGTAATAATCCAAAATACCTAAAATCTATGGAAAATCGATACTAATGACATCCCCAACACAATACCACCCCAGAATAATATTCTTCGAATTTGAACCCATCCTTGCATGTTACCCTGTGGCATGCATGCATAATTACCTTTGTGGCATTTGTTTTGTGCAAGTTGTGATTGGATCTATGTTTGTGTTTTGTTAGATTGTTTGGAGTGCACTAAGGAGTACTGTTGTGTAGAGTGCTGCTCGGATCAAGGCAAGTTGCACCACTTGTTCATGTTTATGTCCCAGTTTTGATTATGCATGTTTTACACTTCAAATTCTGTAGTATGCATGTGTAAGATTTTTGGTAGATTTTCTTAGAATTATTTTTGCAAGTGCGGTATTGTAGTATGCCATGTGTAGCTATATGCTTAGTATTTTCCATCCCAATAGGTTATACTGTTTTGCTAAGTTATGCTTGCTATGATATATATACATATATATCAAGTACCGTTGGGGGGTTCGAAAGACTCAAAATTTTCTAAGTATAAGAGCTCTCTCAAGCGAATCTATTTCTTCTCAAAACCCCCTTCAAAATAAAACTAAGTTTTCTTCTAGGTGGAATGGTTGTCCGGTCAACAAGTGGAAATTGGTGGAGGACGGTCGCCTAGGAATCAAAGAAGTCTACCACGTTTCAGAATTCAGAAGCTTCTAGTGCAACCACAATACATATGGGGTATGTCTTGGCCTAGTACTTAGTGGGAAACCTCACCGAGGTCCCAACATTTGGAGGTTCTTGGCATGGTTGGATCCAGCTGATAGAGGGGCTAGTAAGGGAAAGCCTCGCCATGGTCTTGTCTGTAAAAGGACTTGATCATGGATTGTGGGGAAAGTGCATAACCTCTCGAGAGTATTGCAATCTGATCGATCAGCCGAGTTCACGTAGAAGACCACTTTGAGCATCTGAAGGATGGAGCCTCTGAAAGATCTTCCTCTCTCTTTCCAAACTTAAAGTTTTCTAAAACCCTAGGGCATGTGTAATATCGCCAATGGTGGGATTTTGGGGACTTGGTGCGTAATATCCAAGTACTAGGTTGATTGGACACTTGGTGAGTAATATCCTCATGTTCCACTCGACCCTATATTACTTAATCAATGTTTACAAAGTAGGGTAAAACTCTCCCTCTCTTCTTCTTAGTCAGAGAAAATTGGCTTAATGCAAATGAACCCCAAAGCCTATTCCAAGCCTTACATGTAGAGTAAGTCTTATTCTTTCCTTGGTGTAATTTGCCAAGACATTCAAAGTATTGACCCAACTTGTTGGCTACACGTCTTATGTGCAGAATCTAAAGATTGAAAGGTGTGTAGGGATCGCGGGTCTTCATGCAACTAGCCTGAGGCGTTGATGGACTCAAGTTTTATTAGTTTCCACTGTTTTAATTGAGCTAGCTATAAGCTATGAAAATTGTAATAAATATACTCTGGATCATCGACTGTGGAGTGCTAGCTATTGATCCAGGGACTAGCAGGTTAATCACAGGGACTTAGGATCTTTAATGATCCAAGGTCGCAACAATTCTTCTCTCAGGCAGGCCAGACAATCTGGGTGGACTCGGCCAGACACTCCGGTTGTTGTAGAGCTTCTTGCCTCTGTCTGGATGATCTTCTATTGCGCCTTCCTCCCGCTCCTCCCTCGCGCATCTTTGGGCATTCATCATGTTGGGCTTCTCTTGTAGCCCTTCTCCTCCTCGCGCCATACTTGTTTCTCCAACAAACCTGATCATACATAAATGCATAGACTTAGGGGTATAAAGTTCTCATCAATTAAAGTACCAGATTCATTTAGGAGTGAATTCACCTGTTGTTCAAGTAGCTTAGCACGAGCTCTTGTAATGGGTCCAATTCTAATCTCATTGGACTGATCCTTCTTTGCAACAGCTGGAACATCTTCAGTTGTAGGGGTGGGTGTAAGTATAGGGATGTCCTCATCAAGGCAAGAATTAGATAGATCCACTAGGGTGTCCACTAATACCAAATATCATGCCTAGGGTTTACAATAGAGGTGGGGGACTATATATAGGCCAGCCACTAGTTCAAGGGTACTTTAGTCATAAAAAGGTAAAAACTGGACAAAATAGGAATATTCTCGGGCATCAAACTCACGTAGGCATTCGGGTAGACGATTCCGGCAATAAGGTCGGTAGCACAAAAATCAGCGCCGGAATTTCCCGTCGAAACTGGAACGGCTCATAGGGAGGCAGTCCAGTCGACACTGGTTGGTTTCGGCGAGAGCCAGAAATTCCGGTCCTGGCTCCGGTCAGCCGGGGTGTGTGCCGGTATTTCCGGCATGGATTCTGGTCCACCGATCCTGGCGGCGGTTTGCCTCTAGACTCCATCTTGCGTTGGCTTGGCTCCCCCTCTTGGTGTTTCTTCATGGGGTTTATACCTGAGGATGCATAGGGTATTGGGATGAAGTAGCAAGCCGTCCAAGGGTGTATTTAAATAACATGAGACAAGGAGTGAATTCAGCTAAGCTTGGAGGAGTTTGGTTTGAGCCCGAGTCATTGGTCCACTTGGGGGACTTGGTGGTGTAGATGTATAGGCGTTTGTAGGACAGGCTGCATCACGATATGAGATAGCGCGCTCACAACTTTTGCTCTAAATTCTACAAGGTATCAAATGTGCATATCCCAAGCAATCATAGGAGGAACTAGTCTCAGTAGGTGTTTATTGATCACAAAGATAGTGTAGCTCACAAAGTAAAGAAAGTGGGGAGAAGTCGCAGAATGTTTATACCTTTCTTCGCTGATCTTCACTCTTTATTGGTAGATTTCACCTTGCTCATGGAATTTGGATGGAGTATACAGCATGTACACCGTGGATGATGATGTAGAGCTCATTCTCCTCTCGAAACGAGCTAAAGAACACCAAAATCTGAGTTTGAATGCAAAAGTTATGCTCAAAACCATGAAGCAGTTTTTCTGTCTGCATGGGGCGGAGACTCCGGTCTGGGGGTCTAGAGGCTCCGGTCTAGAGTCACTAACACTGGAAACTCCTGTCCTGGGCAGGACACTCCGGTCCGGTCGATTTCTGCACGTCAAGAACTCGACAGGGACATGTTTTGGGTAGAAAAAGTCGAACCAAAACCTCAAATTGATGGGGAAATCAAGGAATTAGGCTATGGGAATGCAGGGGATGGTAGATCAACAAGTTTAGCAAGTAATCCACAGATCAAAACCTACCAAAACTCACTCAAATCACAGATCTCTCCAAAACACGAATTGAGGGTATTTTTGGTGGAATTTTCAAATTTATCGGGAAAAGACCAAATAGATGAGAAATCCATGGCAACCAAAAGCTGCTGATACCAGATGTTGAGGGATAACCTCATGGGTGGCCCGGTCTTCACGGATCTTATGGTCAAATCAATGGGAAAGTGAGGGGAAAGGGAGAAGGTAGCGGAAGAGGACACAAACCTTGCGAAGAACACGATGAACATACGCAAAACTCACATGATACAAGGCAGATTGCTCCTGTTGATGGCCACCGGTCCGATAGAATACTCGCAAGGAGACATCGGTCAACGTGCTCCCTCGATCCCAAGCGGAGAGGGAAGAACACCTTGGAGACGGTCTTGACAACTATGCTCACGCACTAGAAACGTAGGCCTTGTACAAAGAGGGAGGCGTGACGCAAACTCCAATGAGGTGGTGACAATAGTTGGTCCCCTTGGATAAGGGGATGAAGGAAAACTAGATATTCCACAAAGGGGGTTGTCTTTAGTCTATAATCTATGCCTAAGGGATACATGAGGGGTGGGTCCACTATATATAGGCCAGCCATATAATAAGGGGTAGTTTTGGGGAGTAATTCTAGGGTTTGGAATGGACTAGAGGGGTACATGGGCCAAAGGCCCAAAGGCCTTAACATGCCTGTCGTCGTGGACACCGGAGACTCCGGTGTCATGGGCCGGATATTCCGGTGTGACTGGAGACTCCGCTCTTTTCTCCGGTATAGACTCCAGAGTGGTGTACACAAGGGTCCAGGCTGGGGTCCGAAGATTGGTTCGGAGTCCAGCCAAAGACTCCAATGTTGTAGGTTGGAGACTCCGGTCTTCAGGGCTAGAGACTCTGGTGTTTCAACTGCTGCTTTTTCCGTCTTCTCTTCCAAGCCTCCGTCTTGTCAGGCTTGGTGCTCCGATCTTCCTCCCTTGCCTCCGTACTTGTTGGTGTGATACTATCAAGATAATGGGACGGAGTCTGAAGTAGTATACCATTCAATAGGGTAGGAATTGGGCTCGCATAGAGGAATGGATTCACCTTTGGATTTGATGACGACTTGGCATAAGTTGGAGAACTTGATGTGGTAACGACCATATGTCGGCTACATCAAGTTGGAAGTTCTATCTTGAAAATATAAGGAGATTATATCATATAAATCTCCATAATTTTGTTAATAGAAACTAGGAAAATAGTTGTTGCTGCAAAGGCATCTTGACTCAGGTTTTTGAAATGCCGGAACATTTGAGAATATGAAAGATAGGCTAAGCCAGTTTTGTTAAATAGTTTTTGTCAATTGAGGGTGAGGTAAGGAGTGTGTCATCTGCTACACATTCAGATCCATAAGCACAAACAAACAACAAGCACACACTGCATCATTAAACAAGAAAAAGTGTTTGTTCCCCCTAATTTTTGTATTCTAGACAACTAATCAGGGCTGCTGAAAGTGGGATGTTATGCTTAGATTATGGAGTATATTTAGGAAAGTGTAGAAGTAATTAAAATATTGGAGCGGAAGTATGGTGGGAAATGGAAAAAAAGGAAACGAGAAAATGAGCTAGCCTCGCTTGTAATATTAAACCCATAATTATAGTGGAGAACGGATGGGCAGCAACGCATCTATGTATATCTATCAAAAAAATTGCAACACATAATTAAGTCATTGCAAAAGATGTATAGTTGTATGGTGGGTTTTCTTGTAGTGATTCTAGAACACGTAGTTTTTTAGCACGAAACAAATACCCATCATGGATGTGAAATTTATCCCATGCTTTCTCAATAGCACACAAGCAATATGGTTTAGCAAAATCATGATCAGTTGCATATAAGTGACATAAAATCTCTAAACCAGGAACGTTGATATCCAATTGTGTTAACAACATGTTCTTCCTAGATAGAGCATCAACAACTACATTATACTTTCCCTTCTTATGTTCAATGATGTATGAAAAAGACTCAATGAACTCAACACACTTTGTAAGACGCCTATGCAAGTTAGATTGAGCTTTGAAATTTTTCAAAGCTGCATGATCAGAATGTATGGTAAATTATTTTGGCCACAAATAATGTTGTTAAACCTCAAGTACTCTAACAACCGCATACAATCATTTAACATATACTGGAAAATTTAACTTTGCACTAGAAAGTTTCTGAGAAAAATATACAATGGTATGACCCTCTTGCATCAGCAGACCACCAATTCCTATGCCACTAGCATCACATTCAATATCAAATTGCTTAATAAAATCTGGTAGTGCAAGCAATGGTGCAGAAGTTTACAATTGTTTCAGTTCATCAAAAGCATGATCTTGGGATATGCCCCACACAAAAGGTACACCTTTCGTAGTTAGTTCATTCAAAGGTGCAACAATAGTACTAAAGTCTTTCACAAAATGTCTATATAAACTAGGAGCATGAAAACTTCGTAGTTCGCTCACATTCATGGGAGTAGGCCAATTTTGAATAGGTTAAATTTTAGATGCATATACCTCTACTTCATTCTTAGAAACAACATATCCCAGAATATGACATTATCTTTGCAAAATGATCACTCCTCAAGATTACCATAGAGTTTAGCATCTTGTAACACTTGGAAAACTTGTCTCATATGATTACTATGCTTAGATTCATTGCGTCTGTATATTAATATATCATCAAAATACACAACCACAAACTTTAAAATAAAATTTCCCAAACATGGTTCATTAATCGCATGAAAGTACTAGGTGCATTAGTTAACCCAAATGGCATGACTAACCACTCATATAAACCAAATTTTGTTTTAAAGGCTATTTTCCATTCATCCCTTTCTTTCATCCTAATTTTATGATTACCACTACACAAATCAATCTTACAGAAAACAACAAGACCACTCAATTCATCTAGCATATCTTCCAAACATGGAATAGGATGATGGTATCAAATAGTGATGTTATTTATAGATCTACAATTTACACACATGCACCATGTACCATCTTTCTTATGAACAAGAATAATAGGAACAACACAAGGACTTAAACTCACAAGAATATAACCTTTGTTGAATAGAGCTTGCACTTTTTTGGAATTTCCTCTGTCTCTTTGGGATTTGTGTGATAGGGTGCACGGTTGGGCAGCCATGCTCCTAGAACCAAGTCAATTTGATGCTCAATACCTCGCAATGGTGGCAAACCTGCAGGTACTTTGTCCGGAAACACATCGCCAAATTCATGTAACACATTAGGCACCAAGAGAAAGAGTGTTCATATCATTAGAAACTAAAACCTCACCCTTGTACATGAGCACAACAGGCATGGTTGTAGGATCCTCAATAAATTCTCTCATGTCCTATTTGGTGGGTAATATGAGTAAATTGGGCACTCTCTCTGATGAGGGAATCCCATCTATTGATACAACCGTTGTACCTACAACTACACAAATATAATGTCCCATCAATCGAGCTCCTGCCAAACAACTTAACTATCAGGTACTTTCATTTCTTGGAATTATTCCTCATATACATGAGAATATGATGCTGCCTAAATCAGATATGTTTGTTACTCATAGGAACGACAGACCTAGCATGGACGAGATGGACAAGCATTAGAGTATGGTCATGCATGGAGATGGCAACAAGCATGTGAGGATTGAAGAGGATGCCACAAGTGGAGATTTCAGAACTTTGAAGCCACCATAATGATAATTGAAGGCTGGACGAAATATTCAAGAATATTACTTCATAGAATCTTCCATAGCTTAATATGGTGTTGCGTCACCTATATTTGGGCCAGGCCCATGTTAATTTCCCAGGAATTTAAATAGCCAATTTTTAGAGTCTGCATTTGAGGGGAAAAGGCCTTCTAGGGTTGGATTTGGCCACCATACATATGGCTAGCCGAAACCCACCTTTTCCTCCTTAAATACCCCACACAGCCGTCACTTTAGAATCGGATTTAGCCATCATTGCAACTTTTCCAAGGCTTGAGTGTCGTAGAGACTTCATGTACTTCACACCAATTCAGGATCCCACCTTTTCAATAAAGATTTCATCTCAATCCGTAATATCTTGATTGCAATATTAATTCTTACTTGTTCTTGATTTCAGGTAGGAATTAAGACCCTCACTGGTCAGGCTTATCATGCTTCTGCAAGATTGGTAACCTCCAAGAGATTTGCCTAGCAATTGCATTGGCGCTCGTGCTCACACGTGTAGTTGGATCATCAAACCCGAACTCCACCCAAATTTATTATTGCCATCTCATTCAAAGATCGGACACCTTTGCCCTATCACTCTTGCTTTTCGTTATATCACTCACAACTGTTACATTCTCTCGCCTATCAACTAATGTAAGTGCATCTTCCAAGTTGACTTTAGTTTTTTGATGAGATTCATTCACAATATCCCGTGGTGACATAGGTTGTAAACTGATTTTTCTGCCCATGAACTCCAAGTGATATGTATTGGCTTGGACATTATGTTGGACATAATGATGAAATAGCCACGGCCGACCCAAAAGAAAATGACAAACCGTCATAGGAACCACATCAAAATCAATAGAATCTTTGTATGGCCCTACCTCAAAATCAACATGCACCATATGATTGATTTTCATCTCACCATTGTCACATAACCACTGAATATAATATGGATGAAGGTGCGGAAGATACTTTAGTTTCATCTTGGCACATAAGTCCTTTCTTTCTAAATTGCAGCAACTACCACCATCAATGATAATCTTGCAAGCTTTGTTTGGACCAACAAGTGCCTTTGTTTGGAACAAATTGCAACTCTGACTTGCAACACTAGGTTGAGATGTCACATTCAGAGTCGGCTGTGAAACTATAATGGTTGGTGTTGGTGAAGCAAAAGAAATAACACCATCATCACTAGTGTAACCATCATCATATGAAGCATCTGGATCAACATCATCTTCTGTATCATACTCATTTTCCTCATTAATAAACATGACCTTCTGGTTAGGACAATCCCACTTGAAGTGACCCTTGCCACCACGTGTATGGCACTCCATATCACGATTTTGTGTCGTACACATGTTAGAAAAGGTACCACTTGCTGCAGGGGCTGGTTTCTTTGTGTTGGAAACATTGGAAGTAGGTCTAGTTGACATACACGAACGATCAACAAGACTTGCACTTTATGCGGGTGCATAAGAACTATTCCGAGCAGGAAAACGTCCACTTCCTATTGAACAAGCTTTAAACTGACATTCTTCAGCAAATTGTGCTTTAGCTTCACATGCATGATGATACCGATGATGTCTAACAAAGCTCCTGATGTTGTACTTTAGTCCATGAAGAAAACACTGCATGGTCATGTCAATAGAATCACGTACTCTTTCTTGCTGTAGAAGAATCTTTGTATCCATATAATAGGCATCAACAATCATTGTACCTTTCTTTAATTGTTGCAACATGTCAAAGATAGTGTGCAAGTAATTGGGATGTTGAGGGCTAACCTCGTGGGGGTGCACCATCTTCACGAATCCCTGTGGAAATCGAGAGGGAAGTGCGGGGGAAAAGGTAGGTGATGAAAACCATGAACTCACGCATGAAGAACACAATACAAGCCAATAGCTCATGCCGGCAGTAACTGGTCCGGCGCAATCCCTAGGATCGGCATCGAGCAAAGATCTCTCTCTCTCAAACCGGCACGACGAGTAGGGAGTCTTGGTGAGACCTTGATGTCTTGGCAAGGGGCTCCTATGCCAAGGCCTTTTACAACGAGGGAGGCGTTATACAAACTCCAATGAGGTGGGGGATATTTGGTGCTCCTCTATAAAAGGAGCATGAGACAAGAACTAGTGAGATCCACAAGGGTGTCTTCTAATTCAAATATCCAATCTAGGGTTTACAATAGAGGTGGGGAAGTATATATAGGCTAGCCACTAGTTCAGGGGTACTTTAGGCAATAAAGTGTAAAGTCTGGACAGATTTGGGCTTACATTGGCCGAAGGCCCAAAAGGTTTTTAACATGCCTATTTCGCTTACACCAAAGACTCTAGGTGTGAGGGTCAGAGACTCTGGGGTGGCTGGAGACTCCATAGTTGCATACAGAGAGCTCCAGGAAGTGGCCGAAGTCCTAGGGGCAGAGACTCCAAGGTCAAAGGCCGGAAACTCCGAGGGTGGCGATGCTCTCCGGTGAAGACTCCATGGTGGTGTACTGAACGCTCCATGAAGAGGTCTAGAGACCGGTCTATAGTCCTAGACAGCGACTCTAGGGTTGGAGGCCGGAGACTCTAGGCTTCAGGGCCGGAGGCAAGAGGGCTTCAGCCTCAGCAGCATCTTCTTCATATCCAGGTCCTTCTACTTTCATCCGTGGGGGCTTGGCGATGCATGGGGGCTTCATATCTAATAATACATAGAGTAGTTGCATGAAGTAGCAAGTCATCCAAGGATGTATCAAAGTCACACGAGGAGAGGAGCGAGCTAACCTTAGTTTGTAGGAGTTTGGCTTGGGCATGAGTCATTGGTCCACTTGGGGGACTAGGTGGTGTAGATGTAGGGGCATCCGTAGGATGGGCTGCATCAGCTCGCCCTCTAGGAAAGAGTCGTCCTCGACTCTTCATGGTTATCATCTTAAACATCTCCATGGTATGGTGAAAGGAACTTGACATTGAATGTATTGCTCACAAGGTACTTGGAGGTCGGGATGTCGATGACATAGGCATTGTTGATTCTCGTGAGGACCTTGAAGGGATCATCTCCTTTTGGTTTGAGCTTGGAATCACGTTCCTTGGGGAAATAGTCCTTGCTCAAATGTACCCACACAAGGTCGCCTTCATCAAAGATCATCTCCTTCTTGTCCTTGTTTAACCTTGAAGCTTGGCGAATGACTTGTTGTTTGATAGTAGCTCTTGTTTCTTCGTGAAGCGTCTTCATAGGTTGGGCGCGCTTATCAACGTCCATGTTGGTGCGCTCATGGAGACGTAGTGGTAGGATGTCTAGCGCGAGGAGGGGATCGAAACCATAGATGCTCATGAATGGGCTCATCTTTATTGTAGAGTGCTTGGCTCAATTGTAGACGCACTCAACATGGGGAATGCATTCATCCTAATCCTTCAAGTTCTTCTTGATCAACACACGAAGGAGAGTGCCGAGGCATCGGTTGACCACCTCGGTTTGGCCATCGGTTTGCGGGTGCGACGTCAATGAGAAGAGTATCTTGATGCCAATCTTGGCCATGAGGGTCTTCCACACGTAGCTCATGAATTTGACATCGCGGTCAGAAACGATTGTTCTTGGCAGACCGTGAAGACGGACAATTTCCCGCCAAAACAAATTTGCAACATGTGAAGCATCGTTTGTCTTGTGGAACGGTATAAAGTGTGCCATCTTTGAAAAGCGATCCACTACCACAAATATAGAATCATGGACATGCTTAGACCTAGGCAATCCTAACACGAAATCCATGCTAATGTTCAACCATGGTGCATGAGGAATAGGGAATGGCATATAAATACCAAAGTTGTTAGACTTAGACTTAGCTTGAACACATGTCATGCATTGTTGAATGTAGCGCTCCACTTCTCGCTTCATCTTGAGCCAATAGTAATGAGTGGAATGTATGTCCAATGTGTTGTCACAACCAAAGTGACCCATGAGGCCTCCACCATGTGATTCTTGGAGAAGCAAAAGTTGGAGAGACGACTTTAGAATGCAAAGCTTGTTTTGTTTAAAGAGAAAGCCTTTATGCAAATAGAAATCATAAACTCCTCTGGCATTGGAGCACTTTACTTCGACTCAAGTAAGAAGGCTTGTGTGCTTTCAATTCATCAATACCCATCACGTTTACTTCGACTCGAGTAAGAAGGCTTGCGTGCTTGCGAGACAAAGCGTCTGCAACTACATTATGTTTGTCCTTCTTGTACTTGAGAATGTAAGGAAAAGACTCCATGAACTTAACCCACTTAGTGTGTCTCTTACTCAAGTTGGCTTGGCCTTTGAGATATTTCAATGACTCATGGTTGAAATGTATATTAAATTCCTCAGGCCAAAGGTAGTGTTGCCAAACTTGAAGGACACGGACTAAGGAAAAAATCTCTTTGTCATAAATTGGATAATTGAGGCGTGCGCCATCAAGTTCCTCGCTATGGTAGGCAATAGGATGCATGTTTGGCATAAGGACTCCTCCAATACCAATACCACTAGCATCACACTCTACCTTGAAAGTTTTTGTGACATCTGATAACGCGAGAAGAGGTGCTTCGGTAAGCCTCTTTTTAAGTTCATCAAAAGCTATTTGTTGTGCTTTTCCCCACACGAAGGTGACATTCTTTTTGGTCAACTCATTTAGAGGACAAGCAATGGTAGAAAAGTCTTTCAAAAAGCGACGATAGAAACCAACCAACACATGAAAACTTTGGAATCCACTCACATTTGAGGGAATGGGCCAATCTCATATGTCCTTCACCTGGGAAACATCAACTTCAATGCCCTCCGCAGAAATGACAAATCCAAGAAAAATCAACTTGTCTTTAGCAAAAGTGCACTTGGGAAGATTAGCATATAGATTTTCATGTCACAGGATTTGTAAGATCTCCTTGAGATGTATAACATGTTCCTCAAGTGACTTGCTATAAACAAGTATATCATCAAAATAGACAACAACACTTTTTCCAATGAGAAAACGCAAAATATGATTCATAAGGTGCATGAAGGTGGATGTTGCATTGGATAAGCCAAAAGGCATGACCAACCATTCATAGAGACCAAGTTTGGTCTTGAACGGGTTTTTCCACTCATCACCTTTGATGGCAAAGTATTGATGTAGAGCTCGTTGGGGAACCCCAAGAGGAAGGTATGATGAGCACACCAGCAAGTTTCCCTCAGTTATGAAACCAAGGTTTAATCGAACCAGTAGGAGCAAGGAAACAGCCCAAAGGTGTTGCTAGCTGAGCCTTGGCAGGGCGCACTACTAGTGCTAGTAGCAACGTGGACACTTGCACAACACAACCATAGAACTTTGTCCCCAACTTGCGACGAGGTTGTAAATCTCACCGTGTTTCTGAAAACAAAGGATTAAACGTATCGAATGGAAGGAAGTAATAGTTTGCAGAAAGTAAACACAAAGCAGTAAACAGTTTGTAGATTGTATGTAAAATAAAAAGACTGGGATCCATAGTTCACTAGAGGTGGCTCTCCTTAACATAGATAACATGCTGGGTGAACAAATTACAGCGGGGCAATTGACAAACATCGAGAAAGCAATACATGCATATACTAATCATCTTGACTCCTTTGGAACTTGATTGGGCATTACAAAATTATACATAGACCGCCATCCAACTGCATCTATGACTAATAATCCACCTTCAGGTTATCATCCGAACCCCCTCAAGTATTAAGTTGCAAGCAACAGATTATTGCTTTACGAATTGCGTGCAATGTAAACAATACGATTGTTCTATGAACAAAGGATTGTTGTTTTCTCCCTAGTAGAAACAACACATCTAGTACCTTAGAGATTTCTGTCACTTCCCTAGATTACCATAGGCATGAACCCACTATCAAGCATAAATACTAACTCTTGGATTTGCTAGCATCTACTTGGCCAAGATAGCTACTAACAACGGAAAGCATGCAAGATCACAAATAACAAAGACATGATAGAATCAATAATCAATCTGAAATAGCATCTAAATATCCATCGGATCCCCGCAAACACAACATGCAGAATTACAAATAGATGATCTTGATCATGAACGGAGCTCACAAGATATAGACATGAAAGCACAAAGGAGGAGAACCAACCATCTAGCTACTACATGGATCCGTAGTCCAAGGATGAACTACTGACGCATCACACTGTTGGCTTGCATGGTGATGAAGAAGGCCTCCAGGGTGAATTCCCCTCTCCGGCAGGGTGCCGGGAAGAGCTTCAGATCCCTCCCGATCTAGGGATGGAGATGACGGCGGCTACAGACTCTTTTGTCGATTTTTGATTGGGTACTTAGGGTTTTCGTCCCGAGGGCATCTTATAGGCGGAAGGAGAGGCCGAGGGGGGTGCCTGGGGTGGCCACACCACCCCCTGGCGCGGGCCAAGCCTAGCCGCGCAGCCAGGTGGTGTGGCCACCCTCTGGCCCTTCTCCGTCTCGTATTCTGGCATCTGATGACTTCCAGAAAAATAGGCACTTTGGCTTTTGTCCCGTCCAATTCCGAGAATATTCATTTTCAGACTTTCCTGGAACCAAAAACAGCAGAAAACAAGCAGCTGGCACTGTGGCTCTTGTTAATAGGTTAGTCCAAGAAATCATATGAAAAGTACTCCAAAGTGGAGACAAAACACAAGAAAGTGGATAAAACCAAGCATGGAACATCAAAAATTATAGATACATTTGCAATGTATCAACATCCCCGAGCTTAACTCCTGCTCGTCCTCGAGTAGGTAAGTGATAAAAAGAAAGAATAATTTTTGAGGTGACATGCACCATCAAAGACTTGATCAAAGTATTTGGAAAACATTCAAAGCTAGGTTCATAGTACTTCAATCATAACATGAAAGACAAAGTTCTAGCAATAAGACAAAGAAACTATGATGCAACATGAAAAGGCACAAACGAAAGATTCATGAATAACAATGCTTTGCAAGATGTTTGTTTGTTTCACATGAAGAAAACATAGCATAATAGTATTCATCTTGTCCCTTATAGAGTAGCAAATATAAATGCATAGGACACCTTCAAAGTTCATAAGAGTGACTAGATATAAATAGTTTAAAACAAGCAATATCAAGTTATGCGTCAATCAACTAGTCTTGGGACAATGCACATAGAACTAAGAATGGCTACTATGCTCTCAAAGTAGGTGCATAAAGGTAGAAGGTGGAAAATCAATATAATGGTGGAAGAAAGGTCCTTCATAGAAGGAAGTAGGGATTCAAGTCTCATAAAGAGCTTCCAAAAATAATGGTACTTATAGCTTTGAACTCTCAAATCCCCTATCATAAGCATCTTGAAGTGATTAAGGTTAAAGTGAACAAACTATGGTGTACATGCTTGACGAAGTATAACTCAGATATCTCATGTCCCTTGTATACGAGAGCCGCTCCTCATGCTACTCAAGTTTAGTCACCAGTAAGTTCTTGTCATTGTAAGTACATGTGTATCATAGAGAACCGCCAACGGGGTACCCCTTGCCCGATGATATGGAAGAATCCCCATATCAAAATGACAAGGCAAGCAGACAACGAGCATCTCAGCAATCTTCTTATTTACCATGGGAATATGGTGCTTTTTGCTCTCTTTCCTCTTTTCATAATCTCCTTTTTTTTCTTTTCTCTTTTTTCTCAATATAGGACTCTTTTTTATAAGAAGAATGCTTCATAGACAGCTCATTATGGTTACGCTGCAGGTTTCCACCATGTCAGCATGGATTAGACCAGCGACCCAGGCATTTCTCTAACACATATACATAACACCATGGACTTACAAGCTCCCCTTTCATTTCACACCGACGACATCCATATACGAAAGAGCATGATATCAACTAGGTACAAAGTACCAAGTGCAATGTTGAAAGCGTTCCCCATGACAGCATGGTTCTGCTAATTCCCAACAAATAAGTGCAAGCATATACAACATAGACGACACAATGGTTCAAGTTTATTAAGGGCAAGAAAAGTAAAGTGTGCCATCAAGTTCATGAGAGCTTTAATCACTAGTTTTCTCATAACAAGTTTAATTTGGAAGGTAAACAAAAGCATGAATATACTTGGAATAGCATAAGCTAGTAGGTAGGTATGGTGGACTCTTTGGAATAACTTGGTTTAAGGAGTTGGATGCATGAGTGGAACTCATACTTGGTTGTGGAGGCTAGTAAAAGACTGGGAGCGACAAACTAAGAGGGCAATTATGGCCATAATTATACAGAGCGACAAAACATCATTGATCAAAGCATAAAGTGATACTACAAGTTGAAAACTAAAGGATCATAAAGGCTATGGTGACTTGAGATAGTCATAACATGGTGTGAGCATGCGCCAAGTCAACCCAAATAAAGCATCAAAGGAGAATACCACTATACTATGCTTTAATATGCTAAAACAACACATGATTCATCCAAGGCACATTAAGAAATCTCAATTGTTTATAACAACTCATGCTACAACAAAGAATACTAAGCATAAAGCCAAAACAATATCAAGCATGGCATGACAAAGCATAGGCCACCGTAAAAAACAAGCTCTTTTTACCACATAAGCATGAACTTTCCTACTCTTTTCTAAACCAAACCAAACTATTTGCAAACCAATGTATGAAAGAGGGGGTCCAACCAATTTATTCAGAAAATTAAGCAAACAAAAGCAAACGAAAAACCAAAACGAAAACAAAAAAGAATACGCTCCAAGAACAACACAACTGTGCATGAAACAATAAAAATGAAGCGTTTGGAAGAAACCTATGATTTTTATTGATGAAGAAGGGGATGCCTTGGGCATCCCCAAGCTTTGACGCTTGTACTTCTTGGATATTTCTTGGGGTGACACGTGTGGCATCCCCAAGCTTGAGCTTTAGTCCATCCTTCATCTCATTACTCAGTCCTTCCATACACCTAAAAATTTTCCTTGATACAAAACTTCACACAATCTTTATTAGCAACATTAGTGCACTCAAGATAAAAGGTCTTAAGGTTCAGTTCCAACACCAAAAAAAACTTCCATTAGAACACTAGCTACTGAAGCACTTCCCTCAAAAAGCTCAATTCCCCAAAATAACTCAAAAAGGAACCAACAAGAAGCAAATGCACAAAATGGCAGAAATCTGTCAAAACAGACCAGCAGATAAAGACGAATTCTTTCGAAGACCTTCTGTTGCTCAAATCAACAAGAGTTGAACTAACAATAGTTAGATAACAACCTTGGTCAGAAGCAAAAAAAAATCACGCCTCAAAAAGACTGTCAGAGATTTTACACGAATTTTTACAGTGAAGCACAGAAATCTGTTTCGGGACAGCAACTTTCCCAAACATTACTTCTCTCTCATTAGAGGTTACTCTTGGCACAAAAAGAAAATAAAAAGGATAAGGAGCGGTTATTACTGAAGTAATAACTTCCACGACTCATCTAAAACTTTTGGGTTATCTCCCAATAAGTACTTTTCTTTAACGCCTTTAAGTTAGGCATAAGAAGCAAGAAAGAATCAAGTGTTCTCAAATGAAGAAGCATTAAGGCCAAATTTTGTTTTAATAGGAGAAGCAAAAGAAATCTTCTCTCTCTTCTTAGGGAAGTGTTTTATACCTTTCTTGAGTGGGAGTTGATATTTTATGGTGCCTTCTTTCATATCAATAATGGCACCAACAGTTCTAAGAAAAGGTCTTCCCAAAGTAATAGGACAAGAAGCATTGCATTCAACATCCAAAACATAGAAATCAACGGGGACATAGGCATTGTTAACCATAATAAGAACATCATTAAGACTCCTCATGAGTTTCTTTTTAGCATTATCATCAAGTGGGACATTCAAATAACAATCTTCAAGTGGAGGAAAATCAAGCATATTATAAATCCTTCTAGGCATAATAGAAACACTACTATCAAGATCACATAAAGCTTTGAAATCAAAGTCATTCACTTTCATATTAATGATGGGTTCCCAACCATCTTCTTGTTTTTTAGGAATAGAAACTTTAGGTTTCATCTTTTCTTCTTTAATCTTTATGAGAGCATCAGTAATGTGTTTTGTAAAGGCCATGTTCATAGCACTAGCATTAGGACTGTTAGCAAACTTTTGTAGGAACTTAATAACTTCAGAGATATTGCAACCATCAAGATGAAAATAAAATTTATCATCTAAAGTAGTAGAACTATTACTAGCCTCAACACTAGTGGTGGTAATAGTAGAAACACTAATGTTTCTAGCAATTTCATCTTCTCTTTCCCACTTAGCATGTAATTCAGCTAATAGTCTAACATTTTCATCAATTCTTACTTGTATAGCATTAGTAGCTGCAAAGGGATTATCATTAGTTTCAGGTTTAGCAGCCATTTTATTCAAAGAAGATTGAGCTTCAGCCAAAGATGCTATATTTCTTTCAACATTAGAAAGTTTTTCCTCAATAGTTTTATTGAAAGCAGTTTGCTTACTAATAAAGTATTTGAGCATAACTTCAAGTTCAGAGGGTGCACTCCTATTATTGTTGTAAGAATTTCCATAAGCATTACCATTGTTGAGAGGATATGGCTTATAATTGTTGTTACCAAAATTATTCCTATAAGCATTATTGCCAAAATTGTTATTTCTTATGAAGTTAACATCAACTTGCTCTTCTTGAGCAACCAAAGAGACTAAGGGGACATGATTTGGATCAATATGGGGTTTCCCATTAACAAGCATAGACATAATAATATCAATCTTATCACTCAAGGAGGAGGTTTCCTCAATAGAATTTACCTTCCTACCTTGTGGAGCTCTCTCAGTATGCCATTCAGAATAATTAACCATCATATTGTCCAAAAGTTTTGTTGCAGCACCCAAAGTAATGGTCATAAAGGTACCTCCAGCAGCAGAGTCCAATAGGTTCCTTGAAGAATAGTTCAATCCTGCATAAAAAGTTTGGATGATCATCCAAGCAGTCAGTCCATGAGTGGGACAATTCCTTACCAAAGATTTCATTCTTTCCCAAGCTTGAGCAACATGTTCATTATCAGATTGTTTAAACTTCATTATTTCACTTCTCATAGATATAATCTTAGCTGGAGTATAGTATTTTCCAATGAAAGCATCTTTGCACTTAGTCCAAGAATCAATACTATTCTTAGTTAAGGAATTCAACCATTCTTTAGCTTTTCCCCTCAAAGAGAAAGGAAACAATTTTAGCTTAATAATATCACCATGTACATCCCTATGCTTTTGCATCTCACAAAGTTCAACAAAGTTATTTAGATGGGCAGCAGCATCTTCATTACAAATACCAGAAAATTGTTCTCTCATAACAAGATTGAGTAACGCAGGTTTTATCTCAAAGAAAGTATCTTCAGGCACAGGTGGAGCAATAGGTGTGCTCATAAAATCATTGTTGTTGGTGCTAGTGAAGTCACACAACTTAGTGTTTTCAAGAGTAGTCATTTTTTGTGTTTTTGATAAAGAAAGCAAACTAGTAAAACTAACTTTTTGTGTGTTTTTTATAACAAAACAAGCAAACAAAGCAAAAAGAAACTAAGCAAAAAAAATAACAAAGTAAAGAGATTGGTTATGAGGGACTCCCCTTGTGAACATGTACTTGACTCCCAGACAACGGCGCCAGAAAAGTGCTTGATGGCTCAGTATTCATGTAGAGCTCGTTGCGGAACCCTAATAGGAAGGTATGATGGGCACAACAACAAGTTTCCCTCAGTTATGAAACCAAGGTTTAATCGAACCAGTAGGAGCAAGGAAAAACCCCAAAGGTGTTGCTAGCTGAGCCTTGGCAGGGCGCACTACCGGTGCTAGTAGCAACGTGGAGACCTGCACAACACAACCACAGAACTTTGTCCCCAAATTGCGATGAGGTTGTAAATCTCACCGTGTTTCTGAAAACAAAGGATTAAACATATCGAATGGAAGGAAGTAATAGTTTGCAGAAAGTAAACACAAAGCAGTAAACAGTTTGTAGATTGTATGTAAAATAAAAAGACTGGGATCCATAGTTCACTAGAGGTGGCTCTCCTTAACATAGATAACATGCTGGGTGAACAAATTACAGCGGGGCAATTGACAAACATCGAGAAAGCAATACATGCATATACTAATCATCTTGACTCCTTTGGAACTTGATTGGGAATTACAAAATTATACATAGACCGCCATCCAACTGCATCTATGACTAATAATCCACCTTCAGGTTATCATCCGAACCCCCTCAAGTATTAAGTTGCAAGCAACAGATTATTGCTTTACGAATTGCGTGCAATGTAAACAATACGATTGTTCTATGAACAAAGGATTGTTGTTTTATCCCTAGTAGAAACAACACATCTAGTACCTTAGAGATTTCTGTCACTTCCCTAGATTACCATAGGCATGAACCCACTATCAAGCATAAATACCAACTCTTGGATTTGCTAGCATCTACTTGGCCAAGATAGCTACTAACAACGGAAAGAATGCAAGATCACAAATAACAAAGACATGATAGAATCAATAATCAATCTGAAATAGCATCTCAATAGTCATCGGATCCCCGCAAACACAACATGCAGAATTACAAATAGATGATCTTGATTATGAACGGAGCTCACAAGATCTAGACATGAAAGCACAAAGGATGAGAACCAACCATCTAGCTACTACATGGATCCGTAGTCCAAGGAAGAACTACTGACGCATCACACCGTTGGCTTGCATGGTGATGAAGAAGGCCTCCAGGGTGAATTCCCCTCTTCGGCAGGGTGCCGACAAGAGCTTCAGATCCCTCCCGATGTAGGGATGGAGATGATGGCGGCTGCAGACTCTTTCGTGGATTTTTGATCAGGTACTTAGGGTTTTCGTCCCGAGGGCATCTTATAGGCAGAAGGAGAGGCCGAGGGGGTGCCTCGGCTGCCACACCACCCCTTGGCGCGGGCCAAGCCTGGCCACGCGGCCAGGTGGTGTGGCCGCCCTATGGCCCTTCTCCGTCTCATATTCTGGCATCTGATGACTTCCGGAAAAATAGGCACTTTGGCTTTTGTCCCGTCCAATTCCGAGAATATTCATTTTTTGAGTTTCCTGGAACCAAAAACAGCAGAAAACAGGTAGCTAGCTGTTGGGGGGATACCCCGGGTAGGGTCACGCCGAGGTATAAAGGCCAAGTTAGCCGATGTTCGGCAAGGCCAAAGCAGATGCTGGCCGGCTCACCTCAAGGCAGGCCGAATCACGGAGTAACCCGGACCGGGGGTGTTCGCCTAACTAAGTCTCAACCGACTTAAGCAGTAAGTCGGAAGTATATGTTTACTTGTATGCAGGAACAGGGGTGCCCGGATCAGCTGTGATCCGGGTCACGCTTGGCTTCTAGGAGAAGGAAGGAATCTTGCTTGTCAAAAAGAGGGCCCGGTACGCACTGCATGAGCGAAGCAGACAAGAGCAGGACCACCGGGTCATGGCCGACTGGGGTGACGACGTCCATGTGGGCTGACGCGGGCGCCGTAGAGGCACACGTAGATAAAGCATGTGTGACGCGGGGGAAAAAGCACCCCGGTCGGCTTACCACTTTGGGAGGAGGCATATTCTTAGGAATATGCCTCCACGTATGCCCTAGGCAGAAACCGAGCCTCCTCTATAAAAGGGGGGTTGGGGCTTCTGTAGAAGAGGTTAGGTTTTTCTGCTATTCTGTTTTGGCTAGGGTTTTAGTGGTGATCTGTGGGTGAGAGTAAGAGAGCTCCTTCTTCCTCCTCTCGCCAATACAGCTCAAGGAGCACTTGTAATCTTGGAGACGAAGCTATACAAACATCTGTGTGGAGAATCACTCCACTATCCCTCCCTGGATTCCCCTAGCGTGTATTAGTCCCCACCTTTAGCCTATCCATGGCATCTGCCGTGACACCACCACGACAGTTGGCGCCCACCGTGGGGCTAGCGGCGCTAGCAGGGGTCAAGATCCGGACGGGAAACCTCATCGCCACTGGAAAACGCATCGTCTCCGGGCTCGTTCAGCGCTTTGGAGCGCTGGATTTCGTAAGCGACAACGCATGCTGCTTCGGCACCCGCCCTCTTCCGTGCAACGGCCTCTTTGTCAACCTTGGCGCGCACAAGGTCTACGTTGCGGTGGACGTGTCTTGCGTTCACCCGCGCCACGTCATCGAAGCAGGGGAACCAACCCTCACTGTGGCTCACGGGGCACGTATCGCTCGCTCCCCGGACCGCACAGAAGTGATGATGACTGCGCCTGGTGCGGACGCAAGCAAGGATATTAGCGCCAGATCCGGAGGTAACGCCTAAGGCACCAAGGAAAGCTAGGGGTCCTCCGCTAGAGAGGCCGGAAAATGTGTTGAGAGAGGCAATGGACAGCTTGGCAAACCCTGTAGTAGCAGCGGTAGATCCGGCTCGAGCGAAGGCCGAGCTGGAGGAAACTAGGCAAAAAATACTAGAGGGTGCAAAGAAAATAGCCGCGGCTCAGCAGTCATTGAACATGACGCTGCGTGAGTACGCGAAAGAAAACAAAGTTGAGGCGGTAAAGGTAAAAGGGAGAAATCTCAGGAGTGAGATGAACAGAGAAGGTGATAATGGAGTTGAGGAATCAGAAAACTGCTTGTCCGTGGGGCTGCCGAGGTATAGTACCCCGACCAAGAACCTCAGAGCAGTGGATGCAGCTGCGTCCGAGTTAGAGGGTCTAACGGGTGAAGCCCGGCAAAGACAACAAGATAGGGTTAATGAGCTGGTTTGGATTGCAAATAGGCAAAACGAGGAACTACTCAGAGCAAACCCGGAGAGAGCTGGAGCCTCCAAGATCGTCCATTCGGCGATGGGTAACCCGGAGAAATCCGCTGGAGCTGCATCGTCCCCTCATGGTGGTGCAAGGAGAGAGGAGGTAGTAACCTCACCCAGACGGAATAGACAGATCGTCCCGTATGACCCAACGCGGGCAGGGAAAGGAAAAGAAGCACAGAAAAATGATGATCGACGGAGTGTGAGCCGAGCTGAAGCTGGCCGGGGTAACCGCAACCAAGGCAATGCCGGTCAAGGGAACGTTGTCAACGGTGATGGGTTCGTAGCATGGAAAACAAAAAATTTCTAGCGCAAGAACGAACAAAACCCAGATCTAATCTAGATAAAAGCCAAGATCTAATCTATTAGACATGTGCAACGAGATAGGTAGGAACTAACCCTCGAAGATCCGAAAGCGTTAACGAGATTAGATCTCGTGGTTGATGTAGTCGATCACTTGCCGATCTCAAGATCGTGTGGACGATCCTTCCGGCGTCGCGTTCCGGCAGCGCTTCCGCAGTCGGTCAAGTGGACGATCCTTCTAGCGCCGCGTTCGGGCAGCGCTTCCGCAGTTGGTCACACGTGCGGAGTCGAAGTAGACCTTCCTCTCCTCGTTCCAGCGAGCAGCGGAGGTAGTAGATCTTCTCCACGGAATCCCAGCAGCACGACAGCGTGGTAGTGGTGGTGGAGTAGAGAATTCTGCAGGGCTTCGCCTATGCCTGTGCAGAAGAAAGGTGGAGGAGAGAGGCGGCAGAGATTGGAGTTATGAGAGCAAGCGAGGAGGGGGTGCCCCTGCCCTTCTATTTAAGGGGGGAGGGCGCCTTGGCGAGGGGAGTCCTTGTAGGACTCCCCTTCTCTAGGCCGGCGGATTGGGGAGTGGGGGGAGGAGTCCTCCTCCCCCACGACTCCTAGTCTTGACCCACCAGGACTCCTTGATCCCTATCTTGATTTTCAAGCAAACTCCAAGATATCTTCTAGAACCTTCTGAAACATTCCGAAACCTTCTAGAATCCTCATACAAACACTCCGGAACATTTCCTAACTCAGAAAATGATCCCCTATATATGAATCTTATTCTCCAGACCATTCCGGATCTCCTCGTGATGTCCCGGATCCATTCCGAGACTCCGAATAACATTCGGTCTCCAACGCACATTCCAGATATAATTAAAACAACTTCGAACCTTAAGTGTGTCACCCTACGGTTCATGAATATGTAGACATGATAGAGACACATCTCCTATCAATAACCATCAGCGGGACCTGGAGATGCATAATGGCTCCTACATACTCAACGATGACTTCGCGATCGATTGAACCATTTACATACGAAACCAATTCCCTTTGTCACGAGATACTTTACTTATCCGAGGTTTGATCGTCAGCATCTCCATACCTAGTTCTACCTCGTTACTGATAAGCACTCTTTACTCGTTCCGTGATATGTCATCCCTTGTGACCCAGTCACATGCTTGCAAGCTAACTAGATGACATTCCACCGAGAGGGCCCAGAGCATACCTATCCGTCATATGGATGGACAAATCCCAATCTTGGTCCATGCGCTTCAACACATACTTTCAGAATACCCAATGACACCTTTATGACCACCCAGTTACGAAGCGGTGTTTGATGTCATCATAGTACCCATCCGGTGATGGTGATTAACACAACCTCATGATCAAAGGATTAGGTTACTATGCATTTAAAAGCTTAAAGCAATACGAACTTAATGACTTGATCTTATGCTACGCTTACTATGGGTGTGTGTCCATCATATCATTCTCCTAATGACACAACCTTGTTATTAATCACATCCTAATGTCCATGATCAGGAAACCATGATCATCAATTAATCAACAAGCTAGTTCAACAAGAGGCTTACTAGGGACTCTCTTATGTTTACAAAACACACATGTATTAGTGTTTCCTAATAATACAATTATAGCATGGGATGTAAACATTCATCATAAACACAAAGATATAATAATAATCACTTTTATTATTGCCTCTTGGGCATCTCTCCAACAAACGGCAATGCCGGACAGCGAAACTCGGCTGGAGCAAGACAACCGCAATAGCGGAATATACCAAGGCAAGAGCAAAGTGCCGGCCGAGGTATGCAACAGAAAGGTGCGCCACAACAGCAAAACCGGTACAACGACGGTGATTCGGAGATGGCAAACGCGGGATACCCAAGACCGGACTATCATGTGATAGGGTCGAGATTGGGAAGCAGGGATTTGATGCCGGATGATGCCAGGTTGAAACTGGATCGACTGTATAGGTCGGAGTAGATAGAATGTCAAGGTCCACCGGGTCCAGCATGTTTTGGACCCCGGATCATGAAAGAGCCACCGGTACCCAACTTCCAGTTACCCAGGGGCACGAAGACGTATGACGGCAGTACCAAGCCGGAGGATTGGCTGATAAACTATGCTACAGCCATGAAAATTGCCACTGGCAACTTGAGATGGGCAGTACGCTACGTACCCCAGATGTTGGAAGGCCCGGCAAGAGTATGGCTGAACAATTTGCCACCAGGGAGCATCAACTACTGGATAGACTTTGAGAAAATGTTCATCAGCAATTTCTCGAGTACATATCAGAGGCCAAATAGGCCGCATACCCTAGCTATGTGCAAGCAAAGACCTAATGAGACAGACCGGGAGTTCTTAACCCGGTGGTGTACCGTGAGAAACTCGTGTGAGGGCGTGATAGAATCACAGGCCATAGCATGGTTTGCACAGGTGTGCAGATATGGAAGCGAGCTGTGGATGAAGTTGCAAAGGAAAATGCCAACTACGTTGGCAGAAATGATCCGGATTGCAGATTCGTATGCTTTGGGTGATCCGACTCAGCCTAGGCTCACGTCAAACGAGTCAAGCGATGAGTACTATCAGAGGGATGGAGCCGGATCATCTCGGAGGAATGACTACAGAGGAAAAAGGAGAGATGATAGACCGGACCACCGATACATTTCGCAGCAAGTTGCAGCTGTGAATCAAGATCAACCCGGAGCAGGGAGCAATCAGCGCCAGAAAACTGGAGGGCAATGGACTCCAAGAAACGAGGGCAAGAAAACTTGGACACTAGAGCAAAAGAAGTAGTGGCAATAAAGGAAAGACCGTCTGAAGTATACTTATGAGTCGATGTTGGACCAGCCGTGTAAGTTTCATACACCAAATCCAAACAACCCAGCGGGTCATACGACGAGGCAATGTGAGTGGATGCGCAAGATTGAACAAGGCGGTTCGGGGATGCTCAGGCACCCCAGAATGATCAGCCTCGGCACGAGTTACCCTGGCAGCAACTGCTCTCCGTAGCGAACACGCAACAGCTAATGTTGCCTCCCCCTCCGCCAAGGTATGATAATAATGAGAGAAGGGATGCAGTGCATCAGGTAGAAAATCAGCATTAGCCGGATCAGAGGTACCCCGAAAATGAGGGGAGAAACGAGTACAGGGAGCACCACCATAGCTACTGTGTGTTCACCACTGAGGAAACTGACAGAAAAAGCTTACAACGTAGGCATATGGAGGTGAATGCGGTGATGCCGGCAGTGACGAGGTTCATGCCTTGGTCGAACCAGGAAATTACCTGGAGCATAAAGGATCATCCCAAGCTTATGCCAAGCCCTGGTTCGTATGCATTAGTGCTGGACCCGACGTTCATTGGGCCTAGCATTAATGTTAGGTTCTCAAAGGTACTGATCGACAATGGCAGCAGCATTAACATCCTGTATGCAGACACAATGCGCAAGTTGGGCATCTCGAAGAACATGCTGCAGGCCACAATGACAACTTTCCATGGCATTGTGCCCAGCATCTCTTGTGAGCCCATAGGCAAGGTCCGGGTTGACGTCTTGTTCGGCACGAGGGACAACTGCCGAACTGAAAATCTGGAGTTCGAAGTGGTGAACTTAGAGAGCGTGTATCATGCGTTACTCAGAAGGCCAGCTCTGAACAAGTTCATGGCAAGTTGTCATATTAGCTACTTGAAGATGAAGTCGCCCGGACCAAACGGGGTGATAACCATTGCAGGGGATTTCCGACGTTCGATGGAGTGTGCTTCATCCGGGTCGAACTTAGCCGAGTCACTTGTGATTGCGCAGGAAAAAAGGAAAATTCAAGAAGTGGTAGCTTTGGCTCAGTCCGCGCAGCAGTATATGCCGGCACTGAGTAACCCGCATGGATCTGTCTCCTTTCAAGCCACGAAAGATACTAAGAAGGTTCCTGTTGATAACATGTTCCCAGAGCGCACCGTAACAATTGGTGCCGGGTTAAGTGATAAATAGGAAAGCGAGCTCGTCAGCTTCCTCCGTGAGAATCGGGACATTTTTGCTTGGTCCACACAGGACTTGCAAGATGTACCGAGGGAGTTGGCCGAGCACTCTTTGAATGTGAGACCCGGAGCTAAGCCGGTGAAGCAACCTCTCCGTCGCTTCACCGAAGATAGGAGGAAAGCCATTGGGGATGAGATAGCTTGGCTGCTAGTTGCAGGATTTATCATGGAAGTTCTTTACCCGGATTGGCTGTCTAATCCGGTGCTGGTGGAGAAGAAGAAGGATGACCTGAACGTGGCAGTGGTTTGGCGCATGTGTATTGATTACACGAACCTGAACAAGGCGTGTTCGAAAGATCCATTTCCGCTGCCAAGAATAGATCAGGTGATAGACTCAACTGCTGGATGTGAATTGTTGTCATTCATTGATGCATATTCTGGTTTCCACCAGATACCTCTGAATCCGGATGATCAAATAAAGACTGCATTTATTACCCCGTATGGGGCTTATTGCTATCGCACCATGCTGTTCGGTTTACGTAATGTAGGGGCAACGTACCAAAGATGTATGCAAAAATGTTTGCACGACCAAATAGGTCAAAATGTACAGGTGTACGTGGATGATGTGGTTATCAAGACCAAGGAAAGCCAAATGCTCCTTGACGATATCAGGCAAACGTTTGCGAACCTAAGGAGGTTCCGGATAAAACTTAACCCGGAAAAATGCACCTTCGATGTCCCGGCTAGAAAATTGCTCGGTTTTCTTGTTTCCAACCGAGGTATCGAGGTTAATCCAACCAAAATCCGGGCCATCAAACGAATGGAACTGCCGAAGTGTCTTAACGATGTCCAGAAGTTCACAGGTTGCCTGGCCTTGTTAAGTCGATTTGTATGTCGGTTGGGAGAGAAGGCATTGCCTCTTTAACAACTCATGAAAAAGTCGGATAAGTTCGTTTGGACACCGCAGGCCGATGAAGCCTTTACCCACTTGAAGAAGATGTTAGCCACGGCACCAGTGCTAGCCTCACCACTATCAAAGGAGCCAATGTTGCTCTATATAGCCGCAACCAACCGAGTTGTAAGTGTAGTGATAGTGGTGGAGCGCGACGAGGAAGGTAAGTCGGTGCAAAGGCCAGTGTATTACTTGAGCGAGGTGTTGTCAGCCTCAAAGCAGAACTATCCACATTATCAAAAGGTGGCATATGGCGTGTGAGGCCGCCAAGAAACTGAAGCACTACTTTGAGGAGCATCCCATCCGGGTCATATGTGAGGCCCCCATATCTGAGATAATGAGTAACAAGGATGCGAGCGGCAGAATTGCAAAATGGGCAATTGAGCTAGCTCCTTATGCGCCACAGTATGACAGACGAGAAGCAATCAAATCTCAAGCTGTGGCGGACTTTTTCGTGGACTGGGCCGAGGTGCAGTACGAACCACCACTTCCTGATCCGAACTATTGGCGAATGCACTTTGACGGATCAAAAACCAAAACCGGGCTAGGTGCCGGAGTTGTACTCACGTCGCCAAAAAAGGACCAGTTGAAATATGTGCTGCAAATCCATTTCACAACATCGAATAATGTCGCTGAGTATGAAGCACTTGTGCATGGGCACAAGGTAGAAAAAGAGATTGGGATACATCGGATCATATGCTTTGGCGACTCAGATTTGGGGGTACAGCAAGTATGGGGAGTGTGGGACGCCCTGGATCCGAACATGGCATTTTACAGATTTCATGTGCAGAAGATATCTGGTTACTTTGAGGGATGCGAATTTCATCATGTACCCCGGGTGGAAAATGAGGCTGCCGACATGCTGTCGAAGCTCGGGTCAACCCGACAAGCAATTCCACCGGGTGTAGCATTAGAGCACCTCAGGAAACCATCCATCAGGCCCTCCCCTGGAACCGACTCGATCTATATCCCAGAGGACACCGAATCTGGAGCTGTGCCCATGGACATTGACATGGGAAGTGGTGTGCGAAACCCAGGGACTGCCTTGGCAGACCCAGGGACTGCACAGCGTGATCCGGTTGAAGTTATGCTGGTGGATCAGATGGAGATATACGAGGATGTATTCCCTGTGCGAACAATACCAGCTTGGGCACTACCAATATTTCAATTCCTGAAAGATGGAACGTTACCCACGGAGGAAGTGCTGTCCAGGCAAACACAGAGGAGGGCAAAGGCCTACACTATCATCAATTCCGAACTATACAAAAGAAGTGTGACCAATGTTCTCCAGCGATGTGTTGGCCTGGAAGAAGGGCTTCAAATCATCCGAGATATACATCAGGGGGAATGCGGGCATCATGCCTCATCCCGAGCCTTGGTAGCAAAAGCTTTCCGGCACGGATTCTACTGGCCAAATGCCTTAGAGCAAGCGGAAGATCTGGTGAGAAAATGTAATGGTTGTCAGAGGTACGCTACCAAGACACATATGCCAATGTCGGAACTCAAGACCATACCAATCACTTGGCCATTTGCCGTATGGTGCTTGGATATGGTTGGCCCGTTCAAACCAGCAAGGGGAAATATGACTCACATTCTGGTAATGGTGGACAAGTTTACGAAGTGGATTGAGGTAAAGCCCATAAGAAAATGCGATGGAGCTACGGCCGTAACGTTTCTCAAAGATATCATCTTGAGGTATGGTTATCCTCACAGTATCATAACTAATAATGGCACAAATTTTGCGGAAGGAGCATTTGCTCGTTTCTGCCGGGATAAGAGGATCCGACTGGACGTAGCCTCGGTAGCCCACCCCGCATCGAAGGGCACGTGGAAAGATCCAACGGATTAGTATTATCCTAGATAAAACCCTGGCTCATTGAGCCGCTGCAAAGATCAGCGGGGTGCTGGATAGAAGAACTACCAGCAGTACTGTGGAGTTTGAGAACAACTCTGAATCGATCAACAGGCTATACGCCATTCTTTCTAGTATATGGGGCAGAAGCTGTATTACCAGCCGACATAGAGCATGATTCGCCTAGGGTCACCCAATACACAGAAGCCGAAGTGCAAGAAGCCCGGAAAAATGATGTTGATCTGCTGGAAGAAGCGAGAGAACTGGCACTGTCCAGATCCGCCATATCTCAGCAAAATCTCTGATGCTATCATAGCCGGAAAGTGTGCCCCCGGGTCTTTTGGGAAGGCGATCTGGTGCTCCGGTTGGTACAACGTACTACGGGCATGCATAAGTTATCCCCCCCATGGGAAGGGCCGTTCATCATGAGCAAAGCATTGCACAATGATTCTTACTATCTTATAGATGCAAAGCCACAAGAAAAGGACAAGGCGGACATGTCCGAAGAGGAATCCAAGAGACCCTGGAATATAGCTCTACTTCGTCCTTTCTACACTTAGCTAAGAAGTATATGTATCCGAGTTATCTCATATGTCGGTATATATGTCAGCAATGAGCTTATCAATGAAATATTGGCACCTCGAGCAGTAACTCGGGGACTGCCTTAATAATGTTTGTTGTTTTTTGCGCGCCAGGCGGAATAAGTTATTCTACTTAACTTGGATTAGTAGTGTGCGAGCACCAAGAACCCAACTCTTCGACTTGCTGCTGTCCAACAAGAATTGGCTTCATGGCAAGCAAGAGAACAAGTTTGGAATTGCGTAGCACATGAAAAACGAATAAGGAGAAGAATTTATTCGAGCCGACGTTTGTTTTTCGAACTAACCCTGCATTTATTTTCAAGTTATTATGCAGTTTTATTTTGGTGCTAAGTCTAAAAGTTTCCCAGTATTGTTAAGACAATTTTTGAAGCTCAATTCGTAAGTCATAAAACCGAATCAAGGTAGACACGAACCGAGCCAAGAGATTGAACGAACAAGAAAAAGAAACTCGGGGACTACGCCCAAGTTAATCCGGCATAAGAACTTAGTAGAAAAATATCACATGTGTTTGGAATACAACTCCACCCGGCATACCGGGGATCTGATAAATTTTTAAGTGTTTTCACTCAAGGAGCAGCAGGAGGAGGAAGTTCGCCGTCGTCCTCGCTGCCCTCAATATCAGAGGCATCATCTTCTCCTTCATCATCCGAGCCATCTTCACCGTGCTCAACCTCTTCGTCTCCAGTGGCTTCCAAGAAGCTCGACCCCTCAACCCATTCATGAATGGGAGCGTATTCAATGAGGCTATAGGCACAAGCCTGGCGCCGAGCTACCCACTCCGGGTCGTTGGTCCATCTGGATCCTGTGCGCAGACGTGTCAGGAGGTTGAGATCAATATTCTCGTACCACGTGAGTATGTGGTGAAGGATGGTATCATCTGCGGCACGTCCAGCGGACTCTCTCTAGAGGTCAAGCCGAGTCTCGGTTTCCATTAACTTCTCAATGAGAAGTGCGGTGGTCTTCGGGGCTTCTTCGCCGGGCCAGAAAGTGTTGAAGATGCGAGCTGCGGCGCTGAGGATGTCCTTGCCGTAATTCTTGATGAGCTCCACGCGAGATGATAAGATGACCAACAGATCCTCCAGGTCATGAGGAATCTCTTCACTATCAGAAGTGGCCGGAGTACCCCTTTGTCGGCGCAAGTTGGCAACTGCTGCGCTCGCAATAGGAGTGCCCTGTGGAAATTTGCCTAGAAACGAGACAAAGGAGAAAGGTCAAGAAAAGACATATGAAGTAACCCGGAGAAGTAGGTCGGAAAAGGGAAAGAAACTTACGTGATATATGACTAAGGATCCGGGTCAACTCCTTGGTGCAGTCATCACGTCTCTTCCGGAGCTGCTCAAGCTCAGCGTTCGCCGACCCAAGCTGGATGCCGGACTCCTTGAGAAGATCCTGGTCCTTGGCGATCTAGAGGTTGAGGCGCTCGCGCTCTTCTGTGAAATTCTGGCCAGCCTTTTGAGGTTCAGATTGGTGTTGGGCCTTCATCTTCTCCATCTTAGCCTTGAGCCTAGAAATCTCATCGTCCTTGGTCCGGAGGAGGGCGAGGTCGTCATCTTTCTTCTTAAGCTCGGCTTGGTGTTGCCCTGCTTGTTCGAGAAAATGCAGCATCATATCAGGCACGGGCACACTATCTTCAAGTGATGCTGAAATAGTGAGTTCGCCCGGCAGAGCCGAGGATGAATGTTGGCCGAGCCAAGGAGAAAAACAAGTAGAAAGCACGTCAAGGTCGGACAGAAATGACTTACCCTTGATCTGCTCTAGATTTTTTCGCATAATAATGTTCTTAGCCTCCACCCCAGTTGCGGAAACCGAATGATGAGATTAGTTCGGCAAAGGAAGATGAAGAAAAAGGAACAAGTGATAAGGAAGAAATTTACCCCTCTTCTCGTATTCCGCGATAAGTGCGGCCTGCTTGGCGCGTAGCATCTTGTGGGTATCCAGCAAGCGTTGGAATTCCGCACTTCGGCGATTGGTGGTCACCTGAAAGGGATACAGAAACACAAGTTAGCTCGATGCATATTCGAAGTGTACTAAAATCCGGGCCAAGTGGAACTTAACCTGGCTCTAGGTGTGTGCATATTCGAAGTATACTAAAATCCGGGCCAAGTGGAACTTAACCCGGCTCTAGGTGTGTTCATATTCGAAGTGTACTTAAATACGGGCCAAGTGGAACTTAACCCGGCTCTAGGTGTGTGCATATTCCAAGTGTACTAATACCCGGGCCAAGTGGAACTTAACCCGGCTCTAGGTGTGTGCATATTCGAAGTGTACTAAAATCCGGGCCAAGTGGAACTTAACCCGGCTCTAGGTGTGTGCATATTCGAAGTGTACTAAAATCCGGGCCAAGTGGAACTTAACCCGGCTCTAGGTGTGTGCATATTCGAAGTTCTCATGGAGCTACGTTAGTTTTCTAAAGAGCATCCGGCCGAGTAACAAGTTACTCCCCCGGAGGCTCGGGGACTAATGGTTATTACCTACAACTTGTAAAGGGGAAGCGACGTACCTCCATCATTCGCCCAGCAAGGTTAATTGCCTTTGCGGCTGTGTTCATCTGCGCGGAAAACTCGGCAGGGCCGAACTTCTCCAGAAGATCCATGTCTTGAACCACCTCTTCCTTATTCCAATTCATAACGAATTCAATTAAGCTTGGAGGGTACCGTTCACCGCTGGGCATATGGGGCGCCACCAAGCCCTTTGCATGCGCTTCTTTCCTTTCGATCAAGGCAAGGGCTGAGCTGGTGTGCAGAACCATTTGCTGTGTGTCAGTTGGCTCGGCAGGCGCGTCCTTCGCTGCTGGTACTTTCTTGGGAAGCATTGACATGAGGGTACGCTGCCCGGCTTCGACGGATGGTGGCTTGGTAGTGTCCGGAGCCTTCTTGTCCTTGGTTTGCTGGGAAGAGGAAGCCGTCGCAGCGGATTTCCCCTTATGAGCGGCCGGAGTGGTTCCTCGCCGAGGTTGAGAAGACTTGGACGAGGCAGGGGAGCTAGGCGCTGGTGCTCTTTGTGCTGGACTTGGTGCTGCTGCTGATGTTTTTGCAGCCGGAGTTGGTGCTGATGCCGTAGTTGGTGTTGGTACGGGTCTAGTTGTTGGTACTGGTGCTGAAGCCGAGGTTGCTTCAGTGGATGCTGGTTGCGGCGATGCTGAAGTGGTGGATGTCGTCGTCTCGACTGGGCCGGTCTCCCCCGCTCCAAGGTTACCCCCCTCTTGCCGAGGTGGAGCAGAACCCGGAGCGGTCGCAGAACCCTCTGGAATAGGGCTCAGCGGACGTGACTCGTCGTCGCGACGGGGAGAAGGGCTAGGTCGGAGAGGTGAAGAGATGCTCGATCCACTTTGAGGGACCTCCACCAGAGCCCTGCAAAAGAGAATAATGTTAGAAGAGAAATCACAACGATGCAAGGGAGAGCAAGTTATAGAAGGCAAAACAACTTACGCATCTGAGGTTTGGGCCTCCTTGGGTTTTCGAGCCCTTTGTGCTGGGGCCTTGCCTGCTGGCTTGGAGGCAGTCTTGTCCCCGGACTTCTTTCGCCTTTTAGCGGGCTGAGAAGGTCCGGAGGACGAACTTCAAGCAGCCCCGCGCTTCTTCTTCGGAGCCACCGGAACAGGTTCACCCGTAGCGAGGGGAGGATCCTCGTGGATGTGACCACCGGGGTGAGCTGATGGCGGAAAAGCAAAAGAAAGGGGGACAGCCTCAACAGGTTCAATCACCTCGACATCCGAGTCATCTTCATCATCGAGCCAATCTCTAATGGAAGAGGATTTACCCCTGGGTCATTTCGTGGCGTCGGTCATCGGGAGGAACATCTCCTGGTCCGGCTCCTCATCCGGGGTCTCCCGGTCCGGCGCCCACTTAGGGCTCGGATCGGTGCCGTCGTCGATGGTCTGCTGAAGAAGTTGCTAAGGAAAGGAATGAACAAAAGATTCAAAAATGCAACAATAACTGACATATAATTGGACCGGGGTAAGTTCGCAACATGAAGCTTACCACGGGAGGAAGCCTATCGCGGCAGTAATGCTCCATTCCCCAAGTCCACTCAGAGGTGAAGTCCTTGTGGGTGGTGAAAAGAGCCTTAACCCGGCGATAGATCTCCGTGTTGCTCAGCTCGAAGGATGAGGTCCGGTGGGGGTCGCGGCCAAAGCTCATGTGGCACACCTTGTGGGTGCGCTTCAGGAGGGGGGAAATCCGGTTGCGCACGAAAGTGATCATGGCATCCTTGTTGCGCAGCCCGAGCTTCTTCAGCTCCGCGAACATCTTGTTGACCTCATTGGCCAAGGCAGTGGGCTTCTTGGGGATCTAATCCCACAGATCTGGGTTAGGTGGACCCGGAGTATAGGGGAGCAACCGGATCAAGTCTTCAGTGCCCGTATTCCGGACATAGAAGAAGGTCCGGGACCATCCTTTGCAGGACTCTAACCCGGTGACCCAGGGGAAAACAGAAAACCTCCAGGGTGAAATGGAAGCCGCTCCGAATTGAGTGAGCTGTTTGTCCTCCGGATCAGCGTGGATGTTGGGGATGACATTGCGACGAAGGCCAAAGAACCGGATCCGTAGCTCCTTCGTGGGCCACAGTCTGGCTTAGCCTTCGATCATAGAAGCAAAGGCAGAGAGAGAAGTGATGGCGTTGGCTGGAAGATGGTGCGGCTGGAGCTGGTACGTACTGAGCCAGTTCCGGAAAAAATCGCTCACCGGCAACCCGAAGCCCCGTTGGAAGTGGGACAATAAGACGACGTATTCACCCGGATTGGGTGAGGGGGCCAGTTCGGAGGAGGCGAGGCGAGCCGCAACACCGGCGGGGATGCGCCTGGTGTGGTAGAGCCACTCCAGGTCATCTTCGCAGACCCAGGACCCGGCCCACGCACCGCGGTCCGCTACCGCGGCGTCCTCCTCCATCTCCTGCTCAGCAACGATGAGCTCCTCTTCAGTCATCAGATCTTCGCTGCCCTCACTGGCGCTAGCGGCGGCGGGTGGCAGAGGCCGGGATTGGCGAGGACCCGTGACGAAGGAGCTGCGTAACGGTGGCTGCGATGCAGAAATGCGAGGGAAAAGCGCGGTGGCGACGCTACTATTTGGAGCACTGGCGGCGGCGCGGTCGCGAGGAAGACGAACAAGAAGAGCAATGGGAAGAGGGGCGCAGAAGGAGAAAAATCCTAAGGGATGCACCCCTCCGCTATTTAACCACGCCCTTGGGCGGTGAGTGGGATCGTGTCCTACGGATCGGCCACACGCTGTGGCCGTGTATCGCCCGCCCGGACCAATCAGTGGGGAACCACACAGAGGGCCACAGGACGGAGAAGATCCCATGACGTGACACCGTGATGCGATAAACGAGGAGGCAGGCATGACGTGACCCGCGCACAGTGATAACTAACAATTACTGCGGCGGTTACTGTGCAGGCCCTTAAAATAAGACGACATAATGATTACCCTTCACATGGGTTAGCATACGAGAGAAGGAAGCAAGACCCAGATGAAGCTGTGGTAACCCGGCCGGCAAGTGAAAACTTGGAATGTGCGGAGGGAAAGTAAAACCAGGAGGTCCGAGTCAAAGTGGTAACCCGGCCGGCAAGTGAAAACTTGGAATGTGCGAAGGGAACGTAAATCCATATAATCCGAGGTAAAGAGGTAACTCAGAAATAACGACCGGAGCACAGAATTGAACCTGATGTGGCCTTAGCGGCCAAGGCAGCTAAGACCGCACCAGCTTCGGGGACTAATGTTGGGGGGATACCCCCGGGTAGGGTCACACCGAG
Source organism: Avena eriantha (assembly GCA_910589775.1). Lineage (NCBI taxonomy): Eukaryota > Viridiplantae > Streptophyta > Magnoliopsida > Poales > Poaceae > Avena > Avena eriantha. The sequence goes on from OU342746.1 coordinate 39,248,959, forward strand.
GTATAAAGGCCAAGTTAGCCGAGGTTCGGCAAGGCCAAAGCAGATGTTGGCCGGGTCACCTCAAGGCAGGCCGAACCACGGAGTAACCCGGACCGGGGGTGTTCGCCTAACTAAGTCTCAACCGACTTAAGCAGTAAGTCGGAAGTATATGTTTACTTGTATGCAGGAACAGCGGTGCCCGGATCAGCTGTGATCCGGGTCACGCTTGGCTTCTAGGAGAAGGAAGGAATCTTGCTTGTCAAAAAGAGGGCCTGGTACACACTGCATGAGCGAAGCAGACAAGAGCAGGACCACCGGGTCATGGCCAACAGGGGTGACGACGTCCATGTCGGCTGACGCGGGTGGCGCAGAGGCACACATAGCTAAAGCATGTGTGACGCGGGGGAAAAAGCACCCCGGTCAGCTTACCACTTTGGGAGGAGGCATATTCTTAGGAATATGCCTCCACGTATGCCCTAGGCAGAAATCGAGCCTCCTCTATAAAAGGGGGGCTAGGGCTTCTGTAGAAGAGGTTGGGTTTTTCTGCTATTCTGTTTTGGCTAGGGTTTTAGTGGTGATCTGTGGGTGAGAGTAAGAGAGCTCCTTCTTCCTCCTCTCGCCAATACAGCTTAAGGAGCACTTGTAATCTTGGAGACAAATCTATACAAACATCTGTGTGGAGAATCACTCCACTATCCCTCCCTGGATTCCCCTAGCGTGTATTAGTCCCCACCTTTAGCCTATCCATGGCATCTGCCGTGACACCACCACGACACTAGCACTGTGGCTCTTGTTAATAGGTTAGTCAAAGAAGTCATATGAAAAGTACTCCAAAGTGTGGACAAAACACAAGAAAGTGGATAAAACGAAGCATGGAACATCAAAACTTATAGATACATTTGCAATGTATCAACCTTCCACCTTGTGTATTTGATGGTAACCGCTACAAAGATCAATTTTTGAGAAAATAGTGGCTCCACACAACACATCAAACATGGCATCGATACGAAGTATACGATGTCGATAACCTACGGTGATAGCATTGATTGGACGACAGTCCATGCATAACCGCAACATATCATCCGTTTTGGGCACGAGAATCATGGGTACCGCACTTGGACTAGTGCTTACTTGGATCAAACCTTTGGAGACATGTTCATTGATTGGGAGTTCTATCTCTTTCATCTCCTCTGGGTTTGTGTGGTAGGTGGCGCGGTTCGGAAGAGGTGCGCCGGGTATGAGCTTAATACTATGCTCGATTCCACGAAGAGGAGGGAGTCCATGAGGTAGCTCTTCGGAAACACATCTTTGAATTCCTGCAAAATAGCCATCAAAGAGGGAGGAACATTTGTCAAGTCATTAGTTCCTTATGCAAGTCCCTTTCAAATGACGACATAGTGCAAGATGGATGGGTTATTCCTCACATCTCTCATCTCACTTTTGGTGGCAAGAAGAACACTCTTAGTCTTTCCACTCGAGTAAATCTTGTGGCTCTCACTTGCTATATGGTTGTTCTCTCGCTTACCACTCTTCTCACAAGATGGTTTTGTGGTTTGCGCCCTCGCTAAAGCCTTTGCATTGTCCGCAACTATTTGGCTAGGAGTCATCGGTTGCAAAATGCATGTCTTGTTAAGCCATTTGAAGGTGTAAACATTTGTGCGACCATCATGTAGAGCACCTTTGTCAAATTGCCATGGTCGACCAAGTAACATATGGCAAACTGTAATTGGGACTATATCACACTCTATCATGTCTTTGTATGGGCCAATAGAGAATGTTACCGAGACGGTGTGCTTGATCTTCATGGACCCTTGGTAACTTATCCATTGGACATGGAAGGTGTGCTTGTGCGGATGGAGGGTGAGGTTGATTTTCTCACACAGCTCGATGCAAGCAAGGTTGTGGCAACTGCCTCCATCGATGATCACTTTGATAGATTTCCCATTAATGCCAGCACGTGTTTGGAAGATGTTGGATCGTTGATCTTCATGCTCTTATGCTTGAGTAGTCAAGATCCTTGCGAGGACAAGCGATGGACTTGCGTCATGTTCACACATGAGGAGTTATTTGTCATCTTCCACACATTTCCTTGTCATTGCCTCTTTGACTCTAGCATCAAATTCATCTTCACTCAAATACTCTTCATCGCCATTGTAATGGATGAACAATACTTTCTTGTTTCCACATGTGGTCTACTTGTGTCCTTTGCCTCCACACTTGTAGCATTCACCATTGAAGGGCGGGTCATCTTTTGTATGCTTGCCACTTGGGGGCAGCTTTCCTTGAGGAAGTGTGGGCTTGAAGGGAAGCTTGAAGGTACTTGTGGAGCTACCATTGAAGGTTGTTGGTGTAGCGGTTGAAGCTTGCTTGTAGGTAAAGTACGTCTTGGGATTGTTGTATTTGATGTCCTCTTGTACTTGACGCTCGGATTTTGTTGCAATATGCACAAGCTCAACTATATCATTGTATGTTTGGAACTTGACGATGCGCTTGATTGGATGGTTCAAGACGATGAGGAAACATGCCATTGTTTGGTCCTTGCGCTCTTTAATGTTGGCATGGATCATATTGAGCTCCATTTTCTTGAAATACTCATCCATGGTCTTTGTCCCTTGACTAAGCGATTGAAGCATGTTGAAGAGGTCACGCGTGTAGTGCGAAGGAACAAAGCGGGATCTCATATGAGCCTTCATGTCATGCCAAGTTGTGATTGGAGGCTCTTCTCTTGCGTCACGAGCATCTTTAAATTTCTCCCACCAAAGGTTGGCATAATCATCGAACTCAAGCGAAGCCATGGCAACCATCTTTTGATCGTTCTAGTTGTGCATGCGGAAGATGTTGTCGAATTTAAGCGCCCATGGGAGGTATTCTTCGGGATCATTTGAACCGGTGAACTTGGGAATTGTGAACCTGAGCTTCACGAAGGTTTCTTCCTCATTGCTGTCACGGTGGCTGTGGTTTCCATGATGGTGATGGTCTTCGTCTTACATGCAATCATTGCTATGAGCTTGGTGACCTTGTTGATGTGCTTGCAGTTGAGGAGCCTCTTGCGACATTGTTGAGGAGCTTGCTCTTGCTCTTGGCGCATTGAATGACGAGGTTGAGGTGCTTGGTTCTCATGAGGGTGTTGAGTATATGGAGCCTCTTGACGCGGTTGTTGACAAAGAGGAGGCTCATTCCTTGGTTGGTGATATGGGTATACCCTATAGGTACTCGAGCTTGGTATATACGGCATGAATACAGCGGAAGCCCACGGTGTCACCAAAGCCCAAACGGAGAACTCGAGTAGCCTACGGACTCTCGATTGCTTGAAGAACAAGAAGAAACTAAAGATAGAAAGTTCAAAGATGAAAAACCCTAACTTGTAACCGACTCGACCTGCTACCCGAGACCTAGCCTATCTATATAAAGGCTAGGAGGGGGCGGCGATAAGGACACACGCAACCCTAGTTTCCACAACCCTTGCCAGATTGCATCTGTGCACCATTGTAATCCTCGATTCCTTCAATAATTCCACGAGCAGACAAGCAGGAGTAGGGACCTCTACGAGGCCTGAACCTGGGTAAATCTTCGAGTCCCCTGTGTGCTTGTTGGCTAGCCGATATATGTTTCCAGCGCTCCCTCCTTCTCCAAAACCCAAGTCCATAACAATGGGCATTGATGAGTTAAACCCTCGTCAATTAGCGCCGTCTATGGGAATTGGGAGTGCTGATGTTCCGGCTTCTTCGGCCCCATCAACTTCGATCTATAACTCCGCAACAACGGAGATTCCCCAGCTCTTCAGTGCGTTCGACTTCACCGTCCACACGCCGGCCACCCGCCCGGCTTTCGAATCTGTGGGCGACGGAATCAGCCTGGTGATCGGGAGCTTCCGCTTCCAAGTTGGTCAGATGGGCACGCTTCGCCTCCCTGACCAGCCGACAATACCGTCGATTGCTCCAGCATCGTGGTTCCCCCCGTCGATTGGCGGCCTTAGCGAGCTCAACACCCCGGCAACAGCTAGGAGTACGGGCAACGACAGTAGTCGTGAATCCAATCTGGGCGATCTAGCAACTGAAGATGGAGCCTACGGCTCCGGATCTGAAAGTTGCGGGAGCAGCAGCTTCCCCAATCACTTCATGTGCGCCGTCATCAACGCGGGCGACACCTCTGCCAATCGCGACAACACGGGCAACCATAGCAATGAAACCAACCCACCAAATGGTGGCATACCCAATGGCGGCAACAGTGGCAACGGCTCCCCTGTTAACAACGGAGGAGCAATCGAACCACCAACCATGGTGAATGAAAACACAGGAGAGCGCGTAGTAATCAGGCTCAACGACAATGAGTGGGCCCGCTGCCGAGAAGCCATACGAGGCAAGCCTCTGCCTCTCGACTCCCCACAGAACATGCTGAAGGGCTACCATTGGCTCTTGAAGGAGGAATACGGGCGCCAAGTGCATACACTCGCGCAACTTGAAGCGCGCAAAATGGCGGCAGATGAGTCGAGTCTTCGACGCGCTGGGGTCTCCTCCCACGGAGGATCCTCCTCAAAGGGCAACGAGCACATCGCGAACAAGAGGCAATCCCGGATGGCCCATCTCACCGAGCAAGAACGCATAGAAGCTGCAAATGTCCTCGACTTCGACTCTATGATAGTCGACACACGGGGCAATGTGGTCCCAAAGACGCCGCAAACTATAGTGATAGCAGCCACCATGTACCTCCTCAACAACCAGCCACCATCTGGAGATCCCCAAGCCGCCATGCACCGATCTATGATCGCGGGCTTGGGACTAGTCGAGGCCGCTCTCAACAAAGAACCCACGCCAGAGCCGAAGAAAGGCAAGGCTCTAGCAAAACACTACTCCTCGCCCTCCTCCAACGATGATAGCCAGGACCTGTCTCGACGCCGTCGCTCACGGCGACACGAGCATGACTACAACGTGCGTGATGACATCACGCTGCGCAAGATCGACAAGTCAAGGGCGCGACGTGCCCGATCAACTGACTCAGAAGGCGAAGATGTGGAGCTCTCTGGCACTAGATGCTTCAGCAGGGCCATCAGGCAAAAGTGAATGCCCAAGGGGTTCAAGCTGCCATCGGAGAACCTAAAGTTTGACGGCCTGTAGGACCCGAAAATCAGGTTGGAGGACCACATCTCCTCCGTCAGGCTTCACGGCGGAAGTCGAAGAACGGCCATGCAATGCCTGCAGCTAAAGTTGCAGGGCGCCGCCCGGGCATGGCTCAACAACCTCCCACGCGGATCCATTCGCAGTTGGGAAGGGCTGGTGTATAGCTTTGTGCGCAACTTCAAGGGCACCTACAAAAGGCCCACATCAATCGAAGAGCTGAGGTGCTGCCAGCAAAGGTCAAGCGAGTCGCTGCGCTCGTACATCCAGAGGTGGTCCATCATCAAGAACTCCACAGAAAATATCTCGGAGAACCGCGCAATCGACGCATTCAACGTCGGCGTTCGTCATATAGAGCTCAGGGAGGAGCTAGGCCGCTCAAAGCCCAAGACCATCGACCACCTAATGGAAATCGCGAATCAGTGGGCTGACAGAGAAGATTCGGTGAAAAATCACGTTCACTCTGACGAGGAAGCATAACTCGAATGCAGACGCGACCGACGAAGCAAACACTGCATGCGCATCTACGATGACAGTGACGACGTCAACATGGTCGCAGCCGGCTACGCCGATAGACAGATGTCTACGCACTTCTATTCTTGTAGACAGTTGTTGGGCCTCCAAGTACAGAGGTTTGTAGAACAGCATCAAGTTTTCCCTTAAGTGAATCACCCAAGGTTTATCGAACTCAGGGAGGAAGTGGTCAAAGGGATCCCTCTCAAGCAACCCTGCAATCAAGATACAAGAAGTCTCTTGTGTCCCCAATACACCCAATACACATGTCAGGTGTATAGGTGCACTAGTTCGACGAACCGATAGTAAAATACAAGTGGTATGGATAATTATAAGTGGTAACGATGCTAGAAAATAGCTTGATGGCGTGGAAAAGACTAAAGTAAAACTGAAATAAAGATAGAAGCAAGCAAACATGTAACAGATCTAGTTGCAAACGGTGTTTCAATGCTTAGAAACAAGGCCTAGGGATCATACTTTCACTAATAGGTAAACAAAAGCATGAATATACTTGGAATAGCATAAGCTAATAGGTAGGTATGGTGGACTCTTTGGAATAACTTGGTTTAGGGAGTTGGATGCATGAGTGGAACTCATACTTGGTTGCGGAGGCTAGCAAAAGACTGGGAGCGACAAACTAAGAGAGCAATAATGGCCATAATCATGCAGAGCGACAAAACATCATTGATCAAAGCATAAAGTGATACTACAAGTTGAAAACTAAAGGATCATAAAGGCTATGGTGACTTTAGATAGTCATAACATGGTGTGAGCATGCGCCAAGTCAACCCAGATAAAGCATCAAAGGAGAATACCACTATACTATGCTTTAATATGCTAAAACAACGCATGATTCATCCAAGGGACATTAAGCAATCTCAATTGTTTATAACAAGTCATGCTACAACAAAGAATACTAAGCATAAAGCTAAAACAATATCAAGCATGGCACGACAAAGCATAGGACACAGTCAAAAACGAGCTCTCTTTACCACTTAAGCATGAGCTTTCCTACTCTTTTCCAAACCAAACCAAACTATTTGAAAACCAATGTATGAAAGAGGGGGGCCCAACCAATTTATTCAGCAAACTAAGAAAACAAAGAAAGCGAAAACTAAGAACGAAAACGAAAAAGAAGATGCTCCAAGAACAATACAACTATGCATGAAACAATAAAAATGAATTGTTTGGAAGAAACCTGGGATTTTTATTGATGAAGAGGGGGATGCCTTGGGCATCCCCAAGCTTTGACGCTTGTACTTCTTGGATATTTTTGGGGTGACACCCGTGGAATCCCCAAGCTTGAGCTTTAGTCCATCCTTTCATGTCATTACTCATTCCTTCCATACACCTAAATTTTGTCCTTCATACAAAACTTCACACAATATTTATTAGCAACATTAGTACACTCAAGATAATAAGTCTTTAGGTTCAGTTCCAACACTAATAAAACTTCCAATAAAACAAAAGCTACTGTAGCGCTTCCCTCAAAAAGCTCAATTCCCCAAAAGAACTCAAAAAGGAACCAATAACAAGCAAATGCAGAAAATGGCAAAAATCTGTTAAAACAGACCAGCAGCTAAAGAAGAATTTTTTCGAAGACCTGCTGCTGCTCAAATAAAAAAGTTTTGAACTAACGAAAGTTAGATAACAACCTGGGGCAGAAGCACAAAAATTCACGCCTCAAAAACACGTTCAGAGATTTTACACGATTTTTACGGTCAAGCACAGAAATCTGTTTCGAGACATCAACTTTCCCAATCATTACTTCTCTCTCGTTAGAGGTTACTCTTGGCACAAAAAGCAAATAAAAAGGATAAGGAGCAGTTATTACTGAAGTAATAACTTCCAAGACTCATCTAAAACTTTTGGGTTATCTCCCAATAAGTACTTTTCTTTAACGCCTTTAAGTTAGGCATGATAGTTTGAGAAGATGCTCACACAAGAAATATGAATTGAAGTAAAAGAAAGCTTCAAGAAGCAAATTCAAATCACATTTAAGTCTAACCCACTTCCTATGCATAGGAATCTTGTAAATAAACAAGTCATGAAAACACAAAGCAACAATCATAGGAAAGCAAAACAAGTGCAACTTCGAGACTTCCAACATAAAGAGGGGAAACTTAATATTATTGAGACACATAAAGCCATGTTTCCCTCTCTCATAATAACTTTCAGTAGCATCATGAATAAAATTAGTAATATATATCGCATAAAACATTCTTATCATGAGCCACATGCATAAAAGAATTATTACTCTCCACATTAGCATAGCCATTCTTATTGGTTGTGGTGGGAGCAAATTTAACAAAATAGCTATCATTATTATTCTCATCACCATAATCATCAAATATAGGAGGCATATTGTAGTAATAATTAATTGCCTCCTCAATAGTAGGTGGACTAAAAATATCATATTCATCATTGTAATCATCATATATTGGAGGCATAGTATCATCAAAGTAAATTTTCTCCTCTAAAGATGGGGGACTAAAAAGATTATTTTCATCAAAACTAGCTTCCCCAAGCTTAGGCTTTTCTATAGCATTAGCAATAATGGTGTCCAAAGAATTCATACTAACAACACTGCTATTAGGATGCAAATAAAATTCCATAGGTTTTTTAATTTTCTCTTCAAACACTTCATGTCCTAACTCAAGATAAATACTATAAAGCTCTCTAATTTTTTTGTTATTTTCCATTAAGCCTAACTAGTGAAAACAAGAAACAAAAAGACAAAATTGCAGAATCTAAAGGAAATAACTTCGAGCACTCACATCGGAGGATGTGAGTACCTTTAACCTTACCTCCCCGGCAACGGCGCCAGAAAATAGGCGTTTTGCCGTGGGAAGTTCTTCTTCTTTAATCCTCCCGTCTGAATACCGTTTACCTTACCTCCCCGGCAACGGTGCCAGAAAAATAGCTTGATGTCTACGCACTGCTATTCTTGTAGACAGTTGTTGGGCCTCCAAGTGCAGAGGTTTGTAGAACAACAGCAAGTTTTCCCTTAGCATGGAAAAGACTAAAGTAAAACTAAAATAAAGATAGAAGCAAGCAAACATGTAACAGATCTAGTTGCAAACGGTGTTTCAATGCTTAGAAACAAGGCCTAGGGATCATACTTTCACTAGTGAACACTCTCTAATTAAATATCTTCTCTTTATGATACTACTCTTAACTACTCTCCGGTTGGACACTCTAATCCATGGTAGGGCTATAACAGCACACCCGAAAGTAAGTATTTCCCATCTAGATAACCCCACACTATCACCTTGAGTACTAGATGGTTCCAACAAACACCACAATTTCATAAAGACATCCAAATCCAAATATAACTCATAACAAGTATTTGTAATCTCTAGCCTAAGTGCCACCATGGTGTGCACACTATCAACTTCACACACATGGGGAGAGCAGAGATCTATTAAAGCACTTGAGTAGAAAGGTAGATCTACTTGATTACAAAGCTCATGATCTCAATAAGATCATGCATAGAGAGATAGATGAAAACATAGCTACTTGTGGAACACTTAGCCTCGAGAGAGAACTACTCCCTCCTCATCATGGGAATCAATAATAGTGATGGTGGAGATCGATGGAGATGGCTCCGGGGGCACTTCCTCGTCCCGGCAGGGTGCTGGAACAGAGACTTCCTGTCCCCCGAATCTCCCCTTTGGTGGCGGCGGCGCAGCAGAACTTTTCGTGGATTTCTGATTGACGATCTAGGGTTTTTGCCTCGGGAGGAATATATAGGCGAAGGAGGCAAGGTCGATGGCCAGCCAGGGGGGCCACACCATGCCCTCGCGTGGCCTATGGTTGCCCGCGCCTGGGGGGTGTGGCCACCCTGTGGCCCCTCTCCGACTCTCCTTCTGGCTTCGTGAGTCTTTCGGGAAAATAGGAACTTTGGCTTTTGTCCCGTCCAATTCCGAGAATATTCATTTTCTGACTTTCCTGGAACCAAAAACAGCAGAAAACAGGTAACTGGCACTGTGGCATCTTGTTAATAGGTTAGTCCAAGAAATCATATGAAAAGTACTCCAAAGTGTGGACAAAACATAAGAAAGTAGATAAAACCAAGCATGGAACATTGAAAATTATAGATACATTTGCAATGTATCACAGACGCGACGACAACCGCAACAGCGGCTACCGCAACGGTGGATACCGCGACTCCTGAAAAACCACGCAAGTATGGGAGCGCCACAATCGCAATGAGGCACCCGCAACATCCATTGAAGACAAATTGTCCGGGCCATGCACTGTGCCCTTCTACATCGACAAGCACGACGGGAAAAAGAAGTCCAGCCACCCCCTCAAGGACTGTCGTGATTTCCTCAAACTGCATGAGGGCTAGCTCGGATGAATCGCAACACAGTCGAAAGGGGCTATGGAGCCGCCCCAAGCGCGGTAGCACATGGAGCTCTGCCGCCACCACCTGGACCACCCCCAAATGCAGCTGTGCCGGACCAGCACCACGGAGGCGAACCCTACCCACGGGCCATGGGCACCATGATGATCCAAAAGGGTCGCCCCTCCAACCGGGTGCAAAAGGCGATCACTCGCCAAGTCAATCTGGCAACAAACTCGCCACTATTTACCACTGAGTACCTCAGTGGAAGCGAGTCCTGCATCACCTTCGACAAGTGCGACCATCCGCCCCAAGTACCTCGTCCAGGCCACCGTCCCCTCGTGGAGTAAATTGGAGGCTTCGACATGAGTCGTGTCTTCATGGACGGCGGAAGCGGCATCAACCTTATATTCGCGAGTACCTTGCGAGCAATGAGGATCCCTCTGACCTTCTTAGAGGCCCCAGACTGAACATTCCATGGCATCATCCCAGACAAGGGCGTGTACCCCCTTGGCAAAATCAACCTCGACGTTATATTCGGCATGCCAAAAAACTTTCGACGCGAGCGCATCGACTTCGAGGTCCTCGACTGGCCCTCATAGTATCACTGCATCCTCGGACGTGTCGCGTTCGCGAGGTTCATGCAGTGCCACACTACGCCTATCTGCAGATGAAAATGCCAGGCCCTAATGGCGTCATCACAGTCAATGGGAGCTTCGAAAGGTCCGACAGTTGTGACAGGGAATTCAATAGAATTTCCTAGTCCTTCGGCATGCAGGAAGAACTCGCGAGACTAAAGGAGACGATAGACAACGGTCTGCCTCCCTTGAGCCGGCCAAGTTCACCTGACCAATCTTTCAACTCATCGGTACACACAAAGAAAGTTCAGGTCCACCCATCGGATCCTGCCAAGACGGCCCTCATCGCCAACAACTTGAGTCCCGGATAGGAACTCGCACTCGTCGAATTCCTCCGTGAGCACTGGGAAATCTTCGCCTGGTGTCCAGCGTACATGCCAGGGGTTCCTAGGGAATTCTCCGAGCACGCACTCAACGTCAACCCAGACGCAAGGCCAGTCAAACAAACAATTCAGCGACTGTCTAAACCAAGAGCAAAGGCAGTTGGAATGGAGATCAACAGACTCCTTGACACCAAATTTATACGCGAGATCAAGGAAAGCACTTGGCTCGCCAACACGGTGCTAGTACCAAAAAAGGACACGGATATCCTGCGGATGTGCGTGGACTTCACGTCTTTGAACAAGCATTGTCCGAAGGACCACTTCCCGCTACCGCGAATCAACCAGATCATCGACTCCACCGTGGGATGCGAGCGGCTCTGCTTCATCGACGCCTACTCAGGCTATAACCAGATTCGAATGAAGGAGGAAGATCAAGAAAAAACAGCACTTACGACGCCCTTTGGTTTGTTCTGCTACAACACAATGCCCTTCGTGCTAAAGAACGCAGGAGCCACCTACCAGCGGTGCATGCAGGCTTGCCTCAAGAACCAACTTGGTCGCAACATTCAAGTCTATGTCGATGATATAGTAATAAAGACCAAAGAGGAAGCCTCACTAATCGACGATTTGCGCGAAACCTTTGCCAACCTCGACCGCTACCGGATCAAGCTCAGTCCGGACAAGTGCGCCTTCGGCGTACCATCTGGGCGAATCGTGGCTCTCAGTCGATTCATCAGTCGGATGGGTGAAAAGGCACCGCCCTTCTACCAACTCCTCCGCAAAGCTGACAAGTTCGAGTGGACCAATGAGGCGCAGGAAGCATTCGAAGACCTCAAGCGCCTGCTATCCACCTCGCCAGTACTAGTGACCCCACGCGAAAGGGAACCATTGTTGCTATACATCTCCCCACCAACCAGGTGGTCAGGACAGTGCTTGTAGTCGAACGAGTCGAGCAAAATAAGGTCCACGGGGTATAGCGCCCAGTCTACTACCTCAGCGAGGTACTTACGCCAACAAAAAGCGGTACCTGCACTACCAAAAACTGGCTTACGGCGTCTTCATGACGGCCCGACGACTACGCCACTACTTCCAGGAACACCCTATCGTGGTAGTCAACGACGCCCTGCTTGGGCACATCCTTAACAATCCTGACGCCACTGGACGAGTCGCAAGTTCTCCCTGACTTCCTCCTGCACTGGATGGAGAATCAGCTCCCTGAAAAACCAGATATGTCCTACCTTTGGACAATGCACTTCGACAGATCCAAGCGGAAGGGATGGAGCTGGTGCAGGTGTCATACTGACATCACCCTAGGGAGACAAGCTGAAATATATTCTGCGAATGCAATTCACTGCCTCCAACAACGAAGCCGAATATGAGGCCCTGCTACATGGGATGAGGATGGCAAAAGCCTGCGGCGCCAAGAGGCTCATTATATACGGTGACTCCAAGCTGGTCGTCAACCAAACAATGCACGAGTGTGACGCACTGAACGACAACATGATCTCCTACCATGACCTCTACGATAGACTCGAAGGGGATTTCGACGGTTGCGAGCTGCAGCATATAGGTCGCGAAAGCAATGAAGAGGCGGACGCACTCACCAACATAGGCTCCACATGCGCCCCCAACCACCTGGGGTATTTCTCGAGCACATCTGCAAATGCTCCATCAAGACAAAGCCGCAGAGAAGAAAACAAGCGCAACAACGGACACGGGGGCTACGCCGCCCAACAAGCCAATGGCACTCGATGACCTAGAGCTGGACATAGGACTCGAAGGACCAGTGAGCGTCATGATGATCGAGACATCCTGGACCCAACCATACATTACGTACCTCCTCAGCAAGAGGCTACCGGATGATCCGACTGACGCCTGACACATCGCATGGTTCTCCAAGGCAATCGCTGTTATCAACGGCGAACTATACAAGCGCAACATCACAGGAGTACTCCAACGATGTGTCTCCATGGCCGATGGAAGAGTTGTCCTCCTCGATATCCATGAGGGGACCTGCGAGCACCACGCTGGCAATCGCGCCCTCGTCGCCAAAGCTCTATCGAGCTGGATTCTACTTGCCTACAGCCATGCATGACGCCAAGGACATCATCCAAAAATGCAACGCTTGTCAGGGATTCACGGACAAGCTGCATGCACCTGGCGCAGAGCTCCGACCAATTCCATTAGCCTGGCCCTTCGCGCAATGGGGACTCGACATGGTCGGCAAACTCCCAAGGTCCTCGCGCGGAGGCTACATCTACCTCTTGGTCGCAGTCGACAAATTCACCAAGTGGATAGAGGCCATGGCAGTGACTAATCAATCAGGATATAACGCAGTCAAGTTCTACGAGTCCATCGTCTATCGCTTCGGAGTGCCACACAGCATCATAACGGACAGTGGGACGAACTTCAAATCCAAGGAGTTTCAAGAATTCTGCGAGAACCTAGGAATCAATGTTAGCTATGCCTCCATAGCACATCCACAGACCAACGGTCAGGTCAAAAAAGCTAACGGGCTCGTTTGCGGCGGCATCAAGAAGCAACTCCTCAGGCCACTCGAGTAGGCCGCAGGTTGCTAGCCAGACGAGCTACAATCAGTACTTTGGAGCCTACGCATAATTCCAAACAGCGCCACAGGCTACACCCCGTTCTTCATGGTGCACGGAGTTGAAGTGGTGCTACCCGCCGAAGTACGATACAATGCACCGCGTGTGGTCGCTTATAGCGAGCATGATTCAACTCTTGCACTCGAAGACTCCGTCGACCTCCTTGACGAGGCAAGGGAAATCGCCGCAGAGAGATCAACGATCTATCTACAGAACCTGCACAACTACAACAGAAGGAGGCTACCTCCCAGGTCCTTCGTCGAAGGCGACCTGGTCCTGCGACTAAAGCAGCAAGGGCATCTCAAGCTCTAGTCTCCCTGGGAGGGACCATACGTCATTACAGAAGCAATCCCAGGTGGCGCCTATCGCCTTAAATATTTTGAGACAGGAGTTGCATACTCCAACCCCTGGAACGTCGCGCAGCTGTGGCGCTTCTACCCTTAGTCATCTTTACTTTTACATTGCAAATAAGGCTATTCAGCCAAGGCTACTCAGCCACATATTGTACCTCGTACCGTCATGCGAATAAATATAGCTAAGTGCCCCAAAATTCTGTGTTCCTTTTATTTTATTCTTGCAATCAATCCACTCGGGGGCTGCGCCACCCTGTGCACAGCTGTTCTACGAACTAACGCGATATCCTGAGTAGCTGACGTATCAATCGAAACCCTTGATAAACACCAACACAGCTGCCACGCACCTGACAGGTTGGCAAGGGGCTGAGACAAACACAAGTCAGGCTAATGAAAAGGAATCGCATAGTGCAACGCACGCTAACAAGCTCTTTTACACACCATTGTCAATGAATTATACACATCATATATATGAACTTTACAACACTGGTACAACTATGTGCAGGATACACACTAAACTACTGTTGCAACAAAAGAACGTTGGCCTGCTCCTCGAAGAAGTCGACGATCTCCTCCGCTGGGCGATCCACTGCCTGGTAGTGCGGCACCATGTTCCAAGCTGAACCCGATGGCGGCGCAGGCGGTCCGGCCGCAATTGCCGCAATGTCCACATCAGGCCTATGCAGCCGCACCAGCTATAGAGCAGCCTTGGCACCAGCCACTAACTGTTGTCGTACACACTCGTGGACCGCACTCAAGTCCTGGAATTTAGCAAGAAGGGCCAGCAGGCTCGGTGGAACAACATCCAGCGGGAACATCGTCTGGTAAATGTTCTTCAAACATAATTGCGACTTCTTCAAGAAGTGACGCACTCGCGACGAACGATCCTACAGGGTCGCCAATACGATTGTGCGATCATGATCTACCCAGAAGTACCCACTCGCCTGAAGCTGCTCTTGGGTCAGGTCATTCATGCGAATGGCAATTCGATCCTTCTCATCCTGCGGATGGCGCGCGCTGACAACTATACCAAGCAAAGGCAAAATATGAGGACAACGAACTACTGCGAGTGACTACAAGGAAACGAGAGGAAGAAAGAAGACTAACATTTGAATTGGTCGCCCAACTGCGTCACCTCCCCTAGCAAATATTGTTCTCGGGCACTGGCTTTCTCCGCCTTCGACTTCCATACGTCCGCATTTCCGTGGAGTATGGGCAATTCATGCTCCAACTGCTTCACGTGGTCATGAAGTCGCGAGAGCAGAGACAGCTCATCCACCCTTGAGCGCGGCAGTGCCAAAGTGTCATCAAGGGGCGGCGAATCCTGAGACTCCCTCAAAGGATCACCTGATGTGCGCTATCACAAGTCAAGCAAGAGACAATAAGAGGACTAAGGCGAGGCATAGACAAAAGATTCAAGTGCATTCTAGATTAACAAAAGTATCAGCAGATACACTCGCCAACAAGCACGTTCTTGACAAAATACATAAGCTATTTAACTATTACAAGATGTGAACACTAAGGAGCGGCCTTCTCCGCCTTCGACTTCGACTTTGGATTTGGGGTCCTCATCGAGTCGGTGGCAGTATCAGATGCCACAAACTTCTAGCCGGCCCCTGACGTTGCAGCCTTCGCTGCTTTCTTGGCTTGCTGAAGCTCCTCAGAGTACTTCGCAACCGTATTGATCAGCTGCGGGCCGTACTTGCCACAAGCAGTCGCGAAGGGAGCAAATACTACCTGCTGGCCATCAGCGCTGATAGGCATCGCCTTAGATACTGCCGTAGGATCAACTTCGACTCCATGGGCTTGAACCATTGCGAGTGACATTGAAGCGCCAGCCGCACAGAGCGAGTTCTTGAAACTTGCAGGGACGCCCCCAGCAAGGGACTCCACCAGCTCGTCCATATTCTTGATCAGCTCAACCTTGGGCGCCAGCTCTTCCTGGAAGCGACTAAGCACGCCCTTGGCCTTGGAGAGCGTCCCTTGAACGGCAGCGCCGTGATCCTCGACTACCGAAATGGCACCCGCCAAGGCATCGTCATGGCGGAGTGCCTGAGGGTCGAAGCTCAAATCGCTGGCATCTATATAAGAACCCAAGCATGGGCACGAATGTCAGCACCAACGACAACTTCGAAAAAAAAACAATGAAAATCCAGACAAGGGAATACCTGAGAGAGCCTTGGCAATAGAGAAAAGATGTTCCTCGAATAATTTCTCCCTAGCCATGATGGAGGCATGTAGATCCTCTTCGCGGTTCCGTGACTCGTCACGCGCTGTGATTGCCTCATCATGACTCTTTACCGCCGCGGCAAGCGCCTTTTCAAGGGAAGCAGCGTCGCGGAGGAGCGCATTATGCTCAGCTACGAAACAAACAAAGAGAGGCTATTAGCCGGATATATCACAAGGATGACGAAGAAGAAGCAAGACACTTACTTTCAACTACGCGCTGGAGAGTATCCAGCATTGCAACATTGGCGACACATCGCAAGAACATGCTCCGCTATCCTTCACAATAAGCTGTGACAGGAGAAAACAGCAAAGGATAAGAAAGATGATAGAAGATGATACATTCGACTGCAAAAAATAGAGGAAACAAATATGGCACTTACATGATCCTCCAAAGACTCCAAAGTCGATGGATGCGCAGTCGTCCGGATAACCATATGGTGCTCCACATCATGCGGAGAACTCGATGAATTATGGTCGGAGTGGGCCGCCAATGGAGGAGAAGGAGTGCGCTCAGCCACTTTCTTGGCCTTGGAGGTCGCGACTCCAGATTCTTTTAAAAATTGGACCTCGCCAGAAGATGACGACACCGTTTGACTGCAGAACCAAACCAGCATCAAGAAAAGGCAACCCTAGAGAAGAACCAAAAGGAAGACCCGTATACTTAACAATCAAACTTGTCAAAATCAAAGGTTCGTTCCCCCGACTCTGACGACGACTCCTTTTGCTGCCACATCTTCTTGCAAGAGGATGGCGCCATGGCACTCACAGGAACGGCAGGTAATTGTGACTCTGCACCAACACCTGCACCTTCCGGAGTCAAAGGGGACGACGCATCCGAATCCTCGTTGCGCGAACGCTTGCGAGTGTCTGGACCACTCGACTCGGGGGCTTCCTCCTCCACATCAGATGGGACGGTCGACTCCGACTCGTCCTCTTCCAAGGCTTCACGAGGGATAACCCCCTCGGGAAGAGGAGGCATACAGGGTGACACCGCCCAATCCTGCATAAAGAAAACAATTTAGCACAAAGTCATGAAGCAGCAAACAAGCAGTCGACAAGCAAAAGCTACTACGTAGCACAAATTGTACCTCGGGAGGAGGGTTAGCACATCGAACGGAGGAACGTCTGGTTCACTTGGGAGCACATCCTTGACAGTGTACTTGGTGACCAGTCGCACCCTCTTATCTACCTCACTCGCGGAAATGCCATCGGCAGATACGCGAGTGACATCGTCTGTGCCAGCCCACTAGAACATTGGGTGGACTCTGGCCCGCAGGGGCTAGACGCAACGGTGCAGCCACGTGCGAATGAGGGCGTAGCCTCCCTATTCCTTACCCATGCGACTCTCGAGGTCGCGGACACGCTCGTACATCACATCTGTTTCCGCGGACTCGTGGGCATCACTACGTTCTTCCAGGAGTGCCTCCTCTTGAATGGCATCGCGGGGTCGAAGGGCGCGAGTCCATAGTGGTCTCCGTCGGCCTTCTGGTCGCGGACGTAGAACGACTTGTCCCTCCACCCTTGGACGGACATCATCAGTTTGATGTCGAAGTACGTGACGGAGGGGTCGACGTGGATACCGCAGCCGCCTACATCGTAGACTACGGAGCCAGACGCCGATTGGTGCTTCAATTTGAAGAGGCGCTTGAAGAGACCGAAATGCGGCTCAATTCTGAGCCAGCACTCGCAAAGAGTAATGTAGCAAGCTACATGGAGGATGGAGTTTGGGGACAGTTGATGGAGCTGGAGCCCGTAAAAACAGAGAAGGCCCCTGAAGAAAGGATGCAGGGGCAACGAAAGACCGCGGATGATGAATGCTAGGAACATCACCCGAGTGCCGTAAATAGGAGAGGGGATTACCTCGCTGCTAGGGACGCACACGTCCGCGACTGCGGAAGACAAAACTCCGTCCTGGCGTAGAAGATGAACCTCTGAAGACTTTATCATGGATGCGCGCCATGCACCATTGGTGACGCGAGTGCCTGTGCCCTTCTTTTTCCCGACGGCGGCGGTGCTGGTGCCTGCAGCGGCGGAGCCACCCTTCTTCTTCATAGCAACCGCAGCAGCAGCGGAATCGGCCGCGGTACCTCCCTTCTTCTTCCCCATTCCGCGGCGGCGGTGTGACCAGAGGAAGTAGCTGGGAAATATGCGGAGCTGGTCCAGCGCCGCGAAGGAGAGGAGCGTAAAGAAGCAGAGGAGCAGAAGCAATGGCGACAGAGGCAAAGGCAGGAAAGAAGCAAATGTGAAAATTACCGTCGCCGCATCGCTACTTAACCCCCTGGAAGATGCAATCCAATGGCTAAGAAAAACCCTATCAGACATGTGGCGTTCATCGTGCTCGACACGTGGAGGACCTGAAGCGCGAACCATCCCCCACTACCCCCTTTACGCGCGGAAATCATGGAGGCGCAGTTAAAACAAAGATTACGCATGCCCGGTCAAATCAGATTCAGGAAATGGGACCCACCGCTCGCCACGTCTCGTCAAACTCGCTCACGCGGGCAACTGAGGTCATCGCATCGTCAGCACTGAGGTCATCCAAAGTTACGGAGCAGAAGACTTAGACTACTTTAGTCCTTGTTCGAGTCTTCGACTCCATCAAGCACTCGGGGGCTACTCCCATAGGGAGCACTGGTTGCGCACCCTACGATTTTTCTTCTTCTTTTTACAGGAACATGGGAAATCAAAGCAAACCCAATCACTCGAATCACCATTCCACTTTGGATGTGGGTTACTCCCATAGGGAGTGCCGGAAACAAATTCGACTTCAACAAACAACAAAAGACGACATTAGTCACAAAGTTCTTTAGTCCCTGCCTGAGTCTTCGACTCAACCAGGCACTCGGGAGCTACTCCCATAGGGAGCGCTGGTCGCGCACCCTATGATTATTTGTACATCGTACTGCATATTGATAACATGCACATTCGAAGCTTTTGGCGACACCGCCTCAAGAATTTTCCCTACAAAGAGACTGCGTCTCCTGGGCTACCCGAATCATCTCCGCGATGACAACATTCGGATGCTGCGCTTACATCGTGAAGATAAGACCTAAATAAGGGCTGGCAACGCATTTGCTACGCACTACCAGAAATATATCTGTGCCTTCAGGTATGATGAACATGCCTTGACGGACGCATCGAGTGCTCACACCCATATACTGGAATTCGAGTCCTGTAAGACCTCTGTGGCTTGATTCGAATTACACTAGCACTTTTCCGAATTCGAGTCCAGGGATTCAAGTTCGAGTAGATGGTGTTGTTTTACCCTAAGGTAGTTAACTAATATCGATGCATCGGTTAAATCAGGCACGCACATCAACAATCCCTATGACATAAACAGAGCAGCCGAAAAACATATTCAGTCATGCACTGGAAAGGCTTCATAAAGTCCCCAGTCGAATCTGCGATACGGCCTGGTACTCGGGGGCTACTGACATGGGTATACCCTACAGGTACTCGAGCTTGGTATATACGGCCTGAATACAGCGGAAGCTCACGGTTTCGCCAAACCCCAAACGGAGAATTCGAGTAGCCTACGGACTCTCGATTGCTTGAAGAACAAGAAGAAACTAAAGATAGAAAGTTCAAAGATGAAAAACCCTAACTTGTAACCGACTCAACCTGCTACCCGAGACCTAGCCTATCTATATAAAGGCTAGGAGGGGGTGGCGAGAAGGACACACACAACCCTAGTTTCCACAACCCTCGCGAGATTGCATCTGCACACCATTGTAATCCTCGATTCCTTCAATAATTCCACGAGCAGACAAGCAGGAGTAGGGACCTCTACGAGGCCTGAACCTGGGTAAATCTTCGAGTCCCCTGTGTTCTTGTTTGGTAGCCGATAGATGTCTCCAGCGCTCCCTCCTTCTCCAAAACCCAAGTCCATAACAATGGGCATTGATGAGTTAAACCCTCGTCCGTTGGTGTTTTGAATTAGGAACTTGGGCCTCACGATGACGATCATGGTCTTGAGCCTCATGACATGGTGGGAATCGTTCAATATGTACCATTTGACACTGCATGTCTTGATGTGGTGGAGGTGGCGCCTCGTGATGACCGTGGGGTCGGCATGGACATTCATGACGTTGATGACGAGCTTGATGCTCGATGTCATGACTTGTGGTGTCGAGTATGTGTCGTGGGTGATGGCGTTGAACTTGAGGTTGTACTTGAGGTTCCAATTGTTGGTGTTCTTGATGTATCACTAGTGCACTTGCATGATGACGGTGTCATTAACGCCTTGCTTGAGGTCTTGAAGAGAAGTCGTTGTGGCATGCCGTGGGGGAGGTATATAGTGCGAAGAGATTCCATCTTCAACCACAGGGGCATCATTGCGTCTTGGAGCACTTGGATAAGGATCTTAATGAAGATGAAAATGGTGAAGTGACAAGCTTGATGCGTGCAAGCGCGAGCGTGGTCTTGTGTTGTGTGCAAGCTCGGCAATTGACCTTTGTGGCACTTCGTTTTGGTTGGCGAAGTTAATGTGCATGGACCTCGTCTCTTGATGAGGGTTGGAGAAGCCTTGCCGCATTTCATGCATTTGTTTATGGAGGCCATCGAAGCGGTTGTCAATGCTCTTGAACTCGGCTTGAGTTTCCCCGAATTGTTCATCTTGGTGCGACTCAAGAGCATTGCAACGTTCGCGGAACTCATGTCAGATGATGTAGTGGCTTGTGCGCGTCATGTCTGGGCCTTGTTCTTCTTCTTGGGAAGGTGGTTGGCTCAACTCACCATGCCTATCCATCATGAAAAACACACAAGGATTGTATAGGGAAGTGTGATATGGTGGGTGTTAGTCCTTTACCTCACCTTGGGGATTGCACCGAACTAGAAACCACAAGAGAGAACTATTAGCTTGCAAAGTTAAATAGCAAAGTAACCTCACACTAAATAAAGTGCTAAGACTCTCAAAAGCTTTTGGTTGAAGGTTAGGGTTTTAGAATGCCAAAAAACAATGGAAAGAAAGGGGATAGTCAAAAGTGGGTAAAATCCAACAAACTCAAGTCAAAGGTAAAGGTCAACAACTCAAAGGGGTAATGGGAACCTATGACTATATACACACACATGGTAATTATTGGGATTGATACGACTATGAAAATGAGCAACAAAACGTCCTAACGAAGA
This sequence comes from Avena eriantha, assembly GCA_910589775.1. Lineage (NCBI taxonomy): Eukaryota > Viridiplantae > Streptophyta > Magnoliopsida > Poales > Poaceae > Avena > Avena eriantha. The sequence continues at coordinate 39,270,189 of OU342746.1, forward strand.
CTAAGGTCGATTATCGTGCCAATGCAAGGAGAGATGGTGGCCCATTTGGAAAGAGAAAAATGACCGGATTTGTGCACTTTCCTCTGGCGCTCTATTTCTCTCTTGCTTACAAGATTGAGACTCTCTTTTGCTATGGGAGACTATTTTTCTTTTGTATCTTTTCCTTTCTTTTTTCCTTTCTCTCCCTTTTCTTTTGCTCTCCCTTGATGCTACCAAGTCACTCTTGCTATTGCTTTTGCACTCTCACTATCCAAGGACAAATGCACAATGATCAAGCAAACACAAAATGAGCCACTCTTGTGGGATAGGTACACACAAAGGAAGATGGGGTTAACAAGGTGACACAAGTTATACCTTCGTTGGTGATGATGAACTTGGCGTCGGTGGTGCGGGAAGATGTTCGTGGGATGTGGTGTCGATGAGCCCGGATGAAGATGATGTGGAAGCCTATTGTTAGTTGACGACATGCACACGGAACACAAACAACAAGGAGAAAAAATAGCCAAAACGGAATAAGAGGCAAAATTTGGCAAACCTGGCGTTCAGAGCCGGAGACTCTGGGGTCTGGGGCCGGAGACTCCGGGGGCTTAGGCCGGAGACTCCATCGGGCCAGAGACACTAGGGTGTGAGGTCGGAGACTCTGGGTTGGGGACTCTGTTCAAATAGCTCGTGTTCTCGAGCGGAATTCCATGCCTTGGGGCCTCAAATCTGCGAAACATTTGGCCAAATTGGGCTAGGAAACATAGGGTAAAGGTAGACCAAAACCTAAGACAAGATTTGGTTGGATCAAAACCACAAATAACACTCCAAATCAAGATATTGATCCAAAGGCAAATTTGGGGCTCTTTTTTGGGTATTTTCGAATTTATGGTGGATAGACGAAAAATTGATGGGGAATTCATGAGCAACGAAGCTCTTGATACCAATATGTTGAGGGCTAACCACAGAGGGTGCCTGATCTTTCACGAATCCCCGGAAATCCAAAGGGAAGTACGGGGGAAAGAGGGGAGGATGAACCATGAACTAATGCACGAAGAACATGATAAAAGCTAATAGCTCGTGCCAGCGGTGACCGGTCCAGCGCAATCCCTAGGATCAGCGTCGGGCACAGATCTCTCTCTGGAACTGGCATAGTGAGTAGGGAGTATTGGTGAGATCGTGATGTCTTGGAAAGGGGCTCCGATGCCAATGCCTTGTACAACGAGGGAGGCGCGATGCAAACTCCAATGATGTGGGAGGAAATTTGGTGCTCCTCTAGAAAAGGAGCATGAGACAAGAACTAGAGAGATCCACAAGGGTGTCTTCTAATTCCAATATCTAGTCTAGGGTTTACAATAGAGGTGGGGGACTACATATCGGCCATGCACTAGTTCAGGGGTACTTTTAGGCAATAAATGGTAAATTCTGGACAGATTTGGGGTTATTACATGGGCCGAACGCCCAAAGGGCTTTTAACATGCCTATTTTGCTTACACCGGAGACTCCAGCGCAGAGCGCGGACTTTGGGGTAGACTCTGGCGTTGGAGACAGAGAGCTTCAGGCAGGGGCCGAAGTCCTACCCGGAGTCCTAGGGGCAGAGATTCTAGGGTTGAAGGCTGGAGACTCCAAGGTAGTTAGGCTGGAGACTCCGGGGTGCGGAGAAACTCTGGGGTGGTGATGCTCTCCGCTGAAGACTGTGTGGGGGTGTACTGAATGCTCCAAGCAGGGGTCCGGAGTCCTAGCCGGAGACTCCGGTTGGAGGCCGGAGACTCGGGGCTTCAGCCTCAACAGCATCTTCTTCACGTCCATCTCAGTGTACTTCATCCGTGAGCGATTGGCGATGCGTTGGGGCTTCATATATGATAATTCATGGAGTAGTTGCACGAAGTAGCAAGCCAAGCAAGGATTTATCAAAGTCACACGAGGAGAGGAGCGAGTTAACCTTAGTTTGTAGGAGTTTGGCTCCGGCGCGAGTAATTGGTCCACTTGGGGGACTTGGTGGTATAGATGTAGGAGCGTCCGTAGGATGGGTTGCATCATGGGAGGGACAAAAGGAGCTCGCATCACCTCCTTCATTGTGTGCCAAGTAATAATGGGTAGCTCATCATCTTCTTGCCTTGCACGAACTATGTCCTCCCACCATCATAATGCATAACCATGAAACTTCTAACTAGCAAATTTGATTTTTCTATCTTCAGTATAGTCATGTAAGTGCCATAATTTCTCTATATTCAGTTCCCAGGGGAGGTACTCTTCAACATCAGGGCCTCCTCAAATCTATGTATGGATAATTGGGGCTTACCCATACCATCATCTTGCTGTGCAGGTGCATATAGAGGAAAGTGCTAAGCACCTATAGGGGCAAAGCCACTCCCATGGCCTCCATGAGCACCACCATGGCATCCCTGACCATCTCCATGACCATTGCCAATCATAGGGGCAGTGGCCACATTGTCATCACCATGACCATGGGCCTCCTTTGGTGAAGGTAAAATCCCATGCTCACCATTTTTGACCTTGTCGTCATCATCTTGTAGGGTAGGCTCTTGGCTTGGAGCTTTCTCATCCTTCGTTGTGACCACCTTGGCTTGTGTAGTAACCTTCGTGTTGGCACTTGCCGCATATGATGGTTGGACATGCCCATGGGTAGTAATCTTGGTGTTGCACTTGTAGCATAGGGGTGTGCCCTTTTCTACTTGGGGTGCCATTGTGGTGGTGGCCCTATAAGGAGATACCACATGTTGAGGAGTGTCGTTGTCACTTGAGCTTGAGCTTGCCCTTGGGGCCATTGAGGTGGTGGCATAAGTCGTTGAAGGTGCCTTATGATGATGTTGTCGATGGAGGTCATTGGCGTGCCTTGCCAAAGGTTGACGTAGGTGGCGCACTTGGTCATCCATATGATGCTCGCGATGATGATCCTTTTCCATGGTACTCTTCTTGGGCTCGTGGTGCCATCTTAAGCTTGACTCGTCAAATTTGGCAAGGTTGTCGTCCATGTCCTTCTTGAAATTGACGAGGTATCCTTTCAACTTTTCTAATAGATTTTGGACCTTGGTGCTCTCAACGTGGCAAAGATGCCTTTGACGATGACTTGTATCCTCTTGATGTTGGCGATGATCTCTAGAGGATGTTTGTCGATGAAGATTCTTGCTTCCTGGTGTCTCTTTTGGAAGGTGATGTTGGGTCACCACTCTTCTTGTAGGCAGTGGCAATTTTTTCCTTGGAGGTTGTTACACTTGACGCCTTCGAGGTTGTGGTGCTTGGCACCGTGGAGATGGTGGTACTTGGCACCTTGGATATGGTGGTGCTTGACGCCATGGAGATGGTGGTGCTTGACGCCTTGGAGGTGGATCATCGAAATAGGTGGTGCCCTTTGGTGTGGCATGCTTGTTCTTGAAGGTGATGGATTCTTGATGATGTGCCTCCTCTTGCTTGGCATAGTAGTCTTCCATCTCCAAGCGATGGAGGAATTCTTCATGGATCATGGGATAGCCCTCAATGTCGATGAAGTTCGCCATGTCCTCCATGCTTGGTGAGGCATTGTCGTTTTAGCACTCGAAGTCGTCCTTGGGGAGTCATTGTTGTTGTAGTACTCCATATCACCCAAGCATGTGAAACCATTGTTGTTGTTGTGCTCCATGCATGAGGAGCCATTGTAAATGTAGAGTCCCAATTCCTCCATTCTCGAGGAGCCATAGTTGATGACATGCTCCATGTCTTCCATGCATGTGGAGTCACCATAGGTGTAGTGCTCCAGTTCCTCAAAGCATGCGTAGCCATTGTCGGTGTAGTGCTATGTCATGTCCTCTATACTTGTGGAGATGTAGTCATGGTGTCTCATCATGGATTTTTCATAGATATCATCCTCGGTTCCGGAGTCCCTAGAAATGAGTCACAAGACCAAGTGGTGTATATGGAAGTGGTAGGGGGTTAGAATGCCCATGACATGACTAGGTCCATGACCATGATGCCAAGAGGATGCGACAAGGATGAACCGGGAGCCGAGACACCCAAGCAAGAGGCCTGGAAGAGAAGATGCAAGAAGTTGCTGGAACCAGACCGGAGTCTCTGCCCCAGTACACCAGAATCTCTGGTCCACTACACTAGAATCTCCGGCCGAACTTTGGACTAGCCTCCAGACCAGCGCCAGGGACATTTTAAACACCACTCCGGAGATGGGCCAGAGAAAATAAGCTGACACCAGAATCTCTGGACCACACCAGATTCTCCAGGCTTCCGACACCAGAGACTCCAGCCGAAGAGATGCGGCCTTGCGTGCCTTGAGTTTGGCCTAGCCCATGTGACACCCCAAAACTCCCTTTTATGCCCATGTTACCCTTAGCTCGTGGTGCCTATATATATGCCCCCACTCCCTCCTTCAAACCCTAGCGATGATGATGAATTAATGCATGTGCCTAAACCTAGATGGGAACACCCTCCCAATAGTAAATATGTGAGTTGTACAAGCCCTTGGAGTTGGTTCCCTTCCCCAAGTCATCAAGACCCTCAAGTGTTTGGTCTCTCCCTATCAAGGATTCTAGTAGTGCTTGGTCTCTCCCCTTTGGGATTCTACTTGGTTTCAACTCTCTCCTTGATTTGGATTCTATCATCTTCTTGCCGATCTATCCTTTGGTGATTCTACCGCAAGGTCTCTCGCCGAGGATTCTATTGGATTGGTTGTTCGAATCGGGTGTGATTTGGTGTGTGTTTGTATCTTTACCTTGCATTAGAGTTGCGTTCATCGTCCTCTTTGTGTGTTCCCTCACTCCCCACCTTAACTCCGTGAAGATCGGGCTACTCCAAGGGTAAATCCACAAAGGAGACCCATATCAACTAGTATCAGCAGCTTTTGGTTGCCATGGATTTGACTTTGTTTTCGATTTCCACCATAAATTGTAAAATACCAAAAATATAGCCCCAATTAGCTTTTGGATTTATGTCTCTATTTGGTGAGTTGATTGTGGTTTTGGACCAATATGAACTTGTGTTTAGAGTTGGTCTACCTTTGTCATGCGTTTGCCAGCCCAATTTGGTCAACATTTTCTAGATTTGAGGGTTGAAGGGCCGAATTTCTGCTCAAGAATACGAGTTGTTCATGGTGCTGGCCCCAGACCAGAGTTTCTGGACTATAACACTAGAGTCTCTGGACCACACTAGAAGTTCCGGCCTTCAGACACCGGAATCTCCGGCCTGCACCGGAATCTCCGGCCACAAGACACCGGAATCTCTGCCCTGACAAAAAAATTCCCTCTTCCTTTTCGACTGATTTCCTTTTGACATTTGTATTTCTTGTGTGTGTATGTCAACTAACAATGCTTCTACAACATCAACAATGCCTCGCGTTTGACATTGACACCACGGAACCCAAACCACCCCTCCACCAATGGTTGAAAGTATGACATCACCAAAAGGTATAACTTGCACCACCCTTGTTAACCACCTTTCTTCCTTGTGTGTTACCTAACCTACCGAGAATAACTCATCTTGCATTTTTCGAAGCATTGTGCGCTTGCTCTTGCATAGCCATCATGTAGAGGCAATAGCAAAACTTGACTCCATAGTATAGAAAAGAAAAAGAGATACAAAAAAGAGAAAAGAAATAAAAGCTTCTGAGCAAAAGAAAAAGAGAAAGATACAAATATCAAAAGAGTGTCCAAAGCTTCTAAGTAAGAGTGCGATCAATATCAAGGCAAGCGTGCAAATCCGTTGCTTCTCAATATTTTGGCAAACGGTCTACGGTCTCTCCTAGCATTGGAACGATACCGAGCATTAGTCTTTGTTAGGACCAATTTTGTTTTTGCTCATTTTCAAAGTCGTGTTAGCCACATTAATATCCATCGTTTGTGTATAGTCATAGGTTCTCGTCACCCTTTTTAACCTTTTCCTTTGACTTTGTTTTTGGTGGATTTCACCCACTTTTGACAATAACTGTTGAGGGCTAACCTTGGGGGTGCTCGATCTTTCATGAATTCCCGTGGAAAACGAGGGGGAGTGCAAGGGGAGGAGAGAGGGGATGAACACCATGAACTCACTCACGAAGAACACACTCATGCCAAGACACGATACAAGCCAATAGCTCATGCCAACGGTGACCGGTCCGACACAATCCCTAGGATCAACGTCGAGTGATGATCTCTCTCTCGAACCGGCATGACGAGTGGGGAGTCTCAGTGAGAGGACTCTAATGCCAAGGCCTTGTACAACGAGGGAGGCACGATGCAAGCTCCAACAAGGTGGGGGATATTTGGTTCTCCTCTATCAAAGGAGCATGAGGGAAGAACTAGATAGATCCACAAGGGTGTCCACTAATTCCAAATATCAAGCCTATGGTTTACAATAGATGTGGGGGGCTATTTATAGGCCAGCCACAGGATCAGGGGTGCTTTAGGAAATAAAGAGTAAAGTCTAGACAAAATTGTGGTTACATGAGCCAAAGGCCCAAAGGCCTTTACATGCCTATCATCGTGCAGTCCAGAGATTCCGGTGTGGTGGACCGGAGACTCCTGTGTAGGACGGAGATTCCGGTCTACCTTCGGTCTATCTCCGGAGGGGTGTTCAGAATGTCCCCAGGCTTTGTCCGGAGGCTGGTCCAGAGACGAGCTAGAGACTCTGGTGTGTCGGTCTGGAGATTCCGGTCTACTGGACTAGAGACTCCGGTGTGATCAGCTATAGCGGCTTCTTCTTCTCGTCCTGCTCCTTATACTTCATCTGTGGGGGCTTGGTGATGCGTTGGGGCTTCATAGCTGATAATGCATAGAGTAGTTTCATGAAGTAGCAAGCCATCCAAGGATGTATCGAAGTCACACGAGGAGAGAAGCGAGTTAACCCTAACATGCAGAAGTTTGGCTCGGGCGTGAATCATTGGTCCACTTGGGGGCCTTGTTGGTGTAGATGCAGGGATGTCCATCAGACGGGCTGCATCAACTCTCCCCCCCCTGGGAAAGAGTCGTCCTCGACTCTTCATGTTTATCATCTTGAACATCTCCATGGTAGGGTGAGCGGTCCTTGACATTGAATGTATTGCTCACAAGGTACTTGGAGGTTGGTATGTCGATGATGTAGGCGTTATTGTTGATTCTATTAATGACCTTGAAGGAACCATCTCCTCTTGGTTTTATCTTGGACTCATGTTCCTTGGGAAAATCTTCCTTGCTCTAGTGTATCCACACAAGGTCACCTTCCTCAAAGATCATCTCCTTCTTGTCCTTATTTAACCTTGAAGCTTGGCAAAGGACTTGTTCTTTGATAGTAGCTCTTGTTTCTTCGTGAAGCTTCTTCATAGCTTGGGCGCACTTGTCAATGTCCATGTTGGTGCGCTCATGGAGAGGTAGTGGTAGGATGTCGAGCGTGGTGAGAGGCTCGAAACCATAGACGATCATGAATGGGCTCATCTTTGTTGTAGAGTGCTTGGCGTGATTGTAGGAGAACTCGGCGTGGGGAATGAATTCCTCCCAATCCTTCATGTTCTTCTTTATCAACACATGAAGGAGAGTATCGAGGCTTTCGTTGGCGACCTCGGTTTGGCCACCGGTTTGCAGATGTGATGCGGATGAGAAAATGAGCTTGACGCTGAGCTTGGCCATGAGGGTCTTCCACAAGTAGCTCATGAATTTGATATCGCGGTCGGACACGATTGTTCTTGGCACACCATGAAGACGGACAATTTACCTAAAAAATAAATTGACAACATGTGACGCATCGTCGGTCTTATGGCACGGTATGAAGTGTCCCATTTTGGAAAAGTGATCCACGGCAACAAATAAGAATCATCATCATGCTTACACCTAGGCAATTGATAAGGGGTGACCTCAAGGGTGGCCCGATCTTCACGGATCTCATGGTCAAATCGATGGGAAAGCGAGGGCAAAGGGAGAAGGTAGAAGAAGCGGACTCACACCTCACGAAGAACATGATGAACACACGCAAACTCACACAATACAAGGATGATTTCTACCGCCGATGGCCACCAGTCCGATAGAATCCTCCCAAGGAAAGATCGGTCAACGTGCTCCCTCGATCCCAAGCGGAGAGGGAAGAACACCATGGAGAGGGTCTTGACGACTACGCACACGCACTCGCAAATGTAGGCCTTGTACAACAAGGGAGGCGCGATGCAATCTCCAATGAGGTGGTGATGATAGTTGGTCCCCTTTGATAAGGGGATGAGGCAAAACTAGAGATTCCACAAAGGGGTGTCTTTAGTCTATCATCTATGCCTAGGGATACATGAGGGGGTGAGGGGTTCTATATATAGGCCAACCACTTAACAAGGGGTAGTTTGGGGAATAATTCTATGGTTCGAACATAATAAGGGGGATACATGGGTTGTGACCAGTTGTTGTGCGCGCAGGCACTGTCATGATCGGTAGTACCAGTCCTCGAGTCCGGTAGTACCAGAGACAAGCGGTAGCGGCTTCGGATGGGGCGGTAGCCCCGACTTCAGCTATTGGGGAGCTCCAGGGCGGTAGAACCGGTGGTGCGGTTCAGTAGTGCTGGTGGCATCAGAGGGGTAGCCGTTGCTTGCCAGGTCAAGCCCGGTACTGCCGCTGATGGGAGAGGTCATACTTGGGCGTGGTAGTACCGCATGCATCTGTGTTCTTGGGTGACTGGTGGACGAGCTTTGGGACTTGGGGTTGTAGATGTAGTAGTTTCCGTAGGACGGGCTACATCAGCTCCCCCCTTTGAAAAGAGTCATCCTCGACTCTATACGCTCGTCATGTAGAGGTGGTCGAGAGACATTCTTGATCCTAGGGTTCGCCATGTAGTCGTTCTCGAGAAGCTTGATGTGGCAACTCTTCAATGTCCTTCACTTGCCATGTAGCCATCAAAGGTCACAACAAAGGCAAAACAACACTGAAAGAGTAGCCAATTCATGAAGATTATAGCATGAGTCCTCAAGTAGAAGGAAGTCACATTATGATGTAGAGATAGCTCGTTGAAGGGCAGCCATAGGTAACTCTCTTTGATTCATCTTGTCAACTTATGGTCCATAGAGTTTGACGTGTATGCATTCATACCTTCACACAACAAAGACCAATCAAAATAATTTCATGCGTGATAAAGGAGCATGTAATTTGTGGCATGTCCATTCTTGTTCACACCACTATTAGCACAACTAGTATAGTATAAAAATGCATATGCAAGGTCAAAGTACATGGAAATTGTTTGCACATCATCCAAATATGGGAACACAAAAACTCCATATAACGTCCTAGTGTGGCACTCAAAGCAATTGACTAAATTATGGATCAAAATCTTTAATGCAAGGATAAGAGAATTCAGCAAAAACACATGAGGAAGAATATCCAAAACAACATCATTATGTGTGCGAACAAACCATTGGAAAGAGAAATTGTTTAATATGTTGTATGCCACACACAAATCATCAAAAGCCAAAATCATGGAAGTATGTGTATCACGAGCGGAAGCAAAAACAACATGTTTGCAAACAAACCATATGAAAGAGCAAGTGGTCCTTATGTTTGTTGCAACAACTATACGACATACTTGCAAGCTTCCATGACAATACATGCTCATAATGGCATTATGGTTGCACACAAAAAATTGGAGTGAGAAATTGTTCAACATTTTTGTTGCAACACACAAATCATCAATATCCAATAGCAATGAAACATGATTGTCACAAGGTGAAATAATACCATCAACATGCTTGCAAGTAAACCATAGGAAAGAACAATTTTTCAACATAAAAGATGCGAAGCATGCAAAAGGTATAAGAGTTGGGTTCGATCTTGAACTCACTTGGGGATGCTCTCTAGAGCTCTTTTTGTCAACTCATGCTCAACCGAGGTTGATATTCTTTTGCGGGTACCTACAGACATCATACACAAAAGGAAGAATATGTGCGCATGGTAGAGAAACACATCATCCATCATGTTGTATCTCTTCTTGTGCACATCAACATTAATGTCAATAAAGTGTAGAAGAAATGCATGCTGAGTATGCAAGTTGTGAACATGCTTATCATGGCATTTACAAAAATCTCTAAAATTTGAGAAATCTATGGGGGACATCTCAATAGACAACATATAATAATTATTGTTGCAAGAAAAACAAGTGAAAGAGCAAGTATTGATCTTATTGCAAGCAACGGAAGAAATTGTAAAACATCCATGCCAAAGCATGGTCCGAGGGGTACCGGTTTTAACGTCATTGCAAGCAAAACACTGGAAAGAGCAATTGTTCAACAAAGTGCAAGCAGTGATATCATCAACGTAAAGTTTAGAGCATGGCATGTCTATGGCAACATCATCACAATTAAATAATTTCACATGCTCAACACTATGCAAAGGCAAAGTATCACATGGAAAATGTCAATGAGTCATATGTAATGTCACAAACATCATCCATAGCATGCAAGTCATCACAAATCATCATGTCCACTAGCAGTGGGATCATCGCATCATCAACACCTATATTTGTGCCATGTTCATACCTCTCATGAAGTGGGAGTTATGGTAGTATTGGCCTCCTTGTGGGTGACTCCTTCATCTAATATGGGGATGGCATCATCTTCATCCTCCATGTACATCTTCTTGGTTGGAGGCATCATCATCTCCAAGCTTGGAGCTTCTTTCTCCATGGAACCTAGCACATCATGAGATAACACACTAGAGGTAGGGGGTAAGTCATTAGAAATCAAAGTGGCCGCACATGACCTATAAACTACCACTCTCAACCTACTCGGTGTATCGCTCATTCCCTACAAATGGAAGCACTCAGTCTCACGTATGGTGGAGTCACTCATATCACTCTTGTTCTCACTCAACTAGGCTAAGTGGCTCTCATACTCACGTGGGATTCGTACCACATCATCACTCAAGCATATAGGCATAGGCTCGGTGTGCTCAACTCCATGCGCCTCCTTTGGTGAAGAGAAAGTCATGCTCACCATTCTTGATCTTGTCATCGCCATCTTGTAGGGTAGGCTCTTGGCTTGGAGCTTGCTCATCCTTCGCTGGGACTACCTTGGCTTGTGTGGCGGTGCACTCCCAAAACGTATGACCTTGGTGTTGGCACTTGCCACATATGATGGTTGGACATGCCCATGGTTAGTGACCTTGTGATATGGGGTGGCCCGATCTTCTCAGCAAGCGCTTGTCGATGATTATAATGGTGGATAGATAACTAGCATGTAGCTATGAACTCTCCCGCTTGAACCCTGATACAATGCAATAGCTCTCAAACCCTGTGGAATATTCACAACACCATGCTTTTGTGCACGTACCTATCGACGATGAACGGTAGTTTGCAATCTACTAATTCTCAATGGAACAATAAATCACACTCAATTACAGTACTATAATTCGTTCATAGGATAATTCCAGAGGTTCTTTGAAAGATACAACTCCAAAAATAGTTTAAACATGGTCTAACCATAAAAACCATGAATTACATGCATATATAGAGGTTGCTGGATGTCCAACATATAGTTGGGGTGAAAACCAAACATATCTCTAACTTTCCTAACTTAAAAGGACTCTATTTGTAAACTGGCAGAAAACATCCATCAACTTGTTTTGATCACTGAGCACAACTCGTAATGAACCGGGAGACGTGCGAGTACATGTTGGAAAGATCTCGGAATTATCTTTCCAACAAGTACTTATTTGCTTAATTCGGAGTTGGTATGTGGAAACCATGTTCGTTTCAATTTCAGAGCTTCTGTCTGTCTGAACTGAACTTTCCTTTTTGGCCGCCTTCCATCTCTCGGTCGCCTTCCTCCCTCTCCTCCCGCTGGCGCTGGTCCAATGGATATTAAATCTAGTCAAACAATAACACCATGATTTAGGTAGTATAGAGCTCTTATAAACCAAAGTATAATGTCCAACTAGAAATGAATTCACCTTGTGATATTTTTCAACAAGGCTTAATATTTCCTTCCAGCTGAAACTACTAGAATCATTATATACATAGAATATATCCTCATCATCCTCCCTTTCTTTAGGAAAATCCATCTGTGGCTTTGGATAGGCTGGAAGTGGAAGAAACAAAAAGAACAACGTATACACAGAGTATATGTATATATAACATGTTGTATTATTGTTGTTCACATGAAAATATGTCCAGTATACACCAAGCAACTTAAATTGCAGGTATAAGTGAAGTACAAAGAATTATTATGATCATGATGAAAAATAACTAAATAGATAGTCTTGTTCTTCAATATTAAATTCAGTTTTCTCAAAGAAGATCTATGATCAAATTTGTGAACAAGTTCAAACCAATTCAATATGCGTGAAAACCAAATTGATTCATGCCATGCTTCAACAACGCTACTCTGATTATTATGAACATGATCGTGTTGTCCACTATGGAAGGTGCAACTCAATTTGCAAATATAAGTGAAGTATAGAGTAGCATAACTAGACAAAAACTTTTGGGACAAACACAACAAATATGCAAACTTTGGTTCTATTCTAGCAAGATTAGAACAATCCAGTACAGCTAAAATTACTTGTATTGGCTGTAATATATCAACTAGATCTGAATTTAGTTTCATACTATCACAAATTTTAGCATATCTCCCACAACAAAAAGTCGTCGGCAGACAACATGTATGGTTGAACACATCATGTTTTAGTTCAGCGATTCTATCACAAGTAATGCATATGTGATCCACAATAAAATTTTCATCCATGCTATATTCACCAATTAGATTAAAAGTGAAATAAGAAGAATATGTGCTTGAATTTAGGCATGAAATTTCAGAAATCTTATCCACATTATAACTCATACTCATCGATTTATTTAGCATGATGGAATACATAATATCAGCAGGTGGTATTCGAGCAAGTATTTCCTTATGTCTAATCAGTATCACATGATCAAAATTCGAATTTGAGAAACTATCACATGGTGTTGTAACATTAGTACACGGCAAATCATAAGGAGCCTTCCATAAAGGAATAGACTCACAATATGTCGCATATGTTGGCTGAATCTCCAAATCAGTATCGATGTAATCAACGATCTCCTCAACTATAGTATGAACTACGACATCCTCCTCAAATGACAATACCTGATCCTGTGATGTAGGTTGTAAAATAGATGGCTCCGTTTCTTGAAAAGCAACCCACACATCAAAACACACAACACTAGGAGTAGACATGATTATGTTAGTAGACACCTCACAGGTCTCATTAACATCCTCAATTTTTTTGAAATAGGCCATTTGTAGTTTTTCAAAAACATAGAACGTAGAAATTGCTTTGAATCCTCCCAAAAAAATGATGTACCTATGACACCACACACAATTCTTGTATCCTCCCACCAACGACATAACTTTGCGTGCACATGCCGGTGAGCAATAATATATTATGTGTGGCTACTAAACTTGCTATCGAATATACGACATCTCGCAAAACCAAGTCCCATATAATTTTCCAAATCTAATATTCTGCGGGTGTGGCGGAACTTTCCAATCGCCACTTGATTGTAGTTGGATCATATGTCATGTCAACCACAATACCTAAATAGTCATGGTAAACATCATCTGGTTTTTGCACACATCAACACTAGTAGAAGTCATGATTAGTATATTAGTGCATAAAACAAAAATCTCTTTAGTGGTACACTCACAACTCACTCAAAACTGACAAAAAAGCGGATCTTACTATTCCAAAATGAATAGTGATGCTTACCAATTTGAATCAACAGCTTATGCGCCGATGTGATGAAGTGAATATTAAGGATATAGAGAACGATCACAGGACACACATGTTATTTATGGTGGAGCTGTAGGTATGGTATCCTAACTACACCGCAAACAAGTCCTAGTGCTGATCGTATGATCAAGACCCACGAAAACACACACGATGGAGATAAATGGGGCAATTACAACTATGAAAATGAGCTAAAAAAAATTAAGGTATGTCAGAGTAATGCTCGTGTTGCAATGCACAAAGAGAGACGCTAGCAATTACTCAACAAAACGGGTACAAGATTTCTAAACTGAGCAGCCCACAGAGCACTAAGCACGCTAGTCGCTAGGATAATTTTGGGCACCAAAAAATGCTTACTAAGATTTACAAGAATAGATACGATATCTGGATTCAGTAAAAAATAGGACCGAACACCAAAAGTCCACAAATTCTATAAGCTTTTCCTTTTTTAAGACACGAAACTGAGCTTGAGACCGATCCTCTTATTTTTTAATCTGTTTTTTTTTTTTGCTTCCACCTAAAGCAAACTCACCTACAGGAAGTTCCGATCGGGATTTTTTTTGCCCTCTTTCTTTTGTACGTACATGAAGAAGCTCATCTGAGAAAACGAGTACCAAGCCCCGCGATCGGGACTTATCGTTTTTTTTCTTTTTTTTACTTCACGCGTACAGATGCACAGATCGGATCGGTTTTGTGTTTTTTTTCTTTCTTCTCCAAAACGGATCTATGAATCCCAATACAACTTAGAAAATAGATCTGGTAGATCTAAAACTCAAGAACACGATAACGGTCTCAGGAACTTGAGAACCAGTCTAGGTAATCCGATGAGGAAAAAAACAGACGAAAAGTATACAAAAACTACGACTCAGATTTAGAAAAAAGTCTACACAAAAGGACTACGACCAGCAACTAGAACTCACGAACAGTGTTATCTAGGCTACGACAAACACTATAAACCCTAATCTTTTTGTGTGGCTTTTTCTGTATAGGACGAAACAAAAACTAATCTATGGATGAATTTGTGAATTTCTCACCGAGTAAACGAGCAAATCTGATACTAAAATGATATGGGGTGTCTCGGTCTTCTCAGCAAGCACTTGTCGATGATGATAATGATGGATAGATAACTAACTTGTAGCTATGATCTCTCCCGCTCGAACCTTGATGCCAATACAACAACTCTCGAACCCTGTGGGATATACACAACACCACGCTCTTGCGCACCTAGCTGTCGACCACGAATGATAGTTTCCAATCTACTCATTCCCATGAAACAACAGATCATACTCAATTGCAGTAGTATAATTCGATCACAAGGTAATTTTAGAGGTTCTTTGAAAGAAACAGCTCCAACAATAGTTTAAACATGATCTAACACTAAAAACCATGAATTACAGGCCTATATAAAGAATGCTGGACGTCCAACATAGAGTTGGGTAAAAATCAAACATATCTCTAACTTTTCTAACTTAAAAATACTCTATTTGTAAACTGGTAGAAAACATTTGTCGACTTGCTTCGATCGTCGCGCACAGCTCGTAAGGAACCAAATTACGTACGAGTACCCGTTGGAAAGATCTCGGAATTATCATTCCAACAAGTACTTGTTTGCTTAATTCGGAGTTGGTATGTGGAAACCACGTCCGTTTCAATTTTAGAGTTTCTGTTTGTCCGAACTGAACCTTCCTTTTTGGCCGCCTTCCATCTCTCGGCCGCCTTCCTCCCTCTCCTCCCGCTGGCGCTGATCCGATGGATATTAAATCTAGTCAAACACTAACACCATGATTTAGGTAGTATAAAGTTCTTATAAACCAAAGTATCATGTCTAACTCAAAACGAATTCACCTTGTGATATTTTTTAACGAGGCTTAATATTTCCTTCCAGCTGAAACAACTAGAATCATCATATTCATAGAATATATCCTCATCACGTTGCACTTGTAGCAAAGAGGTGCCATTGTGGTGGTGGCCATAGAAGGATATACCACATGTTTAGGAGTGTGGTTGTAGCTTGAGTTTGCTCTTGGGGCCATTGCGGTGGTGGCACAAGTAGTAGAAGGTGTCAGACGATGATGTTGTCAACGGAGGTTATTGACGTGCCTTGCCGAAGGTTGACATAGGTGGTGCACTTGGTCATCCATATGACTCTTGCGACGATGATCCTTTTCCTTGTCACTCTTTTTGGCGAGGCGTTGTAATGAGCGCAAAGCATCAGTAGTCTTGGCCATCATGCTCACACTATAAGAAATATGCTCACTAGTGACCTTTTAATAACGACTATGGATTTTTTGGTCATATATCTATTACCATTCTGAAGCAACTGGTCATAAGGCATTTGGGAGGGTCGAAACCTTGAAAAATTATGACCAATTTTGTTAAGAAGGTCATATTTTTGAAGCATAAAAAGGTCATAGATGGATAACACTAGTTTATGGCCTTATGTTTATCTCACTACGACCAATTTAAATGGTCATGGCCACTCATTCTTATTGCTTTAAAATGACTGGTCGGCCACATCAATAATTTTGCCTACATGTCGTTTCCATGTGTCAACTTCTACTGACGTGTCCGCACAGGGGTGTCGTGTGATGCCCACTAGGACCAATATATGATGTGTGGGACCCACCTGTCATACAACAGACCATCCAAATAGAAACATGAATAATATGGTAAAAAATACCATACCTGGAGCTCAAACTCACAACCTCCTCCTCTTACTAAACAAACCGAACCACCAAACCACCCAGTGATTTATGTCAAAGTACCCCCGCATTGTCTATTTAAATATGTGGACTGTTGTGCTCTGGAATAAAATGGCAAAAATAGGTACCTGGACTCGAACTCGCGACTTCCTCCTCTCACTGACCCAACCGAACCACCACACCACCAAGTGATTTATGTCTAAGTACCCTGCATTTCCTATTTAAATATGTGGAGTGTTGTGCTCTAGAATAAATTAGAAAAAATAGGATTATGTGGAGCGTTGTGCTCTGGAATAAATTGGCAAAAATAGGAGGAAGGGGATTTGAACCCACAACCTCCCTGTTGAAACCGCAGCCCCCAACAAAACAAGCCACCGCTAACTTGTTGTAAAATGTAGTCCGCGCGGCTTCTTTAATATTGGCTTCCGTTGCTGGGCCTAGGCCTCGTCGTGGAGGAGGCCTGAAACTCTTTTTTTTCTCTACAATTTTGCTACCGGCTGGGCGGATGGTCCATAGTCAGGTGGATTTTTAGTATAAATTTATGGGCTTTTGTAAGTTCGAGCCCACGTAAACAGAGAGAGAGCTCAGTTTTTTTTCAAAAATTATAGAAATGAAATTTCACCGTCAAATTTTCCTATGGCCTTGGATCGAGATGATTCCAAAATCAATTGTCAATAAAATGAGGTCTAGTTTGTGTGTAAATTATAGTAGTGTCATTCCGCACCGTAATTTTGGTACTTGTTTCACAAAATAAAGTGAGTATATCGAAACATGGACAAAGCGGTGGGAGTGACCGTCCATGTCTAGGAGTTGAGTCTTGTTAAAATTTTAGTGAATCTTTGATAAAACAACATATTGTGAATCAAAAAATGTTTTTTCAAAAAATCATGAGCATTATATAATGTACATGTAGTTCAAATCGGACCCACTTCCTACCGTTTCGGTGGCAGTTTGTCGTTTTCGTCAGGGTTGGATGAAAAGGTTTTAGATACCCCAGTTGGAACATTGGCCATGTAAGGTTGTCTAGTATTTTTAGAAAATAGGGTGGTACCATTTTAAAACTTTCACTTGGTAGTTGCTTAACAAAACGCACCGTTTTTGGCACTCAAAAAATAGAAATGTTTTTTCTGTGAGCCGAAAAGGAAAAGTTCCTCCTACAACATTATTCGCCACCCCAAGATACACGTGTGTGCATAATATGGGCACATTATCACAAACGATGCCACGATTTAGGCTATAATATTGGTCTTTTGAGTTGAAAGCCATGAACCCTCGAACATGATAGGTCATTTCTGAGTAGATTTTTCTGAGATATCTACAATATACCAAGTTTGGTATTTTACCTTAAAACTATGTCACATAATACGACGTCACGCGAAGGATTTACATTGTTCAAACTATTTTTGAATTTCTTACGCCTGTTTCAATTTTTTTTCGTTTCAAACTATGATCAAAACGGCGGACATGAAGATAGCGGATGAGCCTCGCTAAACTTGCACTAGATCTCTAAAGAAACATCATATTATGAGTCTAAAAATGATTTTTTCAAAAAATCATGAGCATTAGATCATGTACTTGTAGTTCAAACCGGACCCACTTCCTACCGATTGGCAGGAATTTGTCTTTTTCGCCAGGGGTAGACGAAAAGGTTTTAGATACCCTAGTTGGGACATTGTTCATGTAAGGTGGGTCTATTATTTTTGAAAAATAGGGTGGTACTATTTTAAAACTATTATTTGGTGGTTGCTTCACAAAACGCCCCAATTTTGGCACTCAGAAAATGGAAAATGTTTTTTCCGTGTGACGAAATTGAAAACTTCCTCCTACAATATTGTTATCCATCACAAGATGCACACGGGTGCATAATATGGACACATTATCACAACTATGCCGTGATTCTAGCCATAGCAATTGTCGTTTAGCCTAAAAGCCATGAAACCTCGAACATGATAGGTCATTTCTATGAATTTATTCTCGGGAAACTTGCAATATACCAAGTTTGGTATTTTTTTGAAACTATGTCACATAGTACGACGCCACGCGAAGGATTTACATTAGTCGGACTATTTTTGAATTTCTTACGCCCGTTTCAATTTTTTTTCGTTTCAAACTATGGTCAAAACGGTGGACATGAGGATAGCGGATGAGCCTCGCTAAAATTGCACTAGATATCTAAAGAAATATCATATTTTGAGTCTAAAAATGATTTTTTCAAAAAATCATGAGCATTAGATCATGTACCTGTAGTTCATATCGGACCCACTTCCTACAGATTTGGCAGGAATTTGTCTTTTTCGCCAGGGATAGACAGAAAGGTTTTAGATACCCCAGTTGGGATATTGTTCATATAAGTTGGGTCTATTATTTTTGAAAAATAGGGTGGTACTATTTTAAAACTATTATTTTGTGGTTGCTTCACAAAACGCCCCGATTTTGGCACTCGGAAAATGGAAAATGTTTTTTCCGCGTGACGAAATTGAAAACTTCCTCCTGCAATATTGTTATCCATCACAATATGCACACGGGTGCACAATATGGACACAGTATCACAAACTATGCCGTGATTCTAGCCATGACATTGGTCGTTTAGCCTAAAAGCCATGAAACCTCGAACATGATAGGTCATTTCTGTGAAGTTTTTTGGGGAAACTTGCAATATACTAAGTCTGGTATTTTTCCTTAAAACTATGTCACATAATATGATGTCACGCGAAGGATTTACATTGTTCGGACCATTTTTGAATTTCTTACGCCCGTTCCAAATTTTTCCGTTTCAAACTATGGTCAAAAGGGCGGGCATGAAGATAGCGGATGAGCCTCGCTAAACTTGCACTAGATCTCTAAAAAACAGCATATTGTGAGTCTAAAACTGATTTTTGCAAAAACATCAAGAGCATTAGATCATGTACATGTAGTTCAAACCGGACCCACTTCCTACCGATTCGGCAGGAATTTGTCTTTTTTGCCAAGGGTAGACGGAAAGATTTTAGATACCCCAGTTGGGACATTGTTCATGTAAGGTGGGTCTATTTTTTTAAAAAATTGGGTGGTACCATTTTGAAACTATTATTTGGTGGCTGCTTCACAAAATGCCCCGATTTTGGCACTCGGAAAATCAATAGTCCATGTAATGTGTTGTAGTATTTTGGAAAAATGGGGTGGAACAATGTTTCACCTTATTTTTGGTGGCTAGTTTAAAAAAAACCATTTTTACCACTCGAATAATAGAAAATAGAGACAACCAATAAGAAAAGAGAACAATACTACCCATAGATCACACCACGAAAATAGATCTCAGTCGTCCACATTGCCTCCATCCAACGCCCAAAATTTCTACAGCCCACCTCCCTGCCTCCCTCGCGGAAAGTCTGAAATGCCCTACGATTCCTACTTAAACCAAAAACTGATGAGGCGTATTTGCGTAAAATCCTGCAGCCCACCTCACCTCACCACGGCAGCAGCCAAACTGCCCTCAAACCCTAATCCCCTTGTCACTAGACCCCAACTGTAGCCGCCCCTCTCCACCTCCCGACACCTCCGCCGCCCCTATGTTCGTCTCTCCACCCGACCAAGATCCAACGATGCACCACGGCTACCCACGAATCCGCAGCCCCACTGCCCATGATCCACAGTCCCCCATAGCATCTCCCCAGCCCCACCGTCGCCCCCCTCGGCTGCTCGTCTGCGAGCGGCGCGCCGGGGTCAAACACACCCAAGCCCCAACCCAGCCACTCATTCGCTGCCCATGATCTCCCTTGATCCAGAACCCCAGCGCCTCCCTCCTCGTGAAGTAACGATCTAGGTCCATGCCAACCCGCCGGTGGCCACTCCGCCTGCTCGCTGCCGCCATAGACCCCCCTCCTCGGCCAATACCCTAACCCTAGAGGGCTTCTTCACCCCTCTTCTACTCTCCAGTACACCGTCGTCCACCCATATAACCATAGATGGCCTTTCCGCTCCACTCATCTCCTCTGGTGGCATCTGGAGCACGGAGGAGGAGCTCGCCCCCTTGATCTTCCTCCCAAGGTGGCACGGTTGCAGGCACAGGAGGAGCCGCCGCGGTTCTGCTCGCGGAAATCAAGGCCGCCATGGTTCTGCTCGCGGCCATCAAAAATGCGGTCCGTAACTCCTCTAGCTTCCGCGATCGCCGTGTACACCTCCCTGTGAAGTGCTGTCGCCAGTCGAAGAGGAACAGAACGACACGTTCATCACGGAGGACACTCCATGACGCCATCCGTGGCCCAGCCTCCACTACACCTTCGAGGTGTATCTCTCGTTGCCCCCACAACTAGATAACATGGATGTTCTAACACTGCTAGTGATTGGCTGTTCAGTTTGTTGTCAAGTTGTCTACCGTCTATGTCCTTTTTTTACTTCTAGAGAAGTCTGATCTATAGTTCCCATATGCAGTTTGTATCATCTTGAATGCATAGCACTTCCATTCCTGTTACATCCATTGGTAGAGTTAAGTGACCTGAGAAAAATATATATTGTCCATATCATAATGTGACAACTGCTGTCATTATAGATCTAAAGTTACTATAAGTGGTTTTATCTAGTGTTTGATTATGCGACTATAATAAGTCCAGTAATGGCAGTTGTTTATCTGTGGTACATAACATTTCTAGTCAACCATAAGATTGTACTATACTCTGATTAACACACAATACAAGTTCAGTATGTACTTTATTGTCCAAGGTACTGCTCATTCCATTTACACGCAACAATGATAGTGCTACCCACATAAAGCACAGCTGGAACATTACAAGTTTTTACTAGTCATTGGATTTGCGATGAATGGTTGCATTGGTTTGAGCGTATCAGGTGTCAATGGTTTTGGAACATTTAGGTTTCTCACCTTAGTACCATTGAAGTCTGGTTCGTATCGTCTATCTTTGATTTTAGTGTAATGAATACCTGATCTTTGTTTTGTTTTGCAGGAGTGTTGCTGTTTGCCGTGTGTAGCTGTTTGCTTTCTGCTGTCTTCAGTCCCTGGGATTTGAAGATGGTGGTCCTTTCTTCTGTAGTAGGTGTGTACAACAATTCCACTATGCATCTTGTGCATATGCTACCTTTATTGTGTTGTGATGCGTGTTGTCCGCAGGTTCTTTTACTTCATCATGCTGCTAGCTGCTTGCTTACATACTATGTTGGACCCTATCATGTCAGTTTTTGTCTGTGGGCTATAATGTGGTGGTTTCATCTACAGTTATTTATTTACTAAACTGTTTTTGTCCATGCCTCATATTGTATGATTTCTGGAACTCTGCCAGTTTGGTGTATTTCTTTTCGCATTGCCCAGTTCTGTTAATTTTGTTGAACTTCGCTTCTCTACATCTAACACTTTACTGCTGCTATATGCTAAAAGAAAATTGCATGTTTTGGAGAAGTTACCTCGGTCTGATGAAGTTCCTAGTGCTCTTGTTCTGGTGGTGGTTCGTTGGCTTGGTTCTTATTTCTGAATTGAACCACGATAAGGCCTACTATGCAGAATAGATGAAAGTGCAATTGTGTATATGTAGCTGTAGTTTCTTTAGATGAGCGTTAATTCTAATACTAGCTAGTAGTTAGATGTATCAGATGCTTTGCATATAGCAGTAGCTGCTATTGTTGTTACAAGATATTACAGCCATATAACCATCATTTTTTCTCTTTTTCAGGAGCTCCAAGCTAAAGAAGTTGGAACAAGTGAAGGATTCATACTCGACAAAGTGTAGATAGTCATATTCTTGTAGCTAGTTATATGTTCTTGGTGATTTGTAATATGAAACGGTTGTAATACACCAATGTAATATTTTTTGTTGCTGTTTTATATTCCTAGCTTATGTGAACTGTGTCCTGATTGTAATATATGTTGTAATTGTTGTTGTCATTACTGAAATTGTTATTTGGGCTATGCTTAGTGGTTGTTTACTGCTTGGACGGTTGAAGTAAATTATATGGTTGTTAGGCTCTAAAAAGGCCAGGGCCCAAATAATATTCGACTGGAATAATTTATAAATTTGGAAAAAACGTTGAAAATTAAGAATAAATGGATCGTAAAGAGGCCAAAGCCTAGGAAATAAAAAGTCCAGAATGTTGATCTTTGCCCATGTTGCTCAACATAATTCATAAGAAAACGAATGAAATGGAATTGTTGGGCTTGGCCCATGTAGAGCATGATATCGGACTGGGCTGATTTCAATCTGGAACCTGCCATGTCGGATTGGCCACGTTGGATCTGACATGGACATACCAAATTACTCATGACCAAATTGTTTGGTCATTGACAATATGACCATCAATTTTGCTCATAACTGTCCATGACCAATTCAAAAAAAGATCGTTAGCTGTTTATAGTGACCCTCGTTATGTGACCTACTGTTTTTGGTCATAGAAAGGTCATAGATGAATTACTATGACCTTTCTATAACCAATATTTAGGGTCACCAGTTAGCACATTTCTTGTAGTGTCATGGTGTTGGCAAAGTCATTGTCCATGTCACTCTTGAAGTTGTTGAGGGCACTTTTGATCTTGTCCATTTGATGGTGGACCTTGGTGCTCTCGTGGTAGAGGCTCTGTCTTGGTCGATGCGACTTCAGGAGCTTGTTGTTGTCGTCCTTGAAGTCGTCCATGCTTAGGGAGTTATTGTTGTTGTAAAACTCTATATCACCCAAGCATATGGAGCCATTCTCGATGTAGTGCTCCATCATGTCATCCATGCTTGTGGAGGCATCTGCATGGTGGCTCATCGTGAATTCTTCATAGATATGATCCTCGGTTTCGAAGTCCCTAGAAATGATTCACAAGACCAAGTGCTGTATATGGAAGTGGTAGGGGGTTAGGGATGCAACATTAAACCTTAGTTTACCTTGAAAGATCATGCAAGTGGCCACACTTGAGAGCACTCAAAACCAAGTAAAGTGAAGTTCACGCAGAACACCAAAACCCACTAACCACTAACACACACACACATAAATCTTATGGTGGATAGATATGGAAGGTGGCATGTCCAAAAATAATCCGAAATCAAGATATTGTAAGGACAAGTAAAGAACCACGATGATCACAAAGCAAAACAAGTCAATCCATAAGAAGGAATTATGTACAAGAAAACACACATGGTGGGATAAATGAGACTTGTGCGACAGAGAAAGTGAGCTAAGAACCAATTGATTACCTAGCGAAGACTATAAGCTCGTGTCGCAAAAGTGCAAGGAAAGACGCTAGTTCAATTGCACAAAAATTAGTGGGCTACAATATATGCATAATAAGTACCACCTATTTGATATTCATCGAGCTTGCGCTTCCTATTCTATGAGGCACTTGTTTCTTTTTTTTCTTTTTTTCTTTTTCTATATTTTTTTGTTTTCTTTTATTTTTCACTTGCCTCGTCCTTGTGCTAACAACTATACAAGATTACTATATGAGATAGCGCTGAAAATTTTTGCTAGGAATTTTACAAGGTATCAAATGTGCATAGCCCAAGCAATCATAGGAGGAACTAGTCTCAATAGGTGTCAAATGTGCTAACAACTATACAAGATAACTATATGAGATAGTGCTCATAACTTTTGCTCAGAATTTACAAGGTATCAAATGTGCATAGCCCAAGAAATCATAGGAGGAACTAGTTTCAATAGGTGTTTTTTGGTCACAAAGATAGTGTATCTCACAAATGAATGCAAGTGGGGAGAAGTCGTGGAATGTTTATATCTTTCATCGCTGATCTTTACCCTTTATTGTTGGATTCCGCATTTCTCACGGAATTTTAATGGAACAGATAGCATAAACCATGTATACGATGATGTAGAGCTCCTTCTCCTCTTCGAAACGAGCTAAAGAACACCAAAATCCGAATTCGTATGCAAAAGTTATGTTCAAAACAGTGAGAGACTAAATCTAAATTCTACTGATTCTTGTCTGGTACGGGCGGTAGTACCTCCTTTTGGGCCCTGGTAGTACCAGAAAGTGTGGTAGTACCGCCTTTTGGGCCCCGGTAGTATCGGTGGTCGCAGAAACACCCAGTTTTAACGCGTTTTCGCGATTTTAGGGCAATTTGGACAAAAAATCTTCAAGAAGAACACCAAATCGAAGGGGTAAATGATGGAATTAGGCCATGAGAATACAAGGAAAGGTAGATCGACAAGTTTCGCATGTAATCCCTGGATCAAAACCTACCAGAACGCACTCAAATCATAGATCGATCCAAAACACGAATTGCGGCTATTTTTGGTGGAATTTTCCAATTTATGGGGAAAAGACCAAATCGAGGAGAAATCTGTGGCAACCAAAAGCTACTGATACCAGATGATAAAGGTTGACACAAGATCCACTCGAAGTTGTGGCTATTTTTGTGTTTTTTCAAGAAAAAAAATTGTTGGGGAAGAACGAGGGGAAATCCGTGAGCAAATTGGGCTCTGATACTAGATGATCGATGGGTTACCTCAAGGGTGGCCCGATCTTCATGGATCTTGTGGTCAAATCGATGGGAAAGTGAGGGAAAAAGGAGAAGGTAGCGGAAGCAGACTCACACTTCGCAAAGAACATGATGAACACACGCAAAACTCACATGATACAAGGCTAATTGCTCCAGCCGGTGGCCACCGGTCCGATAGCATCCTCGCAAGGAAATATTGGTCAATGTTCTCCCTTGATCCTAAGCCGAGAGAGAAGAACACCTTGGAGAGGGTATTGACAACTATGCTCACGCACTCGTAAACGTAGGCCTTGTACAATGAGGGAGGCACGATGCAAACTCCAACAAGGTGGTGACAATAGTCGGTCCCCTTTGGTAAGGGGATGAGTAAAAACTAGAGATTCCACAAAGGGGGTGTCTTTAGTCCTATCATCTATGCCTACTGGATACATGAGGGGTGCGGGTTCTATATATAGGCTATCCACTTACATAGGTGTACTTTGAGGATAAATCTAGGGTTGCAACATAATAAGGGAGTACATGGGTTGTGGCCCAGCTATTGAGGTGCGCAGGCCCAGTCATGACCGGTAGTACCGGACTTGGCGACCGGTAGTACCGGACACAAGAGGTAGCGGCTTTGGATGGAGAGGTAGCTCCGGCTTCAGCTATTGGGGAGCTCTAGGGGTGGTAGAACTGGTGGTGTGGTCCAGTAGTAACGGTGGCGTTAGAGGAGTAGTCAGGGCTCACTAGGTCGAGACTAGTAGTACCACTGATGGGAGCGGTAGTACCTGGGTGCGGTAGTACCGCATACTTCGCTCTTCTTGGGTGACTTGGGTACGAGCTTTGGGATTTGGGGTGTAGATGTAGTAGTGTCCGTAGGACGGGCTGCATCAGCAATACTAGAACAAAATCCGTGCTAATGTCTAACCAAGGTGCATAAGGAAAAGACAATGGCATATAAAGACCAAATGGATTAGACTTGGACTTAGCTTGAACACATGTCGTGCACCGTTTGTCGTTGTATTGGGAAGGGCAGTACCTAAGAAGGTTAGATAGAGGTGTGGAGACTAGCAGGGAAGCAATCGACGGCGTCCGCAGGCAGGATTGGATACAAGCAAGCGTAGCTGGACGCAGGAAGTACCCAGTTTCGGAGCCCTCGCGATGAGGTAAAACTCCTACTCCTGCCGGATCTGACTATGAGGGATATACGAACTACAAGTGCTCCTCGAGCTGTAGTCTATAGCTACTGCCTTAAATGCACTCAGACCAACCATTACTACTGAGGCCTTGCCTCTCCTTATATAGGCAGAGAGGCAACGGTCTCACTAGCCAGTCTGACTGGCAGGCCCCACAGGCGGGTCCAAGCCGACTGGTCATCTACAGTATCCGGTACGATATGTCCCATCGGAGTATGAGCGGTATGGCTGTCGTAGGCACAGTGGACGCCGTGCGAGCCTATCGTCATCCCCGCGAAGTCTTCGGTATGGCCGAGTAGTGGCTAGTCTTGTCGTCGTACAGGGCGTACCGCGCACTGATCCGCACGTCGTCTTGTCTCCTTGATTGGTTCCGGCTACGTCTCCGTAGCCAGCTGCTTCTTGCCGATCCAACTACCATGCGATAGCCGGCCTGGCTTGCTTGGTCAGGCTGCATCTGGCCAGCCAGACGCGATCCGACTGCCCTGTTTCTTGTCCGGTTGGGGTATCTGGGGATCATCCCCCCGACAGTAGCCCCCGAGCGCGTGTGGATTCCGCCCTTAGGCGAAATGTGCGCGCGCTCCCTCTTGGTTTTGAATTTGTGACCGGCTACGCCTGGCGGTTGCGCTACCCGTGACGTCAGTGCTGAAGCCGGCAACGCGCGCACGCGCCATCATTGCTCTGCGGCGGTCAGCGTAACGTCCCGTCGCACGTCGCCTCGGGAAACTGCCGCCTGGTGCTTTGGCTCCCGCTCCGGGATCTTCTGTGCATCTTGTGCCTGCACACGGGTTCTGGGCGGCGGTTGGGGTGGGGGTCGCCTGGATGGGTGCCACGTGGCGTTGTGGAAGGTTGCTCTTCCGGCTCTTTAAAGGGAGCCGCGGGGGGAGCAGTTCCTTTCCTTTGCTCCCCCGTTTCCAGTTGCCCTCTTCCCTTCCGTGCTCCTGCCCTCTACGCCCTTCCTTTGCTGCCGCTGTAGCCTGCTGCACCACCCATTTGTCGTTGTCGGCGGTACGGGCCACCGCCACTTCTCCGCCGCCGCGCCTTCCTGTCAGCCGGAGAAGGTAGCCGAGCGTGGAGCCTACTGTGGCTCCTCCGTCACGGAGGACCACATCTAGAAATACCGCGCTACCCGCGTCCTTCCGTCGGAGGAGGAAGTAGCGGTGCGGCTAGCGCCGGCGGGAGAGGTGGAGCCGCACCCGGCGGAGGGAGAGCGGGTAATCTTCCTTTCGCACATGGCACGCGGGTTCGCTCTGCCGGTGCACCCGTTCTTCCTCACGTTCCTTGCTTTCTTCGACCTCCGCCTCCACCATCTCGGCGCCAACGCAATCGGGACGCTGGCGCACTTCATGGCGTTCTGCGAGAGCTATCTCGGGATCTAGCCGGATCTCGGGCTCTTCTGCCGGCTCTTCCGAGTCCCGCCACAGGTGCAGTTTACGAAGGGTCCGCTAGTTGTCTGTGGCGGCGCCTCCATCTACTCCCGCGCATAGACCGGCTACCCGATGTTCCGGCTGCATGACACGGTACGACTATGGCAGCAGTCGTACTTCTACGTCAAGAACGTCACCAACGTGGACCGGATCAACCTTCCAGCCTTCCAGGATGTCGTGTCCAACCGCCAGCACTGGGAGTTGAAGGTGTATGGCGACAAGGCCGAGTCGAACCTGATGCTGCAACCCATGCGCTCCCTCATCACCTGCCGGCTGACTGGCCTGGAAATCACCCTTAGCTGGATGTCCCGGCTGATGATGCCGTTGCAGTAGTGAGCGCACAAGATGTGCTTCTATTCCGGCCGGCTGGACCCGACCCGGTTGTCGCGCCACGATCCCCGCTACAACAACCTTAAGGAGTGGGTGTGGACGATCACCAAGGAGTGGCTGCCGAAGGGCTGGACCTTCAGCCTGGCTGTTGGGGATATACTTTCCGGCTATGCTCACAATTCCTCACTGACCAGGGTGGCCCACTTCGGGTTAGAGCTTTGCTTCACGGGCGGCCTAGTCAGCGAGAAAGATGGAGTCCAATCCGGCTACGGGAAGGCCCAGAAGACTTACCAACTTAGGACTATAATGTTACTTGTAGTTCAAGATGTACTCTGTAACCGAATCTTAGTCGTAGCCAGATAGATCTCTCCTGTAAACCCTAGGCCAGATATCTATATAAGCCGTCCTAGGGAGAGCCTTTAGGGCAACACTCTAAACACCTCAATAGTCTACAATCTCAACTTACACAGGCGAAACCCTTGTAACCCATATTCTGGCTCTGCCGTATTACTGAATTGCTAGCAGGAGTTGGGTCTGTCCAAAGCCGGCGGATTCGAACCTGGGTAAACTTGTGTGCTCACCGTCCCAGAACACCGTACGTCTCACACCCCTCTCTTCCGCACGCCTCGAGAACCCCCTCATGATGTACTTGTCGTCAATCCGACGACATTTGGCGCCCACCATGGGGCAAGTGAGCTTTGGAGCTGCGTTCCGAGCAGAATCTGCAAGAATCGAAATCGGCGAGACTATCGCCGTCGGTCGCATCCTCTACGCCAGCGACATCCCTCTCATCGTTCTCGACGAGACGTGGATCCCGGCTAGGGAGGCCGTGACTGCCTACACAATCATGTATTTTGGCGAGATCGATGTTTACATCGGTTTTGCTGAACCTGCCCCACCCACCCCAGCGGTGATGATAGAGGCAGAAGAATCTTCTGGGTTCCCTTTGTCCACGGAGGCATCGGAGTGCCGGATCTCAGAGAACCCTAATCCCACCCAGCCCGCACCAGTTGCGGAGATAGTGGAGAAATCCGAGCCTGAAGAAGACCTAGCGGCCCATGTCGAATCTGGAATGGATCTCCTCGGAGAAGCCAGATCCCAGATCGACCCACCCGTGGAAGTCGAAAGTCAGGAGGAGCAAGTCAATGACACTGATTCCGGCTCTGATGACGCCGGGACAGACAAGCCTTTCCTAAGGTACACACTGCGATGTATGATAATGCAAGATGCAAGTGCAGATGCAATTCTCGAGACCATCAAAAGTTTCGACATGGCTGATCACGAGAGCCGCAGGTACCTTTGGAAGCACGCATCGCACTTTGTCGGATATGTGGGATCCGCATCCGGCTCTGCCGATGTTGGAGAAAACACCGAATCTGTGCTGGAGGCAATTGGAACAAACACCGACGTACCCGCATCCTCGGATGAATCGATGACGTCAGCGGATTTCCGAAAGTTCTCCGCGGAATATGAAGAGGAGTACAACTCCAAAGCTGCAGAAGAAGGAGAAGCCATGGATGAAGGATCCGGATAACACTCTCCCAAAGCGTAGGACGACATGGAAGTCGGAGATAATCCCGAAGTCCAGATGTCCGAAATTACCGATCAGAGCTTGACTCCGGGAAACGGACCCAAAGCCGTCTTTGCTACCGGCGCTGCCAAGAAGGAAAAGAAGAAGAACAAGACCCCGGCAAAAGATCCTTTGACAGAGGAGGTGATTGCCGAGGAATATGAGCAAGACTCGGATGGAGCACTTATCCCAGAAGAGCCGAAAAAAGAAGAATCGGTGGATGGACACGTGATCACTGAAGGTGCACGTAAACTCATCGATGCTGCATTAACCACACCTATCCCTAGAGCTGCAGAACTTACTACTGAAGACCTGGACGAAGGGGCCCAAGCCCTAAAAGCGCGTCGTCAACAACTCCTGGATGAAACCAAAAACATCGAGGGGGAAAAGAAACGCATGGAAACTAAGGATTACATGTCTCGGTTGCATCAGAAGATCCAGAAACGTTACACAGGTGATGGTAAGTTTCTGGAAGTGAATAGGGTCCTCTTTGAAGGAGATCTAGGGATGCCTCATCTCGACAGCAAAGGATATCTGGTGTACCCAACGCTGGTACAGAACACTGTCACAACGCGAGATATCCTGTCAAATAACCCAGGCCCAGAACAGGTTCGATTGGGCATCAAGCTATTCACCAAGGGTCTGGAGCAACAGATGGCTGCGAAATCCGGAAGTGGAAATCTGGTCTCGAAATCCAACCAATGTCACACGGACTCAGCCTGGAATGATATAAGGCCCCAGCATGTTCCGGAACAGCGTCGCCGTTCCGACCGACGGGAAGATAACTACTCCAGAATCGGATCGTCAGGACAACATCACAGAACCGCACGTGGCTGGAGCAACGTCGCTCCAGCGGCCGAGCAAGAGGCCATTGCTGCACTGTATCTGAGGGACCCTCCCCGACGAGAGTCAAATGATCGAAGGGGAGAAGATAAAGAGAAACGTCGGGAGGAGGATTGTCAAAAAATGCCACCTCCTAGACATGCAAGCCGTCCGGCTGAGCCTCACCATGGTGGGAACAAGGGACGAAGAAACAACAGAAATCATGCCGAGACAAACCGGCAGAGGGCTCGTCGTAGTGAAGACCCTCCACGGAACCAGAATAATGACGCTCCGGACGGAGGCCGGCGATCAGCCAGAAACCATCCAGCTGGCCCACCCTCTCCACCAAGCAGTCATCACAACGGCTCTCAAGGGGGACAAGGAGGACGACGTGGCGGAGGAGGTGGTGGCAGAAGCCGACGTCCGGCTCCAAGGCACCGTAGCCACAGCTGACATTCGGGACGATCTCTATCCCCGAACGACGTAAGGCACAGGATTAATTCCAACATAGAGGCACGACGCTACGAAAACGATGATATCTACGTGGGCCCAAAATGCTTCGGACCACACATCAGACCTACAAGATCCCCGGAAGGATTTGCCATCTCAAGACATATCCAAGCCTACGACAGCATTGCTCGGCCAGATACCTAGCTATAGGATTTTTTCCAAGCTTGTTGCATCGCCAAAGGCGAAAACAGCCTGGTCGCAACCCGATATCTCCCACTTATGTTGCGGAAGACGGCATGATCATGGCTCAATGAACTTCCGGAGAACACCATCCATAATTGGTATGACATGCAAAGTGGGTTCTTTCGGACTTTCGAAGGTACATATCGGAGGCCCTATATGGTCGGAGACCTACAACGTTGCACCCAGAAGGCCGGAGAAACTTGCCGGGATTACGTCGGACGATGGATCGACACCAAGAACTCCTGTGAAGGAGTAAACAATCAAACCGCGATTGAAGCTTTCATCGCAGGACTCCCAATTGGTCTACTGCACCATCGCTTATAGTGTGACAAGGTCACTGATTTGGGAGAAATGATAGAAACAACGAGCAAGTATGCAGATGCTGACGACGATGCAGAGGGATTGCTCAATGCCCTAGCTGTGCCACAGTCGGCAAAACAACCTAAGCAACAAGCTTAGAAGCGCAAAAATACCTCGGAAGAGAAACCCAACGCGGAAACGATAGTCGTCACTGCTACTTTCAGGTCTGGAGGACGAGGAGGACACGGTGGAGGCCGCGGGCGTGGCCGTGGGACTTCAAGGGTCCATGGTAGAGGAGAACAGCAACCAGGCAAAACCTACTCTTGGGCCGACATTGCCAATAACCCATGTGTGCATCACCTAGACGCCAATGGGGGCTCATCCCACACCAACGCCGAATGTCGTTTCAATGACGACATAAAAAGAGATGATACCACGGGCTACAAAGCTAAGCGGAAGAAGGGAAAGAAGAATCCCGAAAAAGAAAGAGAGACCAAGGAAGATTCCGACATGGAGGAAGCTGATGCTTCAAATCCCAAGCCGGAAGGGAAGAAAACTTTTCCCACCAAGAAGGACACTTATGTCACTTTCCTCGGATCTCAACCAGCAAAGGTCAAGAAAGCAGTTCTACACGAGCTCAATCCAACAGTTCCGGCTGTCCCCCAATACTTGGACTGGTCGGAAGTGGTAATCACATTTGACCGCGTTGATCATCCGCCTAAGTTTCACAGGAGAGGAAAATACGCCTTAATCGTCAATCCACTTATTGACGGTTATGGTTTCTCCAAGACCCTCATGGACGGTGGTAGCAGTATCAATATTCTCTATGTCGAAACGCTACGCCGGATGAAGATCTCAGAAACCCAGCTGAACCATAGCTCTGTGATCTTTCACGGAGTTGTCCCAGGAAGACAAGCTAATTCCCTAGGAGAGATTACTTTGGATGTCACCTTTGGAACTGCAAAGAACTATCAGACGGAGGCACTTTCCTTCAAAGTGGTCCCATTCAAGAGCGCGTACCACGCTATATTCGGACGTCCGGCTTACTGGGCTTTTATGGCTCGTCCGTGTTACATTTACAATATGATGAAAATTCCAGGTCCCAACGGCGTGATCACCATCAGGGGAGACCCGAAGAAAGCACGAGAGTGCGAGGATGGAAATG
Organism: Avena eriantha; assembly: GCA_910589775.1. Taxonomy (NCBI): domain Eukaryota; kingdom Viridiplantae; phylum Streptophyta; class Magnoliopsida; order Poales; family Poaceae; genus Avena; species Avena eriantha. The sequence continues at coordinate 39,302,454 of OU342746.1, forward strand.
CCGCCTTTTCCTAAGCCGTGCTGCACGCCTAGGAGTACCAGGAGATCAAGAAGAGCATAGATCCGTCCGAGATGCCCGCAATGAAGAAGGAGGTGACAAAGCCAAATCCGGAGTTCAAGGCATCAGAAGAGACGAAGAAGATGACGTTGAAGGATGATGACCCCTCCAAGGTGACCCAGATAGGGGTAGGCCTAGGTAGCGCATAGGAAAGCGCGCTCGTCAAGTTCCTCCAAGCAAATCAAGATATCTTCGCATGGCAGCCATCTGACATGACTGGAGTACCTAGGGAACTTGCCGAGCACTCTCTAAATGTAAACCCGAATGCTAAACCCGTCAAACAGTCCTTATGACATTTCAGCGATGAAAAGCATATGGCAATAGCTAAGGAACTAGCACGGCTCGAGTTAGCCGGATTCATAGAAGAGGTCATCCACACTGAGTGGTCACCAATCCTGTAATGGTCCCTAAAAAGGACACCACTGATATAAGGATGTGTGTTGATTATACTGCCTTGAACAAGGCTTGTCCAAAAGATCCGTTCGCTCTGCCTAGAATTGGTCAAGTTATCGATTCTACGGCAGGCTCGGAACTCCTCTGTTTTCTCGACACATATTCCGGTTATCACCAAATCTGGATAAAGGAAATCTGACAAAGTCAAAACTTCATTCATAACCCCTTTCGGAACCTTATGTTTTGTTACGATGCCCTTTGGGCTGAAAACGTAGGAGCTACGTACCAGCGCACGATGCAGCGTTGCCTCCATGACCAACTCGGACGCAATGTACATGCATACGTGGATGATATTGCGGTGATGTCCAAAAAGAAGGAAACGCTGATTTCCGACTTGGAGGAAACATTCGCCAATCTATGAAAATACCACATCATGCTTAACCCGAAGAAATGCTTCTTTGGAATACCAGCCAGAAAATTGTTAGGTTTCATCGTGTCTCAAAGAGGCATAGAGGTGAACCGGGACAAAATCAAGGCTATACTCAATATTTCCAGGCTAACTCGCCTGAAGGACGTACAACGATTAACTAGTTGCATCGCGGCGGTCAGTCGATTTGTAAGCCAGCTTGGTGAAAGAGCCGCACCATTATACAAACTCCTAAAAAATACCAAGGATTTTGTTTGGACTGATGAAGCTGAAGCTGCACTACAAGACCTGAAGAAAGTACTCCCATTTGCTCCTATCCTCGCAGCATCGGAACCTCAGGAACCGATGTTGCTTTATCTTGCTGCGACAAATAAGGTCGTTAGTATCGTCAGGGTGGTGGAGAGACCGGAGGAAAATCAGGAGCACCTGGTGCAACGTCCGACTTACTTTGTCAGTGAGGTCCTGACAGAATCAAAAGAGCTGTATCCGCACTATCAAAAGTTGGCTTATGGTGTTTTCTAGCATCTCGTAAGTTACGACACTACTTTCAGGAGCATCCAATTACCGTGGTGAGCACAGCTCCCATGAGCGATATAGTCATCAACAGTGACGCCACAGGACGCGTGCCAAATGGGGCATAGAGCTTTTAGCTTTTGATATTGAGTATAAACCTCAGACAACAATCAAATCCCAGATCCTTGCTGAATTTTCGCTGATTGGACAGAGACAAAGGAGAAAATGACCCTCCCTGAGTCAGAATACCGGACCCTTTACTTTGATGGGTCTAAGGCTCGAGGGGGCTCGGGGGCTGGCGTCGTGCTCAAATCACCCCAAGGAGATAAACTTCTATACGTGTTGCAGATTCACTTCACCACGACAAAAAATATTGCCGAGTATGAAGCACTGCTGCATGGAATCTGGATTGCTAAGGATATTGGCATCCGACGTATGATGTGTTACGGAGATTCGGATCTTGTTGCCCAACAAGTGTCGGACATTTGTAATGCAAATAAACACATGGAAGCGTATAAAGCTATCGTGGATGATTTATCTAAATCGTTCGAAGGGTTTGAGGTTCAACACATCCCTCGAGCAGAAAACGAGGAAGCGGATGCACTATCTCGGATAGGCTCTGCACGGAAAGAGGTCCCGGATGCACTATCTGTGGTAGATGGAAAATTACCCGAAGACGAGGTGCTGAGCGGGCAGATCAGCTGACGAGCAAAAGCTTATACTATAGTTAAAGGTGAGCTCTATAAGCGGAGTGTTTCTGGGGTTTTTCAGCGCTGCGTATGTCCGGAAGGAGTGGAAATCTTAAGAGAAATCCACGAAGGCGAGTGTGGTCACCACGCTGCAGCCAAATCTTTAGTGGGAAAAGCTTTTAGACACGGATTATTCTGGCTTACAGCTTAGGCAGATGCCAAAGGTTAGTCAAGACGTGCAAAGGCTACCAAAACTACACCAAACAAGCTCATGTTTCGGCTGATCAGCTGCGAACAATACCTATAACATGGCCTTTTGCGGTCTGGGGCTTGATATGGTAGGACCATTCAAACGAGCTCCAAGCGGATTTACTCACCTCTTAGTGATGGTGGATAAATTCACCAAATGGATTGAGGCTAAACCTGTCACTAGTTGTGATGGAGCAACAGCCAAAAGATTTGTCGAGGATGTTATAATCCGGTATGGTTATCCACATAGCATTATCACGGACAACAGGAGTAACTTCTCTATGGGAGAATTGGCTGAATTCTGCAACGAGCAAAATATCCGGCTTGACATTGCGTCAGTCGCACATCCACAAGCTAACAGACAAGTCGAAGAGCAAATGGTTTAATCCTACAAGGCCTAACACCGAGACTCGAAGCACCACTACGACGTGTTGCGGGGGCTTGGGCAGAGGAATTACCTTCTGTAATATGGAGTTTACGAACGACTGCGAATAGGTCAACTGGATACACACCTTTCTTCTTGGTCTATGGCGCAGAAGCAGTTCTTCCTAGTGATTTGATTCACACTTCTCCTAGAGTGGCCGCATATATTGAAGAGGATGCAGAGATTTCTCGACAAAATGATCTCGACTTAGTCGAAGAAGTTCGCGTCGTTGCTGAAATGAGATCTACAGCCTATCAGTAGAAGTTACGCAAGTATCATAGCCAGAGAGTCCGAAATAGATCTTTCAATAAAGGTGATTTGGTTCTCTGGCTTGTGCAACAAAGAAAGCACAAACTTTCCCCAGTATGGGAAGGGCCCTTTTTGGTTAGTCGAGTATTACACAATGGTTCGTATTACTTAACTGACATGAGGCCAGTCAAAGAAAGACCTGCTACTAAGAAGAGAAAGAGAGCTGGAGGCAGTACAAATCCGGATGAGTTAGACAGACCATGGAATATTGCTCAGCTATGTCCCTTTTATTCTTAGTTTATCCTTCTTTGTAATCATATATATGTACATGCTCTGTGAGAAATAAAAGTTTTGGTTGCCTCAAGTTTTTCTGAGAAGTTTTTACCATCTTATTTCCGAATGATCATGTCGTAGTCGAAAATCCCAGAATGCGTGAAAGTACTTTATGCTCATGTTTGTTCTGGTTTAGATTTTCGATTCTAAAATTGCTACCCTCGGGTATAACTCTAAAATTTCTAGTCTTTACTTGGTTATTTATCTGATTGCTAGATGCGGGCATTTTCCGAGTAGTGAATTGTTGGTACTGGAAGCCGTCTTTGTTTCCGAGTTTAAACTGGTTTAGCGACTGAGCTCCGTTGCTCGGCAAAGTTTCCGGAAGAAGGTTTAGCCGGATCATGAAAGGGACGTGGCGGAATGCCAGATAAATGATAAGTATATACGAAAAAATACAAGTGCTTGTGTAAACATTTCAGGCACACAAAAATTTAAAGCCAAAAGTGTTGAATAGATCAAAAGCTTAGCACTAGCAAAATTATAGTACTGCATATATACAGGCCCATCATGTTTTTCAGAATAACACAAATATTTCTGTTAATCTATGATGTAGGGAAGGAAGGAGCTACCGGCTCGCTGGATACACCATCTTGATATCGTTCCGAGATGTCCACGTCCGAGGTGGTGCGTTCATCGTTGGAAACTTGTGCTGAATCGTCTAGAGGCGGAGGTGGAGTGTCCACGCGGGTGAAGAAAGGAGTCTCGTAGCTGGTCAAATCAGCCATGTGACACCCATATCTGGCGCAGGAGTCCATGATGGCTTGAATGTCCTGCTCCTAGCCGTCTTCATCTACTTTGCAGTACCCTCTGGTCACTTGGCATATTTCCATATTTCCATGGTGGCTCATGACCATGGTGAGAGCGTTTTGCGCCGCAGTCCACGCGTAAGACATTTTTCAATCCTGGACAAGTTGCGGCATATCCTTTGCCTTGTCCCGCACTTGAAAATCCGACATGCTATGCATGTCCGGAATCTTGAGTGCTTCGCCAATGTCCTCAAGGGATTTGCAGAAGTCATGAAGCAGGTCACCGACTTGGGTAAGCCGGTGAATGCGGGGCTCAACAGAGGTGGAGTCCGTCAAGTTCAGAGGACCTATAGACAAAAGCAATTAAAGGAAATCCGACATTGAAAGAAGTCGAAGAACAAAGACAAGTCAGACAGATGGAACGTACCGAAAATGACGTCGTCAATTTTGGTCTTCTCTTCCCGAAGACTCTGGAGTTCAGCCCGGAGCGCCTCGGAAAGGTCCCTCTCTCTGCTAAGCTGATTATTGACGTCCGAGATTTTTTGATCTTAGGCAGCGATCTTGCGATCACGCTCATCAGTAGCCAAGGAGGAGGACTCGAGAATTTGAGCTATGCTCTTCTCATGATCCGCTTTGAGCTTATCCAGCTCTTGGCGAAGTTCCTTGTTCTCCACCACCAAAGTCTTGAGGTTCTCAGCCTCTTCAATCATGGCACATGATTGTTTCACTAGTGCTGTAAGTCAAAAAGAACAACAGTGCAACGAAAAAAATTCGACATTGAAAACGCAATGACAAGGTTTGAGTCTCGGAATGTTTACCTTTGGCCTCATCCTTGGAAACTTTCAGCTCAGCATTTTTAAGACGGAGAGCTCTGATCTCTCTCCACTTATCACAGACATTCTTCAACAAATCCTGGTTATAGGAATATACTTTCAGAATACCCAAAGTCAGAAAGCTACTAAAGGCTCGGGCTAATATTTTTGCTAATATCAGCACGAGCCTTGGGGGCTACACTAGTTCATTCTTTGGCATCCTAAGGAAGCATAAACCCGGATTATTTATCGTACTTCATGCTTGGGGGCTAGAGGATATGATATGAAATAAAGGAAAAACAGAAGTTGGAATTCCGACTTTCATATTGTTCGCGAGTGAGTTTATCCAAACTCGCGTTCACTTTAACTTCAACCTTCTCAGCGAGAGTCAGAGGGGTCACAGGAGCAGTTGGAAGCTCCCCGAACCTGATCCTCTTGTTGCGAAGAATCACTTGTTCAAGAAGATTAGAGTGCTTGACATCCTCTGCTTCTTGCTCTTCTTCTTCGGCAGATAAGGTACTTTTATCCAGGCATTGCCTCGCCAGCCGCTAGATCTCTTCAGTAGATTTACGGGACATGCCAAACTTGGCAAGTCCCGGATTGCTGAGAAGGTTTTCGGTGAAGGTTTCTGCCGAGGGATCATTACCCAAAAAGGGTTCACTCTTATTTAAACCTGACTCACCCATGGTGACGTCAGTTTGCGATTCAAGGATCGCATGCTCCGTTGCAGGAGCCGAATTTTCGGCGACGACCGGAGAAGGGATGATCACCGGCGTTGCGGAAGGTTGAGGGGCAGGAGTTGGAGGAGCCACGGCAGGAGAAGCTATGGTAAGCTTCGTCTGTCGTAGGGGCTTCGAAGAAGTTCCCTTCCCCTTGCCCTTGATGAGCGGTTTAGCTCTGAGAATGTAATAGAGTCGAAAACATTACATCTTAGAAGGAAATTCGAGTAAAGCACAAAGACGGAAGTTGTGATTGAAAGTTACCTCTTCACGACGGGCACCTCCTTTGTACCAACATCCACTGTCAGAGCTTTGCGCTTCTTGAGCGCAGCATCTGGCAATGGTACCACTTCTGTCTCCTGAGAAAACTCTGGAGGATATCCTTCGAGCGGAGAAAATTCTGAGTTGGGGAGGTCAGCAAGTTGAAAAGAAGAAAACATATCAGTATTGCAGTATAACTCAAAGATTGAAACACATGAAAAGGTGTACTAATAGAAGCTTACCGGCACTACGGGGTTTTCCGCCGTATGCATATCCAGAGAAACCTCCGGGATCCTCCTCTCGATCCGCTCCCTTATCAGCCACTTGAACTGCGTGGTGTAGGCTTTGGGACTGATGCGGCGGGAGTATTTCTTGGACGACGTGATGTAGTGCATCAGTCGATCTCCGTGGTACTGAAGGGGATGGATCCGGCGTGAGACCCACCATTGGACCAAGTCAGGTCCCTTCAGTCCCTTGTGTTTGATCAGATATTTGACCCGCCTCTTATCGAGGATCAGATCGTCACTGAGAGCCAGAGCGGCCTCGTCCCAAGACGGTTGGGCCATGGCAGCTCCGTCAACAAAAGTCGGCAAAGCAGTAGCTTTTTCGGGAGCCGGAATATCCCTATGGTAAAAGAACGTGGCTGGCCAATGTTTGACCGAGTCACTAGCTATGATTTTGGGATATGCGCGCTCGCGTCTAAGCGAAAAGCTAATGGTACCGATGATATAAGGAACACCGGCAATAATAGAGTTTCTCCGGACATGAAAGTAGTACCGAAATAACGTCAAACTCGGCCTAATTCTGAGAAAGCCCTCAGACAAAGAAGCGTAAGCGCTCATCTCTAAGAGAGAGTTGCGAGGAAGATGGTGGAGTTGAACGCCATAATGGTCAATCACCTCGGAGAAGAACTCCGAGGGAGGAAACGACAAACCTCTGTCGAGGTGGGTGCCGAAGTGGACCCGCTCGCCAGCGCGCGGGTTGGGGACGGTTTCCTCGAAGCTGCTCCGCCAGTCGCCGGCACGGAGGAGCCCTTCATTATCCATGTTTTGGAGCTTCTCGTCGTCAAGCACACAGGGGATCCAGACCCCGCGGAAGCTTTCCTTTTCCGCCGCTGCTTCCGTCGCCGCCGCTGCCGCCAGGCCGGAAGAGGAAGAAGAAGCCATTTCTCCGGCAGGAAGATGACCTAGGAAGGGTGGCGCTGGGAGTTTTTTGGGGGAAAACGGAGGAGCTCTGTGTGTGCAAGGGAGATTTGGAGGAGTGGAAAAGGCAAGGGAATATGTGAAGAGAGAAGGAGAAAATCCTAACCCCTTATATCCACCTAACCGCGCCAAGATTCATGCAAATGCTACAGTATAACCGCCACGCTTCGTGGAAGGAACTGGGAAGGACCCACGCGATGATTACATCGCCTCGATCTCCACACACGCATTGAAACGGCGCCTCGGTTCCGCTAACCGCGGACCCACCAACGGTCGTGCTGACAGGATGTCTGTCAGATGATGTGACTTGACCATTACTTGTGTCAGGTGGCGTTAGAGACCAAGTTCCGTCTTAGTTTGAAATCAAGCTGGAAAATCCGAGTAACCTATTGATATGTCTGACTTATTTTTAAGACCCGGATCGTATTTTTTGTTGTGAAGTTTTAGGAACCATTCAAGATTCTACAAGCCGAAGATCAAGCTAGACAGTGATAAATCCGACTTTGGATCTTGGAGGCCTCCGGGGGCTGATATTGGGGATATACTTTCCAGGTATCCTCACAGTTCCTCACTGACCAGGGTGGCCCATTTTGGGTTAGAGCTTTGCTTTACAGGCGGCCCAGTCAGGGAGAAGAGACGCAGTCCAATCTGGCTATGGGAAGGCCTAGAAGATTTACCGACATAGGCCTGTTATGTTACTTGTAGTTCAAGATGAACTCTGTAACCGACTCTTAGTCGTAGCCAGATAGATCTCTCTTGTAAACCCTAGGCCGGATATCTATATAAGACGTCCTAGGGAGAGCCTTTAGGGCAACACTCTAAACACCACAATAGTCTACAATCTCAACTCGCACAGGCGAAACCCTTGTAACCCATGTTCCGGCTCTACCGTATTACTGGATTGCTAGCAGGAGTAGGGTCCATCCAAAGCCGGTGGATTCGAACCTGGGTAAACTTGAGTGCTCACCGTCCCGGAACACCGTACGTCTCACACCCCTCTCTTACGCACGCCTCGAGGACCCCCTCATGGCGTACTTGTCCTCAGTCCGATGACAGTTGGCGCCCACCATGGGGCAAGTGAGCTTCGGAGCTACGTTCCGAGCAAAATCTGCAAGAATCGGAATCGGCGAGACTATCACCGTCGGTCACATCCTCTACGCTGCCGACATCCCTCTCATCGTTCTCGACGAGACGTGGATCCCCGCTAGGGAGGCCGTGACTGCCTACACAATCATGTCTTTTGGCGAGATTGATGTTTACATCGGTTTTGCTGAACCTGCCTCACCCACCCCAGTGGTGATGATAGAGGCAGAAGAATCTTCTGGGTCCCCTTTGTCTGTGGAGGCGACGGAGTTCCGGATCTCAGAGAACCCTAGTCCCACCCAGCCCGCACCAGTTGCGGAGATAGTGGAGAAATCCAAGCCTGAAGAACACCTAGCAGCCCAAGTCGAATCTGGAGTGGATCTCCTCGGAGAAGCCGGATCCCAGATCGACCCACCCGTGGAAGTCGAAAGTCAGGAGGAGCAAGTCAACGACACTGATTCCGGCTCTGATGACGCCAGGACAGACAGGCCTTTCCTAAGGTACACACTACAACGTATGATAATACAAGATGCAAGCGCATATGCAATTCTCGAGACCATTAAAAGTTTCGACATGGCTGATCGCGAGAGCCGCGGGTACCTCTAGGAGAGCCTTTAGGGCAACACTCTAAACACCTCAATAGTCTACAATCTCAACTCGCACAGGCGAAACCCTTGTAACCCATATTCCAGCTCTGCCGTATTACTGGATTGCTAGCAGGAGTAGGGTCCGTCCAAAGCCGGTGGATTCGAACCTGGGTAAACTTGTGTGCTCACCGTCCCGCAACACCGTACGTCTCACGCCCCTCTCTTCCGCACGCCTCGAGCACCCCCTAATGGCGTACTTGTCCTCAATCCGACGACACTGGCGCCCTACAGCCGGGACAACCACACGCCCCGGGTAGGTCCTTTTAGCCGGAGTTTTATTTCGTATTTCTTGCCTTTCTTTTTGTTTTATCCAACTAATCTCTTGTATTCGGTAGATCTTCCCTTGCATTCTTCCCGAGGAGGGTGAGGCCCCCCTCGAGACGTTCATGCCTGACTTGCCCGAGCCACGTGCTTGGCGGTCTGGCGAGGAGTCGGACGGGGATGGGGATGCCTTCCCTAGCCGGAACGATGAACCGGTGGCCGACCCCCACGCGGAAGTTGATGAGGAGGAGGAGGCTGCGCTGGCCTCTGATCCGGCGTAGCGCCCTGCGACGTACGGCGATGCTGCCGGGAGCGGCTCTAGCCGTTCCAGCTCCAGCCGGCCTACCGCGGAGGAGCCGGCCCCCAAGAGGAGCCGGACCAGCGCCCTTCTGCCGAGTCGCCTTAGCTGGAAAAAGGGACCGCATCCGGTTGTGCAGGGGTACGTCCTTCTTCCTTTTTTCTTCACCATCTTCTGTTTCTTTCTTTTTCTCCCTTTCTGCCTTTGGCTTACTTGCTTTTCTTTCCTTCTTCTCCTCTTCTGTCTTCTTTGCATGCTGGTCTCATTTGGAGCCACGAGCCCGGCGCATGTGCCGACCGGGTCACCACCCCGCGCCCCGACCACGTCTGCCAGCGCCCCTCCTTCTTCCGAGGCACCGCCTCTGCCGCCACCTCGAGCTAAACCGGCTGCCTCAGCCGGATCGGAGGGTCCTCAGCCGGATGTAGTGGCCTAGCTAGAAGCGGAGGTTCCTCAGCCGGGTGGCTCTTCCGCGGGCGCGCGGGGGGTCGGAACCGGCAAGGAACTCGTGGTTGTCGGCGACGACAACTCCGACGACGAGCTGGGGGAGCAGTTGAGGACAGCGATGGTTGCCGCGAAGGAGTCCCTGGCCGTCAACACCATGGATGACGATGCCTCCTTAGCCGCCTCGCTGACAGATCTCGCCGCCACCCTCGAACTGGCGGTGAAGGAGATCCGGCTGCTGGAGGCCGCAGCAGGCGGGAACCGATCCTTGGAGCAGAAGCTTGCTGCCGCCAACGGAACCTCCTAGAGTAAGTTTGCTTCATCCGGCTTGCTTCTCTCTTTTTTTTTCTGATAGCCGGTTTTGTCACAGTATCCTTGTGTGCGCTCAGCGCAAGATCGATCGCTTGAAGAAAGTGAACAACCGGCCGAGCAAATCCAACTCCACTCTGCAGCTGCAGAACAAGGATTGGCATGCAAAGGTAGACGGTCTGAAGGCCACCATTAAGGAGCGCGACGCCTCCCTCGCAAGCCGGATCGAAGCTTTCAACCTTCTCGAGGCCTAGAACAAGGACCAAGAGAAGGAGATCAAGCGGCTGGCGACGAGGGAGAAGGCTCTGGTAGAGGAGCTGATGCTAGTTGTCCATACGGCTAAGGGTAAGTTCCCTTTTTCCGTCTCCCTTTCTTTCCGGATCTGGTAGCCGGATCTAACTATCTTTTCTCTGACAGCGTTTTATCCCGGCATAGACCTGCTGGCATACAACCGGCTGTAGGAGAACTGGCCGGGAGCGCAGCCGACACCCTAGGAGCTCGTCGTCCTTCTTGGCGAGGAAGCTGCCAAACTTCGTCAAGAAGCACGGGACATCTTCTCGTTCCTATGGCTGGATGCTCTGGTTCTAGAGATGATGGCGTAGCTGGCTACTAAGGTGGGGGAGGTGCCGGCTGTGGTGGACCGGCTACAAGACTTGGTGGCGCAGGCCAGAGCGGAGATGGCTCTGGCCCTCATGCTCTCCTGGTACAAGGATGCCTGCATCGAGAAGATCGACAGAGGCTTCCGCTCCGACGCCGACCTTGCCGCCATCCGCCAGGCCCATTCCGGAGCTCTGAGGCTCCGCCATCAAGATCGCTGACTACGTGGATCCCGACGAGGTGCTCACTGACTCGGAGTCCATCGGTACTCCGGATGTGGAAGCCCCGACGCAGCCGGCTGTGGGCGCCGGAACTGGATCGAGTGCCGCGCCTCCTCCTCTGCTTGAAGCTACCTCCAGCCAAGATGCTCTGCACGGCAAGGGTCCTGCCGCTTAGCTACCGCCCCGAGATGCCGGGTGTATTTGCGTTATTTTAATCCTGTTTGAATCTTGTCTGTCTGTATCGGCCGCCTCTGGCACCGGGTAAACTTATGGGAGCTTCGCCTCCTCTTTTTCTTTCCATGTTAATTTTGAATTGGCTTGATTTCCCTTCAACTTGTGTACTTCGCATTTTCTTTCAATATTTCGCCGATTGACTTTATCCGGCTGACTTCGCCCGGCTACACGCCTTTAGCCGGGAGAGCTGCACCTCTAGTGGGGGCGCGCTAGCGCACCCACTGGGTGTAACCCCCGAGATTCGTAGTAGCTGGCGTAGCCAGGTGCTTCGAATCTTCCTCGTCTTCCCAAATCTTCTAACTCTTATCCGACTAGATCTGTCTTAGTCGGTTGCTTTTGCTGGCTGAACACCTTCAGTCGGGGGAACTAATCATTCTAGTGGGGGCGCGCGAGCGCACCCACTAGGTGTAGCCCCCGAGATTCGGAGTAGCTGGCGTAGCCATGTGCTTCGAATCTTCCTTGTCTTCTCTTGCTCCTGCCCTTGCGCTCACCTGTGCTCCGAACAACCGGCGAGCGCACCCAATGGGTGTAGCCCCCGAGATTCGGAGCGCTTGATGAAGGAAAGGACTTTGAATCTTCTTCTCTTTTCTATCTGAATTCCGACTCAAGGTAGTCGTACAAGAATATACATACACATACACTCTCACATGTTAATAGGTTAGTCTGCCAAATTGTAGCCGGAAAGCGGATTTTTTTTCGAAAACTAGCTTGCGCCTTTCTGGACACTTGGTCGCTTTCCCGTGTGCTCTGCTGTTTTCGCTGCGTCCTTGCCGGGCAGCCGGGTTGCGGTCTGCGGTCGGAATTGAAGGGAGCTGACAATACATCGCGCATGGTACTAACAACTTAGTAACCGAATTGTCTTAAGCTAGTTGCAAGGCTCGGACGCCTGATCTGTCGCGTCTCCTCCCCATTTTTCGTGTGGGATGCCTCGGGCTTTTAGTCTTGCTAGCCGGACAGCCGGGTTGCGGTCTGTAGCTGAGACAAAGAGTGGTCCTCTGACATCATCGCACACTACTCAGTCGGTTTGTTGACTTAGCAGGCCAGGCCAGCCGGCAATCCCCTGGGTAGGGGTTGCTGGAGCCGGAAAACCATAACCGGAAAATAGGTACAAACACATTTCTAGCAAGGAGCCCCCGAGCATCTCGTAGGGGTCCGCATTTTCATTCATAGGGTTTGCGGGATACATACACTATCTGGCGACTAGGTGTAAAACGGGCGCAGCAAGGCTGCGTTCCAGGGACACTCGGTCCCCTCGTCTGATTTGTCCATCTTGTTCTTGCGCGGCTGATGCGTGTCGATGAGGTAGTAGGAGTTGTTGGGCAGCGCCCGGCTGATGATGAAGGGGCCCTCCCAAGGTGGCGATAGCTTGTGCATGCCCTTTGTGTCTTGCACCAGCCGGAGGACCAGGTCGCCCTCGTGGAACGCGGCTGGGCAGATCCGTCCTGAGTGGTAGCGGCGTAGTCGCTGCTGGTACAGGGCTAACCTGGACAATGCCAGCTCGCGAGCCTCCTCCAGGAGGTCCACTCCGTCCTCCCGCGCCTCCTGGTTGGCCTTTTCATCGTAAAGGAGCTTGCACGGGGAGTCGAACTCGATATCCGCGGAGAGGACGGGCTCTGATCCGTAAACCAGGAAGAACGGGGTGTAGCCGGTTGATCTATTTGGCGTGGTGCGGAGGCTCCATAGCACAGCCAGAAGATCCTCGATCCAACATCCGGGTGACCGCTCCAACGGCTCGATGAGGAGCGGCTTGATGCCGGCTAGTACCAAGCCGTTTGCCCTTTCGACTTGCCCATTAGACTGCGGGTGCGCAACAGAGGCAAGGTCCAGCAGGATGCCTTTGTTGCTGCAGAATCGGGCGAAGGCCCCCTTGGCGAAGTCCGTGCCGTTGTCGGTGATGATGCTGTTGGGGTAGCCGAACCGGTTGATGATGTCGGTGAAGAAGGTGACGACTGTTGCCCCGTCCAGCTTCCAGATGGGCTTGGCCTCGATCCACTTTGTAAATTTGTCCACCGCCACCAGTAGATGGGTCATGCCCGCACGCGCTCGCTTGAAGGGACCGACCATGTTGAGACCCCAAACCGCGAAGGGCCAGGTAATTGGTATGGTCTTAAGTACCGAAGTCGGCATGTGCCTAAGCTGCCCGAAGCGCTGGCATCCGTTACACGCGTGGACTAGCTGCTCGGCCTCCTCGAGGGCGGTGGGCCAATAGAAACCATGGCGGAATGCCTTGGCGACTATCGCCCTTGACGAAGCGTGGTGCCCGCACTCGCCCTGGTGGATGTCCTTGAGTAGCCGGTAGCCCGTGTCCATATCGACACACCTTTGGAAGATGCCAGATACACTGCGCTTGTACAGTTCGTTGTTGATGATGGTGTACGTGTGCGCACGGCGCCGGACTTGCCTGGCCTCCACTTCGTCATCCGGAAGTTCCCTGTTGGCGATGTAGTTCATGAAGGGCTGCTCCCAGGAAGGCACTTCCCGTATGACGAGGATGCTCTCGGTCTCCGGTTGATGGTTGTCGAGGGGTAGTCCGGATGAAGTACCCGGGACGGCAGCCCCCGAGCCGCTTGATGGGCCGGTAGCCCCCGGGTCTTGCGAACCGGAGGGTACCGGCTTGCCGGAGTTGGTGCAGGCCTTCTTCTTTGGGGGCTCTGTTGGCTCTGCTTATGCCGCTCCGTCAGCCGGAGCGCTCCCTGCCCATATGATGGAATCCGACTCAGGTGACAGGTTGATGGATGGCTTGCGCAGGTGCTCCAAGGAGACCCCGGGTGGGATCACCTGCCTGGTGGATCCGATTCGGGCGAGCGAATCGGTTGCCTCATTGTTGACATGGGGGACTTGATGGAATTTGCATCCGTCGTAGGAGGCGCTGAGCTTCTGGATGTGGAACCGGTAGAGGGCCATGTTTGCATCTCTGGCGTCCCATTCTTTGGATACTTGTTGCACCACCAGATCCGAATCGCCGAAGCAAAGGATCCGGTTGACACCGATCTCCTTGGCTAGCCGGAGTCCGTGCGCCAGTGCCTCGTATTCGGCTACGTTGTTGGAGGCCTTGAAGTGGATCTGCAGTACGTACTCCAGTAAGTCTCCCTTGGGCGAGGTGAGCATGATGCCGGCTCCCAAGCCCCCGAGAATCTTCGACCGTCGAAGTGCATCTTCTAGTGGTCCAAATCCAGAACCGGTGGGAGATACTGGGTCTCGGCCCAGTCGGCTAGGAATTCCGCCAACGCCTGTGACTTGATCGTGAGCCGGGGCTCGTACTGGATTGAGTAGGCGGCGAGATCGATGGCCCACTAGGCGACTCGGTCGGTGGCGTCTTTGTTGCCGATGATTTCCGAAAGGGGTGCGGTGCACACGACCTTAATCGGATATTCCTGGAAGTAGTGCTTGAGCTTCTTGCATGCCAGGTACACGCCGTAGGACATCTGCTGGTAGTGGGGGTAGTTTTGCTTGGAGAGGGAGAGAACCTCGCTGAAGTAGTAGACAGGCCTCTGAACCGGCTGAGCCTTGCCTTCCTCGGGGCGCTCCACCACCAGGGCGACGCTGACGACTCGGCTGATGGCTGCTATATAGAGCAACATCGGCGCCTTGCTAGCCGGATTGGCTAGAACCGGCACTGTGGATAGCATGCGCTTGATGTAGCACCCCAATTGTCTAACAATTGGAATGCTACTTGTCCTAGTAAGATATTGGCTGCTTTATATATATTATTGTTGCATCATAATGATATCATGCTCATGTCATCATGCCATGCATTTGAGCATCATATAAAACCCTCTTTCTTTTGGTTCTTCTCTCACATGCATTATTAATTGTATTTGCCTCTTGATATTGTATTTGGTTATTGATATATTGTCTAAATGCCCAAGTTGAGTTGGGGGCATATCTTTTACTTCCATTCCACCATCTTTCTCTTCCACCACTTTATAATTCCACCATCCTACTAGACCATGAGCTTGTTGTCTTTATGTTGGATTTCTCTAGCTCATGTGCAATAGGGTGGATCTAGTCCATTAAATTCCTTTGCTTGGTTTAATCTCCACTTCTTGGATAAGCATAGAGTAATGCCATAATATTCATATTGTTTTCACAAATAATCAATGGCATTATTATTTATGCATGGGCCATGCACTAGTCTTCACTACCTTCCTCTCCTTTGGTTTTTCTTTGGTTTTGTTGGTTCCTATCTTTGTGGAAAACATCTCCTACCACTCCACCATTTTCATATCCTCTCCCACATTCTTTTCTTTTAATTTATTTTCTACATGCATGATCATATGAGCTTATCTTTTTCCACCTAATTTCTTTTCTTCCTCTTTCCTTCTTGTTTCCATTCCTTCTAGCTCAAGTTAGTCCAAGCCCCATGATCTTTCTTGATATGTCCTCATAAAAAAATTAACAACTAAACACCTAATAATAATCTAAACCTAGTTTTCTCTTCTTTATTCTTTTAATCCTATTTCTAGTAAACCCTAACTCTAAAACCTTCCTCTCTCTCTCTCACTAGCTTGCCCACCTGACCACCCTCTCTCCCTGGCCCACACCCCAGCCACCCTAACCCTAGCTCCAAACCCTAACCCGAGCCATGGCCATCTAACCCTAGCCTAGCTCACCTCTCTCCTCTCTCTCTTCTTCTACTGCCATGGTAGCCCCACCCTGGCCTCTCTCGTCCTCGGCCCCACTGGCAGCCTCTCCTGCAGCCTCAGGTCCAGCCCCAGCCGGCCGAGCACGTGCTCGAGGAGGAGAAAAAGGTGGCACGAGGCCACCTTTATCTTGCCATGCCCCAGCTGCCCTCCGCCCTCTCTCCCTCCTTTTTCCTTCCTCCCCACGCCTCTCTGGCCTCTCCCAGATCTGGCCGAGCCGCCCCTTCCTCCCCTTCTTCCTCTCCGACCACCAGCAGCCAGCGCCGGTCGCAGCCAGCAACCACCTCGCCCCGATGATCTAGCCGGCGTGTGCGACGTGGGGGTGTCCTGGAAGACCGAGGACCGTCCCCTGCCCCGACTCGTACGCGCCGACGTGGACGAGAAGCTCCCCAGCGCCGCCAGTATCTCGCCGCTCCCCGAAACCCTAGTTCGTCGGAGCGCCAGCAACCTCGACGCCTCGCCGCTCCTCGCGCCGATCCGAGCCTACCGCTGAGCCCGCGGTGAGCATCCCCTCCTCCCTGACATGGTCCGCCTCGCCGTACCACCCTAACGTCGCCGTGCGTTTCGTCGAACACCCACCGCGCGCCAGAGCTCGCCGGCATCTGTAGCTCTTCCGCGCCGTAGCAAGCTTACCTAAGCCCCCGCCCCTTCCCTGTCAACTCCCCTCACCCTACCGCACCGGTCAGCCCCCTCAGCGCGCACTCCTGCGGGCCGGGATCGAATCCCCGCTCCGCGCCGCGCACGCACCTGCCGCCAGACGCGAGAGGAAGAAAAACAGTAACCGGGCCCGTGGTAATTTGCAAAAAGCCCCCCACGTTTTTGATTCCTACGACCCGCGCTCCTAACAGCCCCACCTGTCAGCCGCGCTAGCTCTTTCGCAGAAAACCCCTCCGCCTTTCTCAGCCGCAACCCGCGCTCCAGCCCCAGCCCCACCTGTCAGCCTCTGTCTCGCCCACCGCTGACACGCGGGCCTGCGCCAGTTCGCCCACCCCGCAGTCACTGTGGCTAGGCGAGCCCGCGGTGACAAAAGTTTTTTTCCCGCGCGTGGTCCAGTCAGCCCAAAGGCCCACCTGTCAGTGTCTGGGGTTAATTTCGCCTGAGTGAGAAAAGTAATCCCCTGAGTCTATTTTTATTCAAATCTTTTCAAATTGATTTAAATTCAAATTCTTTTCAGATTCAAATAATTTTTAAAATACAAAACCAAATAATACATATAATATATGTGTTGGAATCAGAAAAATGTGAGGAATTCAAATATGCCCTTCAAAATATATTTTGAACACATTAAATTTCGAGGTGATTAAAATTACAAGAAAATGCCCTTTTCCCTATTTAATTAATAACTTTTGTTTTATAACTCCAAATCTGACAAATAATATGTCTAAATCGATCAGCGCGACGAGCCCGTTCTATTTATGCAATCCTTGTTCTGAATTGAAGCATGCATCATGTTGTTAATAAAATTCTGAACTGTTTATGACAATAAAAGTTGAGTAATTAAATAATAAAGTGCTTTATTTTCTTGTATCCACACCTCACCTTTGCCATGCTACTTTAATGCCATTTAATTGTGCATCATTCATCATGGCATGCTTGGTTGATTGTTGCATTTTAATTCATATGCTTGTGCACTTTATTTATGTTGGCCCTTGTTTGTTTGGTTCTTCTTCGAATAGACGCCCAGCAGGAGAATTACCAGGAATCACAGGAGTACCACCCAGATCCATCTCTCGCTTCAACTGAGCTGCCAGGCAAGCACTACCACATGCTTGCATACATACAGTACCTATCGCCTCTATCTTATTCTTGCATCATTGAGTCGCGATTGCATTAATTGAATCCCAAGTACTGCATAGCCTTTACTTTTAAACCACACCAAGCTTGTTCCGGTCCCATGAGCCATTACTATAGGAGTTGTTTGAGCCATGCGAGTCGTAGAAAAGCATGAGTAGGGTATGTGAGTGTCTGAGGAATAACGAGGTACCTAAACAACATAACCTGAGTAGTAATGGGATAACTAATGAAAGAGGCACCGGTGAGCAATATCTGCTATTTGGTTTTTCATGCTCACTTGTGTCCCGTAGGACCCCGAGTACTTGATTCCTGTTCCTTGACTATTCGCACTATCCACATCCGGGAGGCCTTATGGACCCCCCTGAGCCAGAGCTTGATTCATTCTTATTTCTTGGGGCCACAATTAGTTTGGGGCTTTATTACTATTCTGTACTTATGCCATGTTACTGCTTTATTTAAGATTGTGCGAGGAGCACCTGTACTGTTTTGGATCGTGACACGTTTTCGCTGTATCGACAAGCCCAGTCACATTTTCGGGTTCCTAGTCGTTTACCGCCGTCCACACAAACCTTGGGTCCGTCTCGGAGCCGGCCAACTTCGTTGCGAGTAGCTTAATGGGGTGGCCCCCTGAAATGTTTCTGAATCCTGTGATTGCTTTGTCGTGAATGCCTCGTTGGGTTTTGATTTGGTTTTTCCGAGGTTGATCGAGTGTGTGTTGCTATTCGTGCACCCCTACAGGGCAAATCTTTCTGAAAGTCGTGTCCGCGGTTATGGACGACTTGGAGCACAGTTTCTCGATCATAGACAAGTATAACTAAAGTACCGCCTTTAAATTGACTAAGTACTTGACTAGTAAATAGTGCAATACTCATGGAATTGTTAATAAATCTGACAACGGATGATGGGGGTTGTTCGTCCGCTTCCTCGTTGGTAAGCGAGGAGGAGGATGGATCTGTTAATTATACTGTTATAACTGTTGTTCTTAATTCACGGACTTCCGTCTATCATTGGTTAGGCGGAAGGTTAGCGAGTCTCTATAGAATTGTTAGGTATTATCTTTTGCTGCAATTGCGTCACCCCAGGTTGTGTCCCCTTTAGTGGCATAAAGACTTGCTGAGTACCCCTAGGGTCTCACACGATAAATTGTTTGATTCAGATGAACAGGTGTACCCGTAAGATGGATACTGGGTGGAAGAGACAGATGATGTTGGCAACGATCATTCGGTGTAGAGATTCCGGGAATGGGGATCCGTGTGATCGGTGGGCGGGATGTGTTTATTTATGGGGCATCTTATGCCAATTTGCTTCTTATCCGTACTCGGATCTTGTTTTCCGCTTCCGCCTGATACTTTGATGTGTGATGTATGAGGAGCTATCCTAAATTATTATATCTATCTAGGACATTTGGATCTTGCCGTATGGCGTTGCAATATTTCTATTTCTTTTAGATGGAATGGCTCTGAGGACTGTTGTATGTGGCTTGCATACATACTCACTTGTGTATGTAGTTGATCCCTTCGCCTGCCGATTACGCCGCTCGTTCTTGTCCCGTTGTTTGAAGGTGGTTAGGACGGCCGAAAGGTCTACCGTGAGTGGCCCTGGGCCCCACCGTACTATTTTAACCACTTTCGTTCATCCAGGCATTAACTAAGACCGTAATTCACCGAGGTAGTTACAATTGGTATCGGAGCCATCCCGCCCTTCAGGGTCTCAGCCAAAATGGTCGTTGTCTGTCTAGCAAATATTTTGGTAGTTATGTATACTAGGGAAAAACAAACGTGAGAGTAGGACTGCTTCCATTTTTCTTCTTACCCACCCACCCTTTTTCTGGTAAGGAAGTGTAACGTTTTCAATCCTCTTCTAAAAATTCAAACTAGGATTCACGTGTTCTGGGTTCCATAGTACCATAGGTTGTGTTTGTGTTTGTGTTTGTGTGTGTGTGTGTGAATTCCTTGTCTATCTGTTGCATCCAAATGTTATCACTATCTGCCTTTGGTTATCAACTGTTGGTACATTCCATACCGACAGGCCTTTGTAAACCGACGCGATCTATTCTGATTCGTTGTACGCCGATGCGATCTATCTTACTCTTTGTATCCGACGTTATCTTGTTGGGGTGTTCGTTTCCGTAGTTACCAATCTTTAGGTTCCTCTTAAGAAGAAGTTGTTGGGATATGTGTTTTACTGATTCATGTGCGGAGTAATGATTTGAGTGCGGGATGGAGTCGCGACCATACCACTACTTTTGTCATTTGCTTTTGTATATTGAACTAGTAGAGTTACTAATCTTGATTCGTTAAGTGGTTTTGCGCATATAGTGGTATTTTAATGCCGAAATTTGCGGAAAATTTTTCATTGTTAGTTGTGCACCACACTCCTTGTTCAGTCATGTGTGTTATGCTTAATATCTTCTAGTTGCCTTGAACTTTGTTGATATTTTAATATCACCTCAGTGAATTGCATTCTTTAATCTTGATTAATTCCATTTTGGTACTATTTTGGATTATTATCATTCTCCATTATAGTACTGACTTGTGTTTTATATCAATCACAGGATGGCACCACCACGCCGTTCTGAGGAGGATATACCACCTGAACTCGGGGCTGCTTTGGCAAGTATTGCAAATGCTTTGGGCACTATGCAGCAGAACCAGCAGCGCTTCGAGGAAAGTGTGAGGAGGAATGAGTTTGCTCCGCTACCTCCACCTCCCAAGCGAGGAGACATCAAGAGTTTTCTCAAGTTCAACCCACGTCAATTCGAAGTGTCGGATCAACCACTTGATGTGGATGATTGACTTCGTGAAGTGTCAAGATTGCTGATGACTGCGGATGTTCCCGAGCAAGAATAGGTCAAGTGTGCTACTCACCTTCTGAAGGGAGATGCAGCTCTCTGGTGGGAAAACTACCTCAAGGCAGATCTTTCTGGTTTTCAGCCTACTTGGGAGCGGTTCACTGCTGCTTTCAAAGAGCAATATCTGTCAGAAATTGTCATGGAAAGGATGAAGGAAGTGTTTCTCAACCTCAAGCAGGGCACTGACAATGTCAACACCTACATCAGAAACTTCATGAACCTGTCTCGTTATGGTGGCGATGAGATCTCTGATGACAAGAAGAAGCAAAAGAGGTTTCGGCAAGGCCTCAATGCTTCCATCAAATATGCAATCACTCATGCAAGGCCAGCATCTTTCCTAGAACTTCAACACACAGCTCTACAGGAAGAAGCAAGTAGGCAAGTGTTTGAGGAGTCAAAGAAACACAGCCATGATACAGCAAGCTCTTCTGCTATGACAGCTCCTTCTAAGCGTCGTGTCTGGGTTCCGAACACCCCACCGTCGCTCCCTGCTCCACCAAGACCTTCAAGCTACGCACCAAGGCCACCAAACTCCTTCACTGCGGCTCCCAGAGGCTACAACCACAACTACCCTGGAGCGCCTGGCGGAGTCCCTAGCTACGTTGCCCCACGTCCACCTGGTGCTTGCTATACTTGTGGGAACACTGGGCATCAGCACTGGAATTGTCCAATGAACAACAAAGCTCTTCCACCACCACCTCCAAGACCTGCGGCAAGTGCTCCTAGATGGAATGGCTCTGAGGACTGTTGTATGTGGCTTGCATACATACTCACTTGTGTATGTAGTTGATCCCTTCGCCTGCCGATTATGCCGCTCGTTCTTGTCCTGTTGTTTGAAGGTGGTTAGGATGGCCGAAAGGTCTACCGTGAGTGGCCCTGGGCCCCACCGTACTATTTTAACCACTTTCGTTCATCCAGGCATTAACTAGGAGCGTAATTCACCGAGGTAGTTACACTTGAGGTCATGGAATGCGGCGTCGGCCTGCGAAGTCCAGGAGAACTTGTCCGTCTTCTTGATCAGCTGGTACACCAGGAGTGCCTTCTCTCCCATCTGGCTGACGAAACGGCTGAGGCAGGCCAGGCATCCGGTGAACTTTTGGACTCCAAGCAGGCTCCTGGGTGGCTGCATCCTCTCGATGGCCACGATCTTCTCCGGATTTGCCTCGATACCTCGTTGTGATACGAGGAAACCGAGTAGCTGACCGGATGGTACTCCGAAGACGCACTTCTCCGGGTTCAGCTTCATCTGGTAATGGCGGAGGTTGCCAAATCTCTCTCCTAGATCTTCGAGGAGGGTGCGCTTCTCCTTGGTCTTGATGACCACATCGTCCACATAGGCGTGCATGTTTCGGCCTATCTGCGAGTGCAAGCACTTCTGCATGCAGCGCTGATAGGTAGTGCCTGCATTCTTTAGACCGAACGGCATGGTTACATAGCAGAAAGCCCCATAGGGGGTGATAAATGATGTCTTAATCTGATCAGCCAGGTTTAACTGGATCTGATTGTAACCGGAATAGCAATCTAGAGAAGACAACAAATCACAGCCGGCATTGGAATCGATGACTTGATCGATATGGGGCCATGCGAAGGGTTCTTTTGGGCACGCCTTGTTAAGGCTGGTGTAGTCAATACACATGCGCCAGGTCTTGTTCTTCTTCAGCACCAGGACTGGGTTCGCTAGCCAATCCGGGTGGTACACTTCCATGATGAACCCGGCTGCAAGGAGCCAGGTGATCTCGTCATCGATTATCTTCCTCTTCTCCTCTACGAACCGGCGCAGAGGATGCTTGACTGGCCTGGCATCCGGCCGCACATGAAGTGAGTTCTCGGCGAACTCCCTTGGTACACCTGGCATGTCCTTGGGTGACCATGCAAAGATGTCCCGATTCTCACGGAGGAAGTCGACGAGCGCGCCTTCCTATTTGATGTCCAAGTTGGCACCGATGGTGACGAACTTGGTTGGGTCGGAGGGGTCGAGCAGGATCCTCTTCGTCTCCTTTGCCGGCTGGAAGGCTCCTTCTCGAGCCGGTTTGCTGCTAGCCGGTATGTCTTGTTGGGCTATGGCCACATTGCGCATGATTACGCGCTTCTCCTCGGCTATGATGAGGGTCTCTACCAGTTTGGAACCGGCTCAGGCGCACTCCATCGACCGCCTGAAGCAGCCGGCGACGGTGATCATGCCGTTGGGTCCCGGCATCTTCGTCTTGAGGTATGTGTAGTGGGGGATGGCCATGAACTTGGCGAGGGCAGGGCGCCAGAGGAGAGCAAGATAGGAGCTCGTCAGGTTTACCACCTCGAACCAGATCGGTTCGCGGCGGAAGTTCTCCTCGGTCCCGAAGATAACATCCAGCTGGATTTTACCCAGCGGGGCGCAAGCTGGCCCTGGCAGCACGCCGTGGGGCTGCTGCCTCCGTCGACGAAGTACGCGCGTTGGAGACGATGAAGGGGTCGAGCACCACGGTGTAGCCCCCGGGAGTCGGCAGCTGCTCCGGCTGGTCTGCACGGCTCCAGGTGATGGGGGTTTCCGACCAGTTCAGGTACTAGGGGACCGGGGAGACGATGGCATTGACCTCCTTGGAGCGTCACCTGCAGCTGTGCTTGTCGTCCAGCTCTGTCTCGAAGATGTGGTAGGCGGCGTGTGGTGGGGGTAGCCGTTGTTGTTGTTGCCGCCGTTGCCGCCGTTACCATCATTGCCGGCTCCCCTAGCCAGTGGTGGTGGTCCACCAGGAGGGGGTGGGGGGAGACAAGGCTGGTTACCCTGGTCTTTTAGCTGGCGAGTCCAGCTGCAATTCCGGGTGGTATGCATAGCCGGTTTGAAGGGACTGCTGTGCCACTTGCACGGTCCGTCAAACATTTGGTCGAAGGTGAGCCGTGGCTTCTCCCTCCTTGCATCGTTAGACGGTGCATCGGGCGCACCCTCCACAGCATTGACCTGTCGTGCGTGGTAGCGGGGCTTCTGTTGTCTGGCTTGGCGGTCCCCATGGAACCGGTTGTCGTTGCCGTGGCGCCTAGAGGATCCGGCTTCGCCAGCCGGATTGCTCGGACGGTCGCGAGCCGGCTCCGTAGGAGTCGGATGCCCGTCAGCATTTACTCGGAGGGGCTTCTTCATGGCGGCATCCGCCATGGCGTACTGGTCCGCAACCGTCATGAGCTCCGCCATGGTTTTCAGCTCGTCACATAGTAGCCGGTGGCGAAGCTTGGTGCCTTCTCGGCATCCCTCGATGAAGATGCTGATGGCTTGGCTCTGCAGGATGCCCTCGCAAGTGTTGCGCAGCTCGGTCCACTTGGCGAGGTACTCGCGGTCGGTCTCGCCGTCACCCTGGACGCACAAGGCCAGGTCGCGCGGGTGCCCTAAACGCTTGTACGCGCCATTGAAGTTGCGGACGAACACCTTCTCGAAGTCCGGCCAGGCGGTGATGCTGTTGGGCACAAGGCTGTTGAGCCATGTCCTTGCCGACCCGGTTAGCTTGAGAGGGACGTAGCGCACGGCTGTGCGCTTGTTCCCATGGGCGATGCCGACTGCCGTAGCATAGTCGGTCAGCCAGTCTTCCAGCTTCATACTGTTGTAGTACATGGGGGTGTCCCTGGGCAGGGAGAATTTATCCGGAAATGGCTCGTTCCGGATGTAGGGTCCGAAACAAACCGGGCCGGTAGAGTCTTCTTCCTCCGTGGCGCGCGCTTCAGCGAGGAGCTCGATGCGGTCACGGGCATCCGGACAATCCGGGTTGGGTGCTCCCACCTGGCCTGAGAGACGGGAACCGGTGGGTCTAGGTGCTCTAGTTGGTGGAGGGGGAGGTGGTGGGTTGTTGTTCACCGTTTGCTCCTAGTGCGGCTAGCCCTTGTTGCCAGAGCTACGACGCCTGCTGCGGGCCATAGCCGGCTGAGGGGAGAACGCTTATTGGGTGTCGCGGGGCGCGCCCCTGCTGTTAACAGGCAGCTTGCTCCCCCTAGAGTAGCTAGGGTCCTCCTGCATCTGCCGGTTGGCATCAGCCTGCTCATCCGCGATGCGGAGGAGCTCCTGCACGCGAGCGTGCTGGCGGGATCGCTCCTCGCCTTCTAGGTTGGGAAGTTCTTCTGCCGCGGCTCGCACCGCGCGCAGGTTCTTGATGGGCGTGCTGTAGGTGGGCCGGAAGAGGGCAGGTGCGGGATCCGGCTCCCCATTCTTTTCCATCCTTCCGCCTAGCTCGCCGCCCCAGCGCCGTACCTGGCCGCGCCGGCTCGGCTCCGCCGTAGCCAGAGTGAAGCCGTGCGCACGGTCGTACTCACGCCGGGTGATCTCGAGTTGCTTGCGGGTTGCCGCCAGCTCCATGGCCTCCTGAAGGAGATTCTGTCTCTCTATGGCAAAGTTGGCCTCCGCTTCCTCTGGGTTATCCCCAAGGTTAACCGGTGTCAGGAGCCGATCAATGGCATCCTCCACCGTATTCCGAGGCTATGGAGGTGCAGAAGTTCTGCCTTCGTCCGCGCCCTGCTCCCGCGGTTGGCGGGGATGAGAGCTGGAACCGGCCATCATGACCTCCACGCCGTAGGACACGATGGAAGCGCTACCGCTCGGATGCGGTAGCTCCGTGACAAAGACGATCTCCCTAGGGAAACGCTCCGGAATGGTGGTGATGTAGACGAGGAGGTCGCCGAAGTGCAGGATGGAGTCGTTCGCCGGGAAGGATATTCCGATGAAGCAGGAAGCGTTGTCGATGACGCAGTCGAATTTGCCGAGCTTGAGCACCAGGCCGGAGGCCACACGCTCACCAGCTGAAGTGCGGGGTCCCGTGCAGAACGTGACTCTGGTCGAAGCCATCAACCCCACGGTGGGCGCCAACTGTCGTTGTATTGGGAACGGCAGTACCTAAGAAGGTTAGCTAGAGGTGTGGGGACTAGTAGGGAAGCTATCGACAGCCACCACAGGCGGGATTGGATACAAGCAAGCATAGCTGGACGCAGGAAGTACCCAGGTTCGGAGCCCTCGTGATGAGGTAAAACTCCTACTCCTGCCGGATCTGACTATGAGGGATATACGAACTACAAGTGCTCCTCGAGATGTATTCTCTAGCTACTGTCTTAAATGCACTCAGACCAACCCTTACTACTGAGGCCTTGCCTCTCCTTATATAGGTAGAGAGGCAACGGTCTCACTGGCCAGTTCGACTGGTGGGCCCCATAGGCGGGTCCCAGCCGACTGGTCATCTACAGTATCCGGTACGATATGTCCCATCGGAGTATGAGCGGTATGGCTCTCGTAGGCACAGTGGACGTCGTGCGAGCCTGTCGTCAGCATCGGGCCACTGTTCCTGCGTCATCCCCGCGAAGTCTTCGGTATGGCCGAGTAGTGGCCAGTCTTGTCGTCGTACAGGGCATACCGTGCACTGATCCGCACGTCGTCCTATCTCCTTGATTGGTTTCGGCTACGTCGCCGTAGCCGGTTGCTTCTTGCCGATCCGGCTACCATGCGATAGCCGGCCTGTCTTGCTTGGTCCGGCTGCATCTGGCCAGCCGGACGCGATCCGACTGCCCTGTTTCTTGTCCGGTTGGGGTATCTGGGGATCATCCCCCCGACATCGTTGAAAGTAGCCCTCCATGTCTCGCTTCATCTTGGGCCAATATTAGTGAGTGGAAAGCATGCCCAATGTCTTGTCATGGCCAAAGTGACCCATGAGGACTCCACCATGTGATTCTTGGAGAAGCAAAAGTTGGAGAGACGACTTCGGAATGCAAAGCTTGTTTGGTTTAAAGAGAAATCCCTTATGCAAATAGAAATCATCAACTCCTTTGTCAATGGAACACTTTGCAATAATTGGTCCAAAGAACAGGTCGGAAGAATACAAAGTTTTGATTTCATCAAGACACAACACATTTACTTCAATTCGAGTAATAAGGCTTGTGTGCTTGCGAGACAAGGCATCCGCAACTACATTATTTTTTCCCTTCTTGTACTTGACAATATACGGAAAAGACTACATAAACTTAACCCACTTAGCGTGTCTCTTACTCAAGTTGGCTTGTCCTTTGAGATATTTAAACGACTCATGGTCGGAATGTATGATAAATTCCTTGGGCCAAAGGTAGTGTTGCCAAACTTGAAGAACACAGACTAAAGCAAAAAGGTCTTTGTCATAAATCAGATAATTGAGTCATGCGCCATCAAGTTTCTTGCTATGGTAGGCAATAGGATGTCTGTTTTGCATGAGGACTCCTCCAATACCAATACCACTAGCATCACACTCTATCGAATTTTTTTGTGAAATCTGGTAACGCGAGAAGAGGTGCTTCGGTAAGCCTCTTTATAAGTTTATCAAAAGCTTTTTGTTGTGCCTTGCCCCACATGAAGGTGACATTCTTTTTGGTCAACTCATTGAGAGGAAAAGCAATGGTAGAGAAGTCTTTCACAAAGCGACAATAAATACCGGCCAACCCATGAAAACTTTGAAGTTCACTTCCATTTGTGGGGATGGGCCAATCTGAAATGTCTTTTACTTTAGAAACATCAACTTCAACGCCATTGTAAGAAACAACAAAACCAAGGAAAATCAACCTGTCTTTAGCAAAAGTACACTTGGGAATATTAACATATAGCTTTTCATGTTAGAGGATTTGGAAGACCTCTTTGACATGTGTAACATGTTCCTCAAGTGACTTGCTATAAACAAGTATATCATCGAAATAGACAACAACACTTTTTCCAATGAGAGAACGCAAAGTATGATTCATAAGGTGCATGAAGGTGGATGGGGCATTAGATAAGCCAAAAGGGATGACCAACCATTCATAGAGACCAAGTTTGGCGGTTTTCCACTCATCACCTTCCACCATACGTATTTGATGGTATCCACTACAAAGGTCAATTTTCGAGAAAATAGTGGCTCCACACAACTCTTCAAGCATGTCATTGAGATGTGGTATGGGATGTCGATAACGCACGGTGATAGCATTTATTGGACGACAATCCATGCATAACCACAATGTATAATCCATTTTGGGACAAGAATCATGGGTACCGCACTTGGACTAGTGCTTACTTGGATCAAACATTTGGAGATGAGTTGGTTGATTTGACGCTCGATCTCTTGCGTCTCCTCTGGGTTCGTGCGGTAGGCGACAAGGTTTGGAAGAGGTGTGTCGGGTATGAGGTCAATGTGATGCTCGATTCCGTGAAGAGGAGGAATTCCATGAGGGAGCTCTTTGGGAAACACATCCTGGAATTCCTACAAAATTGCCATTGAAGAGGGAGGAATATTTGTCAAGTCATTAGTTCCTTGCGCTAGTCCCTTGCACACGAGGACATAGTGCAAGATGGATGGGTTATTCCTCACATCGCTCATCTCACTTTTGGTGGCAAGAAGAACACTCTTACTTTTTCCACTCGAGTTAGGCTTGTGGCTCTCACTCTCTATATGGTGGTTCTCTTGCTCACCACTCTTCTCACAAGTTTTAGTTTTGGTTTGCACCCTCGCTAAAGCCTTTGCATTGTCCACAATTATTTGGCTTCGAGTCATCGGTTGTAAAACACATGTCTTATTAAGCCATTTGAAGGTGTATACATTTGTGCAACCATCATGTAGGGTGCCTTTGTCGAATTGCCAAGGTCGACCAAGTAACATGTGGCAAATCGTCATTGGGACGACATCACACTCCACCGTGTCTTTGTATGGGCCAATAGAGAATGTTACCGAGACAATGTGCTTGATCTTCACGGAACCTTGGTCACTTTTCCATTGGACATGGTAGGGATGCTTGTGAGGATGGAGGGTGAGGTTGAGATTCTCACACAACTTGGTGCTTGCAATGTTGTGGCAACTCCCTCCATCGATGATCACCTTGATAGATTTCCCATTGATGCCGACACGGGTTTGGAAGATGTCGGATCTTTGATCTTCATGTTCTTGGGCTTGAGTAGTCAAGATCCTTGTGACGACAAGCGATGGACTTGCATCATGTTCACACATGAGGAGTTCTTGGTCATCTTCCACACGTCTCCTTGTCATTGCTTCTTTGACTCTTGCATCTTCCACACGTCACCATTGTCATGGATGAACAATATTTTCCTATTTCCACACGTGGTTCACTTGTGTCCTTTGCCTCCACACTTGTAGCTTTTGCCATTGAATGGGGGCCATCCTTTGTGTATTTTCCACTTAGGGGCGGTTTTCCTTGAGGAAGTGTAGGCTTGAAGGAAGTCTTGGAGGTACTTCCGTAGCATCCATTGAAGGTTGTTGGTGTAGCGGTTGAAGCTTGCTTGTAGGTGAAGTACGTCTTGGGCTTGTTGTACTTGATGTCCTCTTGTACTTGATGCTCGGCCTTTGTTGCAATGTGCACAAGCTCAACCATGTCACTATACTTTTGGAACTCGACTATGCACGTGATTGGATGGTTCAAGCCAATGAGGAAACATGCCATTATTTGCTCCTCGCACTCATCAATGTTGCTGCAGATCATGTTGAGCACCATTTGCTTGAAGTACCCTCCCAATGTCTTTGTCCCTTGACTAAGCGATTGTAGCTTGTTGAAGAGGTCATATGTGTAGTGCGAAGGAACAAAGTGATCTCATATGAGCCTTCATGTCATGTCAAGTTGTGATTGGGGACTCTTATCTATTGTCACGAGCAACTTGAATTTGTTCCCACCAAAGGTTGGCGTAATCATCAAACTCAAGCAAGGCCATGGCGACCATCTTCTCATCACTATAGTTGTACATACAAAAGATTTTGTTGACCTTGAGTTCCCATGAGAGGTATTCTTCAGGATCATTTGAACCGGTGAACTTGGGCATCGTGAACTTGAGCTTGCCAAAGATTTCTTCCTCATTGTGGTCACGACGACGGTGGTTGACACGATAGGGACGGTCTTCATCTTCCATGCAATTATTGTGACGAGCTTGGCGAGCTTGTTGATGTGCTTGCGGTTGAGGAGCCTCATTTTGGGGAGGTGGAGCCTCATTTTGGGGAGGTGGAGCCTCATTTTGGGGAGGTGGAACGTGGTTCTCGCGACGTTGTTGAGGAGCTTGCTCTTCCTCTTGGCACGGTTGATGACGAGGTTTAGGCGCTTGGGCCTCATGACGGTGTTGAGGATGTGGAGCCTCTTGATGCAGTTGTTGACGAAGAGGAGGCTCGTTCCTCGGTTGGTGTTGCGGGTTAGGCACTTGGGCCTCACCACGAAGATCATGGTCTCGAGCCTCATCACGTGGTGGGCATCGCTCAACATGTACAATTTTATGCTCCATGTCTTGATGTGGTAGAGGAGGCACCTCATTATGACCATGGTGTCGGCATGGACTTTCATGATGGCAATGAGAAAGAGGAGGATCTTGGAGAGCTTCATGTTGGTGACAAGCTTGTTCCTCCAAGTTGGAGTCATCACTTGTTATGTCAAGTATGTATCGTGGGCGATAGTGGTGGACTTGAGGTTGTACTTGAGGTTCCACTTGTGGTTGCGCTTTTTGGATCACTAGTGCCCTTGTGTGATGACGGTGTCCTTCTCGCCTTGCTTGGGGCCTTGAGGAGAAATCACCATCATAGCTTGACGTTTCGGTGTGCCATGGGGAAGATACATAGTGTGAAGATCTTCCATCTTCAATCATGGTGGCGTCATTGTGTCTTGGAGCACTTGGATGATGATCTTGATGAAGAGGAGAACGGTGACGCGACGAGCTTGAAGAGCTTGATGTGAGCGAATGCGGTCTTGTGTTGTTTGTCATTCTGTCGATGAGGAGGCAAAACTTGTCATTTATTTCAGTGACGGAACGTTGGAGCACTTCATTTTGATGGCCAAAGTTGTGTTGCATTGCATACATTTGTATTTTGAGGCCATCGGAGTGGTTTTCGATGTTCTTGAACTCGGCTTGAGTATCGCTGAATTGTTCATCTTGTCTCATCTCAAGAGCCTCGCAACGTTCACGAAACTCATGTTGGATGATGTAGTGGCTTGTGCGCGTCATGTACGGGCCTTGTTTTTCTTCTTGGGGAGGTGATTGGCTTGACTCACCGTTCGTATCCATCATGCTAAACACACAAGAACTATATATGGAAGTGTAATATGGTGGTGGTAGCCTTTTACCTCACCTTGGGGATTGCACCGAACTAGAAACCAAAAGAGATAACTATTAGCTTGCAAAGTGAAATCGCAAAGAAACCTCACGCTAAAGAAAGGACTAAAACTCTCAAAAGCTTTTGGTGGAAGCTTAGGGTTGTGGCATGCCAAAGAACCAATCAAAGAAAAGGGATAGTCAAAAGTGCGTAAAATCCAACGAAACTCAAGTCAAAGGTAAAGGTCAACAACTCAACAGGGTGACGGGAACCTACAACTATATACACACACATGTAGATTGTTGGGATTGACACTACTATGAAAATGAGCAACAAAATGTCCTAATGAAGACTATGCTCAGTGTCGTGCCAATGCAGGGAGAGACGGTGACTTGTTGCAAAGAGGAAAAAATGAGCAATGTATTTGTGCACTTGCCTTGGGCGCTCTTCTTTCTCTCGTACTTACAAGCTTGAGACTCTCTTTTGCTATGGGGGGGTATTTTTATTTTTCTTTGTATATATTTTTTGCTCTCCCTTGATGCTACCAAGTCACTCTTGCTATTGCTATGGCACTCTCACTATTCAAGGACAAAATGCACAATGCTCAACAAACACAAGATGAGCCACTCTCATGGGATAGGTACACACAAAGGAAGATATGGGTTAACAAGGTGACGCAAGTTATACCTTCGTTGGTGATGATGAACATGCGGTCGGTGGTGCGGGATGATGTTTGGGTGCCGTGGTGTCCATGAGCATGGATGGTGTTGATGCGGAAGCTTGTTGTTAGTTGATGACACGCACATGGGGCACAAACAAACAATAGGAAAATTAGCCAATGCGAAATAAGAGGCAAAATTCAAAATCAGGCTTCAGGGCCGGAAACTGCAGTTCAAGCCAGAGACTCTGGTTTGTGTCAGACCAGAAACTCCGGTGTAGGCTAGAGACTCCGGTCTGTGCAGGCCAGAAACTCTGGTGTGGGGACACATCTCGAACTTCTCATGTTCTTGAGCGGAAATCCATGCCTTGGGTCCTCGCATCCGCGAAAAATTGGCCAAATTGGGCTGGCAAAACGCAGGGTAAAGCTGGACCAACACCTAAGACAAGATTTTGTAGGATCAAAACCACAAATAACACTCCAAATCAAGAGATCGATCCAAAGCAAAAATTTGGGGCTCTTTTTTGGGCATTTTCGAATTTATGGTGGATAGAAGAAATATTGGAGAGGAAATTCATGAGAAACAAAGTTCTTGATACCAATATGAAGAGGGCTAACCTCGAGGTTGCCTAATCTTTCACGAATTCCCGCAGAAAATGAGGAGGAAATGCAGGGAAAGGAGAGAGGGGATGAACACCATGAATTCACGAATGAAGAACATGATGAACACACTCACGCCAAGACACAATACAAGCCAATAGGTCACGCCGGCGGCGACCGGTCCTGTGCAATCCCTATGATCGGCGTTAGGCGAAGGTCTCTCTCTTGAACCGGCACGCCGAGTGGGGAGTCTTAGTGAGATCTTGACATCTTGGCAAAGTGACTCCGATGCCAAGGCCTTGTACAATGAGGGAGGCACGATGGAAACTCCAATGAGGTGGGGGGTATTTGGTGTTCCTCTATAAAAAGGAGCACGAGGCAAGAACTAGGTAGATCCACAAGGGTGTCCACTAATTCCAAATATCAAGCCTAGGGTTTACAATATAGGTGGGGGGCTATTTATAGGCCAGCAATAAAGAGTAAAGTCTAGAAGAAATCGGGGTTACATGGGCCAAATGCCCAAACGCCTTTACATGCCTGCCGACATGTAGTCTGGAGATTCCGGTGTGGTGGATCGGAGACTCTGGTGTAGGCCAGAGATTCTAGTATGTCTCTGGTTTGACTCCAAAGGGGTGTTCAGAATGTCCCCGGGCTCGGTCCGGAGACGGGCCAGAGACTCCGGTGTGCCGGTCCATAGATTCCGGTATGCTGGACAGGAGACTCCGGCGTGATCAGCTCCAGTAGCTTCTTCTTCTCGTCATGCTCCTTGTAGTTCATCCATGAGGGCTTGGTGATGCATTGGGGCTTCATAGCTGATAATGCATAGACTAGTTGCATGAAGTAGCAAGCCATCCAAGGATGTATCAAAGTCACACGAGGAGAGGAATGGGCATCCATGCCTTGAGATGGGCCTCCGGCCCATGTACCCCTCTTATCCTTAGAAACCCTAGTTTTATGCCCAAACTACCCCTTGTTATGTGGCTGGCCTATATATAGTGCCCCCACCCCCTCATGTAACCCGAGGCATAGATGATAGACTAAAGAAAACCCCCCTTTTTGGAATCTTTAGTTTTGCCTCATCCCCTTAACCAAGGGGACCGACTATCGTCACCACCTTGTTGGAGTTTGCATCGCGCCTCCCTCGTTATACAAGGCCTTGGCATCGATGTCCCTTTGCCAAGACATCAAGACCATCTCCAAGGTGTTCTTCCCTCTCCCCATGGGATCGATGGAACACGTTGACCGATCTTTCCTTGCGAGGATTCTATCGGACCGGTGGCCACCGATGGGAGAAATCATCCTTGTATCGTGTGAGTTATACATGTGTTCATCGTGTTCTTCGCGAGGTGTGCATCTGCTTCCGCTACCTTCTCCCTTTTCCCTTGCTTTACCATCGGTTTGACCATGAGATCCGTGAAGATCGGGCCACCCACGGGGTTACCCCTCAACATCTGGTATCAGAGCCCAAGTTGCCATGGATTTCCCCTCGCTCTTCCCCACCAATTTTTTTCTTGAAAAACCACAAAATAGCCACAAATTCGAGTCGATCTTGTGTCACCCCTTAACATCTGGTAACAGAAGCTTTTGGTTGCCATGGATTTCTCATCGATTTGGTCTTTTCCCCATAAATTCGAAAATTCCACCAAAAACAGCTCCAATTCGTGTTTTGGATCGATCTATGATTTGAGTGCATTTTGGTAGGTTTTGATTTGTGGATTACTTTCTAAACTTTTTGATCTACCTTTCCCTGCATTTCTATAGCCTAATTCCTTGATTTCCTTCATCAATTTGAGGATTTGGTTTGACTTTTTCTGCCAAAACACGTCCCGTTCGAGTTTTGGACGCGAATCAGACCCCGACCCGAGAGTCTCCGGCCTCGGACCATGGAGTCTCCACCCTCCCCCCAGAATCTCCAGCCTTGGACCCTAGAGTTTCCGCCCCCTACAGAAAGCAACTTTGTTTCACAGTTTTGAGCATAACTTTTGCTTTCGAACTTGGATTTTGGTGTTCTTTAGCTTGTTTCGAAGAGGAGAAGGAGCTCTAAATCATCATCTACGTGGTTCATTCTATATAATCCATCCAAATTCCATGAGAAAGGCGGAATCCACCAATAAAGGGTGAAGGTCGGCGAAGAAAGGTATAAAATTCTGCGACTTCTCCCCACTTGCTTTCCTTTGTGAGCTACACTATCTTTGCGAACAAAATACACCTATTGAGACTAGTTCCTCTTATGATTGCTTGGGCTATGGACATTTTATACCTGTAGAATTCTGAGAAAAATTTGTGAGCACGCTATCTCATATAGTTATCTTATATAGTTGTTGGCACAAGGAAAAGGCAAATGAAAAAGAAAAAGAAAGAAAAAGAGAAAAAATACAAAAAGAAGAAAAAGGAAAATAAAGAAACAAGTGCCTCATAGAATTGGAAGCGCAAGCTGGATGAACATCATATAGGTGGTACTTATTGTGCATATCTTGTATCCCAGCAATTTTATTGCAGTTGAATTAGCGTTTATCCTTGCACTTGTGCGACACGAGCTTGTAGTCTTTGCTAGGTAATCATTTGGTTCTTAGCTCACTTTCTCCGTAGCGCAAGTCCCATTTATCCCAATGTGTGTGTTCCCTTGTACATAATTCCTATATCTTGTGGATTGACTTGTTTTGCTTTGTGATCGTCGTGGTTCTTTACTTGCCATTACAATATCTTGATTTTGGATTGTTCTTGGACATGCCACCTTTCCATACCCATCCACCATAAACTTTGTGAGTGTGTGTTTTTTTAGTGGTTAGTTGGTTTTGGTGTTCTGTGTGAACTTCACTTTACTTGGTTTGATTGCTCTCAAGTTTGGCTACTTGCACGATACTATCTTCCAAGGTAAAGTAAGGTTTGACGAGGCATCCCTAACCCTTCTACCACTTCCATATACACCACTTGGTCTTGTGAATCATGTCTAGGGACTCTGGAACCAAGGATGATATCTATGAAGAATCCCTGATGCGCCACCAGGACTACGACTCTACAAGTATAGATGACATGACGGAGCACTACACCAACAACGGCTCCGCATGCTTTGAGGACCCAGAGCATTGCACCTATGATGACTGCACGTGCATGGAATACATGGAGCATGTCATCAATTATGACTCCTCAAGCATGGAGGACTTGGAGCTCTATATTGACAATGGCTCCTCATGCATGGAGTACATGAAACACTACGTTGACAATGGCTCCACATGCTTGGGTGATATGGAGTACTACAACAACAATTACTCCTATCGGGGGGATGCCCCTAGGTACCCTGGCCGGACAAGAACAAATGCAGACGGCGCGTGTCTAGCTAGCAAATTGTAGCCTGACGCAGGCGCGTTGTCTCGGCTACCAGCCGGTAGCCAGAACAAGGAAGGGCGGCAAGAAACGGATCCGGCTACACAAGTGTAGTCGGGCGTAATCAAGACAGAGGCAGGACGACGTGCTGCACAGTGCATGGTACGCCCTGGTACAACGACAAGACACACCACTACGAGACCATACCGAAAACTTTGTGGCTGATGAGGGCACAGTGGCCGGTTCCTGACGACATGGTCGCATGGAATTCACCATACCCACGATGACCCGCACGGAATGTACTCTCGACATGACCCGCCACTACTCAGTACTATAGATGACCAGCCGGCTAGGGCCCGCCTGTGGGACCCGCCAGCTGGACTAGCCAATAAGATTTCTCCCCCAGCCTATATATGGGGGGGGGGCAAGGCTCACATAGAAAGGGTTGGCCTTTGAGTAGCTAGTTAGTCCATACAGCTCGTGGAGCAGATTGTATTCCAGATATCTCCCATAGTCATTTTGCAGGAGTAGGGGTGTTACCTCCACACGAGGGCCCTAAACCTGGGTACTTCTTGTATCACGCTACACTTGCTTGTACCCAACCCCGCCTACGGACACCGTATAGAGCTTCCCTGCCGTTTGCCCACACCTCTATCTAGCCTTCTCAGGCACTGCCATTTCCAATACAATAAAAGTTGGCGCCCACCATGGGGCAGCGCTCCAAGAAGGTCAACGCCATCGCCACCCCGGTCCCCCAGTACCTGAACTGGTCGGAGACCCCCATCACCTGGAGCCGAGAGGACCAGCCAGATTGCCTACTGAACCCCGGGGGCTACACAATGGTGCTTGACACCCTCATCATCTCCAATGACCGCACCTGCCACTTCTCTCATGTCCTGTTCGACGGGGGCAACAGCCTCTACTTACTCTACCGGTTTTCCTTAGAGAAGCTGGGTATCCGCGAATGCGACCTGCGCCTGACTACCATTACATTCCACAGTGTACTGCCGAGGCCGGCTTGCTCCGCTGGAAAAAATTCGGCTAGACGTCATCTTTGAAACCGAGGAGAACTTCCGCCGCGAGCCGGTGTGTTTCGAGGTGGTGAACCTGACAAGCTCCTACCACGCTCTCCTCGGGTGTCCCGCCCTTGCCAAGTTCATGGTCGTCCCCCACTATGCATACCTCGAGACGAAGATGCCAGGGCCTAACGACGTGATCATCGTGGTCGGCTACTTCAGGCGGTCGATGGGGTGCCCATCAGTAGGCTCTTAGATAGCAGAATCCCTCATCATCGTCGAGGAGAAGCGCGATATCATGCACAACATTGCATTGGATCAGTTAAAAGTGCTGGCTAACAGGAAGCCGGCTGGAGACACGGCCTTCCAGCCGGACAAGGAGACAAAGAAGATCCTGCTCGACCCCACAGACCCGACCATGTTCGTCACCATCAGTGCCGGCTTGGACAGCAAATAGGAAGGCATGCTCGTCGACTTCCTCCATGAGAATCAGGACATCTGCGCATGGTCACCCAAGGACATGCCAGGTGTTCTGAGGGAGTTCGCCAAGAACTCACTCAATTGGCGGCCGGATCCCAAACCGGTCAAGCAGCCCATCTGCCGGTTCACGGAGGAGAAAATAAAGATCATCAGCGATGAGTTCACCCGGCTCCTCATAGCCGGATTCATCATGGAAGTGTACCACATGGACTAGTTGGGCAACCCAGTCCTGGTGTTGAAGAAAAACAAGACCTGGCGCATGTGTATCGAATACACCAGCCTGAACAAGGCGTGCCTGAAAGGCCCCGTCGCTTTGCCCCGTATCGATCAAGTTATCGATTTCATGACCGGCTGCGACTTGTTGTCATTCTTGGACTGTTATTCCGGCTACAATCGGATCTAGTTGAATCTAGATGACAAGATAAAGACGTTGTTATCACCCCGTACGGGGCTTTCTGTTACGTAACCATGCCTTTCGGTCTAAAAAATGCAGGCACTACTTATCAGCACTGCATGCAGAAATGCTTACACTCACAGATCAGCCAGAACGTGCATGCTTATGTGGACGACATCATCATCAAGACGAAAGAGAAGCACACCCTCCTCGAGGACTTGGGGGAGACATTCAGGAACCTTCGTTGGAACCAGATGAGGCTGAACCCAGAAAAGTGCATTTTCGGCGTACCATCGGACCAGCTCCTTAGTTTGCTTGTTTCGAATCAAGGGGTCGAGGAAAATCTAGAGAAGATCGCAGCCATCGAGAGGATGCATATGCCCAAGAGCTTGCACATAGTGTAGAAGTTCACCGGGTGCCTCGCCTACCTCAGCCGTTTTGTCAGCTAGCTAGGAGAGAAGGCACTCCCACTATACCAGCTGATGAAGAAGATAGAGAAGTTCTCCTGGACCTCGCAAGCCGATGCCACGTTTCACGACCTCAAGCGCATGCTATCCACGACACAGGTTCTGGCCATGCCGGCTTGCAAGGAGCCGATGCTGCTCTATATAGCAGCCATCAGCTGGGTCGTCAGCGTCATCCTGGTAGTGGAGCGCCCCGAGGAAGGCAAGGCTCAGCCGGTGCAGAGGCCCGTCTACTACCTCAGCGAGGTCCTCTCCCTCTCCAAATAGAACTACCCCCACTACCAGAAGAAGTGCCACAAAGTGTACCTTGCGTGCAAGAAGCTCAAGCACTACTTCCAGGAGCATCCGATTAAGGTGGTGTGCACCACACCCCTTTAAGAAATCATCGGCAACAAGGATGCCACCGGCCGAGTTGCCAAGTGGGCTATCGAGCTTGCCGCCTACTCCATACATTACGAGCCAAGCCTAATGATCAAGTCGCAGGCTCTAGTGGATTTCTTGGTCGACTGGGCTGAGACCTAGTACCTGCCGCTGGTTCTCGACTCATATCACTAGAAGATACACTTCGCGGCTCGAAGGTGCTCGGGGGCTTGGGAGCCGGTATCATACTCACCTAGCCCAAGGGAGACCGGTTGGAGTGCATTATCTAGATCCACTTCAAGGCCTCCAACTATGTCGCTGAGTACGAGGCACTGGTGCACGGCCTCCGGCTCGCCAGGGAGATTGGCATCAACCGGATCCTTTGCTTCAGCGATTCGGATCTGGTGGTGCAGCAAGTATCCGGAGAATGGGACGCCCGCGACGCGAACATAGCCGTCTACCGCTTCCACGTGCAGAAGCTTAGCGCCTGCCTCTACGGATCTGAGTTCCATCATGTCCCTCGCCTAAACAACAAAGTCGCCGACTCGCTCACCCGAATTGGCTCCACCAAGTAGGCGATCCCGCCAGGGGTCTCTTTGGAGCATCTGCGCCGGCGCTCCATCACTCTGTCTCCCGAGTCAGACTCCATCGTCTAGGCCGGAAGCCCAGGGGCTGACGGCTCGGCAGACCCAGAACCTTCAGGGCTAGCCAAGAAGAAGGCCCGCACCGACTCCGGTGCGCCTGCACCCTCCGACTCGAATGAACCAGGGGCTGCCAACTCGTCAAGCAGCTCGGGGGCTGCCGTTCTGGGTACCCCACTTAGACGGCCCCCTGACATCCCATAACCGGAGCACGGGAGCATCCTCACCATGCCAGAGATACCATCTTGGGCATAGCCCTTCATGAACTACATAGCCAATGGGGAGCTTCCGGATGACGAGGTGGAGGCCAGGCAAATCCGTCGACATGCGCACACGTACACCATGATCAACATAGAATTGTACAAGCACAGCGTATTCGGCATGTTCCAGCGGTGTGTTGATGTTGACACGGGTTACCGGCTACTGAAGGACATCCACCAGGGTGAGTGCGGACTACACGCTTCATTTCGGGCAATAGTCGCGAAGGCGTTTCACCACGGCTTCTATTGGCCCACCGCCCTTGAGGATGCCGAGCAGCTGGTCCATGCGTGCAGCAGATGCTAGCGCTTCAGAGAACAGAGGCACATGCCAGATGTGGTGCTCAAGACCATCCCGATCACGTGGCCCTTCGCTGTCTGGGGCCTCGACATGGTCGGGCCCTTTAAGCGGGCACGTGCGGGCATGACCCATTTGCTGATAGTGGTGGACAAGTTCACCAGGTGGATAGAGGCCAAGCCTATCCGAAAGCTGGACCGGGAAAGAATCGTCACCTTCTTCACGGACGTCATCAACCGTTTCGGCTACCCCAACAACATCATCATGGATAATGACACGAACTTTGCCAAGGTGGTCCTTCGCCCGGTTCTGCAGCAACAAGGGGATCCGGCATGACCTCGCATCCATCACACACCCGCAATCCAATGGGCAAGTCGAAAGGTCAAATGGCCTAGTTCTAGTTGGCATCAAGCCGCGACTCATCGATCCTTTGGAGCGGTCTCCCAGATGCTGGATCGAGGATCTTCCGGCTGTCCTCTGGAGCCTCCACACCACCCCGAACCGATCATCCGTCTTCACCCTGTTCTTCCTTGTCTACGGTTCGGAAGCCGTCCTCTCCAAGGAGTCATTGGCAGCGTTGATGTTCAGCGCCTCCTTCGCCTCGTGAAGAGCCATGCACCACTCCTCCCCTGGCTCGGCATCGGAGTTGTCGTCAGCCACCACCACTAGCTCCTTGCCGGCTGGGGATGCCCTTGCCGCTGTAGGGGAGCTCCTGCCACTGCTCGGACTCGATGCGGAGGTGCCTGGTTGAACTACGATAGCCGGTGGGGCATCGCAGGCCCAGTGTCCCATAGCCAGATCCACGCGGGGCGGCAGCGAAGCCCTCGGCGGTGGTGAAGGGGAGAAAGTGGCGGCGGAGGCCAAATCAACAAGAGGGGCGCGAGGCGCTGAGGCAGGAGGCGTGCAGGGCTGGCAGAACTGAAGGAGATCAGTGTGCTACAAAACCAAAGACACGGCCTGTAAGAAAAAGAAAAAGAAGCAGGCTAGAATAGCCGAAAAGAAAAGAGCAGAAAAGGGAGGAAAAAATCCATAAAGAGGGAAAAAGGCCTTACCTAGGCACGATAGGGGGCGCCGCCTTCTTCTGGCCACCTTGGCCCAGGGCGGCAGGCCTGTGCGGCTCCTCTTGGTGGTTGGTTCCTCCACCGTGGGCTGGCTGGGCCTGCTTCCTCCCGCGACAGACCGGCTAGAATCGCCATGCACCGTCCGGTGCTGGCTAGGTTCGGCGGCCGGGGCGGCCTCTTCCTCCTCATCAACTGGTGCGTGGGGGTCATGCGCCGGCTCGTCATTCTGGTTGGGGAAAACTTTGGCGTCGCTTTCGGACTCTTCGCCGGACCGACGTGTGCGTGGCTCGAGGAGGTTGGCCATGAAGGTTTGGAGAGGGGTCTGGCCCTCTTCCCAGAGGATGCAGGGTATGTTTTTCCACAGCAAAAACGAACAGAGCGTCAGCCGGGTGAGCGCGCGAGGCAGGAAATAGAAGATAATGGCTAGGGCAGAGGACTTACCTGGGGCGCGCGGTTCTCGCTCATGTATGGAGCCTGACCGAACGTCTAGTTCTCCGGCAGCTTCTCCTTCGTGATCATACACACCCACTCCTTGAGGTTGTGGTAGCAGGTATCGTGGTGGGACAACCGGGTGGGGTCTAAGCCGGAGTAAAAGCACATCTTGTGCGCCCGTTGCTGCGCCGGCATCATCAGTCGGGACATCTAGTTGAGCGTGATGTCTAAGCCGGTTAAGCCGGCGGTGACGAGTGACTGCATCCGCTGCAGCATCGCGTCCGACTCCGCCTTCTCGCCATAAATATTCAGATCCCAATGCTCCCGGCTAGACTCGACGTGTTGGAAAGCCCACAGATTGATCCGGTCGATGTCAGTGACGTTGTGGATGTAGAAGTACGACTGCTGCCAGAACCGGACCATGTCATGAAGCTTGAACTTGGGGCAGCCGGTCTTCGAGTGGGAGTAGAGGGAGGCGCCGCCACAGTGGACCAGTGGGCCCTGTGTGAATTGGACCTGTCGGCCGTAGTGGAGGGCGTGAAGAAGCGGGGGGGGGGGGGGGGGGGGGGGCGTGTCTCCGATGACCTCGAGCGGGAGGCACAGCGACTTCGGTAGCAAGTGAGCGGAGGCGGTGTGAGAACAGGCATCGAGCAGGGTGGCAGCAACAATAAAGGTAGAATGCGGGGTGGGGGAGAACCGCTCCCCTAGGTAGTATTTAACCTAGGGAGAGCAACTGTTCGGGCTGCCGCATGGCACCCGCAGAGCACCACCACACCCCGCCAACAGCTCAAGATCCTGTGCGAAGGCACCGCGCGCATAGAAGATCCTTGGATGGAAATCGAAGAGGCAGGCAACAGTTCCTAGGCGATGTGCGCGACGTGCGATGGGACGCACCGCTGCACACAACAGTGCAATGATGGCACATGCGTGCATGGCCGGCGTCCACACCGACGTCACGGACAGTGCAACCGTCAGCCTGTTGCCAGATGAAAATTCAATAACAAGAGGGAGCGTGTATACATTTCACCTAAGGGCGAAATCCACACATGCTTGGGGGCTAGTGTCGGGGGGATGACCCCCGGGTACCCTGGCCGGACAAGAACATAGGCATACGATGCATGTCCGGCTAGCCTATCGTAGTCGGACGCAGGCGCATTGTCCCAGCTACCATCCGGTAGCCGGAACAAGGAAGGGCGGCAAGACACGGATCTAGCTACAATGGTGTAGCCGGACACAATCAAGACAGAGGCAGGACGACATGCTACACAGTGCACGGTACACCCTGATACAGCGACAAGACACACCACTACAAAACCATATCAAAGACTTTGTGGCTAACGAGGGCACAGTGGCTGGTTGCTGACGATAGGCTCGCACAGTGTTCACTATACCCACAACGACCCACATGGCATCTACTCATGACGATACCCGCCATTACTCAGTATTGTAGATGACTAGCCGTCTGGGGCCCACCTGTGGGACCCGTTAGCCAGACTGGCCAGTAAGATCGCTCCCCCAACCTATATAAGGGAGGGGGCAAGGCTCACATAGCAAGGTTTGGCATTTGACTAGCTAGTCAGTCCATACATCTCGAGGAGCAGATTGTATCCTAGATATCTCCCATAG
Organism: Avena eriantha; assembly: GCA_910589775.1. NCBI lineage: Eukaryota > Viridiplantae > Streptophyta > Magnoliopsida > Poales > Poaceae > Avena > Avena eriantha. The sequence continues at coordinate 39,344,531 of OU342746.1, forward strand.
TCAAATTGCAGGAGTAGCGGTATTACCTCCACACGAGGGCCTTGAACCTGGGTACTTCTTGTGTCCCGCTACACTTGCTTGTACCCAATCCTGCCAGCGGACACCATCGAGAGCTTCCCTGTTGTTTTCCCACACCTCTATCTAGCCTTCTCAGGCACTGCCATTTCCAATACAACGACAACTCCACAAGCATGGACTACTTCGAGTGCTACAACGACGATGCCTCACCAAGCATGGAGGACACGGCAAACATCACCAACTTCGAGGCCTCTTCCATGAGCCATGAATATTACCTCCACTGCTTGGAGATGGAGGACTACTATGCCAAACAAGAGGAGGTGCATCATCAAGAAACCACAACCTTCAAGGAGAATCGTGCCACAAGAAAGGGCACCACCTACTTCGATGATCCACCTCCAAAGTGTCAAGGGCCACCACCTACATGGCGTCATGCACCACCATCTCCAAGGCGATGAGCACCATCACCTCCAAGCCGTCAAGCGCCAAAATCTCCAAGGCGCCAAGCACCACCATCTCCAAGGCATCAAGCGCATCTACCTCCAAGGCACCAAGTGCCACCTACTCCAAGAAAAGTGGCGCCCAAACATTATCTTCCACACAAGGCGCCACAAAGCAAGAACCTTCATCAACATACATCCTCTCATGATCATTGCCAACATCAAGAGGATACAAGATGTCGTTCAAGGAATCTTGATATGTTGCTAACATATCTATAATTTTTGATGTTCCATGCTTGTTTTATATCTACTTTCTTATGTTTTGTCCACACTTTGGAGTACTTTTACACATTTTCTGGAACTAACCTATTGACAAGATGCCAAAGTGCCAGTTGCTTGTTTTCTGCTGTTTTTGGTTTTAGAAAAGCCAGAAAATGAATATACTTAGAATTGGACTGGACAAAAGCCAAAGTCGATATTTTACTGGAAGACTCACGGAGCCAAAAGACGAGACGGAGAGGGGAGAGGAGCTGGCCACACCAACTGCTGGCGCGGGCCAGGCCAGGCCATTCTAGGGCATGGTGTGGGCCCCCTGGCCGGCCACTGACCTCGCCTCTTCGCCTATAAGAAGCCTCCTGATGCAGAAACTCTAAAGAATCCAACCTCCAGCCAGGAAAAGTTTCGAAGCGCTGCCGCCACCGAAGGGGAGATTTAGGGGACAGAAAGTCTCCGTTCCGGCACCCTGCCGGTATGGGGAAGTGCCCTCGGAGCCATCTCCATCGATCTCCACCACCATCTCCATCGCCGTTGCTGATTCCCATGATGATGAGGGACTAGTTCTTCCTCGAGGCTAAGGGTTCTACCGGTAGCTATGTGTTCATCTCTCTCTCTCTATGGGTGATCTTATTGAGATCATGAGCTTTGTAATCTATAGATCTATTCTGCTACTCAAGTGCTTTAATAGATATCTGCTCTCCCCATTTGTGTGAAAGTTACAGCGTGCACACCATGGTGGCACTTAGGCTAGAGATTACAAATACTTGTTATGAGTTATATTTGGAGTTGGATGTCTCTATGAAATTGTGGTGTTTGTTGGAACCATCTAGTGCTCAAGGTGACAGTGTGGGGTCATCTAGATGCGGAAAGCGAACTTTGAGGTGTGCTGTTATAGCCCTACCATGGATTAGAGTGTCCAACCGGAGAGAAGTTCAGAGTAGTATCATAAAGAGAAGATATTTATATGAGAGTGTTCACTAGCGAAAGTATGATCCCTAGGCCTTGTTTCTAAGCATTGAAACACCGTTTGCAACTAGATCTGTTACATGTTTTCTTGCTTCCATCTTTATTTCAGTTTTCCTTTAGTCTTTTCCACGTCATCAAGCTATTTTCTGGCACCGTTACCACTTATAATTATCCATATCACTTGTATTTCACTATCTCTTTGCCGAACTAGTGCACCTATACACCTGACAAGTGTATTGGGTGTGTTGGGGACACAAGAGACTTTTTTGTATCTTGATTGCATGGTTGCTTAAGAGGGGATATCTTTGACCACTTCCTCCCTGAGTTTCATAAACCTTGGGTGATCCACTTAAGGGAAAACTTGCTGCTGTTCCACAAACCTCTGCACTTGGAGGCCCAATAACTGTCTACAAGAATAGAAGTGCGTAGACATCAAGCTATTTTCTGGTGCCGTTGCCGGAGAGGTAAGGTTACTGGTGTGTGAGTGCTCGAAGTTATTTCCTTTAGATTCTGCAATTATATCTTTTTGTTTCTTGTTTTTACTTTCACTAGTTAGGCTTAATGGAAAACAACAACAAAATTAGAGAACTTTATAGTATTTATCTTGAGTTAGGACATGAAGTGTTTGAAGAGAAAATTAAAAAACCAATGGAACTTTATTTGCATGCTAATAGCAATGTTGTTAGTATGAATTCTTTGAACACCATTATTGCTAATGCTATGGAAAAGTCTAAGCTTGGGGAAGCTGGTTTTGATGAGCATGATATTTTTAGTCCCCCAAGCACGGAGGAGAAAATTTACTTTGATGATACTATGCCTCCAATATATGATGATTACAATGATTAGTATCATATTTTCAGTCCACCTACTATTGACGAGAAAATTAATTATGATTACAGTATGCCTCCTATATTTGTTGATTATGGTGGTGAGAATAATAATGATAGCTATTTTGTTGAATTTGCTCCCACTACAATTAATAAGAATGACTATGCTTATGTGGAGAGTATTAATTGTTTTATGCATGTGGCTTATGATAAGAATGTTTTATGTGATAGTTATATTGTTAATTTTATTCATGATGCCACTGAAAGTTATTATGAGAGAGGGAAACATGGTTTTATGTATCTCAACAATATTAAGTTTCCCCTCTTTATGTTGAACATTTTGAAGTTGCACTTGTTTTGCTTTCCTATGCTTGTTGCTTTGTGCTTTCATGACTTGTTTCTTTACAAGATTATTTTTCATAGGAAGTGGGTTAGACTTAAGTGTACTTTTAATTTGCTTCTTGATGCTTTCTTTTACTTCAATTCATATTTCTCATGTGAGCATCTTCTCAAACTATCATGCCTAACTTAAAGGCGTTAATGAAAAGTACTTATTGGGAGATAACGCAAAAGTTTTAGTTGAGTCTTGGAAGTTATTTCTTCTGTAATAAACTCTCCTTATCCTTTTTGTGTGGTTTTTGTGCCAAGAATAATCTCTAATGAGAGAGAAATAATGCTTGGGAAAGCTGTCCCGAAACAGATTTGTGTGCTTCGCTGTAAACATTCTTGAAAAATCTCTGTATGTCAGTTTGAGCTGTGATTTTATGTTCTTCTTACCTAGGTTGTTATCCGACTTTCGTTAGTTCAACACTTTTAGATTTGAGGAACATAATGTCTTCGACAAAATTGGTTTTTACCTGTTGGTCAGTTTTGATAGATTTCTGCCATTATTTGTCTTTGCCTCTTAATCTCTTTCTCTTTGAGTTCTCTTTGATCATTTGAACTTTTTAAAGGAAGTGCTACAGTATCTTGTGTTTTAATGGAAGTTTTACTTGTGTTGAAACTGAACCAAAGGTTTATTATCTTTTGAATGCACTAATGTTCCTAATGAATATTGTGTGACGTTTTGTATGAAGGAAATTTTCAGGTGTAGGGAAAGAATGATGTAATGAGATGAAGAATGGACAAATGCTCAAGCTTTTGGATGCCACCCCGTGTCACCCCAAAAATATTCAAGAGGTACAAGCTTCAAAGCTTGGGGATGCCCAAGGCATCCCCTTCTTAATCATTAAAAATCTCAGGTCTTTCTAGACACTTCGTTTTTATTGTTTCATGCATTGTTGTGTTGTTCTTGGAGCGTATTTGTTTTTGTTTTAAGTTTTATTTTTCTTGGTTTGCTGCAATAAGTTGGTTGGATCCCAACACACTTCTTTTGGAGAGAGACACACCCTGTTCTTCATTGCCTAGAACACTCTAGTTTTCACTCTTATTGTTTTGTGAGTGTTCTCATTTGCTAGCACTGCGTTTAGATTTAGTTTTCGATTGGTGTTGGAAAAGAGTAGGAAGTTTCATACCACGCTCTCCTCGGGCGTCCCGCCCTTGCCAAGTTCATGGTCGTCCCTCACTATGCATACCTGAAGACAAAGATACCAGGGCCTAACGATGTGATCACCGTGGCCGGCTGCTTCAGGCGGTCGATGGAGTGCGCATCGGTGGGATCAAAGATAGCGGAAGCCCTCGTGATCATCGAGGAGAATCACGAGATCATGCACAACTTTGCATTGGCTCATTAAGAAGTGCTGGCTAACAGGAAGCTGGCTGTTGACACGGCCTTCCTGCCGGGCAAGGAGACAAATAAGATCCTGCTCGACCCCACCGACCCGACCAAGTTCGTCACCATTGGTGCCGGCTTGGACATCAAATAGGAAGGCACGCTCGTCGACTTCCTCCGTGAGAATCAGGACATCTTCGCATGGTCACCCAAGGACATGCTGGGTGTTCTGAGGGAGTTTGTCGAGAACTCTCCATTGGTGGCCGGATGCCAAACCGGTCAAGCAGCCCCTCCGCCAGTTCGCGGAGGAGAAAAGAAAGATCATCGGCGATGAGATCACCCGGCTCCTCGCAGCCGGATTCATCATGGAAGTGTACCACCTGGACTGGTTGGCCAACCCAGTCCTGGTGTGGAAGAAAAACAAGACCTGGCGGATGTGTATCGAATACACTAGCCTGAACAAGGTGTGCCTGAAAGACCCCTTCGCTTTGCCCCGTATCGATCAAGTTATCGATTTCAGGGCCGGCTACGACTTGTTGTCATTCTTGGACTGTTATTCCAGCTACAATGAGATCTAGTTGAATCTGGATGACAAGATAAAGACGTCGTTATCACCCCGTATGGGGCTTTCTGTTACGTAACCATGTCTTTCGGTCTGAAAAATGCAGGCACTACTTATCACCACTGCATGTAGAAATGCTTACACTCGTAGATCGGCCAGAACGTGCATGCTTATGTGGACGACATTGTCATCAAGACGAAAGAGAAGCGCACCCTCCTCGAGGACTTGGGGGAGACATTCAGGAACCTTCGTTGGAACCAGATGAGACTGAACCCGGAAAAGTGCATTTTCGGCGTACCATCCAACCAGCTCCTCGGTTTGCTTGTTTCGCATCGAGGGGTCGAGGAAAATCTAGAGAAGATCGCAGCCATCGATAGGATGCATCTCCCCAAGAGCTTGCTCAGAGTGTAGAAGTTCACCGGGTGCCTCACCTCCCTCAGCCGTTTTGTCAGCTAGCTAGGAGAGAAGGCACTCCCACTATACCAGCTGATGAAGAAGACAGACAAGTTCTCTTGGACCTCGCAAGCCGACGCCACGTTTGTCGACCTCAAGCGCATGTTAACCATGGCACCGGTTCTGGCCATGCCGGCTTGCAAGGAGCCGATGTTGGTCTATATAGCAGCAATCAGCTGGGTCATCAGCATCGTCCTAGTGGTGGAGCGCCCTGAGGAAGGCAAGGCTCAGCCTGTGCAGAGGCCCGTCTACTACCTCAGCGAGGTCCTCTCCCTCTCCAAATAGAACTACCCCACTACCAGAAGATGTTCTACTAAGTGTACCTGGCGTGCAAGAAGCTCAAGCACTACTTCGAGGAGAATCCGATTAAGGTGGTGTGCACCACACCCCTTTTAGAAATCATCGGCACAAGGACGCCACCGGACGAGTTGCCAAGTGGGCTATCGAGCTCGCCGCCTACTCCATCCATTACGAGCCAAGGCTCATGATCAAGTCAAAGGCTCTAGTGGATTTCTTGGTCGACAGGGCTAAGACCCAGTACCTGCTGCTGGTTCCCGACTCAGATCACTAGAAGATGCACTTCGACGGCTCGAAGATGTTCGGGGGCTTGGGAGCCGGTATCGTCCTCACCTCGCCCAAGGGAGAACGGTTGGAGTTCATTATCCAGATCCACTTCAAGGCCTCCAACAATGTCGCTGAGTACGAGGCATTGGTGCACGGCCTCCGGCTCGCCAGGGAGATTGGCATCAACCGGATCCTTTGCTTCGGCGATTGGGATCTGGTGGTGCAGTAAGTATCCGGAGAATGGGACGCCCGTGACACGAACATGGCCCTCTACCGCTTCCACATGCAGAAGCTCATGTCCGCTTCTACGGATCTGAGTTCCATCATGTCCCTCGCCTAAACAACAAGGTCGCCGACTCGCTCGCTCGAATTGGCTCCACCAAGTAAGCGATCCCGCCAGGGGTCTCTTTGGAGCATCTACGCCGGCCCTCCATCAATCTGTCTCCCGAGTCAGACTCCATCGTCTAGGCCGGAAGCCCAGGGGCTGAAGGCTCGGCAAACCCAGAACCTTCAGGGCTAGGAAAGAAGAAGGCCCACACCGACTCCGGCGCGCCTGCACCCTCCGACTCGAATGACCTAGGGGTTGCCAACTCGTCAAGGAGCTCGGGGGCTGCCGTTCTGGGTACCCCACCTAGACAGCCCCCTGACATCCCACAGCCGGAGCCGGGAGCATCCTCACCATGCCGGAGATACCATCCTGGGCATAGCCCTTCATGAACTACATAGCCAATGGGGAGCTTCCGGACGACGAGGTGGAGGCCTGGCAAATCCGGCGACATGCGCACACGTACACCATGATCAACATAGAATTGTACAAGCGCAGCGTATCCGACATATTCCAGCGGTGTGTTGATGTGGACACGGATTACCGGCTACTGAAGGACATCCACCAGGGTGAGTGCTGACACCACGCTTTATCATGGGCAATAGTCGCCATGGCGTTTCGCCACGGCTTCTATTGGCCCACCCCCTTGAGGATACCGAGCAGCTGGTCCACGCATGCAACGGATGCTAGCGCTTCGGAAAACTGAGGCACATGCCGGCTGCGGTGCTCAAGACCATCCCGATCACGTGGCCCTTCGCTTTTTGGGGCCTGGACATGGTCGGCCCCTTTAAGCGGGCACGTGCGGCATGAACCATTCATGGCTCTGTGTATGGCGCCAGAAAAATGCTGGAGCGGTGTTGATGTAGAGCACGTTGGGAACCCCAAGAGGAAGGTATGATGAGCACAGCAGCAAGTTTCCCTCAGTATGAAACCAAGCTTTAATCGAACTAGTAGGAGCAAGGAAACACCCCAAATGTGTTACTAGCTGAACTTTGGCAGGGCGCACTACCGGTGCTAGTAGCAACGTGGAGACCTGCACAACATAACCACAGAACTTTGTCCCCAACTTGCGATGAGGTTATCAATCTCACCGTGTTTTGCGGAAAACAAAGGATTAAACATATCGAATGGAAAGAAGTAAAAGTTTGCAGAAAGTAAACACAAAGCAGTAAAAGATTGTAGATTGAATATAAAAGACAAGGACCGGGATCCATAGTTCACTAGAGGTGGCTCTCCTTAGATAGATAAAATGCTGGGTGAACAAATTACAGCGGGGCAATTCACAAACATCGAGAAAGCAATGCATGCATATACTAATCTTGACAAACATCTTGACTCCTTTGAGACTTGATTAGGCATTACAACATTATACATAGACCGCCATCCAACTGCATCTATGACTAATAATCCACCTTCAGGTTATTATCCGAACCCCCTCCAGTATTAAGTTGCAAGCAACAGATTATTGCTTTACGAACTGCGTGTAAAGTAAACAATACGATTGTTCTATGAACAAAGGATTGTTGTTTTCTCCCTAGTAGCAACAGCACATCTAGTACCTTAGAGATTTCTGTCACTTCCCCAGATTACCAGAGGCATGAACCCACTATCGAGCATAAATACTAACTCTTGGAGTTGGTAGCATCTACTTGGCCAAGATAGTTACTAACAACGGAAAGCATGCAAGATCACAAATAACAAAGACATGATAGAATCAATAATCAATCTGAAATAGCATCTCAATATCCATCAGATCCCCGCAAACACAACATGCAGAATTACAAATAGATGATCTTGATCATGAACAGAGCTCACAAGATCTAGACATGAAAGCAAAAAGGAGGAGAACCAGCCATCTAGCTACTACGTGGATCCGTAGTCCAAGGATGAACTACTCACGCATCACACCGGAGGCTTGCATGGTGATGAAGAAGGCCTCCAGGGTGAATTCCCCTCTCCGGCAGGGTGCCGGGAAGAGCTTCAGATCCCTCCCGATCTAGGGATGGATATGACGGCGGCTACAGACTCTTTCGTGGATTTTTGATCGGGTACTTAGGGGTTTCGTCATGAGGGCAATATATAGGCGGAAGGAGAGGCCGAGGGGGTGCCGGGAGCGGCCACACCAACCCCGGGCGCGGGCCAGGCCTGGCCACGCGGCCAAGTAGTGTGGTGGCCCCCTGGCCCCTCTCCGTCTCATATTCTGGCACTTGATGACTTCCGAAAAAATAAGCACTTTGACTTTTGTCCCGTCCAATTCCTAGAATATTCATTTTTTGACTTTCCTGGAACCAAAAACAGCAGAAAACATGCAGCTAGCACTGTGGCTCTTGTTAATAGGTTAGTCCAAGAAATCATATGAAAAGTACTCCAAAGTTGGAACAAAACACAAGAAAGTGGATAAAACCAAGCATGGAACATCAAAAATTATAGATACATTTGCAATGTATCAACATCCCCAAGCTTAACTCCTGCTCGTCCTCGAGTAGGTAAGTGATAAAAAGAAAGAATAATTTTTGAGGTGACATGCACCATCAAAGACTTGATCAAAGTATTTGTAAAACATTCAAAGCTGGGATCATAGTACTTCAATTATAACATGAAAGACAAAGTTCTAGCAATAAGTAAAGAAACTATGATGCAACATGAAAAGGCACAAACAAAAGATTCATGAATAACAATGCTTTGCAAGACGTTTGTTTGTTTCACATAAAGAAAACATAGCATAAAAGTATTCAGCTTGTCCCTCAATAGAGTAGCAAATATAAATTCATGGGACACCATCAAAGTTCAGAAGAGTGACTAGATACAATAGTTTAAAACAAGCAATATCAAAGTCTGCATCAATCGACTAGTCTTGGGACAATGCACATAGAACTAAGAATGGCCACTATGCTCTCAAAGTAGGTGCATAAGGATAGAAGGTGGAGACTCAATATAAAGGTGGAAGAAAGGCCTTTGTATAAGGAAGTAGGGATTCAAGTCTCATAAAGAGCTTCCAAAAATTATGGTACTTATTAGCTTTCAGCTCTCATTGCCCCTATCATAAGCATCTTGAAGTGATTAAGGTTAAAGTGAACAAACTATGGAGTATATGCTTGACAAAGTATAAGTTAGAAATCTCATGTCCCTTGAATATGAGGGCCGCTCCTCATGCTACTCAAGTTTCGTCACCGGTAAGTTCTTGTCATCGTAAGTACATGTGTATCATAGAGAACCGCCAACGAGGTACCCCTTACCCGATGATACAGAAGAATCCCCATATCAAAATGACAAGGCAAGAAGACAACGAGCATCTCAGCATTCTTCTTATTTACCATGGGAATATGGTGCTTTTTTCTCTCTTTCCTCTTTTCATAGTATCTTTTTTTCTCTTTTGACTTTTTTTCTCAATATAGGACTCTTTTTTATAAGAAGAATGCTTCATAGACAACTCATTATGGTTACGCTGCAGGTTTCCACCATGTCAGCATGGATTAGACCAGCGGCCCAGGCGTTTCTCTAACACATATACATGACCCCATGGACTTACAAGCTCCCCTTTCATTTCACACCGATGACATCCATATACAAAAGAGCATGATATCAACTAGATACAAGTACCAAGTGCAATGTTGAAAGCGTTCCCCATGAAAGCATGGTTCTGCCAATTCCCAACAAATAAGTGCAAGCATATACAACATAGACGACACAATGGTTCAAGTTCATTAAGGCAAAAAAAGTAAAGTGTGCCATCAAGTTCGTGAGAGCTTTAATCACTAGTTTTCTCATAAGAAGTTTAATTTGGAAGGTAAACAAAAGCATGAATATACTTGGAATAGCATAAGCTAATGGGTAGGTATGTCAGACTCTTTGGAATAACTTGGTTTAGGGAGTTGGATGCATGAGTGGAACTCATACTTGGTTGTGGAGGCTAGCAAAAGACTGGGAGCGACAAACTAAGAGAGAAATAATGGCCATAATCATGCAGAGCGACAAAACATCATTGATCAAAGCATAAAGTGATACTACAAGTTGAAAACTAAAGGATCATAAAGGCTATGGTGACTTGAGATAGTCATAACATGGTGTGAGCATGCGCCAAGTCAACCCAAATAAAGAATCAAAGGAGAATACCACTATATTATGCTTTAATATGCTAAAACAACGCATGATTCATCCAAGGCACATTAAGCAATCTCAATTGTTTATAACAAGTCATGCTACAGCAAAGAATACTAAGCATAAAGCCAAAACAATATCAAGCATGGAATGACAAAGCATAGGTACCACATAAGTTTGAACTTTCCTACTCTTTTCCAAACCAACCCAAACTATTTGCAACCCAATGTAAGAAAGAGGGGGTCCAACCAATTTATTCAGCAAACTAAGCAAACCAAGAAAACAAAAAACCAAAACGAAAACGAAAAAGAAGACGCTCCAAGAAAAACACAACTGTGCATGAAACAATAAAAATGAAGCGTTTGGAAGGAACCTGGAATTTTTATTGATGAAGAAGGGGATGCCTTGGGCATCCCCAAGATTTGACGCTTGAAATTCTTGGATATTTCTTGGGGTGACACGCGTGGCATCCCCAAGATTGAGCTTTTGTCCATCCTTCACCTCATTACTCATTCCTTCCATACACCTGAAATTTTTCCTTCATACAAAACTTCACACAATCTTTATTAGCAACATTAGTGCACTCAAGATAAATAAGTCTTAAGGTTCAGTTATAACACCAAATAAACTTCCATTAGAACACTAGCTACTGTAGCACTTCCCTTAAAAAGCTCAATTTCCCAAAAGAACTCAAAAAGGAACTAACAAGAAGCAAATGCAGAAAATGGCAGAAATCTGTCAAAACAGACCAGCAGGTAAAGACGAATTTTTTCCAAGACATTCTGTTGCTCAAATGAAAAATGTTGAACTAACGAAAGTTAGATAACAACCTGGGGCAGAAGCAAAAAATTTCACGCCTCAAAAAGACGTTCAGAGATTTTACACGAATTTTTACGGTGAAGCACAGAAATCTGTTTCGGGACAACAACTTTTCCAATCATTACTTCTCTCTCATTAGAGGTTACTCTTGGGACAAAAAGCAAATAAAAAGGATAAGGAGAGGTTATTACAGAGGTAATAACTTCTAAGACTCATCTAAAACTTTTGGGTTATCTCCCAATAAGTACTTTTCTTTAACGCCTCTAAGTTAGGCATAAGAAGCAAGAAAAAGAATCAAATGTTCTCAAATGAAGAAGCATTAAGATCAATACCAGAAATATTTTCAACAAGGCAAGGTATATCATCCAAATAAGTTCTAGAGGATCCTCTCTCAATGCTCTTATGTTCACTATTCTCATCAAAAGGGTTTGCAGGAACAATCCAATCAAGATTCTTTTCTATGGCATCATGTATTGCTACTAGTTTAAATGGTATTGGTATGTTAGGTTCGTCCCCATTAGGTTTGGTTTTGTTCATATTTTATCGTGTACCAACAACATCAACACAGGAGCCTAGCATATTGAAACGTTCAAAGTCTTTCCTAGCTTCTTTGGCAACATCATAAAACTCCTTAAACAAAGTTTGTAGAATAAAATCCCTCTTTTCAGGGTCCTCTATTTCTTTAAGCTTAAGAAACATTACTTACATTAAGGGGTTGAGGTTAACAAACCTAGCTTCTAACATGTGAATTAAAGAAGATGCAGCAATCTCATAGTTTGGAGCAAGTTCTGCAAGGGATCTATCCTCAGTATCTTCATGCTTACTAACATGATTAAAGAATTCTTCAATATTATCTTTCCCAATTATAGAACCACTACCTATTGAAAGGTCTTTCAGTGTGAAAGTAGGGATCAACATGGTGAGCTAAGGAAGAGGTGACAACTAAAGGAAACTTAATTTTTTTGTGTTTTTGAATAAGAAAGCAAACTAGTAAAACTATTTTTTTGCCGCTGTAGGGGAGCTCCAGCCGCTACTCGGACTCGACGCGGAGGTGCCTCGTTGGACTACGATAGCCGGTGGGGCATTCCAGGCCTAGGTTCCCATAGCCGGATCCACGCGGGGAGACGACGAAGCCCTCGGCGGTGGTGGAGGGGCGGCAGAGGCCGGATCAGTAGGAGGGGCGTGAGGTGCCGAGGCAGGAGGCGCGCAGGGCTGGCAACGCTGAAGCAGATCAGGTGCTACAAAACCAAAGATGCGGCCAGTAAGAAAAAGAAAAAGAAGCAGGCTAGAACAGCCGAAAAGAAAAGAGCATAAAAGGTAGGCAAAAATCCATCAAGAGGGAAAAAGGCCTTACCTAGGCACGACAGGGGGCCCCTCCTTCTTCTGGCCACCTCGGCCCAGGGGCGGCATGCCTGTGTGGCTCCTCTTGGTGGCCGTTTCCTCAACTGCGGGCCGGCTGGGCCTGCTTCCTCCTGCGGCGGACCGGCTGGAATCGTCATCCACCGTCCGGTGCTGGCTAGGTTCGGCGGCCGGGGCGGCCTCCTCCTCCTCATCAACCGGTGCGTGGGGGTCATGTGCCGGCTTGTCATTCTGGTTGGGGAAGACGTCGGCGTCGCTTTCGGACTCTTCGCCGGACCGACGTGTGCGTGGCTCGAGGAGGTCGGCCATGAAGATCTGGAGAGGGGTCTCGCCCTCTTCCTAGAGGATGCAAGGGAAGTTTTTCCATAGAGAAAAGGAACAGAGCGTCAGCCGGATGAGAGCGCGAGGCGGGAAACAGAAGATAATGGCTAGGGTAGAGGACTTACCTGGGGCGTGCGGTTCTCGCGCGTGTACGGGCCCTGTACGAACTTCCAGTTCTCCGGCAGCTTCTCCTTCGTGATCGTCCACACCCACTCCTTGAGGTTGTGGTAGCGGGGATCGCGGAGGGACAACCGGGTGGGGTCCAATCAGCCGGAGTAAAAGCACATCTTGTGCGCTCGTTGCTGCACTGGCATCATCAGCCAGGACATCTAGCTGAGCGTGATGTCCAAGCCGGTTAAGCCGGCGGTGACGAGTGACTACATCCACTGCAACATCGCGTCCGACTCCGCCTTCTCGCCATAAATCTTCATATCCCAATGCTCCCGGCTAGACTCGACGGCTTGGAAAGCCCGCAGATTGATCCGATCGATGTCGGTGACGTTGTGGACGTAGAAGTACGACTACTGCCATAGTCGGACCGTGTCATGAAGCTTGAACTTGGGGTAGCCGGTCTTCGAGTGGGAGTAGAGGGAAGCGCCACCATAGTGGACCAGTGGGCCCTGGGTGAATTGGAACTGTGGCCGGATGCGGAAGAGCCCACAGAAGAGCCCGAGATCTAGCTTGATCCCGAGGTAGCACTCGGAGAAGGCTACGAAGTGCGAGAGGATGCCAATGGTGTTGGCACTGAGGTGGTGGAGGAACAAGTTGAAGAAGGATAGGAAGGTTAGGTAGAAGGGGTTCGCCGGAAGGGCGAAACCGTGCACGACGTGCGACAGGAAGATCACCAGCTCCGCCTCCTAGGGGCGCGCCGACTACTTCGGTGCCGTGAGCCGCACCGCCACCTACGATTCCGGCGGCAAGACCTAGGTGGCACAGTACTTCACGATGTTGTCTTCAGTCACCGTCGACCCGCACTAGGCTCCGTGGTCAGACGCCATGACTTCCTCATCGGTCGTAGTGGCGGGCATGGAGAAGCGGGGGGGCCGTGTCTCCGATGACCTCGAGCGGGCGGCGCGGCGACTTCGGTAGCGAGTGAGCGGAGACGACACGAGAATAGGCAGCGAGCATGATGGCAGCAACAACAAAGGAAGAATGTGTGGTGGGGGAGAACTGCTCCCCTAGGCAGTATTTAACCCCGGGGGAGAGCAATCGGTCGGGCTGCCGCGTGGCACCCGCAGAGCACCACCACACCCCGCCAACAGCTCAAGATCCCGTGGGAAGGCACCGCGCATATAGAAGATCCTGGGACGGAAATCGAAGAGGCAGGCGATAGTTCCTAGGCGATGTGCGAGACATGCGATGGGACGCAACGCTGCGCACAACAGCACAATGGTGGCGCGTGCATGCATGGCCAGCGTCAGCACTGACGTCACGGACAGCGCAACCGTCAGCCTATTGCCAGATGAAAATTAAAAAACAAGAGGGAGCATGCATACATTTCACCTAAAGGCGAAATCCACGCGTGCTTGGGGGCTAGTGTCGGGGGGATGACCCCCGGGTACCCTTGCTGGACAAGAACAAAGGCATACGATGCATGCCCGGCTAGCATATCGTAGCCAGAGGCAGGCGCATTGTCCCGGATACCATCCGATAGCTGGAAGAAGGAAGGGAGGAAAGACACGGATCCGGCTACACAGGTGTAGCCGGATGCAATCAAGATAGAGGCAGGACGACACCCTGATACAGCGACAAGACACACCACTATGAAACCATATCAAAGAGTTTGTGGCTGACGAGGGCATAGTGGCCGGTTGCTGACAATAGGCTCGCATGACGTTCACTGTACCCACAACGACCCACACGGCATCTACTCACGATGATACCTGCCATTACTTAGTATTGTAGATGACTAGCCGTCTAGGGCCTGCCTGTGGGATCCGCCAGCCGGACTGGCTAGTAAGATCGCTCCCCCAGCCTATATATGGGAGGGGGCAAGGCTCACATAGCAAGGTTTGTCATTTGAGTAGCTAGTCAGTCCATACATCTCGAGAAGCAGATTGTATTCCAGATATCTCCCATAGTCAGATTGCAGGAGGAGGGGTGTTACCTCCACACGAGGGCCCTGAACCTGGGTACTTCTTGTGTAATGCTACACTTGCTTGTACCAAATCCTGCCCGCGGACACCATCGAGAGCTTCCCTGTCGTTTGCCCACACCTCTATCTAGCCTTCTCAAGCATTGCCATTTCCAATACAACGACAACTCCCCAAGAATGGACGACTTCGAGTGCTACAACGATGACGCCACACCAAGCATGGAGGACACGGCAAACACCACCAACTTCGAGGGCTCTTCCATGAGCCATGAAGATTACCTCCACTGCTTGGAGATGGAGGACTACTAAGCCAAACAAGAGGAGGCACATCATCAAGATACCACAACCTTCAAGGAGAAGCGTGCCAGAAGAAAGGGCACCACCTACTTCGATGATCCACCTCTAAAGCGTCAAGCGCCACCACCTACATGGCGTCATGCGCCACCATCTCCAAGGTGACGAGCACCATCACCTCCAAGCCGTCAAGCGCCAACATCTGCAAGGCGCCAAGCACCACCATCTCCAAGGCATCAAGCGCATCTACCTCCAAGGCACCAAGTGCCACCTACTCCAAGAAAAGTGGCGCCCAAACATTATCTTCCACACAAGGCGCCACAAAGCAAGAACCTTCATCAACAAACATCCTCTCGTGATCATTGCCAACATCAAGAGGATACAAGAGGTCGTTCAAGGCATCTTGATATGTTGCTAACATATCTATAATTTTTGATGTTCCATGCTTGTTTTATATCTACTTTCTTATGTTTTGTCCACACTTTGGAGTACTTTTACACATTTTCTGGAACTAACCTATTGACAAGATGCCACAGTGCCAGTTGCCTGTTTTCTGTTTTTTTTGGTTTCAGAAAAGCCAGAAAATGAATATTCTCAGAATTGGACCGGACAAAAGCTAAAGTCGATATTTTACTGGAAGACTCACGTAGCCAGAAGACGAGCCGAAGAGGGGACAAGGGCTGGCCACACAACCTGGTGGTGCGGGCCAGGCCAGGCCACTCTAGGGCATGGTGTGGGCCCCCTGGTCGGCCACCGACCTCGCCTCTTCGCCTATAAGAAGCCTCCCAATGGAGAAACCCTAAAGAATCCAGCCTCCAGCCAGGAAAAGTTCCGCAGCGCCGCTGCCACCGAAGGGGAGATACGGGGGACAGAAAGTCTCTGTTCCAGCACCCTGCCAGGACGAGGAAGTGCCCTCGGAGCCATCTCCATCGATCTCCACCACCATCTCAATCGCCGTTGCTGATTCCCATGATGATGAGGGAGTAGTTCTTCCTTGAGGCTAAGGGTTCTATCGGTAGCTATGTCTTCATCTCTCTCTCTATGCGTGATCTTATTGAGATCATGAGCTTTGTAATCTATAGATCTATTCTGCTAACCAAGTGCTTTAATAGATCTCTGCTCTCCCGATGTGTGTGAAAGTTACAGCATGCACACCATGGTGGCACTTAGGCTAGAGATTAAAAATACTTGTTATGACTTATATTTGGAGTTGGATGTCTCTATGAAATTGTGGTGTTTGTTGGAACCATCTAGTGCTCAAGGTGACAGTGTGGGGTCATCTAGATGCCGAAAGCGAACTTTGAGGTGTGCTGTTATATCCCTACCATGGATTAGAGTGTCCAACCGGAGAGTAGTTCAGAGTAGTATCAGAAAAAGAAGATATTTATATGAGAGTGTTCACTAGCGAAAGTATGATCCCTAGGCCTTGTTACTAAGCATTGATACACCGTTTGCAACTAGATCTGTTACATGTTTGCTTGCTTCCATCTTTATTTCAGTTTTCCTTTAGTCTTTTCCACGCCATCAATCTATTTTCTAGCACCATTACCACTTATAATTATCCATACCACTTGTATTTCACTATCTCTTCGCCAAACTAGTGCACCTATACACCTGACAAGTGTATTGGGTGTGTTGGGGACACAAGAGACTTTTTTGTATCTTGATTGCAGGGTTGCTTGAGAGGGGATATCTTTGACCACTTCCTCCCTGAGTTCAATAAACCTTGGGTGATCCACTTAAGGGAAAACTTGATGCTGTTCTACAAACCTCTGCACTTGGAGGCCCAACAACTGTCTACAAGAATAGAAGTGCGTAGACATCAAGCTATTTTCTGGCGCCGTTGCCGGGGAGGTAAGGTAAAAGGTACTCACATCCTCTGGCTACTAAGCTATCTTCTAGTACGGTTGTTGGTGTGTGAGTGCTCGCAGTTATTTCCTTTAAATTCTGCAATTATATCTTTTTGTTTCTTGTTTTTATTTTCACTAGTTAGGCTTAATGGAAAACAACAAAAAAATTAGAGAACTTTATAGTATTTATCTAGAGTTAGGACATGAAGTGTTTGAAGAGAAAATTAAAAAACCAATGGAACTATATTTGCATGCTAATAGCAATGTTATTAGTATGAATTCTTTGAACACCATTATTGCTAATGCTATGGAAAAGTCTAAGCTTGGGGAAGCTGGTTTTGATGAGCATGATATTTTTAGTCCCCCAAGCACAGAGGAGAAAATTTACTTTGATGATACTATGCCTCCAATATATGATGATTACAATGATGAGTATCATATTTTTAGTCCACCTACTATTGAGGAGAAAATTAATTATGATCACAGTATGCCTCCTATATTTGATGATTATGGTGGTGAGAATAATAATGATAGCTATTTTATTTAATTTTCTCCCACTACAATTAATAAGAATGACTATGCTTATGTGGAGAGTATTAATTCTTTTATGCATGTGGCTCATGATAAGAATGTTTTATGTGATATTTATATTGTTAATTTTATTCATGATGCTACTGAAAGTTATTATGAGAGAGGGAAACATGGTTTTATATATCTCAACAATATTAAGTTTCCCCTCTTTATGTTGAAATTTTTGAAGTTGCACTTGTTTTCCTTTCCTATGCTTGTTGCTTTGTGCTTTCATGACTTGTTTCTTTACAAGATTATTTTTCATAGGAAGTGGGTTAGACTTAAATGTACTTTGAATTTGCTTCTTGATGCTCTCTTTTACTTCAATTCATATTTCTCATGTGAGCATCTTCTCAAACTATCATGCCTAACTTAAAGGCGTTAAAGAAAAGTACTTATTGGGAGATAACCCAAAAGTTTTAGTTCAGTCTTCGAAGTTATTTCTTCTGTAATAACCTCTCCTTATCCTTTTTGTGTGGTTTTTGTGCCAAGAATAATCTCTAATGAGAGAGAAATAATGCTTGGGAAAGTTGCTTTCTCGAAACAGATTATTGTGCTTCGCTGTAAACATTCTTGACAAATCTCTGTTCGTCGGTTTGAGCTGTGATTTTTTGTGCTTATGCCCTAGGTTGTTATCCGACTTTCGTTAGTTCAACACTTTTCAATTTGAGCAACGTAATGTCTTCGACAAAATTGGTTTTTACCTGCTGGTCTGTTTTGACAGATTTCTGCCATTATTTGCATTTGCCTCTTAATCTCTTTCTCTTTGATCATTTGAACTTTTTAAAGGAAGTGCTACAGTATATTGTGTTTTAATGGATGTTTTACTTGTGTTGAAACTGAACCAAAGGTTTATTATCTTTTGAATGCACTAATGTTGATAATGAAGATTGTGTGAAGTTTTGTATGATGGAAAATTTCAGGTGTAGGGAAAGAATGATGTAATGAGATGAAGAATGGACAAAAGCTCAAGCTTGGGGATGCCACCCCATGTCACCCCAAGAAATATTCAAGAGGTACAAGCGTCAAATCTTGGGGATGCCCAAGGCATCTCCTTCTTCATCAATAAAAATCTCAGGACTTTCTAGACACTTCATTTTTATTGTTTCATGCACTGTTGTGTTGTTCTTGGAGCGTCTTTGTTTTTGTTTTTAGTTTTCTTTTGCTTGGTTTGCTGCAATAAGTTGGTTGGATCCCAACACACTTCTTTTAGAGAGAGACACACCTTGTTATTCATTGCCTAGAACACTGTAGTTTTCACTCGTATTGTTGTGTGAGTGTTCTCACTGCGTTTAGCTTTAGTTTTCAATTGGTGTTGGAAAAGAGTAGGAAGTTTCATACTTATAGTGGTACAAAAATGAGCTTGTTTTGACTGTGGCCTAGACTTTGTCATGTCATGTTTGATATTGCTTTGACTTTATGCTTAGTAATTATTGATGTAGCATGACTTGTTACAAACAATTGAGATTGCTTAATGTGCCTTAAAAGAATCATGCGTTGTTTTAGCATACTAAAGCATAGTATTGTGGTATTCTCCTTTGATGCTTTATTTGGGTTGACTTGGCGCATGCTCACACCATGTTAAGACTATACCAAGTCACCATAGCCTCTATGATCATTTAGTTTTCAACATGTAATATAACTTTATGCTTTAATTAATGATGTTTTGTCACTTTGCATGATTATGGCCATTATTGCTCTCTTAGTTGGTCGCTCCTAGTCTTTTGCTAGCCTCCATAACCAAGTTTGAGTTCCACTCATGCATCCAACTCCAAATAAAACAAAATTATTCCAAAGAGTTGACCATACCTACCTATTAGCATTTGCTATTCCAGGTATATTCATGTCTTTGTCTACCTTTCGAATTAAACTTGTTATGTGAAAATTAGTGATTAAAGCTCCCACAAACTTGATGGCACACTTTTCTTTCTTGCACTTAATAAACTTGAACCATTGTGTCCATATTTGTTATGTATATGCTTGCGCTTTATAAGTTGAAGTTAGCAGAACCATGTATCATGGGGAATGCTTTCAACATTGCACTTGTACATGGTACCCCGTTGATATCATGATTCTTTTCCTTATGGATCCCGGCAGTGTGAATTAAAAGTGGAATTTGTCAGATCATGGAGGTTGTATGTGTGTTAGAGAAACGCCTGGGCCGCAAGCCTAAGCCATGCCTAATCAAGGTGGAAACTTGCAGCATAACCATAATGAACACTCTATGAAGCATCCTCAATAAAAACCTATGCAAATAGCAAATAAAAAGATCACTGAGATGCTCATTGTCTGCTTGCATTGTCATTTTGATTATGGTATAGCTCCTGTATCATGTGCAAGGGGTACCCCGTTGGCAGTTCTCTATGATACATATGTACTTACAATGACAAGAGCTTACTTGTGACTGAAGTTGAGTAGCATGAGGTTCGATACTTGTAAGCAAGGGGCATGAGATTTCAACTTACAACTTGTCAAGCATATCCTCTTAGTTGTTTCACTTTAACCTTAATCACTTCAAGATGCTTATGATAGGGGCAATGAGAGCTGAAAGCTAATAAGTACCATAATTTTTGGAAGCTCTTTATGAGACTTGGATCCCTGCTTCATTCTATGAAGGCCTTTCTTTTACTTTTATGTTGAGTCTCCATCTTCTATCTTTATGCACCTATTAAGAGAGCATAGTGATCATTCTTAGTTTAATGGGCATTGTCCCAAAACTTATTGATTGATTCATAATGTTGATATTGCTTGTTCTTGAACTATTTGTATCTAGTCACCCTTATGAACTTTGAAGGTGTCCTATGCATTTATGTTTTGCTACTCCGTGACGGACAAGCTAAATGCCACTATGCTATGTTTTCTATATGTGAAACAAACAAACGTATTTCAATGCATTGTTATTTCATGATCTTTGTTTGTATCATTTCATGTTGCATGCTTAGTCACTATGTCTTATTGTTAGAACTTCATCTTTCATGCTCATGTTTAGAGTTCTTTGATCCCATCTTTCAATGCTTGCAAATGGTTTGATCAAGATTGTGATGGTGCAGGTCACCTAAAAAATTATTCGTTTTATCACTTACCTACTCGAGGATGAGCAGGAGTTAAGCTTGGGGATGTTGATGCGTTGGTAACGTATCTATAATTTTTGATGTTCCATGCTTGTTTTATATCTACTTTCTTATGTTTTGTCCACAATTTGGAGTACTTTTACACATTTTCTGAAACTAACCTATTGACAAGATGCCACAATGGTAGTTGCCTATTTTCTACTGTTTTTGGTCTCAGAAAAGCCAGAAAATGAATATTCTCGGAATTGGCCTACGCAAAAGCCAATGTCGATATTTTACCGGAAGACTCACGGAACCAGAAGACGAGACGGAGAGGGGCCAGGGGCTGGCCCCACCACTTGGTGGCGTGGGCCAGGCTAGGCCACGACAGGGCATGGTGTGGCCCCCCTGGCCGGCCACCGACCTCGCCTCTTCGCCTATAAAAAGCCTCCCGATGCTGAAACCCTAAAGAATCCAGCCTCTAGCAACGAAAAGTTCCGCAGCACCGCCGCCACCGAAGAGGAGATTCGTGGGACAGAAAGTCTCTGTTCTAGCACCCTGCCAGGACGGGGAAGTGCCCCCGGATCCATCTTCATCGATCTCCACAACCATCTTAATCGCCATTGCTGATTCCCATGATGATGAGGGAGTAGTTCTTCCTCGAGGCTAAGGGTTTACCGATAGCTATGTGTTCATCTCTTTCTCTCTATGCATGATCTTATTGAGATCATGAACTTTGTAATCTATAGATCTATTCTGCTACTCAAGTGCTTTAATAGATCTCTACTCTCCCCATGTGTGTGAGAGTTACAGCGTGCACACCATGGTGGCACTTAGGCTAGAGATTACAAATACTTGTTATGAGTTATATTTGGAGTTGGATGTCTATAAGAAATTGTGGTGTTTGTTGGAACCATCTAGTGCTCAAGGTGACAGTGCGGGGTCATCTAGATGCGGAAAGCAAACTTTGAGGTGTGCTGTTATAGCCCTACCATGGATTAGAGTGTCCAACCGGAGAGTAGTTCAGAGTAGTATGATAAAGATAAGATATTTATACGAGAGTGTTCACTAGCAAAAATATGATCCATATGCCTTGTTTCCAAGCATTGAAACACCGTTTCCAACTTGATATGTTAGATGTTTGCTTGCTTCCATCTTTATTTCAGTTTGCCTTTAGTCTTTTCCATGCCATCAAGCTATTTTTTGGCACCGTTACCACTTATAATTATCCATACCACTTGTATTTCACTATCTCTTCGCCAAACAAGTGCACCTATACACCTGACAAGTGTATTGGGTGTGTTGGGGACACAAGAGACTATTTTGTATCTTGATTGCAGGGTTGCTTGAGAGGGGATATCTTTGACCACTTCCTCCTTCAGTTCGATAAACCTTGGGTGATCCACTTAAGGGAAAACTTGCTGCTGTTCTACAAACCTCTGCACTTGGAGGCCCAACAACTGTCTAAAAGAATAGAAGTGCGTAGACATCACATCTTCACCATGAAGACGGAGAATACATGTTGAGCACCATCCATAATGCTCAACCAAGCTCAAGAAGGCACAACCATCAAAAGAAGAGTGCCAAGGAAAAGGATCATCATCACGAGCGTCATGTGGATGACCAAGTGCTTCACCAACATAAACCTTTGGCAAGGCACGCCAATGACCTCCGTCGACACCATCATCATAAGGCACCTTCAACTACTAGTTCCACCACCAAAATGGCACCAATAGAAAGTCTTCTTCCATGCCATCAAGCTTCAATGCCAACATTTCAAGTTCAAGACGAAGCATCCAACTACAAGAGCTACAATGCAACTTCTTCTCCAAGCACTCCAAGAATGTCATTCAAGCAAGAGATGGACCTCTACTTCGCCAAGTTGGACGAGCCCATCAAAAATATAAACTCCCAAGAGATAGAAGAAAATAAGTTGCTTTGCCAACAAGTGGATGCAATGGCGAAAATGGCGTTAAGGACAAATACTTCCGATATGATTGCCACCACCACAATGGCACACAAAGTACAAGACGACGACAAGGTCGAGATTGGTTATCATGGGACTTTCCCTTCACCAAAGGAGGCACATGGAATTGAGCACACCGAGCCTATCCTTATACGCTTGAGTGATGATGTGGTACCAATCCCATGTGAGTATGAGAGCCACTTAGCCTGAGTGAAAGCAAGAGTGAGATGAGTGACTCCTCCATATGTTAGATTGAGTGATTCCACTTTGAGGGCATGAGTGATAGACCGAGTGAGTTGAGAGTGGTAGTTGATAGGTCATGTGATACCACTTTGATTTCTAATGAATTACCCTCTACCTCTAGTGTATTTTCTTATGTTGGGCTAGGTTCCATGGATCAAGAAGCGCCAAGCTTGGAGATGATGATGCCTCCTACCGATAAGATGAACATGGTGCTTGAAGATGATGCTACGCCATGGCTACATCAAGAAGACGAAGTCACACACATGGAGGCAAATACTACCACAACACCCACTTCATATGAGAGGTATGAACAAGGTAAGAATACAGGTGTTGATGATGCCATGATCCCACTAGCGGACATGATGACTTGTGATGATTGGCATGATATGGATGATGTTTGTGATATCACATATGATTCATTGATATTTCCATGTGAAACTTTGCCTTTGCATAATGTTGAGCATGTGAAATTATTTGATTGTGATGATGTTGCCATAGACATGCCATGCTCTAAACGTTACGTTGATAATATCATTGCTTGCACTTTGTTGAACAATTGCTCTTTCTAGTGTTTTGGTTGCAATGATGATCAAAATGATACCCCTTGGACAATGCTTTGTCATGGTTGTTTTACAATTTCTCCCATTGATTGCAATAAGATGACTAATTGCTCTTTCACTTGTTTTGCCTGCAACAATAATTCACATATGGTTTCTATTGAGTTGGCCCCCATAGCCTTCTCAAATCTTGGAGATTTTGATGATTGCCATGATAAGAATGTTCCCCACTTGCATACTCACCATGTATATAATTCATACTTGATTGACACTAATGGTGATGTGCACAACAAGAGATATGTCATGATGGATGATGTGTTTCTCTACCATGCACACATGTTCTTCCTTTTATCTATGATGTGTGTAGGTACCCGCACAAGAATGTCAACCTCGGTAGAGCACGAGTTGACAAAAAAGAGCTCTAGAGAGCATCCCACAAGTGAGTTCAAGATCGAACCCAGCTATGACACCTTTTGCATGCTTTGCATGTTTCATGTTGAAAAAATGTTCTTTCCTATGGTTAGCTTGTAAGCATGTTAATGGTATTATTTCAACTTATGACAATCATGTTTCATTGCTATTGGATATTTATGCTTTGTGTGTTGCAACAAAAATGTTGAACAATTTCTCTTTCGGATGTTTTGTGTGCAACCATAATGCCATTATGAGCATGTATTGTCATGAGAGATCCCAAGTCTCTCATATAGCTGTTGCAACAAACATAAGGACCACTTGCTCTTTTATTTGGTTTGTTTGCAAACACATTGCTTTTGCTTCTGCTTGCGATACTCTTATGTTAATGATCTTTGTTTTTGATGATATGTGTATAGCATCCAACATATTGAACAATTTATATTTCCAATGATTGGTTTCCACACATAATGATGTTGTTTTAGATATTCTTCCTCATGTGTTTTTGCCGAATTCTCCTATTCTTGCATCAAATATGGTTATCAATATTTTAGTCCATTGCTTTGAGTGCCACGCTAAGACGTTATATGGAGTTTTCGAGTTCCCACATTTGGTTGATGTTCAAGCAACTTCCATGCACTTTGAACTTGCATACGCATTTCATTTGTGATACTTGAGTTGTGCTAATAGTGTTGTGAACAAGAATGGACATGCCAAAAATGACATGCTCCTATATCACACACAAGCATATGTTGCTTGGTATTTGTTGTATGAAGGTACAATTGCTTACACGTCAACCTCTATGGACAAAGAGTTGACAAGACGAATCGAAGAGAGTTACCTATGGCTTCCCATCAATGAGACATCTACATCCTAAGGTGACTTCCTTCTACTTGAGGACTCATGCTATAATCTTCATGAATTGGTTATGCTTTGAGTGTTGTTTCGCTTTTGTGGTGAGCTTTGTAAGCTTCATAGAAGGTGAAGGAAAATTGAGGTGTTGTCAATTCAATCTTCCCGAGGAAGACTATATGGTGAACCCCAGGATCAAGAAGGTCTCTCGACATCCTCTTCTTAGTGATGAGCATGAAGAGTCGAGGATGACTCTTTTTGAAGGGGGAAAATGATGTAGCCCGGCCTTTCGTCGTTACCACATCATGGTCTCCAACTTATGCCAAGTCATCATCGACCCCAATGGTGAATCTGTTCCTCAATGCGAACCCACTTCCTACCCTCTTGAATGGTATACTACTTCATACTCCATCTGTAACATCCCAAAACTTAATCTAATGTTAATCAGGATCAAATCTACCCAATTTAGGGTTAACAAAAACTTTTCCATTTAAAATCCTTAAGCATTCATATGTGTGTGCATTTAAATTAGGAGTTGTTTTTAATTGCCATGTTTGAGTGATCCATTGGTTGTAAAATGATTCTAAGGTGAATTAAAAATCATCTAGATCATTCTCGAACAAATCCCAAAGAAAAACAAATCAAAAAGAATAAAATAAGCAAATGGTCACTTTTGCCATTTTAATCACCTAGCCTACTTTGGCTATTCTTAGAACTCAAATCTTAATAGAAACAATTGTGGTTCTTTGCACCCCTTGCTAGTACAAGTAGTGATGTACCAAGGCCCACTTTGTTTCAACCCAAAAACTTTCAAACACTGAATTTAAATGACAATTGAAAATTGAATGTAGTTCATATGTATAGATCACACTTATTCAAAAACCACTCAAATAAACTCCATTTCAAAAACCCAAGCACACCTAGAAGCTTAAGTATTAGTTACATCACCCCACCAAAATCAGCTCAAAATTCAAACATTTTGTTCTTAAGGCCATTCTGTCGAACAGGTGGCAGACAGAGATCAAACTGCCTAACTATTGCTGTTTCTAGTTAAGCCATTGTCCCCCATTGCACCCTCTCTACTCTCCTCTATCCCCCCTGAGTCCAACCAAGTCCCCAACCAGCTTCCCCCTTAGCCGCAGCACTAGTGTAGAGCCGCCCGTTTGAGGTCATCGCCGGCCAGACGCGGACAACACGCCAGGGACCGCGCCGCGCCAAACCAGGATGCCCACTAGCTCCGCCCAACCCTACCGCCGCCCACGGTCCACCCCTCGATCAACCCCGGCCCCTGGACCACTCCCCAGCAGTGCCGCCCTTTCTCTCTGTGAGCAAGCCAGAGCGCGCCAGAGCGCGATTGCCGCCATCACGCAGCAGACCGCGCCTTGACCCCATACCACGCATGCCGCTCCGCCTCGACCCCAGCACCCCGCCAGACATGGACGTGCACCGCCGCACGACCCACAGTCGCCAGGAGCCGCGTCGAGCACCGCCTCTGTCCCTCAGAGCACGAGACGCTCCCGACCATAATCCATCGCCCCTAGTGTCAACATTAAGCCATAGAGGACTGCCAGGAGTCAAGCCACCGTCCGCATACGCTGCCCATGCCGATAGCCCTCTGTATCGTCATCACCGATGACCTCGCCGTCGCCCCCTCGGTCCCCTCCTTGATCCTATATAAGGAGGCCTTCCCCAGCCTCAATCTCCACACCATTCGACTCCCATCTCTCCAACAGTCCTTCCCCACCTCTCGTCGGAGCAGCTCGAGCAGTAGGCCACCGGAATTTCATCGGGGGCAGCCGCAGGAGAGGAGGAGACGCTGTCGTCGATTCCGTCCACCTCAGCCCCTGCCGTGACCTTGCCTAAGCCCGCCGTCGCTGTCCAGTTCGATCGCCTGCCTCACCGCACTAGCTGGAGCCCTGGTACGTCCCCAATAGACCCCCACCATCCGTTTAGGGTTCGGTCTCGCCGGCGACGAGTCCGTCATCGACAACGACTGTGAGTCGTTGATCTGCATTCTAATCATGTGGCCCAGATCGCTTGATACCGTTTCGGGTTTTAAGTCTTCCTGACAAGCGGGACCAACCTGTCAGCCACCCTTTGTGCCGCTGAGCGTCACTGGGCCGGCCCATTTTCTTTCCCGCTCTATCCCACAAATTCAAATAGTTGTTTTTCTATTTAGACTTAAAACTATTTCTATCCCTTAGTTCAAAAATCACTTCAGGAAGATTTACAAAACCAAATTGAGTGATTCCAATTTTGTTGGAAAGCTTATGAAAAGATCTATCCAAGACCGTTGGATTTAATTCATTTAGGGTTAGAGACTTCTCCTAGTCAAAATAACTAGACAGAAGCATTTGCACATTCAAATATTTTTCTAAAATCAACCATAATAGCTTTTCAGTTGATTCCAACTCTCAAAAATCACATTTAACCATACCTATATGAATATGTAATAATATTATTGTTTACATGCAGTGATTTTGGACTTGTACCAAAATAATGCTATATAGGCATTTCTAGTCACTTTAAATCATTAAATATTAAACTTAAACTTATTAAAATGTGATCCAATATTTAAATCACATCCCCATCTGTTTATAATATGTGGTGGTGACATGTGTCCACATGATCCCATATTTTAATTGGAGAATATTAAATCTAAGATAATTTCAATGAGTAGAAATTACTTTTCTCAAATAAAAAAAATGAGGCTAGTTAACAAAACCTTGTGATGCTTGTGATGATAGTAGATCATCAAATGTGTGCCTTAGTGTGCTAAGTATACTAGTTAAGTATTGTTTAGTGATTGTGTATACCGTATGTATTTATAGACGATAGTATCGACCAAGCTTTCGAGGAGGAGGATTTCTACCAAGAGGAGGAGGAAGAAAACTTCAACCACTTCACCAACCAAGGCAAGCCATCATTAACAATGCAAGCTAACCCTTGAAAGTTAGATAACCTAAGCAAGATGCATTAGGCATGATTTGGGTTATACCATTTGACTGTTACCTACCCCAAGATTTATTTCCAAGCTTTTACTTTCTTCACTTTATTAAAGTTCTTTACTTGTTTGAAGGTAGCACAAAAGGTATAAAACTTGACTCATCTAGATAACCTTAGATGTCATTCTATGTAATGAGATTGAGATTAGCATTGCACATTAGTGAACACTCTTAACTTAGTAGTTTACAGCTAAACTAGAACTTGAGTCACTTTAGATGGGAATACTTGGTGAAAATGAATTATGAAAACCTTGGAATGATGAGTCATTCTATTGAGATGTTTTGACATGTGTTTAGAGACACAAATGGTTTATGATGATGAAAATGTTGAGGCATGAGCCTTAGCCCTTTTACAAAATTGATGGTTGGGTTCGGATGCGATACCATTCCAATTTTACCGTACAACCACAGTACCTGAATGGGGTAAGGCTTAGCCGGAAGTTTATATGCATTAGTATTAGTTCCTTCGCGGGAGAGGTTTGAGCTAAGGCTACCTCTCAATGTTGTCCACCTATGCAGTCCCCAAGATGACAGATGGTTATGGTTGGGAGGCCATACTCATAGGAGATGTGCTTATACTAGGGTGTGTAAAGGAAAGGTTATGTTTGATTATCTGCATACTAACAATGATGATTCAGGGTTATCCCTGATAGATGTATCGAATCTTGTGGTGAAAGTGTACCACCTCTGTAGAGTGTCAAACTATTCGAATAGCCGCGTCCATAGTTATGGACAGTTGGGGTAGCCATATTGTTCCATTGTCAGATGTTTTCAAAATGACTTATGATATCAATGATGAATTTTGACTTGACCATAATAGAGTTGTGATTATGACACTAGCTTCCCAACTTAAGTGATTCTAGAACTTTATTTTATCTTTCTTTGTTTCTGAACTCAGCTTAGGTTTCAAACTTAACTTTACAAATAAACTTAGAGTTAGCAATCCTACTAGAACTACCTTGTTAGTGATAGTTTGTGATTACTTAAAGAGTACTCATGGCTTTTGTCCCTGGCTATTCCCATGGCTAGACTATGAAGGAGACTACCAAGATGAAGGACAGCAGGACGGCCATGATAACTAGGACTATCTTCCATCGTCAGCATTGCTTGTGCCCCTAAAGATTGACCCCACCGCTGTGCTTATTATTTATTCCGCTGCTTGTTGTATTAAGACTAGATCATGAGATCCTTTATTCGTGTAAGACCTTATTATGGTTTGTAATGGATGATATAATGGGATATCCAATCTGTTATGTCTCGCAAAAATGGTAATCCTGGGATTACGATGTATGACGTAACATGCATCTGGGATTAAAAATCCGGGTGTTGACAAGTTGGTATCAGAGCCATCCTGACCATAGGAGACCCTAGTTAGAATGGACGTCCGAACAAAAACTTAATTTCAAAACCAAAGTGAGTATTTATGAAAAACTATTTCCTCTCTTACCCTTGGGAATTCATTCTTTCTCAAAAATTCATGTTCCTCCAATTTTTACATTACTACATAAAATTTGACACACTTGATCACTTCACTAAATTCCTCATCCTTAATTCTTGTAGATGGAGACTCAGTTCAGCAAGTTCTACCAGTTGGGCAACGGAGGCCAACTGATCTTCGAGAGGGATCTAGATTCACTGTCTGAGCTCTTGGGACGCCCACATCCGGAGTTTCTTGGAGCTCAACTTCCTAGACCCCCAGGAGGAGATTTACAATGGCTAGACACCACTGATCTTTGAGGAAGTATAGAAGCACCAACGTCAGGGAGAATCCAGTTCTCTGTAAGAGAGAACAACTGGCTAGATGGATTAGCCAGGGCAATGCATGAAGCTCTCGCACGTCTGTGTGCCCTGAGTGTTAACCAAATCCAAGGAACCCGCTTTGTTCACTATGCAAGGCGTGACTTCATGGGAATGCCAATGGAGATGCCAAGTCACCCGGAGTTGAAGTGTCAAGTGGAGAACCTTGACTTCCTGCTTTACATCCGCAAGAAGGAATTGGACAATGCTAGGGAGTTTGCCAACCACAACCTTGCCATTGCCGCCTAGAAGGCCCAGACTTTCTCACTGCTTGTCAAGGATTGTCAGTCTCTTCGCCGCCAGCGCGAAAAGAAGGATCGCATCATCGCTCGTCTTCGCAAGAAGGTGGCCGACCTAGCGAAGACAATCAAGGAGCAAGAAGCTCAACTTGCAGCAAAGGAGGAAGAAGAGGAAGGTGAAGACATCTAGGGAGATATGGATTCTTACCTCAACAATGATGATGACTTTCTGGAAGAGGATGTCGTGGACTTCCACACCTACGATGACGACTCCGACTTCATCGATGATGAGTACATGCACTAGAGCACTGTCGTAGCATGAGATGTATCAGTCCCAATGTATGGTAGCTTCTAGAATGGTTCTTAAAACCATCTGATTTGCTTTGATGTGTGGTTTGTGTTTGTATCATGTGCTTTGCTTGACTGAATGAAAAGAAGTTAGTTGCAAAACCTGAGTCAAACTCAAAGTTTTACCTCTAAAACCAAAACCATGAACCATAGAACTTTCCCTCTTACCCCTTTATCTATCTCAATCTTCATACGACTCGTGGAAACCCCGGAGGGAACAGCTCATCGCAGGACCCAATGATGTAGATTATGTAGATGTTAGTGGCAGACCGTGAAGCAAGCAGGACAGAGCACCAGGCCAACTTAGCAACACTCCAGCAGATAGCCTAGATGGCCCAAAACAACCAAGGGCATGGAAATCAGGATCATCAAGGATCCAAGCTGAAAAACTTCCAGAATACCAATCCCCCAATCTTTAGCACTTCAGAGAACCCATTAGATGCTGATGACTGGTTGCAGACAATGGAGAACAATTTAGAAGTAGCCAGAGTTGATGACAACGAGAAAGTTCTCTTTGCCACCCACTACTTGGCAGGAGAGGCAAGAGCCTGGTGGAACATCATCCGCCTGATGAACCATGGTCAAGTGATGACATGGGAAGCCTTCAAAATCAAGTTTAGCCGCACCCACGTGCCGCAGGGCCTAGTCACCAGAATGAGGGATGAATTTAGAAAATTGAAACAAGGCAGAATGACTGTAGTGGAGTACCATGACAAATTCCTGTCACTTGCTAGGTACGCACCCGATTAGATCAACACGGAGGCCAAGAAGAAGGAGAGATTCCTGAACGGACTGCATGATGAGATGCAGACTATCCTCATCAACATCCGCTTTGAGGATCTCGAAGAGCTAGTCGACTCTGCCATTCAGATGGAAGGGAAGATTAACTAGGCAAACGATAACCACAAACATCGTATGATGCACCAAGCTGGATCCAATAGTCACCAGAAGTACCATCCCAACCCGTCTGCAGGGTATGCACCAAGAAACTACCGACCCCCAATGTCTCGCCCAAGCTACCCCAACCGTAGCGGAGGCAATGTGAAGACCGGAGGAAACAACAACAACCCCGGCAACACTAGCAATTTCAACCGTGCACCTCCCAAGAGCAACAACAACAACAACACTGCACCCAAAATTGGAAGGAATGTTGTGCCTGTCGCAGCTAAAGACAAGTCTCAGATCACTTGTTTTGAGTGTGGAGTAAAGGGTCACTATTCCAATGAGTGCCCTAAGAAGACTGCTGCCACTGCCAATGTGAATGCCCCAGCTCAATAGCAGCGTCGTGGTCAACCAGGAAGAAGATTTGCCCTAGGGAACCCTCACAACCGCAACGGCCGTCTCTTCCACATGAACACCGAAGAAGCCCAAGAAGCGCTAGATGTAGTGCTGGGTATGTTTTCTGTCAACTCAGTTTTAGCAAGAGTGTTGTTTGATTCTGGAGCATCGCACTCATTTGTCACCGAAGAATTTGCATGCACTAGTAAGATCCACCCAACCAACTTGAAGCATGTCATGATAGTTCAAATTCCCGGTTCAACTACAAAAGCTAGAAAAATTTGCAAAGTTGTGCCTATCAGAATACATGGGATAAAATTTTATCCTAATCTAATAATACTTGGAACCAAAGGATTGGAAGTAATACTAGGTATGGATTGGATGTCAAAGCATAAAGGACTGATAGGCTGTGCTAAGAAAGCCATCACCATGACCAGTAGCTCTGGAGTAACAATATAGCATATATCTGAAACCTTACCTCGTCAATTCAAGTGCAACAAGAGTCTAGCCCTACCCACCATAGACCAAGTCAGAGTAGTCTGTGAATACCTCGACGTATTCCCAGATGAATTACCCGGTATGCCCCCGGATCGGGATCTTGAGTTCATTATCGAACTAATCCCCGGAACCGGAGCCATAGCCCAGAGACCCTATAGCATGAACCCCTCAGAGATAGTGGAATTGAAGAAGCAGTTGGATGCTATGTTAGCAACAGGCCTGATTCAACCAAGCGCATCGCCATGGAGATCAACAGTGTTATTCGTCAACAAGAAAGATGGAGGCAACCGTTTGTGCACCGATTACAGAAAGCTGAATGATGTCACCATCAAAAACAAGTACCCTTTGACAAAGATATAGGATCTATTTGATTAGTTGACTGGTGCCAGGTATTCTCAAAGATTGATCTTAGGACTGGTTATCACCAACATAAGATGCGTGCAACAGATATTCCGAAGACCGCCTTTACTACTCGTTATGGTTTATACGAGTATACGGTTATGTCTTTTGGATTAACCAATGCCCCTACTTATTTCATGAATCTCATGAAAAAGATCTTTATGAATTTCCTAGATAAGTTTGTCGTTGTGTTTATCGACGATATCCTTATCTACTCCAAGTCAGAAGAAGAGCATGAGCAACATCTGAGAATCATCTTAAAAACCCTGAGAGAGCATCGGTTATATGACAAGTTCAGCAAATGTGAGTTTTGGCTGAAAGAAGTAGGATTCCTAGGACATATTATGTCTGCCGGAGGAGTCTTTGTTGATCCCGCCAAAATTAAAGATGTCGAAGAATGGGAAGCCCCAACCACTCAAACCCAAGTCCATGCATTTCTCGGGTTAGCGGGATATTACCGCAAGTTCGTAGAAGGATTCTCGAGCATCGCCAGACCCATGACCAAATTGTTGAAGAAGGACAAGAAGTTTGAATGGACCAACAAATGTGAAGCCAGTTTCCAAGAATTGAAGAAGAGATTGATTTCAGCCCCAATATTGATCATGCCAGACATCAAGAAGCCGTTTGATATGTATTGTGATGCATCCAAGATTGGTCTCGAATGTGTATTGATGCAGGAAGGCAAAGTCATCGCTTATCTGTCTCAACAACTAAAACAGCATGAGCAGAACTATCCGACCCATGATCTTGAATTAGCAGCCGTAGTGTTGGCATTGAAGACATGGCGTCATTATCTGATGGGTAATCGCTGTGAGATTTACTCAGATCACAAGAGCTTGAAGTATATTTTCACTCAGAAGGAGCTGAATATGAGGCAAAGGAGATGGATAGAGTTAATCAGGGATTATGACCTTGACATTCACTATCATCCAGGCAAAGCCAATGTGGTAGCGGATGCTCTTAGCAGATTGCCGTGTAGGCTAAACACCATGATCAAGGAGAAGCAACCAAGTTTGTATGAGGAGTTGGAGCAATTTAGAACTGAGCTAGTTAGCCAAGGATTTATAGCAAGCATTGAACTTCAACCCACTTTGATTAGCCAAATCAAGGAAGCCCATAAAGGAAATGAAAGTATCGACGGAATCAAACGTCGTGGTACGGGAAAGGTACCTGGATTCACCGAAGACGAAAAAGGAGTTATGTGGTACAAATGACGTATCTGTGTGCCAGCAGATTCAGAGTTGAAGCAAGTTATCATGCAGGAAGCCCATGATACTCTTTATTCTATCCACCTCGGAGGAACAAAGATGTATCAAGATTTGAAAGAGCAATTTTGGTGGCACAAAATGAAGAGAGAAATCGGGAGCTACATCACCAAGTGTGACATATGTCAAAGATTCAAAGCAGAGCATCAGAGACCCACAGGACTGTTGCAACCATTGCAGATTCCGGAATGGAAATGTGATTCCGTCGGAATGGACTGTATCACTGGTTTGCCTACTTATAGTAGGGGAAATGACTCAATCTGGGTCATCGTTGATAGACTGTCCAAGGTAGCTCATTTTACACCTGTCAAGACTACCTATCAGAGTTCAAAGATATCAGAGTTGTACATTGGTAGAATTGTTAGTCTACATGGAACCCCCAAGACCATAGTATCATATCGAGGAACCCAGTTTACCTCGAGATTTTGGTAGAAAGTCCAAGAAGGATTAGGAACCAAGTTGAATTTCAGCACCGCTTACCACCCGCAAACATATGGACAGCCTGAGAGAGTCAACCAAATCCTAGAAGATATGTTGAGAGATTGTGTGTTGGA
Organism: Avena eriantha; assembly: GCA_910589775.1. NCBI lineage: Eukaryota > Viridiplantae > Streptophyta > Magnoliopsida > Poales > Poaceae > Avena > Avena eriantha. The sequence continues at coordinate 39,378,541 of OU342746.1, forward strand.
ATACGGATCAAAATGGGAAGACTGTCTGCCTTTCGCAGAATTCTCATATAACAACAGTTATCAAGCCAGTTTGCAAATGGCACCATTTGAGTTCCTATACGGAAGAAAGTGCCGTACCCCTTTGAATTGGTCGCAAGTAGGAGAGAGTCAGATTTTTGGACCGGACATTCTCTGAGAAGCTGAAGAGAAAGTTCACAAAGTCCGTGAACACCTCAAGACCGCCCAATCCAGACAGAAGAGTTATGCTGACAATAGAAGGAGAGACCTGACCTTCAATGTCGGAGATTTTGTATATCTCAAGGTTTCGCCTTTGAAGGGAACCCAACGTTTTAGTTTGAAAGGAAAATTAGCCCCTAGATATATCGGACCCTTCAAGATTCTGAATCATCGAGGAGAAGTATCATATCAACTGGAACTGTCAGAAGAGATGTCAGCCATCCACAATGTGTTCCATATCTCGTTACTTTGCAAATGCCTAGAAGTGCCGGAGAAGACTGAAGTATTCATGAACATCAATCACCGAGCTGTTGAGATCAACAAGGATCTAACGTATCGTGAAGTGCCTATCTGTATCTCGGAAGAAGCTTACAGAACCACTAGGACTAGTAGTATCAAATTTCTCAAGATTCAATGGAGCAACCATACCGAAGAGGAAGCTACTTGGGAGCGAGAAGATTACATTAGGACAGAGTTTCCAGATCTCTTTAGTTCCTAGTTTTCTTCTCAAATCTCGGGACGGGATTTTTTTTAAGAGGGAAGGTTTGTAACATCCCAACACTTAATCCAAGGTTAATCAAGATCAAATCTACCCAATTTAGGGTTAACAAAAACTTTTCCATTTAAAATCATTAAGCATTCATATGTGTGTGCATTTAAATTAGGAGTTGTTTTGAATTGCCATGTTTGAGTGATCCATTGGTTGTAAAATGATTCTAAGGTGAATTAAACATCATCTAGATCATTCCCAAACAAATCCCAAAGAAAAACAAATCAAAAAGAATAAAATAAGAAAATGGCCACTTTTGCAATTTTAATCACCTAGCCTACTTTGGCTATTCTTATAGCTCAAATCTTCATAGAAACAATTGTGGTTCTTTTCACCCCTTGCTAGTATAAGTAGTGATGTACCAAGGCCCACTTTGTTTCAACCCAAAAACTTTCAAACACTGAATTTAAATGAAAATTGAAAATTGAATGTAGTTCATATGTATAGATCACACTTATTCAAAAACCACTCAAATGAACTCCATTTGAAAAACCCAAGCACACCTAGAAGCTTAAGCATAAGTTACATCAGCCTACCAAAAATCAGCTCAAAATTCAAACATTTTGTTCTTGCAGCCATTCTGTCGAACGGGTGGCAGACAGAGATCAAACTTCCTAACTATTACAATTTCTAGTTAAGCCATTGTCCCCCATTGCACCCTCTATACTCTCCTATGTCCCCCCCTGAGTCCAACCAAGTCCCCAACCAGTGCAGCGCCGCCCGTTTGAGATCATCGCCGACCAGACGTGGATAGCAGGCTAGGGACCGCATCGTGCCAAACCAGCGTGCCCACTAGCTCCGCCCAACCCTACCACCGCCCACGGTCCACCCCTCGATCAACCCCAGCCCCTGGACCACTCCCCAGCAGGGCCACCATTTCTCTCTGCGAGCAAGCAAGAGCGTGATTACCACCAGCTCGTAGCAGACCGCGCCTTGACCCCATATCGCGCACGCTGCTCCGCCTTGACCCCAGCACCCCACCAGACACGGACGTGCACCACCGCGCGACCCACAGTCGCCGGGAGCCACGTCGAGCACCGACTCTATCCCTCAGAGCGCGAGATGCTCCCGACCACAATCCACCGCCCCTAGCGTCGCCATTAAGCCATAGAGGACCGCCAGGAGGCAAGCCACCGTCCGCCAACGCCGCCCATGCTGATAGCCCTCTATATCATCGTCACCGACAAGCTCGTCGTCGCCCCCTCGGTCCCATCCTCGAGCCTATATAAGGAGGCCTTCCCCAACCTCAATCTCCACACTATTCGACTCCCCTCTCTCCACCAGTCTTTCCCCACCTCTCGCCGGAGCATCTCGAGCAGAGGAGGAGACGCTGCCGTCGATTCTGTCCACCTCAGCCCCTGCCGCCACCTTGCCTGAGCCCGCCATCACCGTCCAGGTTGATCGCAAACCTCACCGCACTAGCTGGAGCCTTGGTACGTCCCCAGTAGACCCCCACCGTCCGTTTAGAGTTCGGTCTCGTCGGCGACGAGTCCGTCGTCGACGACGGCTGTGAGCCGTTGATCCGCATTCTAATCGTGTGGCCCAGATCACTTGATACGGTTTCGGGTTTTAAGTCTCGCTGACAAGCAGGACCAACCTGTCAGCCACCCTCTGCACCGCTGAGCGTCATTGGGCCGGCCCATTTTCTTTCCCGCGCTAGCCCACAAATCCAAATAGGTGTTTTTCTATTTAGACTTAAAACTATTTCTGTGCCTTAGTTTAAAAATCAATTCAAGAAGATTTACTAAACCAAACCGAGTGATTCTAATTTTGTTGGAAAGCTTATGAAAAGATCTATCTAGGCCCGTTGGTTTAATTCATTTAGAGTTAGAGATCTCTCATAGTAAAAATAACTAGACAAAAGCATTTGCACATTCAAACATTTTTCTAAAATCAACCATAATAGCTTTTGAGTTGATTCCAACTCTCAAAAATCACATTTAACCATACCTATCTGAATATGTAATAATATTAATGTTTACATGCAGTGACTTTGGACTAGTACCAAAATAATGCTATATAGGCATTTCTAGTCACTTTAAATCATTAAATATTAAACTTAAACTTATTAAAATGTGATCCAACATTTAGATGACATTCCCATATGTTTAGAATATGTGGTGATGACATGTGTCCACATGATCCCATATTTTAATTTGAGAATATTAAATCTTAGTTAATTTCAATGAGTAGAAATTACTTTTCTCAAATAAAAATAATGAGGCTAGTTAATAAAACCTTGTGATGCTTGTGATGATAGTAGATCATCAAATGTGTACCTTAGTGTGCTAAGTAGAATAGTTAAGTATTGTTTGGTGATTGTGTATACCGTATGTATTTATAGACAATTGTACCCACCAAGCTTTCGAGGAGGAGGCGTTCTACCAAGAGGAGGAGGAAGAAAACTTCAACAACTGCACCAGCCAAGGCAAGCCATCATTAACAATGCAAGCTAACCCTTGCGAGTTAGATAACCTAAGCAAGATGCATTAGGCATGCTTTGTGTTATACCACATTGACTGTTACCTACCCCAAGTTTTATTTCCAAGCTTTTACTTTCTTCACTTTATTAAAGTTGTTTACTTGTTTGAAGGTAGCATAAAAAGTATAAAACTTGACTCATCTAGATAACCTTCGATGTCATTCTGTGGCATGAGATTGAGATTAGCATTCCACATTAGTGAACACTCTTAACTTAGTAGTTTAGAGCTAAACTAGCACTTGTGTCACTTTAGATGGGAATACTTGGTGAAAATGAATTATGAAAACCTTGGAATGATGAGTCATTCTATTGAAATGTTTTGACATGTGTTGAGAGACACAAATGGTTTATGATGATGAAAATGTTGAGGCATGAGCCTTATCCCTTTTACAAAATAGATGGTTGGGTTCGGATGCGATACCATTCCAATTTTATTGTACAACCACAATACCTGAATTGGGTAAGGCTTAGCCAGAAGTTTATATGCATTAGTATTAGTTCCCTCGTGGGAGAGGTTTGAGCTGAGGCTACCTCTCAATGTTGTCCACCTATGCAGTGCCCAAGATGACAGATGGTCATGGTTGGGAGGGCATACTCATAGGAGAGGTGCTTATACTAGGGTGTGTAAAGGAAAGGTTATGTTTGATTATCTGTATATACTAAGTATGATGACTCAGGGTTATCCCTGACAAATGTATCGAATCTTGTGGTAAAAGTGTACCACCTCTGCAGAGTATCAAACTATTCGAATAGCCGTGTCCGCGGTTATGGACAGTTGGAGTGGCCATAATATTCCGTTGTCAGATGTTTTCAAAATGATTTATAATATCAATGATGAATTTTGACTTGACCACAACAGAGTTGTGATTATGACACTAGCTTCCCAACTTAAGTGATTCTAGAACTTTATTTTATCTTTCTTTGTTTCTAAACTCAGCTTAGGTTTCAAACTTAACTTTACAAATAAACTTAGAGTTAGCAATCCTACTATAACTACCTTACTTGTTAGTGATAGTTTGCGAGTACTTAAAGAGTACTCATTGCTTTTGTCCCTGGCTATTCCGTGGCCAGACTATGAAGGAGACTACCGAGATGAAGGACAACCGGACGGCTATGATAACTAGGACTATCTTCCATCGTCAGCATTGCCTGTGCCCCTGAAGATGGACCCCACCGCTACGCTTATTATTTATTCTGCTGCTTGTTGCATTAAGACTGGATCATGAGATCCTTTATTCGTGTAAGACCTTATTATGTTTTGTAATGGATGATGTACTGTGATATCCAATCTATCCCATTATCATGATAGGTTCACACCGACAAGTACGGAGGAAAGGGAGGAAGACCGGAGCACCAAGCCCGACAAGACGGAGGCTTGGAAGAGAAGACGGAAGAAGCTGTAGCAGAAGCACTGGAGTCTCCGGGCCTCAAGCCCGGATTCTCCGGCCAGGACTCCGACCAAGAGTCCAGACTTTCCCTAGGAGCGTTCAGTCCTCCCCTCCGGAGACAAGCCCGAAGAGCGACGTCCACCGCGGAGTCTCCGGCCACAATGGAGTCTCCGACCCTTCGCACCGGAGTCTCTAGCCCGGACTCCGGCTGCATACCTGGAAGTCTCTGAATGGCCCCTCGGAGACTGCGCTTCTCCCTGGAGTCTCTAGCCCCTGCACCCCGGAGTCTCTGGTCTAAGTGGAATGGGCCTGCGTGCCTTGAGCTAGGACTCGGGCCCATGTACCCGTCTTATCCTTAGAAACCCTAGTTTTATGCCCAAACTACCCCTTGGTATGTGGCTGGTCTATATATAGTTCCCCCACCCCCTCATGTAACCCGAGGCATAGATGATAGACTAAATAAAACACCCCTTTGTGGAATCTCTAGTTTTGCCTCATCCCCTTAACCAAGGGGACCGACTATCATCACGACCTTGTTGGAGTTTGCATCTCACCTCCTTGTTGTACAAGGCCTTGGCATCGGTGTCCCTTTGCCAAGACGTCAAGACCCACTCCAAGGTGTTCTTCCCTCTCCGCGTGGGATCGAGGGAGCACGTTGACCGATCTTTCCTTGCGACGATCTATCGGATTGGTGGCCACCAGCAGGAGCAATCAGCCTAGTATCGTGTGAGTTTTGCGTGTGTTCATCGTGTTCTTTGCGAGGTGTGTGCCTGCTTCCGCTACCTTCTCCCTTTTCCCTCGCTTTCCCATCGATTTGACGATGAGATCCGTGAAGATCGGTCCACCCATGGGGTCACCCCTTAACAGCAAGAGGACATCAAGCACAACAAGCCTAGGACGTATTTCACCTATAAGAAAGCTTCAACCACTAGACCAACAACCTTCAATGGAAGCTCCTCAGGTACCTTCAAGTCTTCCTTCAAGCCCACGCTTCCTCAAGGAAAACAGCCCCCAAGTGGAAATGTTGGGGATATACTTTCCGGGTATCCTCACAGTTCCTCACTGACCAGGGTGGCCCACTTCAGGTTAGAGCTTTGCTTCACGGGCGGCCCAATCAGGGAGAATGACGGAGTCCAATCCGGCTACAGGAAGGCCCAAAAGACTACCGACTTAGGCCCATAGTATTACTCGTAGTTCAAGATGTACTCTTTAACGGACTCTTAGTCGTAGCCGGATAGATCTCTCTTGTAAACCCTAGGCCGGATATCTATATAAGCCGTCCTAGGGAGAGCCTTTAGGGCACTTAACACCCAACACTTTAGATCCTCAACTCGCACAGGCGAAACCCTTGTAACCCATATTCCGGCTCTGCCATATTACTGGATTGCTAGCAGGAGTAGGATCCGTCCAAAGCCGGTGGATTCGAACCTGGGTAAACTTGTGTGCTCACTGTCCCAGAATACCGTACATCTCACACCTCTCTTCCGCATGCCTCGAGGACCCCCTCATGGCGTACTTGTCATCAATCCGATGATAGTTGGCGCCCACTGTGGGGTGAGTGAGCTCCGGATCTACGTTCCGAGCGGAATCTACCAGAATCGGAATCGGCAAGACCATCGCCGTCGGTCGCATCCTCTATGCCAGCGACACCCCTCTCATCGTTCTCGATGAGACGTGGATTCCGGCTAGGGAGGCCGTGACTGCCTACACAATCATGTCTTTTGGCGAGATCGATATTTACATCGGTTTCGCTGAACCTGCCCCACCCACCCAAGCAGTGATGATAGAGGCAGAAAAATCTTCTGGGTCCCCTCTGTCCGCGGAGGCGGCAGAGTTCCGGATCTCAGAAAACCCTAATCCCACCCAGCCCGCACCAGCTGCGGAGATAGTGGAGAAATCCGAGCCTGAGGAAGACCTAACGGTTAAAGCCAAATCTGGAGTGGATCTCCTCGGAGAGACCGTATCCCAGATCGACCCACCCGCGGAAGTCGAAAACCAGGAGGAACTCACCAACGACACTGATTCCAGCTCTGATGATGCCGGGACAGACAAGCCTTTCCTAAGGTACATACTGCGACGTATGATAATGCAAGATGCAAGCGTAGATGCAATTCTCGAGACCATCAAAAGTTTCGACATGGCTGACCGCAAGAGCCACAAATACCTCAGGAAGCACGCGTCGCACTTCGTCGGTTATGTGGGATCCGGATCCGGCTCTGCCGATGCTAGAGAAAACACCAACTCTGTGTTGAGGGTGATTGGAACAAACGTTGACGTACCCGCATCCTCCGATGAGTCGATGACGTCAGCGGATTTCCGAAAGTTTTCTGCAGAATATGAAGAGGAGTATAACTCCAAAGCTGCAGAAGAAGGAGAAGCCATGGATGAAGGATCTGGTGAACAATCTCCCAAAGTGCAGGATCACATGGACGTCAGAGATAATCCCGAAGTCCAGATGTCCGAAAGTAACGATTAGAGATTGACTCCAAGAAACGGACCCAAAGCCGTCTTTGCTACTGGCGCTGCTAAGAAGGCAAAGAAGAAGAACAAGAAAAACAAGACCCTGGCAAAAGACCCTCTGACAGAGTAGGTGATTGCCGAGGAATACGAAGAAGACTCGGATGGAGCACTTATCCCAGAAGAGCCGAAAAAAGAAGAAACTGTGGATGGACACGTGATCACCGAAGGTGCGTGTAAACTCATTGATACTGCATTAACCACACCTATCCCTACAGCTGCAGAACTTACTGCGGAAGAGCTGGACGAAAGGGCCCAAGCCCTAGAAGCGTGTCGTCAACAACTCCTGGATGAAGCCGAAAACATCGAGGAGGAGAAGAAACGCATGGCAACTAAGGATTACATGTGTCGGTTGCATCAAAAGACACTAAGGCGTCACACCAATGATGACCAATTCCCACATATCCGTGCCGTCCTTTTCGGAGATGAGATGGGGAAGCCACGGAAAGATAGCAAAGGAGATTGGGTATATCCAACCCTAGTACAGAATACCGTGGTGGCCCGAGAAATTCTATCGGCTAATCTAGGACAGGAGGAGATCCGTTTGCATATCAAACTACTTAACAAGGGACTGGAGCAGCAAAAGGTCGCCCTGTCCGGAAGTCAAAAACTTGTCTCGGATTCTGACCAATGTCGCACAGATCCGGCATGGGCTGACGTAAGACCCCATCGCGTTCCGGAGAAACATCATCACCCCGGACGTCGGGAGGACAATTATTCGAGAACCGGATCGTTAAGACAGCATCGCAGGACTACGCGTGACTGGAGCAACGTTGCCCCAGCGGCCGAGAAAGAGGCCATTGCTGCTCTGAATCCAAGGAATCCTCCCCGACGAGAGTCTAACAATTGAAGGGGAGAAGATAAAGAGAAACGTCGGGAGGAGGATCGTCAAAAAATGCCACCACCTAGACATGCAAGCCGTCCGGATGAGCCTCACCGTACTGGGAACGACGGATGAAGAAACGACGGAAACCATGCCGGGACAAGCCGGCAGGGGGCTCGTCGCAGTGTTGGCCCTCCCAAGAACCAGAATAATGACGTTCCGGACGGAGGCCGACGATTAGCCGAACTTTGGTGATGTTGGCCCACCTTCTCCACCAAGCAGTCATCACAACGGCTCCCAAGGGGGACAAGGAGGACGAAGTGGTGGAGGAGGCGGTGGCAGAAGCCGAAGTCCGCCTCCAAGGCACCCCAGCCACAGCCGGCATTCGGGAAGATCTCTATCCCTAAACGACGCAAGGTACAGGATCAATTCCAACATAGAGGCGTGGCGCTATGAAAACGATGACATCTACGTGGGCCCAAAGTGCTTCGGACCACGCATCAAAGCTACAAGATTCCCGGAAGTATTTGCTATCTCAAGGCATATCCAAGCCAACAATGGCATTGCTCGGCCAGATACCTAGCTACAGGATTTTTTCCAAGCTTGCTGCATTGCCAAAGGTCGCAACCTGATATCTCCCACTTATGTTGCGGAAGACGGCACGATCATGGCTTAATGAACTTCCGGAGAACACCATCCACAACTGGTATGACATGCAAAGTGTCTTCTTTCGGAATTTCGAAGGCACGTATTGGAGGCCCTATACGGTCGGAGACCTACAGCATTGCACCCAGAAGGCCGGAGAAACTTGTTAGGATTACCTCGGATGATGGATCGACACCAAGAACTCCTGTGAGGGAGTAATTGATCAAACTGCGATTGAAGCTTTCATCGCAGGTCTCCGAGTTGGTCTACTGCGCCATCGCTTGAAGTGTGACAAGGTCACTGATTTGGGAGAGATGATAGAAACAGCGAGCAAGTATGCAGACGCCGACGGCGATGCAGAGGGATTACTCAATGGCCTAGCTATGCCTCAGTCGGCAAAACAACCAAAGCAACAAGCTCAGAAGCGCAAAAATACCTCGGAAGAGAAACCCAACGCGGAAACAGAAGTGGTCACTGCTACTTTTGGGTCTGGATGACGAGGAGGACGCGGTGGAGGCCGCGGGCATGGGCATGGAACGTCAAGAGTCCACGGTAGAGGAGATCATCAACCACTTATTGACGTTTATGGTTTCTCCAAGACCCTCATGGACGGTGGTACTAGTATCAATATTCGCTATGTCGAAACACTACGCCGGATGAGGATCTCGGAAACCCAGCTGAACCATAGCTCTGTGATCTTTCACGGAGTTGTCCCAGGAAGACAAGCCAATTCCCTGGGAGAGATTAGTTTGGATGTTACGTTTGGAAGTCCAAAGAACTATCGGACGGAAGCACTTTCTTTCAAAGTGGTTCCGTTCAAGAGTGTGTATCACGTTATATTCGGACGTCCGTCTTACTGGGCTTTTATGGCTCGCCCGTGTTACATTTACAATATGATGAAAATTCCAGGTCGCAACGGCGTGATCACCATCAGGGGAGACCCGAAGAAAGTGCGAGAGTGCGAGGATGGAAATGCTGCCTTTGCTGAAGCCATGCTACATGCCCAAGAGTACCAGGAGATCAAGAAGAGCATAGATCCGTCCGAGATGCCCGCAAGAAAGAAAGAGGTGACAAAGCCAAATCCGGAGTTCAAGGCATCAGAAGAGACGAGGAAGACGCCGTTGAAGGATGATGACCCCTCCAAGGTGACCCAGATAGGCATAGGCCTAGGTAGCGCATAGGAAAGCGCACTCGTCAAGTTCGTCCAAGCAAATCAAGATATCTTCGCATGGCAGCCATCTGACATGACCGGAGTACCTAGGGAACTTGCCGAGCACTCTCTAAATGTAAACCCGAACGCTAAACCCATTAAACAGTCCTTACGATGTTTTGGCGGTGAAAAGCGTAAGGCAATAGCTAAGGAACTAGCACGGCTCGAGTTAGCCGGATTCATAGAAGAGGTCATCCACACTCAGTGGTCGGCCAATCCTGTAATGGTCCCTAAAAAGGACACCACTGATTTAAGGATATGTGTTGATTATACTGCCTTGAACAAGGCTTGTCCAAAAGATCCGTTCGCTCTACCTAGAATTGATCAAGTTATCGATTCTACGGCAGGCTCAGAACTCCTCTGTTTTCTCGACGCATATTCCGGTTATCACCAAATCTGGATGAAGGAATCTGACAAAGTCAAAACTTCATTCATAACCCCCTTCAGAACCTTTCATTTTGTTACGATGCCCTTTGGGCTGAAGAACGCAGGAGCTACGTACCAACGCACGATGCAACGTTGCCTCCATGACCAACTCGGAAGCAATGTACATGCATACGTGGATGATATCGCAGTAATGTCCAAAAAGAAGGAAATACTGATTTCCAACTTGGAGGAAAGATTTGCCAATCTACGAAAATACAACATCATTCTTAACCCGAAAAATGCTTCTTTGGAATACCAGCCGGAAAATTGTTAGGTTTCATCGTGTCTCAGAGAGGCATAGAGGTGAACCGGGACAAAATCAAGGCTATACTCAATATTTCCAGGCTAGATCGCCTGAAGGACGTACAAAGATTAACTGGTTGCATCGCTGCGGTCAGTCGATTTGTAAGCTAGCTTAGTGAAAGAGCCGCACCATTATACAAACTCCTGAAAAGACCAAGGATTTTGTTTGGACTGATGAAGCTGAAGCTGCACTACAAGACCTGAAGAAAGTACTCTCATCTGCTCCTATCCTCGCAGAGCCGGAACCTCAGGAACCGATGTTGCTTTATCTTGCTGTGACAAATAAGGTCGTTAGTATTGTCATGGTGGTGGAGAGACCGGAGGAAAATCAGGAGCACCTGGTGCAGCGTCCGACTTACTTTGTTAGTGAGGTCCTGGCAGAATCAAAACAACGGTATCCACACTATCAAAAGTTGGCTTACGGTGTTTTCTAGCATCTCGTAAGCTACGACACTACTTTCAGGAGCACCCAATTACCATGGTGAGCATAGCTCCCATGAGAGATATAATCAACAAAGTGACACCCCAGGACGTGTCGCCAAATGGGGCATAGAGCTTTCAGCTTTTGATATTGAGTATAAACCTCGCACAACAATCAAATCCCAGATCTTTGCTGACTTTGTCGCTGATTGGACAGAGATGAAGGAGAACATGATCCTCCCCGAGTCGGAATATTGGACCCTTTATTTTGATGGGTCTAAGGCTCGCGGGGGCTCGCGGGCTGGCGTGGTGCTCAAATCACCCCAAGGAGATAAACTTCTATACGTGTTGCAGATCCACTTCACAGCAACAAACAATATTGCGGAGTATGAAGCACTGCTGCATGGAATCCAGATTGCTCAGGATATTGGCATCCGACGTTTGATGTGTTACGGAGATTCGGATCTTGTTGCTCAACAAGTGTCGGATATTTGTAATGCAAATAAGCACATGGCAGCATATAAAGCTATCATGGATGATCTATCTAAATCATTCAAAGGATTTGAAGTTCAACACATCCCTCGAGCACAAAATGAGGAAGCAGACGCACTATCTCGGATAGGTTCTGCACGGAAAGAGGTCCTGGATGGCGCTTTTTTAGAGCACCTCAAAGTTCCCTCAATAAAGGGAGTAGATGAGGAATATTCGACCAAATCCGACTAACCTTTGTTAGTAGTTCTGGCTGTAATTCCCAGCTGGACTCAACCCTACCTCGATTATTTGGTAGATGGCAAATTACCTGAAGACGAGGTGCTGAGCCGGCAGATCATCCGACGATCAAAAGCCTATACTATAGTTAAAGGTGAGCTCTATAAGCGGAGTGTTTCTCGGGTTTTTCAGCGCTGTGTATCCCCGGAAGGAGTGGAAATCTTAAGGGAAATCCACGAAGGCGACTGTGGTCACCACGCTGCAGCCAAATCTTTAGTGGAAAAAGCTTTTAGACACGGATTTTTCTGGCTAGCAGCTCAGGCAGATGCCGAACGATTAGTCAAGACGTGCAAAGGCTGCCAAAAGTACGCCAAACAAGCTCACGTTCCGGCTGATCAGCTACGAACAATACCCATAACATGGCATTTTGCGGTCTGGGGGCTTGATATGGTAGGACCTTTTAAACGAGATCCAGGTGGATTTACTCACCTCTTAGTGATGGTGGATAAATTCACCAAATGGATTGAGGCTAAACCTGTCACTAGTTGTGATGGAGCAACAGCCAAAAGATTTGTCGAGGATGTTATAATCCGGTATGGTTATCCACATAGCATTATCACGGACAACGGGAGTAACTTTTCTATGGGAGAATTGGCTGAATTCTGCAATGAGCAAAATATCCGGCTTGACATTGCGTTAGTCGCACATCCACAAGCCAATGGACAAGTCGAAAGAGCAAATGGTTTAATCCTACAAGGCCTGAAACCGAGACTCGAAGCACCACAACGATGTGTTGCGGGGGCTTGGGTAGAGGAATTACCCTCGGTAATATGGAGTTTATGAACGACTCCAAACAGGTCAACCGGATACACACCTTTCTTCTTGGTCTATGGTGAAGAAGCAGTTCTTCCCAGTGATTTGATTCACACCTCTCCTAGAGTGGCCGCGTATATTGAAGAGGGTGCCGAGATTTCTCGACAAAACAATCTCAACTTAGTCGAAGAAGTTCGCGTCATTGCTGAAATGAGATCTACAGCCTATCAGCAGAAGTTACGCAAGTATCATAGCCAGAGAGTCCGAAATAGAGCTTTCAATAAAGGTGATTTCATTCTCCGGCTTGTGCAACACAGAAAGCACAAACTTTCCCCAGTATAGGAAGGGCCCTTTTTAGTTAGTAAAGTATTGCACAATGGATCATACTACTTAACTGACATGAGGCCAGTCAAAGAAAGACCTGCTAATAAGAAGAGAAAGAGAGCTGGAGGCAGTACAAATCCGGATGAGTTAGACAGACCGTGGAATATTTCTCAGCTACGTCCCTTTCATTCTTAGTTTACCCTTTTTTGTAATCATATATATGTACATGTTCTGTGAGAAATAAAAGTTTTGGTTGCCTGAATATTTTCTGAGAAGTTTTTGCCATCTTACTTCCGAATGATCATGTCATAGTTGAAAATCCCAAAATGCTTGAAAGTACTTTATGCTCATGTTCGTTCTGGTTTATATTTCCGATTCTAAAACTGCTACCCTCAGGTATAACTCTAAAGTTTCTAGTCTTTACTTTGGTTATTTGTCTGATTGCTGGATGCGGGAATTTTCCGAGTAGTGAATTGTTGGTACTGGAAGCCTTCTTTGTTTCCGAGTTTATACTGGTTTAGCAATTGAGCTTCATTTCTCGACAAAGTTTCCGGCAGAAGGTTTAGTCGGCTCACGAAAGGGACAAGGCGGAAAGCAAGATAAACGAGAAGTAAGGATGAAAAAATACAAGTGCTTATGTAAACATTTCAGGCACACAAAAAATTTAAAGCCAAAAGTGCTGAATAGATCAAAAGCTTAGCACTAGCAGAATTATAGTACTGCATATTTACAGGCCCATCATGTTTTTCAGAATAACAGAAATATTTATGTTAATCTATGATACAGGAGAGGAAGGAGCTGCCGGCTCGCTGGATACACCGCCTTGGTATCGTTCCGAGATGTCCACATCCGAGGTGGTGTGTTCATCGTTGGAAACTTCTGCTGATTCTTCTGGAGGAGAAGGCGGAGTGTCCACGCGGGTGAAGAAAGGGGTCTCGTAGCTGGTCAAATCAGCCACATGACACCCATATCCGGCACAGGAGTGCATGATGGCTTGAAGGTCCTGCTCCTGGCCGTCTTCATCAACTTTGAAGTGCCCTCTGGTCACTTGCCATATTTCCATGTTTCCATGGTGGCTCATGACCATGGTGATAGCGTTCTGCGCCGCAGTCCGCGCATAGGACATGTTCCAATCCTGAACAAGCTACGGCATCTCCTTTGCCTTATCCCACACCTGAAAATCCGACATGCTGTGCATGTCCGGAATCTTGAGAGCTTCGCCGATGTCCTCAAGGGATTGGCGGAAGTCATGAAGCAGGTTACCAACTTGGGTTAGCCGGTGGGTGCGGGGCTCAGCGGAGGTGGAGTCCGTCAAGTTCAGAGGACCTATAAAGTAAGACAGTTAAAGAAAAACCTGACATTGAAAGAAGTCGCAGAAAAAAGGCAAGTCAGACAGATGGAATGTACCGAAAATGACGTCGTCAATTTTGGTCTTCTCTTCCTGAAGACTCTGGAGTTCAGCCCTGAGCGCCTCGGAAAGGTCCCTCTCTCTGCTAAGCTCATTATTGAGGTCTGAGATTTTTTGATCTTGAGCAGCGATCTTGCGATCACGCTCATCAGTAGCCATGGAGGAGGACTCGAGAACTTGAGCTATGCTCTTCTCATGTTCCGCCTTGAGCTTATCCAGCTCTTGGCGAAGTTCCTTGTTCTCCACCACCAAAGTCTTGAGGTTCACGGCCTCTTCAACCATGGTGCATGATTGTTTTACCAGTGCTGTAAGTTAAAAAGAACAACAGTTCAGAAAAGTTCGACTATGAAAACATGAAAGACAGGGTTTGAGTCTCGAAATGTATACCTTCAGCCTCATCCTTGGAGACCTTAAGTTCAACATTTTTAAGTCGGAGAGCCTTGATCTCTCTCCGCTTATCACAGACATTCTTCAATAAATCCTGGTTATAGGAACATACTTTCTGTAAGTCAGACTACCCAAAGTCAGAAGGCTACTAAAGACTCGGGCTAATATTTTTGCTAATATCAGCACGAGCCTTGGGGGCTACACTAGTTCATTCTTTGGCATCCTAATGAAACATAAACCCGGATTGTATATCCTACTTCATGCTTGGGGGCTAGAGGATTTGATATGAAATAAATGAAAAACAAGAGTTAGAATTCCGACTTACATATTGTTCGCGAGTGAGTCTATCCAAACTCGCGTTCATTTCAACGGCAACCTTCTCGGCGAGAGTCAGAGGAATAACTGGTGCTGTTGGAAGCTCACCGGTCCTTATCCTCTCGTCGCGAAGGCGCACCTGGGCAAGAAGGTCGGAGAGCTTGATGTCCTCTGCTTCTTGCGCTTCTTCCTCAACATATAAGTTTCTTTTCTCCAGGCATTGCCTGGCTAGCCGCTGGATCTCTTCAGCAGATTTCCGGGACAGGCCAAACTTGGCAAGTCCTGGATTGCTGATAAGGTTTTCGGCAAAAGTATCTGCCGAGGGATCATTACCCAAAGAGGGTTCACCGTTATCTAAATCTGACTCACCCATGGTGACGTCAGTTTGCGATTCAAGTTTCTGCCGGATCTTCTGCAGCAGCCGGAGAAATCACCGGCGTTGCGGAAGGTTGAGGGGCAGGAGTCAGAGGAGCCACGGCAGGAGAAGCTATGGTAAGCTTCGTCTGTCGCAGGGGCTTCGAAGAAGTTCCCTAACCCTTGCCCTTGATGAGCGGTTTTTCTCTGAGAATGTAGTAAAGTTGGAAACATTACATCTCGGAAGGAAATTCGAGTAAAGTGCAAAGGCGGAAGTTGTGATTGAAAGTTACCTCTTCACGACGGGCACCTCCTTTGTGCCAACAACCACTGTCGGAGCTTTGCGCTTCTTGAGCGCTGTATCCGGCAATGGTACCACTTCTGTCTCCTGAGAAAACTCTGGAGGATATCCTTCGAGCGGAGCGAATTCTGACTTGGGGAGGTCAGCAAGCTGAAAAGAAGAAAACATATCAGTATTACAATGTAACTCAAAGATTGAAACACATAAAAAGGTGTACTGATAGAAGCTTACCGGCACTACGGGGTTTTCCGCCGTATGCATATCCAGAGAAACCTCCGGGATCCTCCTCTCGATCCGCTCCCTGAGCAGCCACTTGATATGGCTTATATAGCCCTGCGTGGTGTAGGCTTTGGGGCTAATGCGGAGGGAGTCTTTCTTGGACGAGTGATGGAGTGCATCAGTCGATCTCCGTGGTACTGAAGAGGCTGGATCCGGCGTGAGACCCAGCATTGGACCAAGTCGGATCCCTTTAGTCCCTTCTGTTTGATTAGATATTCGACCCGCCTCTTAGCGGGGATCAGATCGTCACTGAGAGCCGGAGCGGCCTTGTCCCAAGACGGTTGGGCCGTGGCAGCTCCGTCAACAAAAGCCGGCAAAGCAGTAGCTTTGCTGGGAGCCGTAATATCCATATGGCAAAAGAACGTGGCTGGCCATTGTTTGATCGAGTCACTAGCTAGGATTTTGGGATATGCGCGCTCGTGTCTAAGCAAAAAACTAATAGTACCGGTGATGTAAGGAACACCGGCAGTGATAGAGTTTCTCAGGACATGAAAATAGTACCAGAATAAGGTCAACCTCGGCCTAATGCCGAGAAAGCCCTCACACAAAGAAGCGTAAGCGCTCATATCTAAGAGAGAGTTGGGAGGAAGATGATGGAGTTGAACTCCGTAATGGTCAATCAACTCGGAGAAGAACTCTGAGGGAGGAAACGACAAACCTCTGTCGAGGTGGGTGCCGAAGTGGACCCGCTCGCCGGCGCGCGGGTTGGGGGTGGTTTCCTCGAAGCCGCTCCGCCGGAGGATCCCTTCCTTCTCCACGTTCTGGAGCTTCTTGTCGTCGATCATGCAGGGGATCTAGAGCCCACGGAAGCTTTCCTTCTCTGCCACCGCTTCTGTCACCGGCGCTGCAGCCAAGCCGGAAGAGGAAGAAGAAGCCATTTCTCCGGCGAGCAGTTGACCTAGGATGGGCGGCGCTGGGTGTTTTTGGGGGAGGAAAAGAGGAGCTCTGTGCTCGCAGAGAGATTGGGAGGAGAGGAAAAGGCAAAGGACAGGTGAAGAGAGAAGGAGAAAATTCTAACCCCTTATATCCACCTAACCGCGCCAAGATTCGTGCAAATGCTACAGTGTAACTGCCACGCGTCGTGGAAGGAACTAGGAAGGACCCACTCGATGATTGCGTCGCCTCGATCTCCACGCACGCATTGAAACGGCGCCTCGGTTCCACGAACCGCGGACCCACCAACGGTCATGCTGACAGAATGCCTGTCAGATGACGTGACTTTACCATGACTTGTGTTAGGTGGCGTTAGAGACCAAGTTCTGGCTTAGTTTGAAATCAAGCTGGAAAATTCAAGTAACCTGTTGATAGGTCCGACTTATTTTTAAGACCCGGATCGTATTTTTTGTTGTGAAGTTTCAGGAACCCTTCAAGATTCTGCAAGCCGAAGATCAAGCTAGACGATGATAAAATCCAACTTTCGATCTTGGAGGCCTCCGGGAGCTGCTGTTGGGGATATACTTTCCGGGTATCCTCACAGTTCCTCACTGACCAGGGTGGCCCACTTCGGGTTAGATCTTTGCTTCACGGGCGGTCCAGGCAGGGAGAAAGACGGAGTGCAATCCAGCTACGGGAAGGCCCAGAAGACTACCGACTTAGGCCCATAGTGTTACTTGTATTTCAAGATATACTCTATAACCAACTCTTAGTCGTAGCCGGAAAGATCTTTCCTGTAACCCTAGGCCGGATATCTATATAAGACGTCCTAGGGAGAGCCTTTAGGGCACTTAACACCCAACACTTTAGATCCTCAACTCGCATAGGCGAAACCCTTGTAACCCATATTCCGGCTCTACCGTATTACTAGATTGCTAGCAGGAGTAGGATCCGTACAAAGCCGGCGGATTCGAACCTGGGTAAAATTGTGTGCTCACCGTCCCGGAATACCGTACGTCTCACGCCCCTCTCTTCTGCACGCCTCGAGGACCCCTTCATGGCGTACTTGTCATCAATCCGACGACAGGCAAGCTTACAAAGGATAACACACCATTGAATGGCAAATGCTACAAGTGTGGACGTAAAGGACTCAAGTTGGCCGAGTGTGGAAACAAGGAAGTATTGTTTATCCATGACAATGGAGATGAAGAGTACTTGAGTGACGATGAATTTGATGCCCGAGTCAAAGATGCAATGACAAGGCAACACGTGGAATATGACCAAGAACTCCTCATGTGTGAACAGGACGCAAGTCCATCGCTTATCATCACAAGGATCTTGACCACTCAAGCACAAGAGAATGAAGATCAATGATCAAATATCTTCCAAACACGTGCCGTCATCAATGGGAAATCTATCAGAGTGATCATCGATGGGGGGAGTTGCCACAACCTTGCTATCACCGAGTTGTGTGATAAGCTCAACCTCACCCTCCATCTGCACAAGCACCCCTACCACATGTAATGAATAAGTGACCAAGGTTCCATAAAGATCAATCATACCATATTGATAACATCCTCAATTGGCACTTACAAAGACATGGTGGAGTGTGATGTAGTTCCAATGATGGTTTGCCACATGTTGCTTGGTCCATGGCAATTCGACAAAGGTGCTCTACATGAGGGTAGCGAAAATGTATACACCTTCAAATTGTTTAAGAAAACATGTGTTTTCCAACCGATGACTCCTATCCAAATAATTGCGGACAATGCAAAGCCTCTAGCGAGGGCGCAAAACACACCACCTTCTTGTGAGAAGAGTGGTGAGCGAGAGAACCACCTCATAGTGAGTGAGAGCCTCAAGCCTAACTCGAGTGGAAAAACTAAGAGTGTTCTTCTTGCCACCAAAAGTGAGATGAGAGATTTGAGGAACAACCCATCCATTTTGCACTATGTCCTCGTTTGCAAGGGACTTGACAAATTTTCCTCCCTCTTTGATGATTGTCTTGCAGGAGTTTAAGGATGTGTTCCCCGAAGAGCTCCCACATGGACTACCTCCTCTTCGTGCCATCAAACATCACATTGACCTCCTCCCCGGCGCCCTGCTACCAAACCGAGCTGCCTACCACACGAACCCGGAGGAGATGAAGGAGATCGAACGTCAAATCAACCAACTCGTCTCCAAAGGTTTGATCCAAGTATGCACTAGTCCAAGTGCGGTACCCGTGATTCTTGTTCCAAAAACGGATGATATGTTGCGGTTATGCATGGATTGCCATCCAATCAATGCTATCACCTTTCGTTATTGACATCCCATACCATGTCTCGATGACATGCTTGACGAGTTGTATGGAGCCACTATTTTCTCAAAAATTGATCTCCGTAGTGGTTACCATCAAATACGCATGGCAGAAGGTGATAAGTGGAAAATATCCTTCAAGACCAAACTTGGTCTCTATGAATGGTTGGTCATGCCCTTTGGCTTATCTAATGCCACATCCACCTTCATACGCCTTATGAATCATATTTTGCGTTCTCTCATTGGCAAGAGTGTTGTTGTCTATTTCAATGATATACTTGTTTATAGCATGCCACTTGAGGAACATGTTACCCATGCCAAGGAGCTTTTGCCAATCCTTTGACATGAAAAGCTATATGTTAATCTTCCCAAGTGCACTTTTGCTAAAGACAAGTTGATTTTTCTTGGATTTGTCATTTCTTCGAAGGGCATTGAAGTTGATGTTTCCAATGTCAAGGGCATACGCGATTGGCCCATCCCAACAAATGTGATTGAACTCCGAAGTTTTCATGGGTTGGCCGGTTTCTATCGGTGCTTTGTGAAAGACTTTTCTACCATTGCTTGTCCTCTCAACGAGCTGACCAAAAAGAATGCCATATTTGTGTGGGACAGGGCACAACAAAAAGCTTTTGATGAACTTAAAAAGAGGCTCACAAAAGCACCTCTTCTTGCCTTGCTGGATTTCACAAACACTTTTGAGATAGAGTGTGATGCTAGTGGTATTGGCATTGGAGGAGTCCTCATGAAAAATGGGCATCCTATTTCCTACCATAGCGAGAAACTTGACGATGCTCGCCTTAATTATTCGATTTATGAGAAAGAGCTTTTTACCTTAGTTCGTGTTCTTCTAGTTTGGCAACACTACCTTTGGCCTAAGGAATTTATCATAAATTCCGACCATGAGTCATTGAAATATCTCAAAGGCCAAGCCAACTTGAGCAAGAGACACACTAAGTGGGTTGAGTTCATGGAATCTTTTCCGTACATTGTCAAGTATAAGAAGGGCAAGGATAATGTAGTCGCGGATGCTTTGTATCGCAAGCACACAAGCCTTCTTACTCTCCTTGACAGAAACGTGTTGGATCTTGATGACATGAAAGCTTTGTATGCTTTCGACCAGTTCTTTGGACCAATTTTCGCAAACTGCTCCAGTGACAAAGGAGTTGATGATTTCTATTTGCATAAGGGCTTTCTTTTTAAACAAAACAAGATTTGCATTTCGAAGTCATCTCTCCAACTTTTGCTTCTCCACGAATCACATGGTGGAGGCCTCGTGGGCCACTTTGGCCGTGACAGGACATTGGACATGATTTCCACTCATTACTAACGCCAAAGATTAAGCGAGACATGGAGCGCTACATTCAACGATGCATGACATGCCTTCAAGCTAAGTCCAAGTCTAACCCCTTTGGTCTCTATATGCCATTTCCTATTCCTCATGCATCTTGGTCTAACATTAGCATGGATTGTTTGTTAGGATTACCTAGGTGTAATGGACAAACTTGGCGTCAAGCTCCTCTTTTCATCCGCATCGCATCCTCAAACCGATGGCCAAACCGAAGTTGTCAATCACAGCCTCGGGACCCTTCTACCTGTGTTGATCAAGAAGAACTTGAAGGATTGGGAGGAATGCATTCCCTGCGTCGAGTTCATCTACAACCGAGCCAAGCACTCAACAACCAAGATGAGTCCCTTTATGATCATCTATGGTTTCGAGCCCCTCACCGCGCTCGACATCCTATCGCTACCTCTTCATGAGCGCACCAACATGGAAGTGGACAAGCGCGCACAAGCTATGAAGAAGCTTCATGAAGAAACAAAGCTACTATCGAACAACAAGTTCTTCGCCAAACTTCAAGGTTAAACGAGGACAAGAGGCAGATGATCTTTGAAGGAGGTGACCTTGTGTGGATACACTGGAGCAAGGACCGCTTCCCCAAGGAACGGGATTCCAAGCTCAAACCAAGAGGAGATGGTCCCTTCAAGGTCCTCAAGAGAATCAACAACAACGCCTACATCATTAACATTATGATCTCTAAGTACCTTGTGAGCAATACATTTAATGTCAAGATGATAACCATGAAGAGTCGTGGACGACTCTTTCCCAAGGGGGAGCTGATGCAGCCCGTCCTACGTATGCCTCTACATCTACACCACCAAGTCCTCCAAGTGGACCGATGACTCGCGCTCGAGCCAAACTCCTCCAAGCTAAGGTGAACTCGCTCCTGTGCTCATGTGATTTCGATACACCACTAGATGGATCGCTACTTCATGCCCCGACACTATGTATCATCAAGTATGAAGACACGAGCCAGTGTAGCATCGCAGCAACCAGCAGCTGCCTGGACCAAGAGGTGCTACCGGTCTCGAAGAGCGGTACTACCACCTGGAGACATCAGTACTACCACACTGGATAGAGAGCCGCCACCTGAAGCCCTAGACCTCGCCGGTACCAAGGAAGCGACACTACCGCCCCGACTGCTACTACCACATGTAGCGAGCGGTACTACCGCGCACCCCTAAAGACCATACCCTTGCCTTGACCCGCTCTAGTACCAGCACGCGGTAATACCGGCCGTCACCGGTACTACTGGTTCATACTTCTGGTACTACCAGATGACACAGTGCCTGCACCCACAAGCTCGGCCCTTAGGCCTTGTAACGCACCCTTTATATTTTAAGTTTCCAAAACTACCGCTGAACCTGTGGCTGGCCTATATATAGCCCCTGACCTCTATTGTAAGACATAGGCTTGATATTAGGAATTAGTGGACACCCCTTGTGGATCTATCTAGTTCTTTCCTCGTGCTCCTTTGATAGAGGAGCACCAAATATCACAAACCTCGTTGGAGTTTGCATCATGCCTCCCTTGTTGTACAAGGCCTTGGCATTGGAGTCCATTTCCTAAGACCATAAGATCTCACCAAGACTCCCTACTCGTTGTTCTGGTTCGAAGGAGAGCACTCCGCCCGACGTTGATCCTAGGGATTGGATTAGACTGGTCACCACCGGTGTGAGCTATAGGTGTGTATTGTGTCTTCGTGTGTGCGTGTGTTCATCGTGTTCTTCGTGCGTGAGTTCTTGGATTCCATCCTCTCCCTCTTTCCCCACTCAATCCGCCTCGATTTCAAGGGATTCATGAAAGATCGGGCCACCCTCAAGGTTTGCCCTCAACATATTCTCATCATGGAGAACCCCACCACCACAATGGGGAACACCAAACTCATCATCGACAAGAACAAGCGGTTGATCCAAAAGATCAACAATTGCACCATGCAAGACATCACCGGCACTATGACCATCATGCTCACCCACAACAACAAGACAGACATGGTCACCCTCCACAAGAAGAAATGGTACAAGCACAGCCTCCACAAGAACAAGAACGTCATGGTGATGACCACCACGATGATAGGTGCAAACACCCACACCATGACCATCTCCAATAATAACAAGCCCATCGAGCACTACAATGGGATACATGTGATTGATATGGGGTGGCCCGATCTTCTCAGCAAGCACTTGTCGATGATGATGGTGGATGATAGATAACTAGCCTGTAGCAATGAACTCTCCCGCTTGAACCCTGATGCCAATGCAACAGCTCTTGAACCCTGTGGGATATTCACAACACCACGCTCTTGTGCACATAGCCGTCGACCACGAACGGTAGTTTGAAATCTACTAATTCCCAATGGAATAACAGATCACACTCAATTGCAGTAGTATAATTTGATCACATGGTAATTTTAGAGGTTCTAAAAAGAAACAACTCCAAAATAGTTTTAACGTGGTCTTAACCCTTACTATGGGGCGTCCCAGGTCTTATAAGGGCGGCTAGGGCCGCCAGAAAACGAAACGAAGACGCGTACGACTCAAACTGATACATGCCAACTCAGACTAGTTCGGTCGGTGGGCGGACAGTCCGGTTGATATCGACCGGACAGTCCAGTCAGGCGGTTACTCCAGGTGAATTCGGCTAGACATTCCGGTCCAGCCGGAAACATCAAAGTTTCCGGGTGGTGTCTGGGTAGTGTCTGATTTGGTGTACTGATTGTCCACACCAATTCTTCTCTCAGGAAGGCTAGACAGTCCGGGTGGACTCGCCCGGACACTCCGTTCGTTGCATAGCTTCTTGCCTCCATCTTGATGATCTTCTCTTGCGCCTTCCTTCTGCTCCTCCCTCGCACATCCTTGGGCGATCATCATGCTGGGATTCTCTTGTAGCCCTTCTCCTCCTTACGCCATGCTTATTTCTCCAACTAAGCTGATCATACATAAATGCATAGACTTAGGAAGTATAAAGTTCTCATCAATTAAAGTAACAGATTCATTTAGGAGTGAATTCACCTGTTTTTCAAGTAGCTTAGCATGAGCTGTTGTAATGGGTCCAATTCTAATCTCATTGGACTGATCCTTCTTTGCAATAGCTGGAACATCTTCAGTAGTAGGGGTGGGTGTAAGTATAGGGATGTCCTCATCAGTGATGATGATGAGGATGCACACCGTGCAAGACGCAACAACTGCTACGTTCAACCCCACCATCGTCATCAACAACCAATGAATGCAAATGAACCAGAGCAAAGGCATCAAAGAGACTTTGCACATCAAGATCCTCCTCAACCGCCTCCTCGAGACAATCAAGAACGCCGCAACTACCACCATGAACATGAAGAGGGCAAGTTTGGGAAGCTCAAGTTCATTATGCCCAAGTTCAAGGGAGAATAAGATGTCGATGCATACATTGATTGGGAGCTCAAAGTTGACAAGATGTTCCGAGTCTACAATTACTCCGAATAGAAGAAAGTTGCAATGGCATCCCTTGAGTTTGAGGACTGTGCAAATGTTTGGTGGGAAGACTTACAAAAGAACCGCGAGAAGCAAGATGAACCTACAATTGAAACTTGGACCGAGATGAAGGAAGAGATGTACAAGAGATTCGTCACCGAGCATTATAGACAATATCTCTTTGACAAGCTACAAAACTTGAAGCAAGGTACCAAGTCAATTGAAGAGTTCTATAAGGAAATGGAGAAAACTATGATGCGAGCTAATGTGAGAGAACTCGAAGAGCAAACCATAGCAAGGTTCCTCAAGGGTTTGAGCCGCCCAATAAGGAAGATTGTTGACTTTCAACCGTACAAGAACCTCACCAAGCTACCAAAGCTGAGCGGCACTTGCAACAGGAGAATGCATATGAGAAGTCCAAGGCATACTTTGCATCCGTCAATGCAAATGACTCCAACAAGACAACAAACCAAGCACCAAGCTCATCCAAGAAAGCAAAGACCACTATAGCATCCTCCTCCAACACAAGATCGGATTGTCAAGTCACTTGCTTAAAGTGTGGACTGAAGGTTCACAAGTCATATGAGTGCACCAACACAAGGGTGATGCTTACGGATGAGAATGGTGCAACCTGCTCCGTGAGTGAAGAGGAATATGAAGCGTTGACTCAACGAGCGATTGCAAGGGAAGCCACAATGGAAGTGGATATGACACCCTCATATGCGAGCATGATCCAATCCCTTCCCTAGTCATTGCTTAAGTTTTGACAACAAACTGCATACCAAGAGAGGACCAACGCTTCAATATCTTCCAAACTCGTGCCAGGATTGATGGCAAGACCATAAAGGTGATCATTGATGGAGGTAGTTGCCACAACCTCGCAAGTACGGAGCCTTGTGAGAAACTCAAGTTTCCATGCATAGAGCACCCTCATCCATATCACGTCAAATGGCTTGATGATAATGGATCACTCAAGGTAACATCAAAGGTCAACTTCTCCTTCAAGATTGGCCCATATGAAGACATCATCGAGTGTGATGTCATGCCAATGTTCATGTGCCAAATGCTACTTGGGAGACCATGGAAATATGATAGAAGAGCAATACATCATGGTAGCACTAAGCAATACTCCTTCAAGTGGAACGACAAGACATTTGTGCTCCAACCCATGACGCCATGCCAAGTTATCACATCCAACATGACATCCGTGAACATTATAAATCAAGTTAAGGACCCTTGTGAGATGAGTGGTGAGACAGTGAACCACCATCAATAGAGTGAGTGCCACAAGCCCAAAATGAGTGGAAAAATCATGAGTGCCGCGACGCAAGCCACCAATTTTTAGAAGAGAGATTTGAGTATGACC
The DNA here is from genome assembly GCA_910589775.1 of Avena eriantha. Classification (NCBI taxonomy): domain Eukaryota; kingdom Viridiplantae; phylum Streptophyta; class Magnoliopsida; order Poales; family Poaceae; genus Avena; species Avena eriantha. The sequence continues at coordinate 39,403,735 of OU342746.1, forward strand.
CATACTAACAATCCATCATACAATTCTCTCTCTTTGTTGTCGGTTTTGCAAGGTACCCACGATAGACCACCACCTACAAGGATCATGCTACAAGATCTCCAACCACAACATGATGGAAAGAAGTACTAAAAACTCTTCAACATGTTTGAGAATGGCTTCGACACCGGTGATCCGTCTGTGTCCAAGAACAAGGCCAAGGGCGCACATCCTTCCTTGTATGATGAAAGAACATCGTCGAGGTCGAATCATTTTCAAGCGGGCGGGCAGGGGGTGATGGAGCCCAACATATGGCAATCACCATTTTTCCACATCATGCCACACCAACCACCCCTACAAAGGTGAATTCCTTCCATCTCTTACCGTCCTTTGTTCATCATGTGAATGGGATCCTGCTTGAGACAAATGCCCATGACATGACTAGGTCCATGACCATGATCCAAAGAGGATGCGACAAGGATTAACTGGGATCCGAGACACCTAAGAAAGAGGCATGGAAGAGAAGATGCAAGAAGTTGTTGGAGCCAGATCGGAGTCTCCACCCCAGCACATTGGAATCTCCGGTCCACTACACCAGAATCTCCGGATAAACTCCAGACAAGCCTCCATACCAACGCCAATGACATTCTGAACACCACTCCGGAGACGAGCAAGAGAAAAGCAACTGACACAAGAATTTATGGAGTGCCGACACTGGATACTTCGGCCTAAGCGACGCGGGTCTGCGCCCCATGAGTTGGGCCTAGCCAATGTAATGCCCCAAAACTCCCTTTTATGCCCATTTTACCCCTAGCTCGTGGCTGGCCTATATATGCCCCCACTCCCTCCTTGAAACCCTAGAGATGATGATGAATTAAGGCATGTGCCGAACCCTAGATGGGAACCCACTCTCAATAGTAAATCTATGAGTGGTACAAGGCCTTGGAGTTGGTGCCCTTCTCTAAGTCGTCAAGACGCTCCTCAAGTGTTTGGTCTCTCCCTATCAAGGATTCTAGTAGTGCTTGGTATCTCCCCTTTGGAATTCTAATTGGTTGCTAGTCTCTCCTTGATTTGGATTTTATCATTCACTTGTTGATCTCACCTTGTGATTCTACCGCAAGGTCTCTCGCCGAGGATTCTATTGGATTGGTTGTTCGAACCAACAGGAGCAAATTGAATCAGGTGTGATTTGGCGAGTGTTTGTATCTTTACCTTGCATTAGAGTTACATTCATCGTGTTCTTCGCGTGTTCCCTCACTCCCCTCCTGAAATTCGTGAATATCGGGTCACTCCAAGGATAAATCCACAAGGAGAACCATATCATCAAACATTACTTTACCTTGGAAGAGAGTATCGTGCAAGTGGCCACACTTGAGATCAATCAAAACCAAGTAAAGTGATGTTCACGCGGAACAACAAAACCAACTAACCGCTAAAACACACACACACAAAGCTTATGGTGGATAGGTATGGAACGTGGCATGTCAAGAACAATCCGAAATCAAGATATTGTAATGGTAAAGAACCACGATGATCACCAAGCAAAACAAGTCAATCCACAAGATAGGAATTATGTACAAGGAAACACACATGATGGGATAAATGGGACTTGTGTGGCGGAGTAAGTGAGCTAATAAACAAATGATTACCTAGCGAAGACTATAAGCTCGTATCGCACAAAGTGCAAGAAGAGATGCTAGTTCAATTGCAATAAATTTGTGGGCAACAAGATATGCACAATAAGTACCACCTATTTGATGTTCATCGAGCTTGTGCTTCATATTCTATGAGGCACTTGTTTCTTTCTTTTTCTTTTTCTATTTTTTCATTTTGTATGAATATTTTTCTTTCTTTTTCACTTGCCTCTTCCTTGTGCGAACAACTATACAAGTTAACTATATGAGATAGCGCGCTCACAACTTTTGCTCTGAATTCTACAAGGTATCAAATGTACATATCCCAAGAAATCGTAGGAGGAACTAGTCACAATAGGTGTTTATTGATCTCAAATATAGTATAGCTCACAAAGTAAAGCAAGTGGGGAGAAGCCGCGGAATGTTTATACCTTTCTTCGCCGATCTTCACCCTTTATTGGTGGATTCCGCATTTATCACAGAATTTGGATGTATTAGATAGCATGAACAACGTGGATGATTATGTAGAGCTCCTTCTCCTCTCCGAATCGAGCTTAAGAACACCAAAATCCGAGTTCGAATGCAAAAGTTATGCTCAAAACCGTGAAGCAGTTTTTCTGTCTACAGGGGGCGGATACTCCGGTCTGGGGGAGGGTCCAGAGACTCCGGTATGGAGTCACTAAAACCGGAAACTCCGGCCCTAGGCTGGAGACTCCGGTCTGGTTGATTTCTGCACATCAAGAACTTGATCGGGACATGTTTTGGCTGAAAAAGTCGAACCAAAACCTCAAATTGATGGGGGAAATCAAGGAATTAGGCTATGGGAACGCAAGGGAAGGTAGATCAACAAATTTAGCAACTAATCCATGGATAAAAACCTATAAAAACTCAATCAAATCACTGATCTCGCCAAAACACGAATTGGGGCTATTTTTGTTGGAATTTTCGAATTTATGCAAAAAGACCAAATGGATGAGAAATCTGTGGCAACCAAAAGCTACTAATACCAGATGTTGAGGGCTGACCTCATGGGTCGCCCGATCTTCACGGATCTCATGGTCAAATCGATGGGATAGCGAGGGGAAATGGAGAAGGTTGTGGAAGTGGACACAAACCTCACGAAGAACACGATGAACACACGCAAAACTCACACAATACAAGGCCGATTGCTCCCGCCGGTGGCCATCGGTCCGATAGAATCCTCGAAAGGAAACATCGGTCAATGTGCTCCCTCGATCCCAGGCGGAGAGGGAAGAACACGTTGGAGAGTGTGGCATCCCGCTAAAACCACTACTAGAAAATCGCGGTGTTTTTGTGCATTGCATCATCATGACCGCATGCCCATGTCATTATGCCACGTTGCATTTGAGCATCGTCATCATCATGCATGGTTTGTTTAAAAACTACTTACGAAAAGTCTATTTTTGGTTTTCTAAATACCCGTCTTTAATTCAAATTAAAACCCCGGCCTCTTCTGGATACTTTCTTTTGTCTACAAAATAATTACAAAAGTCTATTTCGGACAAAATAAAATAAATAAAACTATTTTTAATTTTCGGACCAGGGAGGCAACCCAGCCGTTAGGCCAGGCCACCTACTACCCGGCCCGTATAAAAATCTAGTCTATCCTAACCCTAACCCACCTACCCCCTAACCCACCCTCTTTTTCTCCCTCTCACCCGCCCCCACACATGTGCGTACACACACTCGCGCGCAACAGCCCGCATACACGCAGCGCACCAACCGCGATGCACAGAGCGGCCGCTGCGACGCAAAACGACGCGCTGCATGCAACGCCCTACCCCGAGCGATGCCCTTGGCCCCACCACTCACACTCCACCCCTGGACCCGCTCACCCACCACGCGCCAGCCATCCCACTACCCCGTGCCGACAACTCCCTCCTCGGGATCTCCGCCCCCTAGCCCAGCACTCCCGCTCGTCCCGCTCCTCTCTCCCCGCGCGTGATCCACCCTCCCCGCCTACCGCGTCTGCCGCCACATGGCCATTCCCCTCGCCCGGCCGCCTCCACCGCCACTTTCCTCTACAGGCCATGTCGTCGACCACCGACTGCCTCCCCAGGCCGTCCTTCACGTATCCGGCCAAGGCCACCTTGACCAACGTCGACCGGCGACCCCTCCGCCGTGGCTGACCTCCCTGTCTACCGCGCCATCCGAGCCCGCCCTGTGCCGCCGCCCTCATCTGCGCGCCCTCGCCGGCCCGAGTGTCTCCACCCCGCTGGCTCCCTTCTCTGGCCCGCCTCCCCGCCTGCGCCGATGCGCTGGCACCGAAGCGGAACAACAGCGTAGCATGGAGGTGCGCAAGCAGGCTCATCATCAGCTTCCACATCGCCGTTCCGTTCTGTCTTGATGCACACTCACTACGTACGTGTGGGACGGTCTAGGTAGCTGTTGTGTCGCCTAGGAGCTTGCAGGTGCTTGTTAGGCATATTTCTAAAGAAGCAGAAAGTTTGTGAGGATCGTGTATGCCCACTTCCCAATCAATACCTCCATGGCACCTGGAAGCCTTCTCGATGACAGGATCCAATAACTCCAAGCCTGCAACTTCGAGTTGTTTCTCGATGAGTGTTGCACGGTCTAGTCCTATGAAGCATTTCTTGTCCCGTGACCAACCCCATCGTGATGTCTCCAAGATCTTCCTACCACAATCGACTTTAACCTTCACCAAGATTGTCTTTGTCTTCTACCGCAAGGTCTTCGGAGTTATTGTCGCCCGAAGGCCACCAACATAGAAACCAAGGTCTACGACACGGAACCCCAAGCTCTTCCCCCGAACCCAATGGCACTCGATGAAACGCCGACAAGATCTCCTTCCCAGACGACCTCGAGTCCCTGGCGCGCCAAGTTCTCCATCCCCTCGAACCGATGACCCGAAGACCGATCCGGGGCACCAAGGCCTTCGACATGGAATCGACAAGATCATCGCGGAACACCAAGCTCTACTTCGCAGGCACCGAGTGTCAAGATCTCCAATCGAAATCTAAGGACGCCGAGACCCTGGACGACAAGTACTCCTTCCCGGATCCGATACCCAAGGACCGGACGTCAAGTTCGCCGAGTACCCGCATGCCAAGGTCGCCTACACGGAACGCCAAGTTCTTCATCCCGGACGCCATGACCGTCTACACGGACCCGAAGACCACCGGAACCCGATCCATTCAAGTTCGCCATCGACGACAAGGTCGACCGCTTGGAACGAACTTCTCCGTCACGACACGACAAGTTCTCCATCTTGTATCCGAACCTCGCCGTCCCCGTCGAACCCGGAGACCGGACCCCGAACCCCCCGGAACCCAAGGATCTTCCGAACCCAGATGTGTGACCCTAAGGCCCTATTTTTTATAGTATGACACATATACTTGTTGCATATGAATTACTCATACTCGCATGCATATTATGTGGTTTGGGGGCATTATGCCGATTCACCTAAATTAAATATGGAGTCTATATGCGGGATATTGTTCTTATTCCGGACTCCATTTAAATTGCGTAGCGAACCGATGCCATGTTTTGCCCTATTAAGACAACATTTAAATTGCGGGGTAGATAAATAACTTGAACCTATTAATTAATTTCAGGACCCCGGTTCCTCTTATTATTGCCTAATTGTACCGCATATATGCCACGCCATGCATCATATCATACGCATGCCGGATCTTCTGCCGTAGTATTAAATATTGCATCCGGTATTTCTTCTAGTGTTTGCTTCTTTGCGGATTAGGCCGATGAGTTGATGCGAGTATCGACAAGTTCTCTGGATATGAACCTTCTGTAGTGTTTCCCAGGCGAGCATCTCTCCCCCTTCTACCTATTTTGCATTTATACTCTTTACTTCCTCTTGTTGATCTATTGCTATCCGTGTCGCGATGCTTTAGTTTCCGTACACCAGTTATATCCCGTCCAGCCTCTATATTCCCTTGGACACCTCCTATTACCTGTGTTTGGTATATAGCTGGCCCTGTGAGTCGTAGATGCGTGCTCAGGTGTGATCTCGTGTTGTCAAGTACCACAGTTGTTGGAATGCTGGCAGATGTTTATGGTGGAGTTGATCATGATTTTAAACACAACTATTAGATTGCTAGATATAACTAATGCAGAGGCATCAGTGGGCAATAGATGTTATTTGGTTCTTCCACGCTCACTTGTGTCCCGTAGGACCCGAGTACTTGATACCTGTTCCTTGATTTTTCGCACTATCCACATCCGGGAGGCTTTATGGACCCCCCTGAGCCAGAGCTTGATTCATTTCTATTTCTTGGGGCCACAAGTAGTTTGGGGCTTTATTACTATTATGTACTTATGCCATGTTTTACTGCTTTATTTAAGATTGTGCGTGGAGCACCTGTACTGTTTTGGATGCGGAGTGTTTTCGCAGTATCGACAAGCCCAGTCACACTTTCGGGTTCCCAGTCGTTTACAACCATTGACGCAAACCCTGGGTCCGTTCTAGAGCCGGCCAACTTCGTTGCGGGTAGCTTAGTGGGGTGGCCCCCTGAAATATTTATGAATCCTGTGATCGCTTTGTCGTGAATGCCTCGTTGGGTTTTGAGTTGGTTTTTCCAAGGTTTATCGAGTGTGTGTTGCTATTTGTGCACGCCTGCAGGGTAAAACTTTCTGAAAGCCGTGTCCGCGGTTATGGACGACTTGGAGCACAGTATCTCGATCATAGACAAGCATAACTAAAGTAGTGCTATAAATTTGACTTAAGATGTGACTAGTAATCAGTTTCACTACAATGGAATGTATAATAAAAGTGCCAACAACTTGTGGAGCTGGGGTGTATCGTGTCCTGTTATACCTTCCTAGTAAGTATCGCAACTCCAATGGAATGAAATAAAAGTGCCAACAACTGCGGGGTTTGGGAGTTCACATGCTAATTGTATCTGACTAGTAAGTACTGCAACTATAACTGAATGGTTAACTAAAACTGCCCACTACTTATGCTACCAGGATGACTCATGCTATATATCTAACTAGTAAGTGCTTCGACTATCATGGAATGAATAAAACTGCCAACTGTGTGAGTTCCTCGGTTTGACTTCCTTGTTTGGTCTCTATGGGGAATACCGTGATGGGTATGATTAGTGTTGGTATAAGGTTGGTTCCGAATAGGTCTTTATTATCCCTCTCTAATAGCCACCAGTTTTACAAAGTCTCTATATGTTGTTTAGTGCCGCTATGCTGCAACTTCAGTCCACCATACATGTGTAGGTGAGACCTGCCGAATTCTAGCCTCGCCGTGTACTGGCCTCAGTACTGACGCTCCTCTTTTTCATTTGCCCTTTGTTGGCACCCCTTTTGTTTTAGCAGGTGTGAGTTCAACGTTGTTAGCAGGGTTACCCTTCCGGCTTAGCCTGGGCAGGGTTATGGACGCCATTGGTTATTTTCAGGGCTCTTAGCCCCATTTTGTCCATAGTCAGACGCTCTATCGTTTTCAAGGTGATTTGGATCTTTGTATAGTATATCTGTATTCTTGACTCATCGAGTCGTTGTTGTATATATATGTTATGTGGGTTCCATCATGGACTAATGTGTAATGGTATTACTTCGTTCTCCACCCGCACGCAAGTGCCTGGTGGGCGTCCTTGAATCGTTTCTATGCGGGTTTGGCAGGAAGAGCTAAAACTTGCATAGGGCCGATTCGAGGGTGTTACAGAGTGGTATCAGAGCTCAGCAGTTGCGATACCTCACAAGTCTAGCCTGTAGGATAACCTAGCTAACGGCCGAAGGAGAGTGTCAAAACTATTTTTGGAAAATCGGTTGGATAGATCTGATTAGGTCTGCTTTTACTCCTTACCCTTTGCTATTCTCCTCTTACCTCTGCGTGTTTTGGATCTGCTCTCTTATCATTTCTTCGAGTCTAGGAATTCTCGTGGTTGGGTTTCCGTCGTACCTTCAGGGTTTTGCTTCCTTTGGTAACGGTGTTTCTACCTCCGGACTTCATGCTACCTGAGCGATCCTTTATCTGTGGTACCATTCTTTGTTCCTTGTTGTGCCTACCGGTGTTTTCCAATGCGACGACATCATCTATGCCAGATCCGATGCAGGGCATGCATCACTCCTTTGTTTCGAACCTCGATTGTCGAGATCTTCAGTCTGATTCCGGGAATGGTTGCACGCTTTTCTACCGAATGTGCATGGTAATAGTTTGGGTGCGTGATGGATTGCCCCCCATGCCGACTACTCAATCTATTTGCTCTCGAACATTGAAGTGGATTATAATGTATCGTTTCTCTCCTTCTATCAAAGTTAGAGGTGGCTTTATTTGTTGATACCTCTACCTTCGCCTTTGTTCCCAGAGTGTTCTCTCGATGATCATGGACAACGACCTCTTGTTAGTGGTGTCGCGAGGATCTAATTGAAGCGAGAAGATTCAGATCGCCGACCTTCTTCCCGGTACCACGAGGCGGATCTCGAGGGCGAGATCCCTTGTTAGTGGTGTCGAATTGTGGCATCCCGCTAAAACCACTACTAGAAAATCGCGGTGCTTTTGTGCATTGCATCATGACCGCATGCTCATGTCATTATGCCACGTTAAATTTGAGCATCGTCATCATCATGCATGGTTTGTTTAAAAACTATTTACGAAAAGTCTATTTTTGGTTTTCTAAATACCCGTCTTTAATTCAAATTAAAACCCCGGCCTCTTTCGGATATTTCCTTTGGTCTACAAAACAATTACAAAAGTCTATTTCGGACAAAATAAAATAAATAAAGCTATTTTTTCTTTTCGGACCAGGGAGGCAGCCCAGCCGTTAGGCCAGGCCACCTACTACCCGGCCCGTATAAAAACCTAGTCTATCCTAACCCTAACCCACCTACCCCCTAACCCACCCTCTTTTTCTCCCTCTCACCCGCCGCCACACATGTGCGTACACACACTCGCGTGCAACAGCCCGCACACACGTAGCGCACCAACCGCGATGCACAGAGCGACCGCTGCGACGCAAAACGGCGCGCTGCACGCAACGCCCTACCCTGAGCGATGCCCTTGGCCCCACCACTCACGCTCCACCCCTGGACCCGCTCACCAACCACGCGCAAGCCATACCACTACCCCGTGCTGACAACTCCCTCCTCGGGATCTCTGCCCCCTGGCCCACCACTCCCGCTCGTCCCGCTCATCCCGCTCCTCTCTCCCCGCGCGTGACCCACCCTCCCCACCTACCGCGTCTGCCGCTGTGCGGCCGTTCCCCTCGCCCGGCCGCCTCCACCGCCACTTTCCTCTATAGGCCGCGCCGTCGACCATCGACAGCCTCCCCTGGCCGTCCTTCACGTATTCGGCCAAGGCCACCTTGACCAACATCGACCGGCGACCGCTCTGCCGTGGCTGACCTCCCTGTCTGCCGCGCCATCCGAGCCCGCCCTATGCCGCCGCCCTCATCTGCGTGCCCTTGCCGGCCCGAGCGTGTCCGCCCCGCCAGCTCCCTTCTCTAGCTCGCCTCCCCGCCTACGCCGACGCGCTAGCACCGGAGCGGAACAGGAGCATAGCATGGAGGTGCGCAAGTAGGCTCATCATCAGCTTCCCCATCGCCGTTCTGTTCTGTCTTGATGCTCGCTCACTACGTACGTGTGGGACGGTCTAGGTAGCTGTTGTGTCGCCCAGGAGCTTGCAGATGCTTGTTAGGCATATCTCTAAAGAAGCAGAAGGTTTGTGAGGATCGTGTATGCCCACTTCCCCATCAATGCCTCCATGGCATCTGGAAGCCTTCTCGATGACAAGATCCAACAACTCCAAGCCTGGAACTTCGAGTTGTTTCTCGATGAGTGTTGCACGGTCTAGTCCTCTGAAGCATTTCTTGTCCCGTGACCAACCCCATCGCGATGTCTCCAAGATCTTCCTACCACAAACGACGTTAACCTTCACCAAGATCGTCTTTGTCTTCTACCGCAAGGTCTTCGGAGTTATTGTCGCCCGAAGGCCACCAACACCGGAAACCAAGGTCTACGGCACGGAACCCCAAGCTCTTCCCCCGAACCCGATGGCACTCGATGAAACGCCAACAAGATCTCCTTCCTAGACGACCTCGAGTCCCTGGCGCGCCAAGTTCTCCATCCCCTCGAACCGATGACCCGAAAACCGATCCGGGGCGCCAAGGCCTTCGAGATGGAATCGACAAGACCATCGCGGAACACCAAGCTCTACTTCGCAGGCACCGAGCGTCAAGATCTCCAATCGGACTCCGAGGACGCCGAGACCCTGGACGACAAGTACTCCTTCCCGGATCCGATGCCCAAGGACCGGACATCAAGTTCGCCGAGAACCCGCACACCAAGGTCACCTACACGGAACGCCAAGTTCTTCATCCCGGATGCCATGACCGTCTACATAGACCCGAAGACCACCGGTACCCGATCCATTCAAGTTCGCCATCGACGTCAAGGTTGACCACTTGGAACAAAGTTCTCCGTCACGACACGACAAGTTCTCCATCTTGTATCCGAACCTCGCCGTCCCCGTCGAACCCGGAGACCAGACCCCGAACCCCCCGGAACCCAAGATCTTCCGAACCCAGATGTGTGACCCTAAGCCCCTATTTTTTATAGTATGATACATATAGTTGTTGCATATGAATTACTCATACTCGCATGCATATTGTGTGGTTTGGGGGAATTATGCCGATTCACCTAAATTAAATATGGAGTCTATATGCGGGATATTGTTGTCTTATTCCGGACTCCATTGAAATTGCGTAGCGAACCGATGCCATGTTTTGCCCTATTAAGACAACATTTAAATTGCGGGGTAGATATAACTCGAACCTATTAATTAATTTTCTTGACCCCGGTTCCTCTTATTATTGCCTAATTGTACCGCATATGTGCCACGCCATGCATCATACCATACGCATGCCGGATCTTCTACCGTAGTATTAAATATTGCATCCGATATTTCTTCTAGTGTTTGCTTCTTTGCGGATTAGGCCGATGAGTTGATGCGAGTATCGACAAGTTCTCTGGATATGAACCTTCGACAGTGTTTCCCAGGCGAGCATCTCTCCCCCTGCTATCTATTTTGCATTTATACTCTTTATTTCCTCCTGTTGATCTATTGCTATCCGTGTCGCGATGCTTTAGTTTCCGTACACCAGTTATATCCCGTGCAACCTCTATATTGCCTTGGACACCTCCTATTACCTGTGTTTGGTAGATAGCTGGCCCTGCGAGTCGTAGATGCGTGCTCAGGTGCGATCTCGTGTTGTCAAGTACCACAGTTGTTGGAATGCTGGCAGATGTTTATGGTGGAGTTGATCATGATTTTAAACACAACTATTAGATTGCTAGATATAACTAATGCAGAGGCATCAGTGGGCAATAGATGTTATTTGGTTCTTCCACGCTCACTTGTGTCCCGTAGGACCCGAGTACTTGATACCTGTTCCTTGATTTTTCGCACTATCCACATCCGGGAGGCCTTATGGACCCCCCTGAGCCAGAGCTTGATTCATTTCTATTTCTTGGGGCCACAAGTAGTTTGGGGCTTTATTACTATTATGTACTTATGCCATGTTTTACTGCTTTATTTAAGATTGTGCGTGGAGCACCTGTACTGTTTTGGATGAGGAGTGTTTTCGCGGTATCGACAAGCCCAGTCACACTTTCGGGTTCCCAGTCGTTTACAACCATTGACGAAAACCCTGGGTCCGTTCTAGAGCCGGCCAACTTCGTTGCGGGTAGCTTAGTGGGGTGGCCCCCTGAAATATTTATGAATCCTGTGATCGCTTTGTCGTGAATGCCTCGTTGGGTTTTGAGTTGGTTTTTCCAAGGTTTATCGAGTGTGTGTTGCTATATGTGCACGCCTGCAGGGTAAAACTTTCTGAAAGCCGTGTCCGCGGTTATGGACGATTTGGAGCACAGTATCTCGATCATAGACAAGCATAACTAAAGTAGTACTATAAATTTGACTTAAGATGTGACTAGTAATCAGCTTCACTACAATGGAATGTATAATAAAAGTGCCAACAACTTGTGGAACTGGGGTGTATCGTGTCCTGTTATACCTGCCTAGTAAGTATCGCAACTCCAATGAAATGAAATAAAAGTGCCAACAACTGCTGGGTTTGGGATGTCACATGCTAATTGTATCTGACTAGTAAGTACTGCAACTATAACTGAATGGTTAACTAAAACTGCCCACTACTTATGCTATCAGGATGACTCATGCTATATATCTGACTAGTAAGTGCTTCGACTATCATGGAATGAAGAAAACTGTCAATTGTGTGAGTTCCTCGGTTTGACTTCCTCGTTTGGTCTCGAGGCGGAATACCAGGATGGGTACGATTGGTGTTGGTATAAGGTTGGTTCCGAATAGGTCTTTCTTATCCCTCTCTAATAGCCGCAAGTTTTACACACTCTCTATAGGTTGTTTAGTGCCGCTGTGCTGCCGCTTCAGTCCACCATACCTGTCTAGGCGAGAGCCGCCGAATTCTAGCCTCGCCGTGTACTGGCCTCAGTACTGACGCTCCTCTTTTTCCTTTGCCCTTTGTCGGCACCCCTTTTGTTTTAGCAGGTGTGAGTTTGACATCGTTAGCAGGGTTACCCTTCCGGGTTGGCCTGGGTAGGGTTATGGACGCCATTGGTTATTCTTCAGGGCTCTTAGCCCCATTTGTATCTTGTCCGTAGTCGGACGCTCTATCGTTTTCAAGGTGATTTGGATCTTTGTATAGTATATCTGTATTCTTGACTCATGGAGTTGTTGTTGTATATGTATGTTCTGTGGGTTCCATCGTGGACTAATGTGTAATGGTATTACTTCGTTCTCCACCCGCACGCAAGTGCCTGGTGGGCATCCTTGAATCATTTCTATGTGGGTTTGGCCGGAAGCGCTAAAACTTGCATAGGGCCGATTCGAGGGTGTTACAGAGAGGGTCTTGACAACTACGCTCATGCACTCCCAAACGTAGGCCTTGTACAACGATGCTTGCAAAATGCAAACTCCAATGAGGCGGTGAAAATAGTCGGTCCCCTTGGATAAGGGGATGAATAAAACTAGAGATTCCGCAAAGGGGGTTGTATTTAGTCTATCATCTATGCCTAAGGGATACATGAGGGGTGGGGCCACTATATATAGGCCAGCCATATAATTAGGGGTAGTTTGGGGGAGTAATTCTAGGGTTTGGAACGGACTAGAGGGGTACATGGGCCGAAGGCCCAAAGGCCTTAACATGCCTGGCGTCATGGACACTGAAGACTCCATTCTTTTCTCCGGTATAGACTCCAGAGTGGTGTACAGAAGGGTCTAGGCTTGGGGTCCAAAGACTGTTCTAGAGTCCATCCAGAGGCTCCGGTCTTTAGGGCCGGAGACTCCGGTGTTTCAGCTGGTGCTTCTTCTGTCTTCTCTTCCAAACCTCCGTCTTATCGGGCTTGGTGCTCCGGTCTTCCTCCCTTACCTCCGTACTTGTTGGTGTGATCCTATCATGATAATGGGATAGAGTATGAAGTAGTATACAATTAAATAGGGTAGGAAGTGGGCTCGCATAGAGGAATGGATTCACCTTTGGAGTCCATGACGACTTGGCATAAGTTGGAGGCCTTGATGTGGTAACGACCATAGGTCGGGCTACATTAAGTTGGAAGTTCTGTCTTGAAAATATAAATAGATTATATCATATACATCTCCATAATTTTGTTAATAGAAACTAGGAAAATAGTTGTTCCTGCAAAGGCATCTTGGCTCAGGTTTTTGAAATGCCAAAACATTTGAGAATATGAAAGATAGGCTAAGCTAGTTTTGTTAAATAGTTTTTGTCAATTGAGGGTGAGGTAAGGAGTGTGTCATCTGCTACACATTCAGATCCATAAGCACAAACAAACAACAAGCACACACTGCATCATTAAACAAGAAAAAGTTTTTGTTCCCCCTGATTTTTGTATTCTGGACAACTAATCAGGGCTGCTGAAAGTGGGTTGTTATGCTCAGATTATGGAGTAAATTTAGGAAAGAGTAGAAGTAATTAAAATATTGGAGCGTAAGTATGGTGGGAAATGGAAAAAAAGGAACCAAGAAAATGAGGTAGCCTCGCTTGTAATATTAAACCCATAATTATAGTGGAGAACGGATGGGCAGCAACACATCTATGTGTATCTATCAAAAAAATTGCAACACATAATTAAGTCATTGCAGAACATGTATAGTTGTATGGTGGGTTTTCTTGTAGTGATTCTAGAACGCGTAGTTTGTTAGCATGAAACAAATACCCATCATGGATGTGAAATTTACCCCATGCTTTCTCAATAGCACACAAGCAATATGGTTCAGCAAAATCATGATCAGCTGCATATAAGTGACATAAAATATCTAAACCAGGAACTTTGATATCCAATTGTGTTAACAACATGTTCTTCCTAGATAGAGCATCAACAACTACATTATATTTTCCCTTCTTATGTTCAATGATGTATGAAAAAGACTCAATGAACTCAACACACTTTGTAAGACGCCTATGCAAGTTTGATTGAGCTTTCAAATATTTCAAAGCTTCATGACCAGAATGTATGGTAAATTATTTTGGCCACAAATAATGTTGTTAAACCTCAAGTACTCTAACAACCGCATACAATCATTTAACATATACTGGAAAATTTAACTTTGCACTAGAAAGTTTATCAAAAAATATGCAATGGTACGACCCTCTTGCATCAGCAGACCACCAATTCCTATGCCACTAGCATCACATTTAATCTCAAATTGCATATTAAAATATGGTAGTGCAAGCAATGGTGCAGAAGATAACAATTGTTTTAGTTCATCAAAAGCATGATCTTGTGATATGCCCCACACAAAAGGTACACCTTTCTTAATTAGTTCATTCAAAGGTGCAGCAATAGTACTAAAGTCTTTCACAAAATGTCTATAGAAACCAGGAGCGTGAAAACTTCGTACTTCACTCACATTCATGGGAGTAGGCCAATTTTTGAAGAGGACATCTCTGCAATTACACCTACCCCCATTACTACTGAAGATGTTCCAGCTGCTGCAAAGAAGGATCAATCCAATGAGATTAGAATTGGACCCATTACAAGAGATCGTGCTAAGCTACTAGAACAATAGGTGAAATTGTTTCTTAATGAGCCTGATGTTTTAGTTAATGAGAATTTTATACTACCTAAGTCTTTGTACTATTGTATGATCAGGTACGTGGGGGAAGAAGGGGTAGCACGGAGCGAGGAGTTGAAGCATATGGAGCATGGCGTGTTGATCAATGAAGAATGCATGAGGGAGGAGAGGGAGGAAGTGCAAGGAGATGACAAGAGTGGAGATTAACACCTGGTGGAAGATCTCTGCCACGATAGATAAAAGCCACTGATCTCTACCATGGCAGGCTGCCGCGGCACAGTAGTAGCATAATTCTATACCACGGTAGGAGGAAACGGCACAGAAACTGCCACAAAGTCTGCCACGGCAGAACCAACCTGTGTTCCTTGGACCGAACCCACTATGGGTCGGTTTGTATCTAGGTTAGGGTGAACCGTGCATGTTTCCTAGTATTGGCCACCGACCCCTAGTCCCTTAAATAGATGGGGCACCGCATCAATTAGGATTTAAACCACATTAAAATTATTTTGGAGTTGTTTCTCTTTAGAACCTCTAGAATTACTTGTTATCGAATTACCAAGTACAATTGAGTGTGACCTGTTGTTCCGCTAGGAATCATGATGCAGCCCGTCCTACAGACGCTACTACATCTACAATGCCAAGTCCAAGCTCGTCCCCAAGTCAGCCAAGAAGACAGACGCGAGCGGTACTACAGCTCCCAACAGCGGTACTACCGGGCCCCAGTAATACCGCTCAGCCTCAGCGGTACTACCATTCATGACTGAAGCCCGCGACATTGCCTCTGGACGCCCCGGTACCGTCTTGCGGTACTACCGCCCCCAAGCGGTACTACCGGCTGCACGACAGGTACTACCGGACCTAGAACTCGACAACAGCTGAAGCCTAGAGCTACCGCCCCACCTGAAGCGGCTACCGCTCCCATCCGGTACTACCGGACCCAAGGGCCGGTACTACCGGTCACCATAGTGCATGTGTGCACTAGATTTGGGCCACATCCCATGTACCCCTTTATTATATTGCACACCTAGAGTTATTCCCCAAACTACCCCTATGTAAGTGGCTGGCCTATAAATAGAGCCCCCACCCCTCATGTATCCCTCAGGCATAGATGATAGACTAAAGACAACCCCCTTTGTGGAATCTCTAGTTTTATCTCATCCCCTTCTACCAAAGTGGATCGACTATTGTCACCACCTCGTTGGAGTTTGCATCGCGCCTCCCTCGTTGTACAAGGCCTTGGCATCGGTGTCCCTTTGCCAAGATGTCAAGACCCTCTCCAAATGTTCTTCCATCTTCGCATGGGATCAAGGGAGCACGTTGACCGATCTTTCTATGTGAGGATTCTATCGGACCGGTGGCCACCGGTGAGAGCAATCGGCCTTGTATCGTGTGAGTTTTGCGTGTGTTCATCATGTTCTTTGCGAGGTGTGCGTCCGCTTTCGCTACCTTCTCACTTTCCCCTCGCTTTCCCATCGATTTGACCATGAGATCCGTGAAGATCAGGCCACCCACGAGTTTACCCCTTAACATCTGGTATCAGTAGCTTTTGGTTGCCACAGATTTCTCATTGATTTGGTATTTTCCCCATAAATTTGAAAATTCAACCAAAAATAGCCCCAATTCATGTTTTGGATCGATCTGTGATTTGAGTGTGTTTTGGTAGGTTTTGATCCATAGATTACTTGTTAAACTTGTTGATCTACCTTCCCCTGTGTTACCATGGCCTAATTCCATCATTTACCCCTCCGATTTAGTGTTTTTCATAAAAAAATTCCGCCCAAATCGCCCCAAAATCGCGAAAACGCCTCAAAACTAGGTGTTTCTGCGACATCCCGTACTACCGGTGACGAGGGTTTAACTCATCAATGCCCATTGTTATGGGCTTGGGTTTTGGAGAAGGAGGGAGCACTGGAGACATCTATCGGCTAATAAACAAGCACACAGGGGACTCGAAGATTTACCCAGGTTCAAGCCTCGTAGAGGTCCCTACTCCTGCTTGTCTGCTCGTGGAATTATTTAAGGAATCGAGGATTACAATGGTGCGCAGATGCAATCTGGCGAGGGTTGTGGAAACTAGAGTTGCGTGTGTCCTTCTCGCCGTCCCCTCCTAGCCTTTATATAGATAGGCTAGGTCTCGGGTAGCAGGTCGAGTCGGTTACAAGTTAGGGTTTTTCATCTTTGAACTTTCTATCTTTAGTTTCTTCTTGTCCTTCAAGCAATCGAGAGTCCGTAGGCTACTCGAGTTCTGTGTTTGGGCTTTGGTGACACATTGGGCTTCCGCTGTATTCAGGTCATATATACCAAGCTCGAGTACCTGTAGGGTATACCCATGTCAGTAGCCCCCGAGTGTCCAGTGGAATCGGAGATTTGATTGGGGACTTTATGAAGCCTTTCGAGTGCATGACTGAATATGTTTTTCGACTACTCTGTTTATGTCATAGGGATTGTTGATGTGCGTGCCTGATTTAACCGATGCATCGGTATCAGTTAACTACCTTAGGGTAAAACAACGATATCTACTCGAACTCGAGTCCCTGGACTCGAATCTGGAAAAGTACTGGTGTAATTCGACTCAAGCCACGGAGGTATTACAAGAGTCGAATTCCAGTATATGGGTGTGAGCACTCAACGCGTCCGTCAAGGCATGTTCATCGTACCTGAAGGCACGGATATATTTCTGGTAGTTGGCAGAAAATGCGTTGCCAGGCCTTATTCAGGTCTTACCTTCACGCTGTAAGCGCAACATCCGAATGTTGTCATCACGGAGATGATTCGGGTAGCCTAGGAGACACAGTCTCCTTGTAGGGAAAATTCTTGTGGCCGTGTCGCCATAAGCTTGGAATGTGGATGTTATCAATACGTAGTACGATGCACAAATAATCATAAGGTGCGCGACCCACGCTCCCTATGGGAGTAGCCCCCGAGTTCCTGGTTGAGTCGAGGACTCAGGTAGGGACTAAAGAACTCTGCGACCGCTGTCGTGTCTTGTTGTTTGTTGCAGTCAAATTTGTTTCCGACGCTCCCTATGGGAGTTACCCATGTCCAAAGTCGAATGGTGATTCGAGTGATTGGGTTTGCTTTGATTACCCATGTTCCTGTAAAAAGAAGAAGAAAAAATTGTAGGGTGTGCGACCAGCGCTCCCTATGGGAGTAGCCCCCAAGTGCTTGATGGAGTCGAAGACTCGAACAAGGACTAAAGTAGTCGAAGTCTTCTGCTGCGTAACTTTGGATGATGTCAGTGCTGATGATGCAATGACCTCAGTTGCCCGTGTGAGCTAGTTTGAAGGGATGTGACGAGTGGTGGGTCCCATTCCATGACTCTGATTTGACCGGGCGTGCGTAATATTTGTTTTAACTGCGCCTCCTCGATTTCCATGTGTAATGGGGGTTGTGGGGGACGGTTCGTGCTTCAGGTCCTCCACGTGTTGAGCACGATGAAAGCCACGCATCTGATAAGGTTTTCCTTAGCCGTTGGATTGCATCTTCCAGGGGGTTAAGTAGGGATGCGGCAACGGTAATTTTCACATCTGCTTATTTTCTGCCTTTGCCTCCGTCACCATTGCTGCTGCTCCTCTGCTTCTTTACACTCCTCTCCTTCACGGTGCTGGACCAGCTCCGCATATTTCCTAGCTACTTCCTCCGGTCACACCGCCGCGGCGGAGTGGGGAAGAAGAAGGGAGGTACCATGGCCGATTCCACCGCTGCCACGGTTGCTACGAAGAAGAAGGGTGGCTCCGCCGCTGCGGGCACCAGCACCGCCGCCACCAGGAAAAAGAAGGGCACGGGCACTCACGTCACCAATGGTGCATGGCGCGCATCCGTGATAAAGTCATCAGATCTTCGTCTTCTATGCCAGTATGGAGTTTTATCATCCGTAGTCGTGGACGCGCGTGTCCCTAGCAGCGAGGTAATCCCCTCTCCTCCTGCCGGCTTTTGGGTGATGTTCCTAGCGTTCATCATCCACGGTCTTTCGTTGCCCCTGCATCCTTTCTTCAGGGGCCTTCTCTGTTTTTACGGGCTCCAGCTCCATTAGCTGTCCCCAAACTCCATCCTCCATGTAGCTTGCTACATTACTCTTTGCGAGTGTTGGGTCGGAATCGAGCCGCATTTCGGTCTCTTCAAGCGCCTCTTCAAATTGAAGCGCCAATCGGCGTCTGACTCCATAGTCTATGATGTAGGCGGCTGCGGTATCCATGTCGACCCCTCAGTCACGTACTTCTACATCAAACTGATGATGTCCGTCTAAGGGTGGAGGGACAAGTGGTTCTACGTCCGTGACCAGAAGGCCGACGAATACCACTATAGACTCTTGCCGTTCGACCCCGCGATGCAATGCAAGAGGAGGCGCTCCTGGAAGAACGTAGTGATGCCCAGCGAGTCTGCGGAAACAGATTTGATGTACGAGCGTGTCTGCGACCTCGAGAGTCGCATGGGTAAGGAAGAGGGACGTTGCGCCCTCATTCGCACGTGGCTACGCTGTCGCGTCCAGCCCCTGCAGGCAAGAGTACACCCAATGTTCCAGTGGGTTGGCGCAGACGATGTCACTCGCGTATCTACCGATGGCATTTCCGCGAGTGAGGTAGATAAGAGGGTGCGACTGGTCACCAAGTACACTATCAAGGATGTGCTCCCTGCTGAACCAGACGTTCCTCCATTCGATGCTGCTAACCCTCCTCCTGAGGTACAATTTGTGCTACGTAGTAGCTTTTGCTTGTCGACTGCTTCTTTGTTGCTTCATGACTTTGTGCTAAATTGTTTTCTTTATGCAGGATTGGGCGGTGTCACCATGTATGCCCCATCTTCCCGAGGGGGTTATCCCTCATGAAGCCTTGGAAGAGGACGAGTCAGAGTCGACCGCCCCATGTGATGTGGAGGAGGAAGCCCCCGAGTCGAGTGGTCCGGACACTCGCAAGCGTTCGCGTAGTGAGGATTTGGATGCGTCGTCCCCTTTGACTCCGGAAGGTGCGGGTGTTGGTGCAGAGTCGTCGATACCTGCCGTTCCTGTGAGTGCCGTGGCGCCATCCTCTCGCAATAAGATACGGCTGCCGAAGGAGTCATCGTCAGAGTCGGGGGATCCAACCTTCAATTTTGACAAGTTTGATTGGTAAGTATACGGGTCTTCCTTTTGGTTCTTCTTTGGGGTTGCCTTTTCTTGATGCTGGTTCGGTTCTCCAGTCAGCCGGCGTCGTCGTCTTCTGGCGACATCCAATTTTCAAAAGAATCTGGAGTCGCGACCTCCAAGGCCAAGAATGTGGCTGAGCGCACTCCTTCTCCTCCGTTTGCGGCCCACTCCAGCCATAATTAATCGAGTTCTCCACATGATGTGGAGCACCAGATGGTTATCCAGACGACTACGAATCCATCCACTTCAGAGTCTTTGGAGGATCATGTAAGTGCCATATTTGTTTCCCCTATTTTTGTAGTCGAAAGTATCATCTTCTATCATCTTGCTTATCCTTTGCTGTTTTCTCCTGTCGCAGCTTATTGTGAAGGAAGACGCTCGCTTAGCGGAGCAAGTTCTTGCGATAGGTCACCAGCATGCAATGCTGGATACTCGCCACCGCGTAGTTGAAAGTAAGTGTCTTACTTCTTCTTCATCCTCCTTGTGATATATCCGGCTAATAGCCTCTCTTTGTTTGTTTCGTAGCTGAGCATAATGCCCTCCTCCGCGACGCTGCTTCCCTTGAAAAGGCGCTTGTCGTGGCGGTAAAGAGTCGCGATGAGGCAATCGCAACGCGTGCCAAGTCGCGGAAATGCGAAGAGGATCTGCGCACCTCCATCGTGGCTAGGGAGAAATTGTTCGAGGAACAACTTTTCTCTATTGCCAAGGCTCTCTCAGGTATTCCCTTCTCTGGATTTTCATTGTTTTTTAAAGAAGTTGTCGTTGGTGCTGACCTTCGTGCGCATGCTTGGGTTCTTATATAGATGCCAGCGATTTGAGCTTCGACCCTCAGGCACTCCGCCATGACGATGCCTTGGCGGGTGCCATTTCGGTAGTCGAGGATCACGGCGCTGCCGTTCAAGGGACGCTCTCCAAGGCCAAGGGCGTGCTTAGTCGCCTCCAGGAAGAGTTGGCGCCCAAGGTTGAGCTGATCAAGAATATGGACGAGCTGGTGGAGTCCCTTGCTGGGGGCGTCCCTGCAAGTTTCAAGAACTCGCTCTGTGCGGCTAGCGCTTCGATGTCACTCGCAATGGTTCAAGCCCATGGAGTCGAAGTTGATCCTGCGGCGGTCTCTAAGGCGATGCCTGTCAGCGCTGATGGCCAGCAGGTAGTCTTTGCTCACTTCGCGACTGCTTGTGGCAAGTACGGCCCGCAGCTGATCAATATGGTTGTGAAGTACTCTCAGGAGGCTGTGACGTCAGGGGCCGGCGGGCAAGTACGGCCCGCTGATCTCTCCGCGGCGATTTCCCTTGCCTCGTCAAGGAGGTCGAGGGAGTCTTCGAGTGCAAAAGTTGAATCCTGCTCGCTGTAAGCTACCACGCGTGGTGCTTTGTATCGTACTTTGGCGGGTAACACCGCTTCAGCTCCGTGCACCATGAAGAACGGGGTGTACCCTGTGGCGCTGTTTGGAGTTGTGCATAGGCTCCAAAGTACCAATTGTAGCTCGTCTGGCCAGCAACCCGCGGCCTGCTCGAGTGGCCTAAGGAGTCACTTCTTGATGCCGCCGCAAACGAGCCCGTTAGCTTTTTCGACCCGACCGTTGGTCTGTGGATGTGCTATGGAGGCATAGCTGACGTTGATTCCTAGGTTCTCGCAGAATTCTTGGAACTCCTTGGATGTGAAGTTCGTTTCATTGTCCGTTATGATGTTGTGTGGCACTCCGAAGCGATAGACGATGGACTCGAAGAACTTGACTGCGCTGTATCCTGATTGATTAGTCACTGGCATGGCCTCTATCCACTTCGTAATTTGTCGATTGCGACCAAGAGGTAGACGTAGCCTTCGCGCGAGGACCTTGCGAGTTTGCCGACCATGTCGAGTCCCCATTGCACGAAGGGCCAGGCCGATTGAATTGGTTGGAGCTCTACGCCAGGTGCATGCGGCTTGTCCGCGAATCGCTGGCAAACGTTGCATTTTTGGACGATGTCCTTGGCGTCACACATGGCCGTAGGCCAGTAGAATACAACTCGTAGAGATTGGGCGACGAGGGCGCGACTGCCAGCGTGGTGCCCGCAGGTCCCCTCATGGATATCGAGGAGGACAACTCTTCCATCGGCCATGGAGACGCATCGTTAGAGTACTCATGTGATGCTGCGCTTGTATAGTTCACCGTTGATAACAGCGGATGCCTTGTAGCGCCGTGCAATGTGTCGGGCTTCAGTCGGATCATCCGGTAGCCTCTTGCTGAGGAGGTACGTAATCTATGGTTGGGTCTAGGATGTCTCGATCATCATGACGCTCATTGGTCCTTTGAGTCATGTGTCCAGCTCCAGGTCGTCGAGTGCCATTGGCTCATTGGGCGACGCAACCCCCGAGTCTGTTGTTGCGCTTGTTTTCTTCTCTGCGGCCTTTGCCTTGATGGAGCGTTCGTAGATGCACTCGAGAAATACCCCAGGTGGTATGGGGGCGTAGGTGGAGCCTACGTTCGCGAGTGCGTCCGCCTCTTCATTGCTTTCGCGACCTATGTGCCGCAACTCACAACCGTCGAAATCCCCTTAAAGTGTGTGATAGAGGTCACAGTAGGCGATCATGTTGTCGTTCAATGTGTCGCACTCGTGCATTGTTTGGTTGACGACCTGATTGGAATCACCGTATATAATGAGCCTGTTGGCACCGCATGCTTTTGCCATCCTCATCCCATGTAGCGGGGCCTCGTATTCGGCTTCGTTGTTGGAGGCGGTGAATTTCATTCGTAGAATATATTTCAGCTTGTCTCCCTGAGGAGATGTTAGTATGACACCTGCACCAGCTCCGTCCTTCCGCTTGGATCTATCGAAGTGCATTGTCCAAAGGTAGGACATATCTGGTTTTTCACGGAGCTGATTCTCCATCCAGTGCATGAGGAAGTCAGGGAGAACTTGCGACTTGATTGGGTCGTGCTTTTCATATGTGATGTCTTGTGGAGACAGTTTGATTCCCCAAAGTGCGACTCGTAAAGTGGCATCGGGATTGTTAAGGATGTGTCCAAGCGGGGCGTCATTGACTACCACGATTGGGTGTTCCTGGAAGTAGTGGCGCAGTCGCTGGGCCGTCATGAAGATGTCGTACGCTAGTTTCTGGTAGTGCGGGTACCGCTGTTTTGTTGGCATAAGTACCTCGCTGAGGTAGTAGACTGGGCGTTGTACCCCGTGGACCTTGTTTTCCTCGGCTCGTTCGACTACGAGCACTGTGCTGACCACCTGGTTGGTGGCGGAGATGTATAGCAACAATGGTTCCCTTTCGCGTGGGGTCACCAGTACTGGCGAGGTGGATAGCAGGCGCTTGAGGTCTTCGAATGCTTCCTGCGCCTCATTGGTCCACTCGAACTTGTCAGCTTTGCGGAGGAGTTGGTAGAAGGGCAGTGCCTTTTCACCCATCTGACTGATGAATCGATTGAGAGCCACGATTCGCCTAGCCAGCTGTTGGACACCTCTTACGTTTTTCGGCTTTTCCATGGCTAGTATGGCTTTTATTTTCTTCGGATTCGCTTCGATCCATCTCGCGGAGATAAGATAGCCGAGTATTTGCCCAAATGGTACGCCAAAGGCGCACTTGTCCAGATTGAGTTGATCTGATAGCGGTCGAGGTTGGCGAAGGTTTCGCGCAGATCGTCGATTAGTTAGGCTTCCTCTTTGGTCTTGATTACTATATCGTCGACATAGACTTGAATGTTGCGACCAAGTTGGTTCTTGAGGCAAGCCTGCATGCACCGCTGGTAGGTGGCTCATGCGTTCTATAGCCCGAAGGGCATTGTGTTGTAGCAGAACACACCAAAGGGCATTGTAAACGCTGTTTTTTCTTGATCTTCCTCCCTCTTTCGAATCTGGTTATAGCCTGAGTAAGCATCGAGGAAGTAGAGGCGCTCGCATCCCGCGGTGGAGTCGATGATCTGGTCGATTCGCCATAGCGGGAAGTGGTCCTTCGGACAATGCTTGTTCAAGGAGGTGAAGTCCACGCACATCCGCAGGATATCCGTGTCCT
Organism: Avena eriantha; assembly: GCA_910589775.1. Classification (NCBI taxonomy): domain Eukaryota; kingdom Viridiplantae; phylum Streptophyta; class Magnoliopsida; order Poales; family Poaceae; genus Avena; species Avena eriantha. Next base: position 39,427,544 of record OU342746.1, read on the forward strand.
TTTTTGGTACTAGCACCGTCTGGCGAGCCAAGTGCTTTCCTTGATCTCACGTATAAATTTGGCGTCGAGGAGTCTGTTGATCTCCATTCCAAATGCCTTTGCTCTTGGTTCAGACAGTCGCCAAATTGTTTGTTTGACTGGCCTTGCGTCTAGGTTGACGTTGAGTGTGTGCTCGATGAATTCCCTGGGCACCCCGGGCATGTCCGCTGGACACCAGGCGAAGATTTCCCAGTGCTCACGGAGGAATTCAACGAGCGCGAGTTCCTATGCGGCACTCAAGTTGTTGGCGATGAGGGCCGTCTTGGCGGGATCCGATGGGTGGACCTGAACTTTCTTTGTGTGTACCGATGAGTCGAAAGATAGGTCAGGTGAACTTGGCCGGCTCAGGGGATGCAGACTGTTGTCTATCGACTACTTTAGTCTCGCGAGTTCTTCCTGCATGCCGAAGGACTAGGAAATTCTGTTGAACTCCCTATCGGACCTTTCGAAGCTCCCGTTGACTGTGATAACGCCATTAGGGCCTGGCATTTTCATCTGCAGATAGGCGTAGTGTGGCACTGCCGTGAACCTTGTGAACGCGACATGTCCGAGGATGCACTGATACTATGAGGGCTAGTCGACGACCTCGAAGTCGATGCGCTCGCGCCGAAAGTTTTTTGGCGTGCCGAATATAACGTCGAGGTTGATTTTGCCAAGGGGGTACACGCCCTTGCCTGGGACGATGCCGTGGAATGTTGTGCTTGAGGCCTCTAAGAAGGTCAGAGGGATCCTCATTGCTCGCAAGGTACACGCGAATATAAGGTTGATATCGCTTCCACCGTCCATGAAGACGTGGCTCATGTCGAAGCCTCCAATTTGGGCCTCGAGTACGAGGGGACAGTGGCCTAGACGAGGTACTTGGGGGCGGATGGTCACACTTGTCGAAGAAGATGCAAGACTCGCTTCCATTGAGGTACTCAGTGGTAGATGGTGGCGAGTTTGTTGCCAGATTGACTTGGCGAGTGATGGCCTTTTGCACCCGGTTGGAGGGGCGACCCTTTTGGATCATCATGGTGCCCATGGGACGTCGGTATGGTTCGCCTCCGTGGTGCTGGTCCGGCGCAGCTGCATTTGGGGGTGGTCCAGGTGGTGGCGGCGGAGCTGCATGTGCTTGGACGCCTGGGGCGGCTCCGTAGCTCCTTTCGACTGTGTTGCGATTCATCCGAGCCAGTCCCTCATGCAGTTTGAGGAACTCGCGATAGTCCTTGAGGAGGTGGTTGGACTTCTTTTTCCCGTCGTGCTTGTTGATGAAGAAGTGCACAGTGCATGGTCCAGACAGTTTGTCTTCAATGGATGTTGCGGGTGCCTCATCGCGATTGCGGCGCTACCATAGTTGCGTGGTTTTTTCGGAGTCGCGGTATCCACCGCTGCGGTAGCCGCTGTTGCGGTTGTCATCACGTCTATCGGCGTAGCCGGCTGCGACCATGTTGACGTCGTCGCAGTCATCGTAGATGCGCATGCTGCGTTTGTTTCGGCGGTCGCGTCTGCGTTCGAGTTCTGCTTCCTCATCGAAGTGAACGCGATTTTTCACCGTATCTTCTCTATCATCCCACCGATTCGCGATTTCCATTAGGTGGTTGATGGTCTTGGGCTTTGAGCGGCCTAGCTCCTCCCTGAGCTCTATGCGGCGAATGCCGCCATTGAATGCGTCGATTGCGTGGTCCTACGAGATATTTTCTGCGGAGTTCTTGATGATGGGCCACGTCTGGATGTACGAGCGCAGCGACTCGCCTGACCTTTGCTGGCAGCATCTCAGCTCTTCGATTGATGCGGGCCTTTTGTAGGTGCCCTTGAAGTTGTGCACAAAGCTGTAAACCAGCTCTTCCCAACTGCGAATGGATCCGCGTGGGAGGTTGTTGAGCCATGCCTGGGCGGCACCCTACAACTCTAGCTGCATGCATTGCATGGTCGTTCTTCGACTTCCGCCGTGAAGCCCGATGGAGGAGATGTGGTCCTCCAACCAGATTTTCGGGTCCTGCGGGCCGTCAAACTTCAGGTTCTCTGATGGGAGCTTAAACCCCTTGGGTATTCTCTTTTCCCTGATGGCCCTGCTGAAGCATCTAGCGCCACAGAGCTCCACATCTTTGCCTTCTAAGTCAGTTGATCGGGCACGTCGTGCCCTTGACTTGTTGATCTTGCGCTGTGTGATGTCATCACGCGCGTCGTAGTCGTGATCGTGTCACCGTGAGCAACGGCATCGAGATAGGTCGTGGCTATCATCACTGGAGGAGGTCGAGGAGTAGCGTTTTGCTAGAGCCTTGCCTTTCTTCGGCTCTAGCGCGGGTTCCTTGTCGAGAGCAGCCTCGACTAGTCCCATGCCCGCGATCGTAGATCGGTGCATGGCGGCTCGGGGATCTCCAGCTGGCGGCTGGTTGTTGAGGAGGTACATGGTGGCTGCTGTCACTGCAGCTTGCGGCGTCTTTGGGACCACATTGCCCCGTGTGTCGACTGTCATAGAGCTGAAGTCGAGGACCTTTGCAGCTTCTATGCGTTCTTGCTCGGTGAGATGGGCCATCCGGGATCGCCTCTTGTTTGCGATGTGCTCGTTGCCCTTTGAGGAGGATCCTCCGTGGGAGGAGAGCCCAGCGTGTCGAAGACTCGACTCATCTGCCGCCTTTTTGTGCGCTTCGAGTTGTGCGAGTGTATGCACTTGGCACCTGTATTCCTCCTTCAGGAGCCAATGGAAGCCCATCAGCATGTTCCGTGGGGAGTCGAGAGGCAGAGGGTTACCTCATAGGGCTTCTCAGCAGTGGGCCCACTCATTGTCGTTGAGCCTGATTACTACACGCTCTCCCGTGTTTTCATTCACCATGGTTGGTGGTTCGATTGCTCCTCTGTTATTAACGGGGGCGCCGTTGCCACTGTTGCCGCCATTGGGTAGGCCACTGTTTGGCGGGTCAGTTTCATTGCCACGGTTGCCCGTGTTGTCACGATTGGCGGAGGTGTCGCCCACGTTGATGACGGCGCACATGAAGTGATTGGGGAAGCTGCTGCTCCTGCAACTTTCAGATCCGGAGCCGTAGGCTCCATTTTTAGTTGCTAGATCGCCCAGATCAGATTCGCTACTGTTGTCGTTGTATGTACTCCCAGCTGTTGTCGGGGCGTTTTGCTTGCTAAGGGTGCCGATCAACGGGGGGAACCACGATGCTGGAGCAATCGATGGTATTGTCGGCTGGTCAGGCATGCGAAGCGTGCCCATATGACCAACTTGGAAGCGGAAGATCCCGATCGCCAGGCTGATTCCGTCGCCCACGGATTCGATAGTCGGGCGGGTGGCCGGCGTGTCGACAGTGAAGTCGAACGCGCCGAAGAGCTGGCGGATCTCCGCTGTTGCGGAGTGGTAGATCGCGGTTGAGGGGGCCGAAGAAGCCGCAACATCAGCACTGCCACTTCCCACATATGGCGCCAATTGACGAGGGTTTAACTCATCAATGCCCATTGTTATGGACTTGGGTTTTGGAGAAGGAGGGAGCGCTGGAGACATCTATCGGCTAGCAAACAAGCACACAGGGGACTCGAAGATTTACTCAGGTTCAGGCCTCGTAGAGGTCCCTACTCTTGCTTGTCTGCTCGTGGAATTATTGAAGGAATCGAGGGTTAAAATGGTGCGCAGATGCAATCTGGCGAGGGTTGTGGAAACTAGGGTTGCGTGTGTCCTTCTCGCCGCCCCCTCCTAGCCTTTATATAGATAGGCTAGGTCTCGGGTACCAGGTTGAATCGGTTACAAGTTAAAGTTTTTCATCTTAGAACATTCTATCTTTAGTTTCTTATTGTTCTTCAAGGAATCGAGAGTCCGTAGGCTACTTGAGTTCTCCGTTTGGGCTTTGGCGACACCATGGGCTTCCGCTGTATTCAGGCCGTATATACCAAGCTCGAGTACCTGTAGGGTATACCTATGTCAACCGGGGTCAAAACCCGGTACTACCGCACATCCCAAATACCTAAATGGTACTACCGGGCCTCCGGAAGACCGGTACTACCGCTAAGAAACCCGGTACTACCGCCCGGGTACAAAGAAAAAACAGCTGAATTCCCAGATTTCAACCTCTCACTGTTTTGAGCATAACATTTGCATACGAAGTCGGATTTTGGTATTATTTAGCTCGTTTTGAAGAGGAGAAGGAGATGTACATAATCATATACGTGGTTCATGCTAGCTACTCCATCCAATTCCATGATCAAGGCGGAATCCACCAATAAAGGGTGAAGATCGGCGACGAAAGGTATAAAAATTCCGCCACTTTTCCCCACTTGCATCCATTTGTGAGCTACACTATCTTTGCGATCAACAAACACCTATTGAGAATAGTTCCTCCTATGATTGCTTGGGATATGCACATTTGATATCTTCTAGAATTTCGAGCAAAACTTATGAGCGCGATATCTCATATAGTTATCTTGTATAGTTATTGGCACAAGGAAGAGGCAAGTGAAAAAAATAGAAAAAATAGAAGAAAATAAAGAAACAAGTGCCTCATAGAATAGGAAGCGCAAGCTCGATGAACATCAAATAGCTGGTACTTATTGTGCATATCTTGTAGCCCACCAATGTAATGCAATCGAACTAGCGTCTCTCCGTGCACTTGTGCGACACGAGCTTATAGTCTTCGCTAGGTAATTATTTAGTTCTTAGCTCACTTTCTCCATCGCACAAGTCCCATTTATCCCACCGTGTGTGTTTCCTTGTATATAATTCCTATCTTGTGGATTGACTTGTTTTGCTTTGTGATCATCGTGGTTCTTTACTTACCATTACAATATCTTGATTTCGGATTGTTCTTGGACACGCCACCTTCCGTACCTATCCATCATAAGCTTTGTGTGTGTATTTTAGTGGTTAGTTGGTATTGGTGTTCCGTGTGAACTTCACTTTGCTTGGTTTTGATTGCTCTCAAGTGTTGCCACTTGCACCATACTATCTTCCAAGGTAAAGTATGGTTTGATTTTGCATCCCTAACCCCCTACCACTTCCATATACACCACTTGGACTTGTGAATCATGTCTAGGGACTACGGAACCGAGGATGATATCTATGAAGAACCCATGATGAGACACCATGACTAAGAATCCACAAGTATAGAGGACATGACGGAGCTTTGAGGACCCATGACCTATAATGGCTCCGCATGCTTTGAGGACCCGGAGCACTTCATCTACGATGACTCCACATGCATGGAAGACATGGAGCATGTCATCAACTATGGCTCCTCAAGAATGGAGGACTTGGAGCTCTACATCGACAATGGATCCTCATGCATGGAGTACATGGAGCACTGCACAGACAATGGCTCCACATGCTTGGGTGATATGGAGTACTACATCAACAACGACTCCCCAAGCATGGACGACTTCGAGTGCTTCAACCACGACGCCTCAGCAAGCATGGAGGACATGACGAGCTTCACCCACTCTGAGGGCTCTTCCATGAGCCATGAAGAACACCTCCACCGCTTGGACATGGAGGACTACTATGCCAAGCTAGCAGAGACGCATCATCAAGAAACCATGACCTTCAAGGCCAAGCGTGCCACACCAAAGGGCACCACCTACTTCGATGATCCACCTCCAAGGCGTCAAGCGTGGACACCTACATGGCATCATGCGCCACCATCTCCAAGGCGACGAGCGCCATCACCTCCAAGCCATCAAGCGCCACCATCTCCAAGGAACCAAGCACCACCATCTCCAAGGCGACAAGCACCACAACCTCGAAGGCGTCAAGTGCAACAACCTCCAAGGCAACAAGTGCCACCGCCTACAAGAAGAATGGCGCCCCAACATCATCTTCCAAAAGAGGCGCCACGAAGCAAGAATCTTCATCAACATACATCCTCTAGAGATCATCGCCAAGATCCTCAGAGGATACAAGACGTTATTCAAGGCATCTTCGCCATGAAGACGGAGAATATATGTTGAGCACCATCCATAATGCTCAACCAAGCTCAAGAAGGCACCACCATAAAGAGAAGAGTGCCAAGGACAAGGAGCATCGTCGCGAGCGTCATGTGGATGACCAAGTGCACCATCTACATCAACCTTTGGCAAGGGACGCCAATGACCTCCGTCGACACCATCATAAGGCACCTTCAACTACTCGTGCCACCACCAAAATGGCACCAAGAGCAAGCTCTCCTCCATGCCACCATGCTTCAACGCCAAGACTTGACGTCCTAGATGACGCATGCAACCTCATGGATGAGGGGGACGAAGACCTCTACTTTGCCAAGTTGGACGATTACGTCAAGAGGACTACACAAGCCAAGGTGCAAGATGGTGACGACAAGGTCAAGAATGGTGAGCATGGGATTTTCCCTTCACCAAAGGAGGTGCAAGGAGTTGAGCACATCGAGCCTATCCCTATATGCTTTGAGTGATGATGTGGTACCAATCCCATGTGAGTATGAGAGCCACTTAGCCCACTTGAGTGAGAACAAGAGTGAGATGAGTGACTCCACCTTACGCGAGATTGAGTGCTTCCACTTGGAGGGCATGAGTGATACATCGAGTGAGTTGAGAGTGCTAGTTGATAGGTCTTGTGAGGCCACATTGATTTCTAACAACTTACCCTCTACCTCTAGTGTGTTTTCTCATGATGTGCTAGGTTCCATGGATCAAGAATCGCCAAGCTTGGAGATGATGATGCCTCTGACCAAGAATATGAACATGATGGATGAAGATGATGCCATCCACATACATGATGAAGAAGTCACCCACATGGAGGACAACACTACCACAACACTCACATCATATGAGAGGTATGAACAAGGTAAGACTACAGGTGTTGATGATGCCATGATCCCACTAGTGGACATGATGATTTGTGATGATTTGCATGCTATGGATGATACTTGTGACATGACATATGTTCCAATATTATTCCCATGTGTTGATTGTGCTAAGCATCATGATGACCATGTGGAATCCTTTTATTGTCATGATATTGCCATAGACATGATATGCTCTACATGTTACGTTGATGATATCATTGCTTGCACTTTGTTGAACAATTGCTCTTTCCAATGTTTTGCATGCAATGATGCTACAAATGGTACCCCTCGAACCATGCTTTGTCATGAATGTTTTACAATCTCTCCCGTTGCTTGCAATAAGATGAACAATTGCTCTTTCACATGTTTTGCTTGCAACAATAATTTCCATATGTTGTCTATTGAGATGGCCCCCATAGCTTTCTCAAATTTTGGGGATTTTGGTAAATGCCATGATAAGCATGTACCCCACTTGCATACTCACCATGCACCTATGTTACACTTGATTGACACTAATGGTGATGTGCACAAGAAGAGATATGTCATGATGGATGATGTATTTCTCTACCATGCACACACGTTCTTCCTTTTGTGTTTGATGTGTGTAGGTACCAACACAATCATGTCAACCTCGGTTAAGCACGAGTTGACAAAAAGATCTCTAGAGAGCATCCCACAAGTGAGTTCAAGATCGAACCTAGCTCTGATACCATTGCATGCTTTGCATCTTTCATGTTGATAAATTGCTCTTTCCTATGGTTTGCTTGCAAGCATGTTGATGGTATTCTTTCACCTTGTGACAATCATGCTTCGTTGCTAGTGGATATTGATGCTTTGTGTGTTGCAACAAAAATATTGAACAATTTCTCTTTCCAATGTTTTGTATGCAACCATATAGCCATTATGAGCATGTATTGTCATGAGAGCTTCCAATTCTCTCGTATTGTTGTTGCAACAAACATAAGGAACACTTGCTCTTTTCCATGGTTTGTTTGCAAACATGTTTTTGCTTCCGCTCGTGATACACATACTCCCATTATCTTTGCTTTGGATGATTTGTGTGTGGCATCCAACATATTGAACAATTTCTCTTTCCAATGGTTGGCTTGCACACATAATGATGTTGTTTTGGATATTATTCCTCATGTGTTTTTGCCGAATTCTCCTACCCTTGCATCAAAGATGTTGATCAATATTCTAGTCAATTGCTTTGAGTGCCAAACTAAGACGTTCTATGGAGTTTTTGAGTTCCCACATTTGGATGAGTTTTGCGAGTTCCGTGAACTTTGACCTTGCATATGCATCCCGTTTGCTATACTTGAGTTGTGCTAATTGTGTTGTGAACAAGAATGGAGATGCCACAAATGACATGCTCCTCTATCACACACAAACATATTTTACTTGGTGTTTGTTGTGTCAAGGTACAATTGCTTACACATCAACCTCTATGGACAAAGAGTTGACAAGACGAATCGAAGAGAGTTACCTATGGCTGCCATTCAACGAGCCATCTCTACAACCTAAGGTGACTTCCTTCTACTTGAATACTCATGCTATAATCTTCATGAATTGGCTACTCTTTGAGTGTTGCTTCGCTTTTGTTGTGAAATTTGTAGGCTACATGGGAAGTGAAGGAACATTGAAGAGCTGCCACATCAAGCTTCTCGAGGACGACTACATGGCGAACCCCAGGATCAAGAATGTCTCTCGACCACCTCTACATGACGAGCGTAAAGATTCGAGGACGACTCTTTTCAAAGGGGGAGCTGATGCAGCCCGTCCTTCGGACGCTACTACATCTACAACGCCAAGTCCAAGCTCGTCCCCAAGTCACTCAAGAAGACAGACGCAAGCGGTACTACCGCTCCCTACAGCGGTACTACCGCACCCCGGTACTACCAGCCATGACTGAAGCACGCGCCATCGCCTCTGGATGCCTCGGTACCGTCTTGCGGTACTATCGCCCCCAAGCGGTACTACCGGCTGCACGACCGGTACTACCAGACCTGTAGCTCGACAATAGCTGAAGCCCGGAGATACCGCCCCGCCTGAAGCTGCTACCACTCCCATCCGGTACTACCGGACCCGAGGGCCGGTACTACCGGTCACCATGGTGCATGCGTGCACTAGATCTGGGCCACAACCCATGTACCCCTTTATTATGTTGCAACCCTAGAGTTATTCCCCAAACTACCCCTATGTAAGTGGCTGGACTATAAATAGATCCCCACCCCTCATGTATTCCTTAGGCATAGATGATAGACTAAAGACAGCCCCCTTTGTGTCACACCTCGTTGGAGTTTGCATCACACCTCCCTCATTGTACAAGGCCTTGGCATTGGTGTCCCTTTGCCAAGACATCAAGACCCTCTCCAAGGTGTTCTTCCCTCTCCGCATGGGATCGAGGGAGCACATTGACCGATCTTTCCGTACGAGGATTCTATCGGACCGGTGGCCACCAGCGATAGCAATCGGCCTTGTATCGTGTGAGTTTTGCGTGTGTTCATCGTGTTCTTCGTGAGGTGTGCATCCGCTTCCGCTACCTTCTCCCTTTCCCCTCACTTTCCCATCGATTTTACCACGAGATCCGTGAAGATCGGGCCACCCACGGGGTTACCCCTTAACAAATCAGTAGATTGCAAACTACCGTTCATGGTCGATGGCTGCGTGCGCAAGAGCGTGGTGTTGTGAATATCCCACAGGGTTCGAGAGCTGCTACATTGGCATTAGGGTTAGAGTAGGAGAGTTCATAGCTACAGGCTAGTTATCTACCATCCACCATCATCATCGACAAGTGCTTGCTGAGAAGATTGGGCGACCCCATATCATCTTGGTATCGGATTTCCTCCTTTACTCGATGAGCAATTCACAATCCATCCATAGATTAGTTCATGTTTTGAGTCCTATACAGAAAAAGCCTCACAAAAATAATTGCCATAGCCTAGATTGCATTGCTTTCGAGTTCTAGTTGTTGGTCGTGTTCTTCTAGTAGATCCAATCGAGGTCTTTGTTCTTAGGAGTCTAGGTTTTCCTTCTAGTTTTTTACAAAGTCGAGTCATCCATTGTTTCCGTAACCATCAAGTCAGATCCGATCCAAGCAAAGAGTCCTGGTTGTCACCTCTTGGCCAAGTGGGAATTAGTTAAAAAAATTATTGGTTGCCAACTCTGCTGTGGCATAGAAACCGGCTATTTCTCTACCGCGAGTCCATGTCTGCTGCTGATGACCCACAAGTATAGGGGGTGTATCGCAGTATTTTCGAGGGAAGTGAAACCCAAATAATTGATTCGACAAAAGGGGAGCCAAAGAATATTGATAAGCCTTAACAACTGAGTTGTCAATTCAGCTGCACCTAGAAACAATCTAGCTCATAGCAGTTTATCAGTAGCAATAGTTTTGTAGTAGGAATAGTAAAGTAACAGCAGTAGCAAAACAAAGACAGTAGTAATAAAAGCAGTAAACAGTGGGATTCGAGTGCGGTAGGCATAGGGATGGATGGACGGGCGTTGCATGGACAAGACAATTCACATAGCAATCAGAACATAGGGCAATTGCAGATAAATAAGATAAAGCACCCAAGTACTAGACAATCCTAGGCATGTGTTCCATATATAGTCATACGTGCTCGCAATGAGAACTTGCACAACATCTTTTGTCCTGCCAGCCCGTTTGCAGCGGGGCCTCTAGGGAACTACTGGCAATTAAGGTTCTCCTTTTAATAGAGCACCAGAGCAAAGCATTAACACTCCATGAACACATGTGATCCTCACATCAAAGCCTTTCCCTTCCGGTTATCCCGATTTCTGTCACTTCGGGGCCATAGGTTCTGGACAACAACATGTGTATACAACTTGTAGATAAGACCAAGAACAATACTATCATAATGAATCAATTACATGTTCAGATCTAAAATCATGGCACTCGGGCCCTAGTGACAAGCATTAAGCACAACAAGTCTGCAACAAAGTCATAAAGCACTAATAAAAGATACTAGGCACCATGCCCTAACAATCTGATGCCATTACATGAACGATCTCATCCAATCCCTACCATCCCCATAGCCTACAGCGAGGGATTACTCACTCATAGATGGGGGAAACATGGATGGTCGATGGAGATGATTGTGGAGATCGCTGGAGATGGCTCCGGGGTCACTTCCCTGTCCCGGTATGGTGCCGGAACAGAGACTTTCTGTCCCCCGAATCTCCCCTTCGGTGGCGGCGGTGCAGCAGAACTTTTCGTGGAAAAATGTCGAACCCCCCCGAAGTTTTTAGGTCAGAAGGCTTCTTATAGGCGAAGAGAGAGGTCGAAGAGGTGCCTGGGGCCACCACACCATGCCCTGGTGTGGCTAGGCCCAGCCCGCGCCTAGGGGTGGTGTGGCCAGCCCCTGGCCCTCCTCCGTCTCGTATTCTGGCTCCGTGAGTCTTCTGGAAAAATAGGCACTTTGGCTTTTGTCCCGTCCAGTTCCGAGAATATTCATTTTCTGACTTTCCTGGAACCAAAAACAGCAGAAAACAGGCAGCTGGCACTGTGGCTCTTGTTAATAGGTTAGTCCAAGAAATCATATGAATAGTACTCCAAAGTGTGGACAAAACACAAGAAAGTGGATAAAACCAAGCATGGAGCATCAAAAATTATAGATACATTTGCAATGTATCAACATCCCCAAGGTTAACTCCTGCTTGTCCTCGAGTAGGTAAGTGATAAAAAAGAAAGAATAATTTTTGAGGTGACATGCACCATCAAAGACTTGATCAAAGTATTCATAAAACATTCAAAGCTAGGATCATAGTACTTCAATCATAACATGAAAGACAATGTTCTAGCTATAAGACGAAGAAACTATGATGCAACATGAAAAGGCACAAACAAAAGATTCATGAATAACAATGCTTTGCAAGACGTTTGTTTGTTTCACATAAAGAAAACATAGCATAGTGGCATTCAGCTTGTCCCTCATAGAGTAGCAAATATAAATGCATAGGACACCTTCAAACTTTACAAGAGTGACTAGATACAAATAGTTTAAAACAAGCAATATCAAGGTATGCATCAGTCAACAAGTCTTGGGACAATGCTCTCAAGAAAGTGCTCATAGAATGTGTGGAGACTCAACAAGGAAATGAAAAGGTTTTGAAAAGTTTAAAAGGCTTCCAAATGCTGAAAGTAAGGTACTCATTAGCTTTGAGCTCTCATTGCCCCTATCATAAGCATCTTTAAATGGTTACGGTTAAAGTGACACAACTAAGAGGATATGCTTGACAAGTTATAAATCGAAGTCTCATGCCCCTTACTTACGAAGACCGATCCTCATGCTACTCAACTTTAGTCAAAAGTAAGCTCTTGTCATTGTAAGTATATATGTATCATAGAGAACCGCCAACGGGGTACCCCTTGCACATGACATCAAAATTACAAGGCAAGCAGACAATGAGCATCTCAGCGATCTTTTTATTTACTATGTGCATATATTTTTATTGAGGATGCTTCATAGAATGCTCATTATGATTATGCTGCAAGTTTCCACCATGATTAGGCATGTCTTAGGCTAGCGGCCAGGCGTTTATCTAACATACATACAAACTCCATGATCTTACAAGTTCCACTTTTATTTCACACCGCCGGGATCCATAAGCAAAAGAACATGATATCAACTAGGTACAAAGTACCTATGAAGTGTTGAAAGCGGTCCCCATGATACATGGTTCTGCTAACTTCAACTCATAAAAGGCAAGCATATACGCAACAAAGAAGGACGCAATGGTTCAGGTTTATTAAGTGCAAGAAAATAAAGTGTGCCATCAAGTTCGTGAGAGCTTTACTAACTAACTTCTCATAACAAGCAAACATTTTATTCGGAAGAAAAACAAGGCATATTGAATATGCACAGAAGTAGAAAATGATGCTAATAGGTAGGTATGGTGGACACTTTGGCAATATTTGGTTTTGGGGAGTTGGAAACATGAGTAAAATATACTCAGTGAATGTGAAGGCTAGCAATAGTAAGGGAGCGACAAACGAGAGAGCAATAATTGCCATAATCATGCAGAGCGACAAAACATCATTGATCAAAGCATAAAGTGATACTACAAGGTGAAAACTAAAGGATCATAAAGGCTTATGGTGACTTGAGATAGTCATAACATGGTGTGAGCATGTGCCAAGTCAACCCAAATAAAGCATCAAAGGAGAATACCACTATACTATGCTTTAATATGCTAAAACAATGCATGATTCATCCAAGGCACATTAAGAAATGTCAATTGTTTATAACAAGTCATGCTACAGAAAATAATACTAAGCATAGAGCCAAAACAATATCAGGCATGGCATGACAAAGCATAGGCCACAGTCAAAAACAAGCTCTCTTTACCACTTAAGCATGAGCTTTCCTACTCTTTTCCAAACCAACCCAAACCAAACTATTTGAACACAAATGCATGAAAGAGGGGGTCTAACCAACTTATTCAGAAAACTAAGCAAACCAAAAAAACAAAATAAAAAAGAAAAAGAAGACGCTCCAAGAACAACACAACTGTGCATGAAACAATAAAAATGAAGCGTTCGGAAGAAACCTAGGATTTTTATTGATGAAGAAGGGGATGCCTTGGGAATCCCCAAGCTTTGACGCTTGTACTTCTTGGATATTTCTTGGGGTGACACGCATGGCATCCCCAAACTTGAGCTTTAGTCCATCCTTCATCTCATTCCTCATTCCTTTCATACACCTGAAATTTTTCCTTCATACAAAACTTCATACAATCTCATTAGCAACATTAGTGCACTTAAGATAAATAAGTCTCAAGGTTCAGTTCTAACACCAAATAAACTTCCATTAGAACACTAGATACTGTAGCACTTCCCTCAAAAAGCTCAATTCCCCAAAGGAACTCAAGAAGGAACTAAGAAGAAGCAAATGCAGAAAATGGCAGAAATTTGTCAAAACAGACCAGCAGGTAAAGACAAATTTTTTCGAGGACCTTCTGTTGCTCAAATAAAAAAGTGTTGAACTAATGAAAGTTATATAACAACCTGGGGCAGAAGCACCAAAAAGTACAGATCAATCAGAGGTACAGAGCTCTCTCAGGAATGTTTACGGTGAAGCACAACAATCTGTTTCGGGACAGAAACATTCCCAATCATTACTTCTCTCTCATTAGAGGTTACTCTTGGCACAAAAAGCAAATAAAAATGATAAGGAGAGTTTATTACAGAGGTAATAACTTCCAAGACTCATCTAAAACTTTTGGGTTATCTCCCAATAAGTACTTTTCTTTAATGCCTTTAAGTTAGGCATAAACAAAAACTAGAATGGATAGAATAGAAGTAAACAGAAATAATCATAGTGAAAACATTGTTTTGTTCAATGAAATCCTTTTGTTATCAAGGTTGATCAGGTCTTGCTACCAAAAAAATTTCATATGATACAAAACTTTGTATTCCACTAATGATTATGTTACCTCAACCTTGATAGCAATGGTCCCAATCATAATAGTTTCAAATATTTCTCTTGGTATGGGACAATATATTTCTCCAACTTGTATGCCTTCAAAATGTTCAATTGAATTCAAACCATAAGTCCTTTCAATCTTCTTGAGGAAATAGACAATGTGTTCCTTGTAATTAATATTGAAGGTCTCCTTCCCTTGATTATAATTAATAACAGCTCCTGCAGTATTTAAGAAAAGGTCTCCCAAGAATAATAGACATATTATCATCTTCAGGCATAAAAGTTTGAGAGGATGCTCTCATAAGAAATATGAGTTTAAGTAAAAGAGAGCATCAAGGAGCAAATTCAAAACACATTTAAGTCTAACCCACGTCCTATGCATAGGAATCGTGTAAGCAAATAACAAAGTGACAGGCATAGGAAGATAATACAAGAGTAACTTCAAAACCTTTAGCACATAGAGAGGTGTTTCAAAACCATGAAAACTTCTACAACCATATTTTCCTCTCTCATAATAATTTTCAGTAGCCTCATGAATAAACTCAACAATATAAATATCACATAAAGCATTATTTTCATGATCTACAAGCATTAGAGCTTTATCATAAACATTTTCAAGAGAAACCTCAGGAACATAACATTCATTATCCTTTAGTAAGCAAGGGGGAGAATCAAATAATGTAAGGGATAAAGAGTTACTCTCATTAGAAGGTAGGCATGGGTAGCTAATCCATTCTTCCTCCTTTTGTTCATCACTCTCCTCCTCTTTTTCATCTAATGAGATTTCAGGTTCATCAATTTCTTCTTCCATAGGATCCTGCAAGGCATTAGTGTCTTCCATTTGTGGAAAGCATCTATTAAAATATTCAAGTATATAGACATTTTCATCCTTGTAATTATCAAAGCAAAATTTAAGTATACCATACACCTCATATTTGTAAGGTGAATCATCAATATTTTCAAGCAAACTAGCAAGTTCAAAAGCACCCTTTCAAGCAATAAATTCTTCAATTTGTTCCGCATCATAAAAGTCATAAATTCCTTTAGCATAGGAAGATATTGTATCATTATCACTATACTCACATTGGAAAGGGAGGTGTTTATACCTCATTTTGCAATGAGATTCATCACAGCAATAAGTAACATTATAAGTAGAGCACACATTTCTAGCAATGGTATACAATCTATCAATTTGTTCCCATAAGTGTTTCCCTTTTTGTGACAAGTGGTGTTCCTTATAATAATCCTTTTGATCTTCCGTGAACCCACCTTGCCAACAAGATTCAGTTTCAAAGAAACCAACCATTGACATCAAGCATGATAAAGCAAGACAATAACAGACCAACGAAAATAACAACTAGAGTAGGAACTAATTTTTTTGTATTTTTGGATAAAGAAACAAGCAAACAAGGAGAAAAATAAACGTAGCTTGAACAATAGTGAATCCAAGTGAACTTGATAAATAAAGCTATGCTCCGCGGCAACAGCGCCATAAAATAGTCTTGATGACCCACAAGTATAGGGGGTGTATCGCAGTATTTTTGAGGGAAGTGAAACCCAATTTGTTGATTCGACACAAGGCGAGCCAAAGAATATTTATAAGCCTTAACAACTGAGTTGTCAATTCAGCTGCACCTAGAAACAATATTTCTCACAGCAGTTTATCAGTAGCAACAATTTTGTAGTAGGAATAGTAAAGTAATAGCGGTAGCAAAACAAAGACAGTAGTAACAAAAGCAGTAAACAGTGGGATTTGAGTGCGGTAGGCATACGGATGGATGGACGGGCGTTGCATGGACAAGACAATTCACATAGCAATCAGAACATAGGGCAATTGCAGATAAATAAGATAAAGCACCCAAGTACTAGACAATCCTAGGCATGTGTTCCATATATAGTCATACATGCTCGCAATGAGAACTTGCACAACATCTTTTGTCCTGCCAGCCCGTTTGCAGCGGGGCCTCTAGGGAACTACTGGCAATTAAGGTGCTCCTTTTAATAGAGCACCGGAGCAAAGCATTAACACTCCGTGAACACATGTGATCCTCACATCAAAGCCTTTCCCTTCCGCTTATCCCGATTTCTGTCACTTCGGGGCCATAGGTTCCGAACAACAACGTGTGTATACAACTTGTAGATAAGACTAAGAACAATACTATCATAATGAATCAATAACATGTTCAGATCTGAAATCATGGCACTCGGGCCCTAGTGACAAGCATTAAGCACAACAAGTCACAACAAAGTCATAAAGCACTAATAACAGATACTAGGCACCATGCCCTAATAATCTGATGCCATTACATGAACGATCTCATCCAATCCCTACCATCCCCATAGCCTACAGCGGGGGATTACTCACTCATAGATGAGGGAAACATGGATGGTCGATGGAGATGATGGTGGAGATCGATGGAGATGGCTCCGGGGGCACTTCCCCGTCCCGGCAGGGTCTCGGAACAGAGACTTTCTGTCCCCCGAATCTTCCCTTCGGAGGCGGCGGCGCAGTGGAACTTTTCGTGGAAAAACGTCGAACCCCCCTGGAGTTTTTAGGTCAGAAGGATTCTTATTGGCGAAGAGAGATGTCAAGGGGGTGCCTGGGGCCACCACACCATGCCCTAGCGCGACCAGGCCCAGCCCGCGCCTAGGGGTGGTGTGACCAGCCCCTGGCCCTCCTCCGTCTCATATTCTGGCTCTGTGAGTCTTCTGGAAAAATAGGCACTTTGGCTTTTGTCCCGTCCAATTCCGAGAATATTCATTTTCTGACTTTCCTAGAACCAAAAACAGCAGAAAATAGGCAGCTGGCACTGTGGCTCTTGTTAATAGGTTAGTCCAAGAAATCATATGAATAGTACTCCAAAGTGTGGACAAAACACAAGAAATTGGATAAAACCAACCATGGAGCAGATCAAAGTCCTACCGCAGCATGATTTCTAGCTGTTTCCCTGCCACACGCTAGCTGCTGCCGTCTGTGTTCTGCCCAGTTTTCTGCCGCGGTACGTACTGCCTGCCGTGACACATTTTGACCTGCTTTTCTGCCACGGTATGTATACACACATTGATGATCTTGTGTATTTTCCAAACCTTAGCTACAGCCAATCTATATACAGGTGTTAGGAACTTGCCATTGAGACTAGTTTCCACTCTTACAGGTTGCTCATAGGATTTTGGTGTTGTGCTTTATATTTTGGCCATGATCATAGCGTGATTCATATTAAAAAAACAGAATATAGCAAAAATAAAAGCAAAAGAGAAAGATTCAGTAGAAAAGTAAAATAGAAAGAAAAGAAGAATTGTGTAAGAGGCCTTGACATGGGTATACCCTACAGGTACTCGAGCTTGCTATATACGGCCTGAATACAGCGGAAGCCCACAGTGTCGCCAAACCCAAACGGAGAACTCGAGTAGCCTATGAACTCTCGATTGCTTGAAGAACAAGAAGAAACTAAAGATAGAAAGTTCAAAGGGGAAAAACCCTAACTTGTAACCGACTCAACCTGCTACCCGAGACCTAGCCTATCTATATAAAGGCTAGGAGGGGTGGCGAGGAGGACACGCGCAACTCTAGTTTCCACAACCGTCGCCAGATTGCATCTGCACACCATTGTAATCCTCGATTCCTTCAATATATCCACTAGCAGACAAGCAGGAGTAGGGACATCTATGAGGCCTAAACCTGGGTAAATCTTCAAATCCCCTGTGTGGTTGTTTGCTAGCCGATAGATGTCTCCAGCGCTCCCTCCTTCTCCAAAACCCAAGTCCATAACAATGGGCATTGATGAGTTAAACCCTCGTCAATTGGCACCATATGTGGGAAGTGGGAGTGCTGATGTTGCAGCTTCTTCGGCCCCCTCAACCGCGATCTACCACTCCGCAACAGCGGAGATCCGCCAGCTCTTCGGCGCGTTCGACTTCACCGTCCACACACTGGCCACTCGTCTAGCTTACGAGTATGTGGGCAACGGAATCAGCTTGCCGATCGGTAGCTTCCGCTTCCAAGTTGGTCAGATGGGCACGCTTCGCATGCCTGACCAGCCGATGGCACCATCAATTGCTCCAGCATCATGGTTCCCTCCACCGATCAGCACCCTCAGTGAGCTCAACGCATCGACAACAGTCGAGAATACGGTTAGCGACAACGGTCGCGAATCTGATCTGGGCGATCTGGCAACTGAAGATGGAGCCTATGGTTCCGGATCTGAAAGTTGCGGGAGCAGCAGCTTCCCCAACCACTTCATGTGCGCCGTCATCAACGCAGGCGACACCTCCGCCAATCGCGACAACACGGGCAACGGCGACCACGGAGCCGACCCGCCAAATGGCGGCATACCCAACGGCAGACCACCGCCAGACGGCAGACCATCGCCAAACGGCGCCCCCGTCAACAACGGGGGAGCAGTCGAGCCTCCAACTATAATAAACAAGCAGACTAGCGAACGCGTCGTGATCAGGTTGAACGAACTCGAGTGCGCTCGCTACCGCGATGCCCTACGGGGCAACACTCTACCCTTTGGCTCCTCGCAAGAACTGCTAGTGGGCTACCATTGGCTCCTGAAGGAGGAATTCAAGCGCCAAGTGCAAACAATCGCGTAACTCGAGGTGCGCAAAAAGGTGTCAGATGAGTCGATTCTTCGATGCCCTGGACTCTGCTCCCACGAAGGATCCTCCTCAAAGGGCAACGAGCACATCGCAAACAAGAGGCGATCTCGGATGGCCCATCTCACTGAACAAGAATGCATAGAAGCTGCAAAGGTCCTCGACTTCAGCTCTATGACAGTCGACACACGGGGCAATGTGGTCCCAAAGATGCCACAAGCTGTAGTGATGGCAGCCACCATGTGCCTCTTGAACAACCAGCCGCCAGCTGCAGATCCCCGAGCCGCCATGCACCGATCTACGATGGTGGGCTTAGGACTAGTCGAGACCACTCTCGACAAGGAGCCCACGCCAGAGCCGAAGACAGGTAAGGCTCTAGCAAAACGCTACTCATTGCCCTCCTCCAGCGATGATAGGCACGACCTGTCTCGACGCCGTCGCTCACGGCGACACAATCACGACTACGACGCGCGTGATGACATCACGCAGCACAAGATCGACATGTCAAGGGCGCGACGTGCCCGATCAACTGACTCAGAAGATGAAGATGTGGAGCTCTGTGGCACTAGATGCTTCAGCAGGGCCATCAGGCAAAAGTGAATGCCCAAGGTGTTTAAGCTCCCATCCGAGAACCTGAAGTTTGACGGCCTTCAGGACCCAAAAATCTGGTTGGAGGACAACATCTCCTCCGTCAGAAGTCGAATTACGGCCATGCAATGCCTGTAGCTATAGCTACAGGGAGCCGCCCGGGCATGGCTCAACAACCTCCCACGCGGATCCATTCACAGTTGGGAAGATCTGGTTTACAGCTTTGTGCGCATCTTCAAGGGAACCTACAAAAGGCCCGCTTCAATCGAAGAGCTGAGATGCTGCCAGCAAAGGTCAGGCGAGTCACTACGCTCGTACAACTAGAGGTGGTTCATCATCAAGAACTCCGTAGAAAATATCTCGGAGGACCGCGTAATCGACAAATTCAACAGCGGCGTTCACCGCATAGAGCTTAGGGAGGAGCTAGGCCGCTCAAAGCCCAAGACCATCGACCACCTAATGGAAATCGCAAATCGGTGGGCCCATAGAGAAGATTCGGTGAAAATCGCGTTCACTCCGATGAGGAAGCAGAACTCGAGCACAGACGTGACCGCCGAAGCAAACGCTGCATGCGCATCTACGATGACCGCGACGACGTCAACATGGTCGCAGCCGGCTACGCCGACAGAGGCGACGACAACTGCAACTGCGGCTACCGCAACGCTGGATACCTCGACTCCGGGAAAACCACACAAGTATGGCAGCGCCGCAATCGCGATGAGGTACCGGCAACATCCATTGAAGACAAACTGTCCGGGCCATGCACTATGCACGTCTACATCGACAAGCATGACGGGAAAAAGAAGTCCAGCCACCTCCTCAAGGACTGCCGCGAGTTCCTCAAACTGCATGAGGGGCTGGCTAGGATGAATCGCAACACAGTCGACAGGGGCGACGGAACCGCCCCAGGCGTCGTGGCACATGGAGCTCCGCCACGACCACCTAGACCACCGCCAAATGCAGCTGCGCCAGACCAGCACCATGGAGGTGAACCATACCCACGGGCCAAGGGCACCATGATGATCTAAAAGGGTCACCCCTCCAACCGGCTGCAAAAGGCCATCACTCACCAAGTCAATCTGGCAACAAACTCGCCACCATCTACCATTGAGTACCTCAGTGGAAGCGAGTCCTCACAAACTCGTCGACTGGCCCTCATAGTATCACTGCATCCTCGGACGTGTCGCGTTCGCGAGGTTCATGGCAGTGCCACACTATGCCTATCTGCAGATGAAAATGCCAGGCCTTAATGGCACCATCACAGTCAACGGGAGCTTCAAAAGGTCTGATAGTTGCAACAGGGAATTCAACAGAATTTCCTAGTCCTTCAGCATGCAGGAAGAACTCGCGAGACTAAAGGAGTTGACAGACAACAGTCTGCCTCCCCTGAGCCAGCCAAGTTCACCTGACCTATCTTTCGACTCATCGGTGCACACAAAGAAAGTTCAGGTCCACCCATCGGATCCCGCCAAGATGGCCCTCATCGCCAACAACTTGATTCCCGTATAGGAACTCGCGCTCGTCGAATTTCTCCATGAGCACTGGGAAATCTTCGCCTGGTGTCTAGCAGACATGCCAGGGGTTCCCAGGGAATTCGCCGAGCATGCACTCAACATCAACCCAGACGCAAGGCCAGTCAAACAAACAATTCGGCGACTGTGTGAACCAAGAGCAAAGGCAGTTGGAATGGAGATCAATAGACTCCTCGACGCCAAATTTATACATGTCCGCCACCAACCAGGTGGTCAGCACAGTGCTCATAGTCGAACGAGCCAAGGAAAACAAGGTCCACAGGGTACAGCGCCTAGTCTACTACCTCAGCGAGGTACTTACGCCAACAAAACAGCGGTTCTCGCCCTACCAGAAACTGGCGTACGGCGTCTTCATGACGGCCCGGCGACGGCGCCACTACTTCCAGGAACACCCAATCGTGGTAGTCAATGACGCCCCGCTTGGGCACATCCTCAACAATCCCGACGCGGCCGGACGAGTCGCACTTTGGGGAATCGAACTGTCTCCACGAGACATCACATATGAAAAGCGCGACGCAATCAGGTCGCAAGTTCTCCCTAACTTCCTTGTGCAATGGATGGAGAATCAGCTCCCTAAAAAACCAGATATGTCCTACCTTTGGACAATGCACTTCGACGGATCCAAGCGGAAGGAAAGAGCTGGTGCAGGTGTCATACTGACATCGCCCCATGGAGACAAGCTGAAATATATTCTGCGAATGCAATTCACCGCCTCCAACAACGTAGCCGAATACGAGGCCATGCTACATGGGATGAGGATGGCAAAAGCCTGCGGTGCCAAGAGGCTCATTATATACGCCGACTCCAAGCTGGTCGTCAACCAAACAATGCACAAGTGCGACACACTGAACGACAACATGATCGCCTACCGTGACCTCTATGACACACTTGAAGGGGATTTCGACGGTTGCGAGCTGCGGCATATAGGTCGCGAAAGCAATGAAGAGGCGGACGCACTCGCAAACATAGGCTCCACCTGCGCCCCCATACCACCTAGGGTATTTCTCAAGCGCATCTGCGAACTCTCATCAAGCCAAAGGCTGTAGAGAAGAAAACAAGCGCAACAACGGACTCGGGGTATGCGCCGCCTAATGAGCCAATGGCACTCGATGACCTGGAGCTGGACATAGGACTCGAAGGACCAATGAGCGTCATGATGATCGAGACATCTTAGACCCAACCATACATTATGTACCTCCTCAACAAGAGGCTACCGGATGATCTGACTGCCGCCCGACACATCGCATGGTGCTCCAAGGCATTCACTGTTATCAACGGCGAACTATACAAGCGCAACATCATAGGAGTACTCCAACGATGTGTCTCCATGGTCGATGGAAGAGCTGTCCTCCTCGATATCCATGAGGGGACCTACGGGCACCAGGCTGGCAGTCGGGCCCTCGTCGCCAAAGCTCTACGAGCTGGATTCTACTGGCCTACGGCCATGCGTGACACCAAGGACATCGTCCAAAAATGCAACGCTTGCCAGCGATTCGCGGACAAGCCGCATGCACCTGGCGTAGAGCTCCGACCAATTCCATTGGCCTGGCCATTCGCGGAATGGGGACTCGACATGGTCGGCAAACTCCCAAGGTCCTCGCTCGGAGGCTACGTCTACCTCTTGATCGCAGTCGACAAATTCACCAAGTGGATAGAGGCCATGCCAGTGACTAATAAATCAGGATACAACGTAGTCAAGTTCTTTGATCCATCGTTTATCGCTTCAGAGTGTCACACAACATCATCACGGACAATGGGACGAACTTCACATCCAAGGAGTTCCAAGAATTCTGCGAGAACCTAGGAATCATCGTCAGCTATGCCTCCGTAGCACATCCACAGACCAACTATCAGGTTAAAAAAGCTAACGGGCTTGTTTGCAGCGGCATTAAGAAGCGAATCCTCAGGGCACTCGAGCAGGTTGCGGGTTGCTGGCCAGATGAGCTGCAATCTGTACTTTGGAGCCTACGGACAACTCCAAACAGCGCCACAGGTTACACCCCGTTCTTCATGGTGCACGGATCCGAAGCGGTGCTACCCGCCGAAGTACGATACAAAGCACCACGCGTGGTCGCTTACAGCGAGCAGGATTCAACTCTTGCACTCGAAGACTCCGTGGAACTCCTTGACGAGGCAAGGGAAATCGTCGCAGAGAGATCAACGATCTACTAGCAGAACCTACGCAACTACCAATGCAGGAGGCTACGCCCCAGGTCCTTCGTCGAATGTGACCTGGTCCTGCGACTGAAGTAGCAAGGGCATCTCAAGCTCGAGTCTCCTTGGGAGGGACCATACGTGATTACAGAAGCAATCCCAGGTGGAGCCTATCGCCTTAAAGGTTTCAAGACAGGAGTCACATACGCCAACCCTGCAACATCGCGCAGCTGCAGCGCTTCTAACCTTAGTCGTATTTACTTTTACATTGCAAATAAGGCTATTCAGCCAAGGCTACTCAGCCACATATTGTACCTCGTACCATTCTACGAATAAATAAAGCTAAGTGCCCCAAAATTTTGTGTTCCTTTATTTTATTCTTGCAATCAATCGACTCGGGGGCTGCGCCACCCTGTTCACATCTGTTCTACGAACTAAAGCAATATCCTGAGTAGCTGACGTATCAATCAAAACCCTTGATAAACACCAACCCAGCTGCCACGCACCTGACAGGTTGGCAAGGGGCTGAGACAAACACAAGTCAGGCTAATGAAAAGGAATCGCAAAGTGCAACGCACTCACAAAACTTACACGCTAACAAGCTCTTTTACACACCATTGTCAATGAATTATACACAACATATATATGAACTTTACAACACTGCTACAACTATGTGCAGGATACAAACTAAACTACTGTTGCAACAAAAGAACGTTGGTCTGCTCCTCGAAGAAGTTGATGATCTCCTCCCCCGGGCGATCCACTGCCTGGTAGTGCGGCACCATGTTCCAAGCTGAACCCGATGGCGGCACAGGCAGTCCGGCCACAATTGCCGCAATATCCACATTAGGCCTATGCAGCCGCACCGGCGACATAGCAGCCTTGGCACCAGCCACTAACTGTTGCCGTACACACTCACGAACCACACTCAAGTCCTAGAATTTAGCAAGAAGGGCCAGCAGGCTGGTGGATCAACATCTAGCGGGAACATCGTCTGGTAAATGTTCTTCAAACATGATTGCGACTTCTTCAAGAAGTGAAGCACTCGCGACACACGATCCTGCAGGGTCGCCAATGCGATTGCACGATCATGATCTACCCAGAAGTACCTACTCGCCTGAAGTTGCTCTTGGGTCAGGTCATTCATGCGAATGGCAATTCGATCCTTCTCATCCTGCGGATGGTGCACGCTGACAACTATACCAAGCAAAGGAAAAATATGAGGACAACGAACTACTGCGAGTGACTACAAGGAAACAACAGGAAGAAAGAAGACTAACATTTGAATTGGTCTCCCAACTACGTCACCTCCCCTAGCAGATATTGTTCTCGGGCGGCGGCTTTCTCCGCCTTCGACTTCCATATGTCCGTATTTCCGCGGAGTACGGGCAATTCATGCTCCAACTGCTTCACGCGGTCATGGAGTCGCGAGAGCAGAGACAGCTCATCCACCCTTGAGCGCGGCAGTGCCAAAGTGTCATTAAGGGGCGGCAAATCCTGAGACTCCCTCAAAGGATCACTCGATGTGCCCTGTCCCAAGTCAAGCAAGAAACAATAAGAGGACTAAGGCGAGGCATAGAAAAAAGATTCGAGTGCATTCAATATTAACAAAAGTATTAGCAAATACACTCGCCAACAGGCATGTCCTTGACAAAAGACATAAGCTATTTAACTATTACAAGATGCGACTACTGAGGAGCGGCTTAATCCGCCTTCGACTTCGACTTCGGCTTTGGGGCCTCATCGAGTTTGTGGCAATATTAGATGCCACACACTTCCCGCCGGCCCCTGACGTCGCAGCCTTCGTAGCTTTCTTCGCTCGCTTAAGCTCCTTAGAGTACTTCGCAACTGTATTGATCAGCTGTGGGCCGTACTTGCCACAAGCAGTCGCGAAGGGAGCAAAGACTACCTGCTGGCCATCAGCGCTGACAGGCATCGCCTTGGAGACCGCTGTAGGATCAACTTCGACTCCATGGGATTGAACCATTGCGAGTGACATCGAAGCGCTAGCCGCACGGAGTGAGTTCTTGAAACTTGCAGGGACGCCCCCGGCAAGGCACTCCATCAGCTCGGCCATATTCAAGATCAGCTCAGCCTTGGGCGTCAGCTCTTCCTAGAGGCGACTGAGCACGCCCTTGGCCTTGGAGAGTGTCCCTTGAATGCAGTGCTACGATCCTCGACTGCTGAAATGGCACCCGCCAAGGCATCGTCACGGCAGAGTGCCTGAGGGTCAAAACTCAAATCGCTGGCATCTATATAAGAACCCAAGCATGGGCACGAAGGTCAGCACCAACGACAAATTCGAAAAAAGAAAAACAATGAAAATCCAGACAAGGGAATACCTAAGAGAGCCTTGGCAATCGAGAAAAGCTGTTCCTCGAACAACTTCTCCCTAGCCATGATGGAGGCGTGCAGATCCTCCTCACGTTTCCGCGACTTGTCACGCGCTGTGATTGCCTCATCGCAACTCATTACCGCTGCGGCAAGCGCCTTTTCAAGGGAAGCGGCATCGCAGAGGAGCGCATTATGCTCAGCTACGAAACAAACAAAGATAGGCTGTCATCCAGATATATGACAAGAAGGATGAAGAAGAAGCAAGACACTTAGTTTGAACTACGTGGTGGCGAGTATCTAGCATTGCATGCTGGCGACCCATCACAAGAACCTGCTCCGCTAAGCGAGTGGCTTGCTTCACAATAAGCTACGACAGGAGAAAACAGCAAAGGATAAGCAAGATGATAGAACATGATACATTCGACTACAAAAATAGAGGAAACAAATATGGCACTTACATGATCCTCCAAAGACTCCGACGTTGATGGATTCGCAGTCGTCCGGATAACCATCTGGTGCTCCACATCATGCGCAGAACTCGATGAATTATGGTCGGCGTGGGCCGCCAATGGAGGAGAAGGAGTGCGCTCAACCACTTTCTTGGCCTTGGAGGTCGCGACGGCAGATTCTTTTAAAAATTGGACGTCGCCAGAAGATGACGACGCCGGCTGACTACAGAACCAAACCAAAATCAAGAAAAGGCAACCCCAAAGAAAAACCAAAAGGAAGAACCGTATACTTACCAATCAAACT
This sequence comes from Avena eriantha, assembly GCA_910589775.1. Classification (NCBI taxonomy): domain Eukaryota; kingdom Viridiplantae; phylum Streptophyta; class Magnoliopsida; order Poales; family Poaceae; genus Avena; species Avena eriantha. Next base: position 39,453,758 of record OU342746.1, read on the forward strand.
TGTCAAAATCAAAGGTTTGATCCCCCGACTCTAACGACGACTCCTTCGGCAGCCGCATCTTCTTGCGAGAGGATGGCGCCATGGCACTCACAGGAAGAACAGGTATCGGCGACTCTGCACCAACACCTGCACCTTCTGGAGTAGAAGGGGACGACGCATCCGAATCCTCGCTGCGCGAACGCTTGCGAGTTTTCCAGACCAGTCGACTCGGGGCTTCCTCCTCCAGATCAGATGGGACGGTCGACTCCGACTCGTCCTCTTCCAAGGCTTCATGAGGGCTAACCACCTCGGGAAGAGGGGGCATACAGGGTGACACCGCCCAATCCTGCATAAAGAAAACAATTTAGCACAAAGTCATGAAGCAGCAAAGAAGTAGTCGACAAGCAAAAGCTACTACGTAGCACAAATTGTACCTCAGGAGGAGGGTTAGTAGCATCGAACGGAGGAACGTCTGGTTCACCGGGGAGCACATCCTTGACAGTGTACTTTGTGACCAGTCGCGCCCTCTTATCTACCTCACTCGCAGAAATGCCATCGGTAGATACGCGAGTGACATCGTCTGCGCCAGCTGACTGGAACATAGGGTGGCTCTGGCCTACAGGGGCTGGACGCGACAGCGCAACCACGTGCGAATGAGGGCGCATCCTCCCTCTTCCTTACCCATGCGACTCTCGAGGTCGCAGACACGCTCGTATAGCACATATGTTTCCGCGGACTCGCCGGGCATCACTACGTTCTTCCAGGAGCGCCTCCTCTTGCACGGCGTCGCGGGGTCGAATGGCACAAGTTCGTAGTGGTCTCTGTCCGCCTTCTGGTCGCGGACGTAGAACCACTTGTCCTTCCACCGATGGACATCATCAGCTGGATGTCGAAGTACGTAACGGAGGGGTCGACGTGGATACCGCAACCGCCTACATCGTAGAATATAGAGCCAGATGCCGATTGGTGCTTCAATTTGAAGAGGCGCTTGAAGAGACCGAAATGCGGCTCGATTCTGAGACAGCATTCGCAAAGAGTAATGTTGCAAGCTACATGGAGGATGGAGTTTGGGGACAACAGATGGAGCTGGAGCCCATAAAAACAAAAAAGTCCCCTGAAGAAAGGATGCAGGGGCAACGAAAGGCCGCGGATGATGAATGCTAGGAACATCACCCGAAAGCCGGCAGGAGGAGAGGGGATTACCTAGCTACTAGGGACGCGCGTGTCCGCGACTGTGGAAGACAAAACTCCGTCCTGGCGTAGAAGACGAAGCTCTGAAGACTTTATCATGGATGCGCGCCACGCACCATTGGTGACGCGAGTGCCCGTGCCTTTCTTTTTCCCGGCGGTGGCGGTGCTAGTGCCCGCAGTGGCAGAGCGACCCTTCTTCTTTGCAGCAACTGCGGCAGCGGCGGAATCGGCCGCGGCACCTCCCTTCTTCTTCCCCATTCCACGGCAGCGGTGTGACCGGAGGAAGTAGCTGGGAAATATGCGGAGCTGGTCAAGCGCCGCAAAGGAGAGGAGCGCAAAGAAGCAGAGGAGCAGTTGCAATGGCGATGGAGGCAAAGGCAAAAAAGAAGCAGATGTGAAAATTATCGTCGCCGCATCGCTACTTAACCCCCTGGAAGATGCAATCCAATGGCTAAGAAAAACCCTATTAGATGCGTGGCGTTCATCGTGCTCAACACGTGGAGGACCAGAAGCGTGAACCGTCCCCCACTAACCCCATTATGCGAGGAAATCGAGGAGGCGCAGTTAAAACAAAGATTATGCACGCCCGGTCAAATCAGAGTGAGAAAATGGGCCCCACCGCGCGTCACGTCCCATCAAAATTGCTCACGCGGGCAACTGAGGTCATCGCATCGTCAGCACTAACGTCATCCAATGTTACGCAGCAGAAGACTTCGACTACTTTAGTCCTTGTTTGAGTCTACGACTCTATCAAGCACTCGGGGGCTACTCCCATAGGGAGCGCTGGTCGCGCACCCTACGATTTTTTCTTCTTCTTTTTACAGGGACATGGGCAATCAAAGCAAACCCAACCACTCGAACCACCATTCGACTTTGGACGTGGGTTACTCCCATAGGGAGCGCCGAAAACAAATTCGACTGCAACAAGCAACAAAAGACGACAGCAGTCGCAAAGTTCTTTAGTCCTTGCCTGAGTCTTCGACTCAACCAGGCACTCGGGGGCTACTCCCATAGGGAGCGCTGGTCGTGCACCCTATGATTATTTGTACCTCGTACTGTGTATTGATAACATCCACATTCAAAGCTTATGGCGACACCGCCTCAAGAATTTTCCCTACAAAGAGACTGCGTCTCCTGGGCTACCCGAATCATCTCCGCGATGACAACATTCGGATGTCGCGCTTACAGCGTGAAGATAAGACCTGAATAAGGCCTGGCAACGCATTTGCTGCGCACTACCAGAAATATATCTGTGACTTCAGGTATGATGAACATGCCTTGATGGACGCGTCGAGTGCTCACACCCATATACTGGAATTCGACTCCTGTAAGACCTCTGTGGCTTGAGTCGACTTACACCAGCACTTTTGCGGATTCGAGTCTATGGACTCGAGTTCGAGTAGATGGCGTTGTTTTACCCTAAGGTAGTTACCTGATACCGATGCATCGGTTAAATCAGGCACGCACATCAACAATCCCTATGACATAAACAAAGAAGTCGAAAAACATACTCAATCATGCACTTCATAAAGTCCCAGTCGAATCTGTGATTCCACTGGACATTCGGGGGCTACTGACATGGGTATACCCTACAGGAACTCAAGCTTGGTATATACGGCCTAAATATAGCGGAATCCCACAGTGTCGCCAAAGCAGAAATGGAGAACTCGAGTAGCCTATGGACTCTCGATTGCTTGAAGAACAAGAAGAAACTAAAGATAGAAAGTTCAAAGGGGAAAAACCCTAACTTATAACCGACTCAACCTGGCACCTGAGACCTAGCCTATCTATATAAAGGCTAGTAGGGGGCAGCGAGGAGGACACACGCAACCCTAGTTTCCACAACCCTCGCTAGATTGCATCTGCGCACCATTGTAATCCTTGATTCCTTCAATAATTCCACGAGCAGACAAGCAGGAGTAGGGACCTCTGCGAGGCCTAAACCTGGGTAAATCTTTGAGTCCCCTGTGTGCTTGTTTGCTATCCGATAGATGTCTCTAGCGCTCCCTCCTTCTCCAAAACCCAAGTCCATAACAATGGGCATTGATGAGTTAAACCCTCGTCGGGCCTTGTGATATCTTTGTGCACTAGTAGATTGAGCAATATTGTGCCTGCTTATTTTGAGATTTGCTAGTGTCTCTCCAGCATAGTGCAACACCATTCATAGTTGCATTGCCACGTTTATCTCCACTTGTGTGTTTCTTGGGTTTTGTACGATCAACACTAGTACTTGTTTGCGGTGTAGTTAGGATTCCAAACCTATAGCTCCACCATAAATAAACTATGTGCCCTGTGGTCGTTCTCCATATCCTAGATATTCACTTCATCACATCAGTGCATAAGTCTTTGTTTTCGAATTGGTAAAGCATCTCTATTCACTTTGGAATGGTAAGATATGCTTTCTTGTCAGTTTGGAGTGAGTTGTCAGTGTTCCACCAACTATTTTGATTTTTTCACTAACCTACTAATCATGTCTCTTAGTGATGATGATGTTGTGTCGCAAAAAAAGAAAGATGAAGATCTTCTTGTCGCTAATATGAAGCATTGAAATATCATTTGACATGTGTGTTTACTAACACGACAGATGCCATTGACAAGAATATTCACGACGTGCAAGTGGCCTTGGGAGAAAATGCAGAGTAGTCACTAACATTCAAACACAAGTGACAACTATCAATACCAATGCGTAGCTTTGCAGTGTTCTATTGATGCTTTGACAGTAGCACTTCAGCAACGGTAGCAACAACCACTTGAGGATATGGTTGAAGAAGATGCCAAAGGAAGTGTTGCTGGTGCTGCCCCAAATCTTGGCAGGGGACGTGCTAATCCCCCTACACATGCACATGCACACGGATGGGCTCCTATTGGGCATGCTCATCCTGTACCTAACCAAGCCATTGATGATGGTTTGGGCAAGCCAAAAATTTCAAATCCCAAGTTTGATGGTTCACTTGATCCTGAAGATTACCTCACATGGGAGTTGAAGAGTGAGGAGCTATGGCGTTTGTATGAGTATACAGAAGAAAAAAAAGTGAATCTTGCAGCGTTAGAATTTGATGGATATGCCTTACGTTGGTGGGATGCCATTGTGCAGAAGAGAAGAGACGACAATGACTTTCTTGTGTTCAATTGGAGAGAGATGAAGCGTATCATGGAGGATTGTTTTGTGCCAACTAACTACTTGCGTTCAGTTTTTGACAACTTGACACAATTGAGGCAAGGAACCATGTTAGTTGATGAGCGAGTACTACATGGAGATGGAGATGCATATGCAGCGTGCTTGAGTCCGTGAATCTCTTGAGATGACTATGAAGCGATTCCAAAATCTGAAGCTACCCATAAAAAGTATTGTTCATCATCACAAGTACGAGACTATAAATGAGTTGTTGCATCATGTAAGAGAGGTCGAATCATAGCTAGCTGAAGAGGCAAAGGCACATGCAAGGTATCCTTCTACTAGCCGTTTCTCAGCAAGGTCTACACTGCCACCTCCTATGGCATCACCTGCAGTGGCTACTAGCCACCCTTCCCCATCTTCGGCCAAGCCTACGCCACAACCATCCTATGGTTCCAATGCAAAGAAACCTGCTATTCCTGCTGCTAGCTCGGGTTCCAATATGTCAACTGCTTGTACTCACGATGTGGAGTGCCATACGTGTGGAGGTAGAGGTCACTACAAGCGAGATTAAACAAACCGCAAGGTTATGTTTGTCAATGAACAAGGTGAGTATGAAAGTGGAGATCAAGTTGATCCTAATTGTGCTGATGATGATGGTTATAACATCGAGGAAGGTCTGGACACTTTCCCTTAGCATGTGCCAACCATTCTGGTGTCTCCACGTATACTTAGTCTTCAACCTATTGTTGATTCTTAGCACTCCAGCTTGTTCCAAACAAAAGCATTAGTTGGTCCAAACAAAGCTTGTAGAGTATCATTGATGGAGGTAGTTGCAGAAATCTTGCAAGCAAGGAGTTATGTGCCAAGTTGAATCTAACCTATTTACCTCATCCCAAGCCATACTACATACAGTGGTTGAGTGACAATGGTGAGATGAACGTAAACCATCTGGTACGTGTGAATTTTGAGATATGACCATACAAGGATTCTATTGATTTTGATGTGGTTCCTACTATTGGGTCGGCCTTGGCTTTATGATCGCCATGTGAAACACAATGGCCGAGACAATACCTATCACTTGGAATTAAAGCGCAAGAAAATTAATATGCAGCCGATGCCACCACAACAGATTGTGAATGAATCTCGTCAAAATATAGAAGTGAACTTGAAGGATGCATCTATAGATAGGAGAGATAGTGTTGCAGCTGTACATGATGTAATAGAGCCTAAAAAGAGTGATATAATGAAAAGAGAGTGAGTGCCTAATCTTTTGATGTTAGCTAACACGGAAGATATGAGAGAGTTTCGTGAGGATCCTACAACCATTCCGCTTGTGCTCATGTATAAGGGCGAGGTATTGGTTTCTAACGACATGACCCCTATTTCTCTTGGTGTATCTACTGTTTTGCAGGATTTTTGCGATGTGTTTCCAGAAGATGTGCCTGCAGGATTGCCTCCATTGCGTGGCATTGAGCATCAAATAGACTTGATACCTAGCACCACATTACCAAACCATGCAGCCTATAGAACCAACCCCGAAGAAACAAAGGAGATACAGAAACAAGTATAGGCGTTGCTGGATAAAGGTTACATTCGTGTTTCTCTTAGACCTTGTGATGTTCCTGTTATTTTAGTGCCTAAGAAAGATGGTACAAGGTCACATGTGTTGCTAGATGAAAGCAAAACTGCTTTCAAAACAAAATTTGGGTTATATGAGTGGTTAGTCATGCCATTTGGTCTTACTAATGCACCTAGTACTTTCATGAGATTAATGAATCATGTTTTGAGAGAATTTATTGGTCACTTTGTGGTTGTTTATTTTGATGATATACTTATTTACAACCACACTGAAACTGAACATTGTAACCATATCTGACAAGTTTTGCAAGTGTTGCGTGATAACAAATTATATACTAATCCTGAGAAGTGCACATTTCTAAAAGATAAGGTTATATTTCTGGGATATGTTGTATCTAGGCATGGGGTAGAAGTAGATCAATCTAAAATTGAATCAACTCAGAAATGGGCTATTCCCATGAATGTGACTCAAGTGCGTAGTTTCCATGGCTTAGCTAGTTTCTATAGGCGCTGTGAAAGATTTTAGCACTATTTCTGCACCATTGAATGAATTAACTAAGAAAGGTGTGCCATTTGTATGGGGCGTAGCCCAAGACATTGCATTTGATACTTTGAAATGTTTACTTACTTCTGCACCATTACTTGCATTACCTGATTTTTCAAAGGAATTTGAGGTTGAATGTGATGCTAGTGGTATAGGAATTGGTGGCGTTTTGATGCAAGAGGGTCATCCTGTAGCATATTTTTCTGAGAAACTTGCTGGTGCTCGACTAAATTATCATGTTTATGATAAAGAATTGTATGGACTTGTTAGAGTTCTTGAAGTTTGGCCACATTATTTGTGGACAAAATAATTTATCATACATTATGATCATGAAGCATTGAAGTATCTGAAAGCTCAATCGAACTTGAATAGAAGATTAGCTAAATGGGTTGAGTTTATGGAATATTTTCCTTACATCATTAAGTATAAGAAGGGAAAGGAGAATGTAGTCGCTGATGCTTTGTCTATGAAAAACATGCTATTGACAAATCTTGATGTTAAAATTCCTGGATTAGAAAGTATTTGTGCACTTTATGCAACTGACCGTGATTTTGTTGAACCATATCGTTTGTGTGCTCTCAAAAACGCATGGGAAAAGTATCATATTCATGATGGTTATTTGTTTAGAGCTAACAAACTATCCATTCTAGAATCGTCGTTGTGTTTGTTCTTAGTGCAGGAATCACATGCTGGAGGTTTGATGGGTCACTTTGGGCGTGAGAAGACATTTCTCATGCTTGCTGATCATTTTTATTGGCTCAAGATGAGGCGTGATTTGTACAGATTTGTGAGCCGCTGCATTACATGCCACAAGTCCAAATCAAAGTTGAAGTGATGTGGGCATCTCATGTAGTTTCATACACAAGGACAACCAACGACATGTAATAATTTAGTCTAAGGTCATGTCAAACGATTGCTATGTTTATGAGTCAGAGGCCAATTAGGGTTTTTATTTGTGTGTTCAGTTTGGGCCTATCCAAACCCACTAGGTCGAGTCTAACCGCCCCAGCCCTCGTATAAGGAGCTAGCCGGTCTAGGTTTTAGGTCAGCTTTGAGTTTATTCAGAATAATGTAGAACTTAAAGTCCATATTATCACCGTCGCTCTGGGATCAGCGTGTGTGACGGCGTCTCAGGCGTTCATCTAGTTATCCAATAATAAAGGCAAGGGAGTTCTTGAATCTGTCAAGAGTTATTGTGCGTGTGTGAAGGTCCTCAAATTATCGAGGGTTGTCGAGCTTTGGCGTGTCTATTCCAGCGTGAGGTTCGTCGTTCATCGCCGAGTTGCTCGCAGGATTGGCGTTCCCCAATCTCCAGGTTATATGTTCTGCTCAAGTGATTGGGAGATCTATCAGATCCATTGGATCAGAAGGTGCATCGTGAAAGATCGGGCCAAACAATCCATATCATAAGCCTCATGGTTTGTATACACCTCTCTCTGCACCTACTACACCATGGGAAGAAATTAGTTTGGATTTGGTGCTAGGTCTATGTAGCACCCCGGTTAAACCACTAATAGAAAATCATTGTGTTTTTTCTTTGTGCATCATCATGAACGCATGCTCACGTCGCCAGGCCACATTGCATTTGAGCATCGTCATCATCATGCATGGTTTGCCAAAAACTATTTTCTAAAAGCCTGGTTTTATTTTCTAAATATCCCTTGTCCTTATTCAAATAAAAACCCTGGTCTTTATCGGACCTTTTATTTGTCTAAACACTATTTAACAAAGTCTATTTAAAAATAAAATAAAATTTTATGTTATTTTTGGGAGGCAGCCAACCATGCCCAAAAGCCCAGCCGGCCACCTCCAAACCCTAAACCTAAAACTACCCTATCCCCAAATCCCCATGCTCCTTGCCTCGCCGCCATACCCAACTCACCCACACGCATCACACGCCTCGCTGCATGCTGCCAGCGCCCCACCCCATTGTGCGCCTCGTGACGTACCCACCCCGCGACAACCCGACATCCCGCAGCAATCCCCGCGCCAGCCCTGACCCCACCCCGCGGACCCTGCTCCCTCCTTCTCGCTCCTGACCCGTCCTCGCCTCGCGAAGCCCACCAACCCCTCAGCGAGCGCCGCTCCCTTCGCTCGATCCCCACTGCCACGCTCGCTTGCGACCCTGCCTCCCTCCCTCCTCCTCGTCGCTCTCCCTCGCCGCCCTAGTTCCGATAGGCACCGGCGCTCGTCGAGCTACCCCGCCTCACCGGATCCCGGCCCACACGTCAGCGCCGCCCCGCATGAGGCCGCCACCTCTCTGCCAGAAGCTCCGCCGCGGGACATCCCGTCCCCTCGCTCTCGAGGTGGCGCCCTGTAGAGCACCTCGCCTCGACCTTCCCCACATCCGGCAGCCCTTCCACTCCACGGCCAGCATCAAGCCTAGCGTCTCCTACCCCGAGCCCTGCTCCGGCACCCCCTCATCGTCGCTTGAGCCGGTGTGCTCTGTCGTCCTCCCAGGCCACCTCGTCACCGTCCCTCTCGAGCCACCGCGTCTGTCCTTCGCCACCGAGGCCACGTCACTAAGTTATGTGGCCTCCTCCTTGCCCAGCGAACCACTGCAGTTTGCCCTCCTTTGGCAGCGTGCCCCACCAAGGCCCCTCCAGGCCCCTCCCTGCTCCACACAAATGTTGGTGCCCCGCCAAGGCCTCCAAACTTTTATTGCTCTTCATCGTGTGTTCCCTGCAGTTCCAGTGATAGCGTGTATGTGTTCCTGCTAGGTGCCAGCATATCTCACCCGGGTGTGTTTGAGCTCTAGGCAAGTCCATCCCTGAAGCTCATCGAGATGGATACCCAAGACCTCCGAAGCCGAATCTCAAGATCTGCCTCATAGATCTGACTTGACGGTCTCCATCATGGAACTGACGACCGAAGAGCACTGTCATGGAAGGCCGAGAACTCCTACCCGGATTCGGTGATGCCAGGCCCCAAGCCCTACTACATGGAACCGAAGACGTGGTACCCCAAGATCCCCTTCCCGGATCCGATGACCGAGACCCTGAAACTCGATCTCGAGGATTCGAAGACTGAACCCCGGTGCGCCAAGTTCTTCCTCTCAGATCTAAAGCCCCGACCCGAAGACCGATCTCGTCGAACCTTCGGGACCCCAAGACCTTTGACCCTAGATGTGTGACCCCTATCTATCAATATTTTATAAATATTATATATAATTGTTGCATATTAATTTGATCATGTCGCATACATGTTGTGTGGTTTGGGGGCATTATGTCGATTCACCTTATAATTAAATATGGAGACCATATGTGGGATTTTCTAGTCTTGTAAGGGCTCCATTTAAATTTGTGTAGCGAACCGATGTCATGTTTTGCCTTGTTAAGACAACATTTAAATTGCGGGTATCTTAAACAACATGAACCGCTTAATTAATTGTCGGGACCCCGGTTCCACTTAATATTGCCTAGCTGCATCGCACCTTTGCCATGTCATGCATCATATCATGAACATGCCCAATCTTCTATCGTAGTATTAAATAGTGCACCGGTGTTTCTTTTAGTGTTTTGGTTCTTCACGGATTAGGCCGTTGAGTGGATGCGAGTATCGATAAGTTCTTCGGATAATGAACCTTCGGCAATGTTTCCCAGGTGAGCATTCTTCCCCTTTCTACCTAGTTTGCGTTTACAGTCTTTATTTCCTCTTGTTGATCTAATGTTATCCGAGTCGCGATGCTTTTGTGTTCCGTACCAGATATATTCCGTGCAACCTTTATATTGACTTGGACACCTCCTATTACCTTTTGTTTGGTAGATAGATGGTCTTGCAAGTCATAGTCGCTTGCTCAGGTGCGATCCCGTGTCGTGAAGTACCACACAGTTGTTGGAATGTTGTCATATGCTTAAAGTGGAGAGGATCATGACTTTAAATACAACTATTAAATTGCTGGGATAACTAATGAAAGAGGCACCGATGGGCAATATATGCTATTTGGTTTTTCATGTCCACTTGTGTCCCGTAGGCCCCGAGTACTTGATACCTGTTCCTTGATTATTCGCACTTTCCACATCCGGGAGACCCTATGGATCCCCCTTAGCTAGAGCTTGATTAATTTCTTATTTCTTGGGGCCACAAACTAGTTTGGGGTTTTATTACTATCCTGTACTTATGCCATGTTTTACTGTTTTATTTACGATTGTGCGTGGAGCACCTGTACTATTTAGGATCGTGGCACGATTTCGCGGTATAGACAAGCCCAGTCACACTTTCGGGTTCCTAGTCATTTACAGTCGTTCTCACAAACCCTGGGTGTGTCTCGGAGCTGGCCAACTTCGTTGCAGGTAGCTTACTAGGGTGGCCACCTGAAATCTTTTATGAATCCTATGATTGCTTTATCGTGAAAGCCTCGTTGGGTTTTGTTTTGGTTTTTCCAAGGTTGATCATGTGTGTGTTGCTATTTGTGCACGCCTGTAGGGTAAATCATTCTGAAAGCCGTGTCCACAGTTATGGACGACTTGGACCATAGTATCTCGATCATAGACAAGCATAACTAAAGTAGTGCTATGAATTTGACTTAATATGTGACTAGTAATCAGCTTCACTACAATGGAGTGGATAATAAAAGTGCCAACAACTGGCGGAACTGGGGTGTAACATGTCATGTTATACCTGCCTAGTAAGTATTGCAACTCCAATGGAATGAAATAAAAGTGCCAACAAGCTGGGTTTGGGATGTCACATGCTAATTGTATCTGACTAGTATGTACCACAACTAGAACTGAATGGTTAACTAAAACTGCCCATTGCTTATGCTATCGGGATGACTCATGATATCTATATCTGACTAGTAAGTGCTGCAACTATAATGGAATGAATAAAATGGCCAGCTATGTGAGTTCCTTGGTTTGACTTCCTCGTTTGGTCTCGACGGGGCATACCAGGATGGGTATGATTGGTGTTAGTTTCAGGTTGGTCCCGAATAGGTCTATCTTATCCCTCTCTAATAGCCGACAGTTGCATGGAGTCTCTATAGGTTGTTTAGTGCATGCTGCACTGCAGCTTCAGTCCACCATACCTATGTAGGTGAAAGCCGCCGAATTATAGCCTTTGTTGGCACTCCTTTTGTTTCATAGGTATAAGTTCGACATCGTTAGCAGGGTTACCCTTCTGGCTTGGCCTGGGCAGGGTTATGGACGCCATTGGTTATTCTTCAGGGCTCTTAGCCCCATTTGCATCTTATCCATACTCGGATGTTGTATCGTTTTCAAGGTGATTTGGATATTTGTATTATATATCTGTATATTTGACTCATGGAGTCGTTGTATATATATGTTTCGGTGGGTTCCATCATGGACTATTGTGTAATGTTATTACTTTGTTTTCCACCCGCACGAAAGTGCCTGGTGGGCATCTTTGAATCGTTTCTATGCGAGTTTGGCGGAAATCGCTAAAACTTGCATAGGGCCGATTTCAGGGTGTTATAGTCTACCTAAAACATAGAGAGGTCATGATTCTATATTTGTGGTAGTGGGTAGGTTCTCTAAGATGTCTCATTTTATTGCCTGCCACAAAAGCGATGATGCGTCACATGTTGCTAACATTTTTTCAGGCACATCGTGAGATTACATGGAGTACCCAAGACGATTGTTTCTGACCATGACGTGAAGTTCATGAGCTACTTTTGGAAGACCTTATGGGGAAGCTTGGAACAAAGTTGCTGTTCAGTTCTACATGCCATCCCCAAACAGATGGTCAAACGGAGGTGGTGAATAGAACATTGTCATAATTGTTGAGGACTATGATAAAGAAGAATCTCTGGGAATGGGAAGAGCGTTTGCCACATGTTGAGTTTGCATACAATGGGGTTGTGCATTTGAATACTCAACTTTGTCCTTTTGAGGTGGTGTATGGTTTCAAGCCATTGACGGCACTTGATTTGTTGCTCTGCCATTACATGAGAGAGTTGATATGGAGGCATCAAAACGTGCTGATTATGTGAAGAAAATTCATGAGAAGACTCGAGAGGCTATTGAGAAGAAATGTAAGAGCATTGTTGCTACAAGGAATCAGGCAAGAAAGGAAGTTTTGTTCAAGCCTGGCGACATGGTATGTGTGCATCTTCACAAGGACAGATTTCCACTACTTCGACAATCCAAGTTGAAGCCCCATGGTGCTGGTCCTTACAAGGTGTTAGCCAAGATTAGTGATAATTCCTACTCGATTGATATACCTATTGCTGAGTTTAGTGGAGTTAGCAACAACTTCAACATTGCTGATTTATCACCATATGATGAAGAAGACCCTGGAGCGTCGAGGTCGACACCTTTTGAAGGGGGGGAAGATGATGAGAACATCCCTACAATTACACCTTCCCCCCATTACTACTGAAAAAGTTCTAGCTACTTCAAATAAGGATCAATCCAATGAGATTAGAATTGGACCCATTACAAGAGCTCGTGCTAAGCTACTAGAACAACTGGTGAACTTGTTTCTTAATGAACTTGATGTTTTAGTTAATGAGAATTTTATACTACCTAAGTCTTTGTACTATTGTATGATCCGAAAGCAAATGACAAACCGCCATAGGAACCACATCAAAATCAATAGAATCTTTGTATGGCCCTATCTCAAAATCAACACGCACCATATGACTGACTTTCATCTCACCATTGTCACATAACCACTGAATATAATATGGATGAGGGTGTGGTAGATACTTTAGTTTCAGCTTGGCACATAACTCCTTCTTTGCTAAATTTCGGCAACTACCACCATCAATGATAATATTGCAAGCTTTGCTTGAATCAACAAGTGCCTTTGTTTGGAACAAATTGCAACTCTGACTTGCAGCACTAGGCTAAGATGTCACATTCAGAGTCTGCTGTGAAACTATAATGGTTGGTGTTGGTGAAGCAAAAGAAATAACACCATCATCACTAGTGTAACCATCATCATCTGAAGCATCCAGATCAGCATCATCTTCGTCTCATACTCATTTTCTCATTAATAAATATGACCTTCCAGTTAGGACAATCCCTCTTGAAATGACCCTTCCCACCACGTGTATGGCACTCCATATCATGATTTTGTGTCGTACACATGTTAGAACAGGTACCACTTACTGCAGGGGCTGGTTTCTTTGTGTTAGAAACATTGGAAGTAGGTCTAGTTGACATAGACGGACGATCAACATGACTTGCACTTGATGCGGGTGCATAAGAACTATTCCGAGTAGGAAAACTTCCACCTCATGTTGAACAAGCTTCAAACTTAGCCTCTTCAGCAAATTGTGCTTTAGCTTCACATGCATGATGATACTGATGATGTCGAACAATGCTCTTGATGTTATACTTTAGTTCATGAAGAAAACGTGGCATGGTCATGTCAATAGACTCATGTACACTTGCTTGTTGTAGACAAATCTCCATATCCATATAATAGGCATCAACAATCATAGTACCTTTCTTTAATTGTTGCAACATGTCAAAGATAGAGCGCAAGTAATTAGGATGTTGAGGGCTAACCTCGGCGGGTGCATGATCTTTCATGAATCCTTGTGGAAATCGAGAGGGAAGTGTGGGGGAAAAGGGAGGATATGAAAACCATGAACTCACGCACGAAGACCACGATACAAGACAATAGCTCACACTGGTAGTGACTGGTTCAGCGCAATCCCTAGGATCGGTGTCAGGCAAAGCTCTCTCTCTCTCAAACCGGCACGGCGAGTAGGGAGTCTTGGTGAGATCTTGATGTCTTGGCAAGGGGCTTTGATGCCAAGGTCTTGTACAACGAGGGAGTCGTGATGCAAACTCCAACAAGGTAGGGGATATTTGGTTCTCCTCTAGAAAAAGAGAATGAGACAAGAACTAGAGAGATCCACAAGGGTGTCTTCTAATTCCAATATCCAGTCTAGGGTTTACAATAGAGGTGGGTGACTATATATAGGCCAGCCACTAGTTCCGGGGTACTTTAGGAAATAAAGGGTAAAGTCTAGATGGATTTGGGGTTATTACATGGGCCGAAGACTCCGTGGGGGTGTACTGAACGCTCCAGGTAGGGGTCCGGAGTCCTGGCCAGAGACTCTAGGGTTAGAGGCTGGAGACTTCGGGCTTCAGGGCCGGAGACTCCGGGGCTTCAGCCTCAACAACATCTTCTTCATGTCCAGCTCCTTGTACTTCATCCATGGGGGATTGGTGATGCGTTGGGGCTTCATATCTGATAATACATAGAGTAGTTGCATGAAGTAGCAAGCCATCCAAGTATGTATCGAAGTCACACGAGGAGAGGAGCGAGTTAAACTTAGTTTGTAGGAGTTTGGCTCGGGCACGAGCCATTGGTCCACTTGGGGGAGTTTGTGGTGTAGATGTAGGGGCATCCGTAGGATGGGCTGCATCATGGGAGGGACAAACGAGCTTGCATCACCTCCTTTATTGTGCACCAAGTAATAATGGGTAACTCATCATCTTCTTGCCTTGCACGAACTATGTCCACCATCGTAATCCAGAACCATCAAACTTCTAACTAGCAAGTTTGATTTTTCTATCTTCAGTATAGTCATGTAAGCGCCATAATTTCTCTATATTCAGTTCCCAGGGGAAATACTCTTCAACATTTAGGGCCTCTATCAAATCTGTGTATGGAGAATTGGGGCTTACCCATACCATCATCTTGCGGTGTAGGTGCATACATAGGAAAGTGCTGAGCACCTATGGGACAAAGCCATGGCCTCCATGAGCACCACCATGGCCTCCCTGACCATCGCCATGACCATTGCCAATCATAGGGGAAGCGGCCACATTGTCAGTAGTGATGATGGCATTATCGTCCTTAGCATGTGGGTGTTGTTGTTGCTCCAGTAGTAGCCTCAAACCATTCACGGACTATGTCAAATCTTGGATACTTGTTTGAATATCAGTGACCTGTGTTTGGATAGTATTGATTGTATTCTCAATTTCTTCCAACTATAGCTGCAATTATCTGTTGCGCGAGTAAAGATCCCTTATAAATGATCTCGTAATTCTTCATAGTCTCGCCAGGTAACAGTGGTATCATCATCCTTGTTCTGCATCACATGAACAACACTAGAAGACATGATTAGTAGGTTAGTGCCTAAAACAAAATCTTTTGGTGGTTCTACTAGGGTTGTTGGGGATATACTTTTCCGGTATCCCCACTGTACCTCACTGACCAGGGTGGCCCACTTCGTGTTAGAGCTTTGCTTCACGGGCGGCCCAGTCAGAGAGAAGAGACGGAGCCCAGTCCGGCTACGGGAAGGCCAGAAGACTTGTAACCATAGTGTTACTTGTAGTTCAAGATGTACTCTGTAACCGACTCTTAGTCGTAGCCGGATAGATCTCTCATGTAAACCCTAGTCCGGATATCTATATAAGCCGTCCTAGGGACAGCATTTAGGGAACCCTCACAATAGTCTACAGTCTCAACTCGCATAGGCAAAACCCTTGTAACCCATATTCCAGCTCTGCCGTATTACTGGTTGCTAGCAGGAGTAGGATCCATCCAAAGCCGGTGGATTTGAACCTGGGTAAACTTGTGTGCTCACTGTCCCGGAATCCCATACGTCTCACACCCCTCTTTTCCACATGTCTTGAGGACCCCCTCATGGCGTACTTGTCATCAATCTGACGAAAGTTGGCGCCCACCGTGGGGCAAGTGAGCTTCAGATCTGCGTTCTGAGCGCAATCTGCAAGAATCGGAATCGGTGAGACTATCACCGTCAGTCAGATCCACTATGCCAGTGACATCCCTCTCATCGTTCTCGACGAGATCTGGAGTCTAGCTAGGGAAGTCGTGACCACCTACACCATCATGTCTTTTGGTGAGATCGATGTTTACATCGGTTTCGTTGAACCTGTCCCACCCACCCCAGTGGTGATGATAGATGCAGAAGAAAATTCTGGGTCCCCTTTGTCCGCGGAGGCGGCAGAGTTCCGGATCTCAGAAATCCCTAATCCCACCTAGCCCGCACCCATGACGGAGATAGTGGAGAAAGCTGAACCTGAAGCAGATCTTGCAGTATAAGTCGAATCTAGAGTGGATCTCCCTAGTGAGGTCGAATCTCAGATTGATCCACCTGCGGAGGATGAAAACCAGGAAGAGCAAGTAAACAACTCTGGTTCCGGCTCTGATAGTACCAGAACTGATAGACCCTTCCTGAGATACATGTTGAGGTGCATGATGATGCAAGACGCAAGCATGGATGATATTCTCGAGACCATTAGGTGTTTCGAGGAAGCCGACCGCGAGAGCCGCAACTATCTCAGGAGTCACGCGTCGCACTTTGTCGCATATGCTGGAGACAAGGAAGACTTAGTGTTGGAGGAAATTGGAACAAGCGTCGACTTACCAGCATCATCGGATGATTCCATGACATCGGTAGATTTCTGAAAGTTCTCCGCAGAATATAAAGAGGAGCTTAACTCCACAACTATAGAAGAAGGAGAAGCTATGGACAAAGGATCCAGAGGAAACTCTCCTAAAGCACAGGACAACATGGATCTCGGAGATAATCTCGAGGACCAAATGGCCGAAAGTACCAATTAGAGTTTAACTCTGGGAAACGGGCCCAAAGCCGTCTTTGCTACCGGCGCTGCCAAGAAGGCAAAGAAAAAGAACAAGAAGAACAAGACCATGGCAAAAGATCTTCCGGCAGAGGAAGTGATTGCCGAGGAATCTGAGGAAGACTCGGATGGAGCACTTATCCCAGACGAGCCCAAAGAATAGTCGGTGGATGGACACGTGGTCACTGCAGGTGCGCGTAAACTCATTGACGCTACATTAACTACACCTTTCCCTACAGTTGCAGAACTTACTGCTAAAGAACTAGATGAAAGGGACCATGCCCTGGAAGCACGTCGCCAAGTACTCCTAGATGAAGCCAAAAACATCAAGGAAGAAAAGAAACGCATGGCAACTGTAGAGAAGTACATCGCTCGGCATCATCAAAAGACCCGGAAATGTCACACTCGTGATGATCAATTTCCGGAAGTTCACAAAGTCCATTTTGAAGGAGACCCGGGGATGCCTGGACTCGACAACAAGGGAGATATGGTGTACCCAACACTGGTGCAAAACACTGTTGTAGCTCGAGATATCCTGTCAAATTATCCAGGCCCAGAACAGGTTCGATTGGGCATTAAGCTACGCACCAAGGGTCTGGAGCAGCAAAGGCCCGCGAAATGTTGAAGTAGAAAATTGGTCTCCCAATCTAACCAATGTCGCACGGATCCGGCCTGGAATGACGTAAGACCCCAACGTGCTCTAGAACAACATCACCGTTCCGACCGTCTGGAAGACAACTACTCAAGAACCAGATCTTCAGGGCAACACCACAGAACTACACGTGACTGGCGCAACGTCGCTCCAGCGGCTGAGCAAGAGGCAATCGCTGCACTGTATCCGAAGAATCCTCCCCAACGAGAGTCGAATGATCGCAGGGAAAAAGACAAAGAGAACAACGGGAGGAGGACTGTCAAAGAATGCCACCTCCTAGACCTACAAGCCGTCCGGCTGAGCCCCACCATGGTGGGAGTAACAGACGAAGAAATGACGGACACCATGCTAAGACAAGCAGGCAGGGGGCTCGTCGCAATGAAGACCCTCCTCGGAACCGGAATAATGACGCTCCGGACGGAGGATGGCGATCAGCCGGAAACAATCCAGCTGTCCCACCTTCTCCACCAAGTAGCCATCACAATGGCTCTCAATGGGGCCAAGGAGGGCGTCATGGCGGAGGAGGTGGTGGCAGGAGCCGAAGTCCGGCTCCAAGGCACCGCAGCCATAGCCATCAGACAGGACGGCGATCTTTGTCTCCAAGTGATACAAGACACCGAAATTAACTCCAACATAGAGGCACGGCACTATGAAAATGATGATATATACGTGGGCCAAAAATGCTTCGAACCATGAATTCGACAAACACATTTCCTGGAAGGGTTTGCTATCTCAAGACACATTCAAGCCTACGATGGTGTGGCTCGTCCAGATACTTGGCTCCAGGATTTTTTCCAGGCTTGCTGCATTACCAAAGGCGGAAATAGCTTGGTCGCAACCCGATATCTCCCACTTATGTTGCGGAATACGGAGCGTGTCGTCAGATTGATGAAAAGTACGCCATGAGGGGGTCCTCGAGGCGTGCAGAAGATATGGGTGTGAGACGTATGGTGTTCCGGGACGGTGAGCACACAAGTTTACCCAGGTTCGAATCTGCCGGCTTTGGACGGATCCTACTCCTGCTAGCAATCTAGTAATACGGAAGAGCCATAATATGGGTTAGAAGGGTTCGCCCGTGGGAGTTGAGATTGTAGACTATTGAGGGCGCCCTAAAGGCTCTCCCTAGGACGGCTTATATAGATATCCGGCCTAGGGTTTATAGGAGAGATATATCCAGCTACGACTAAGAGTCGGTTATAGAGTACATCTTGATTTACAAGTAACATTATGGGCCTAAGTATGTAAGTCTTCTGGGCCTTCCCGTAGCCGAACTGGACTCCGTCACTTCTCCCTGACTGGGCCGCCCATGAAGCAAAGCTCTAACCTGAAGTCGCCCACCCTGGTCAGTGAGGGACGCTGAGGATACCCGAAAGTATATTGCGAACAGCAGCCCCCAGAAGTCTCCAAGAGCCAAAATCGGATTCATCATCGTCTAGCTTGATCTTCGACTAGCAGAATCTTGAAGGGTTCATGAAACTTCACAACAAAAAATATGATCCGGGTCTTAAAATAAGTCGGACCTATCAATATGTTACTCAGATTTCCCAGCTTGATTTCCAAACTAAGACGGAACTTGGTCTCTGATGTCACCTGACACTGGTCATGGTCAAGTCACGTCATCTGACAAACATCCTATAAAGCACGACCGTTGGTGGGTCTGTTGTTCGCGGAACCGAGGCACTGTTTCAATGCGCATGCGGAGATCAAGACGACGTAATCATCGCGTGGGTCCTTCCCTGTTCCTTCCACGACACGTGGCATTTACACAGTGCGATTTGCACGAATCTTGGCGTTGGTAGGTGGTTATAAGGGGTGTGGATTTTCCTTCTCCTCTCTTTACATGTTCCCTTTGCCGTTTCTTCTCCTCCACATCTCCCTAGCGCATAGAGCTCTCCTGCCTCCCAGATTCCCTAGCGCCGCCCATCTAAGGTCATCGGCGCACCGGAGAAATGGCTTCTTCTTCCTCTTCCGGCTTGGCACCGACGGCGGCGGCGACGGCTGCGGCAGAGAAGGAGAGCAACCGGGGAGTCTGGATCCCGTGCCTCCTTGACAACGAGAAACTTCAAGGTATGGAGAATGAAGGTCTCCTCCACGCCGGTGACTGATGGAGCGGTTTTAGGGAAACCATCCCCCACCCACACGCCGGCGAGCGGGTCCACTTCGGCACCCACCTCGACAGAGGTTTATGCTTTCTCCCTCAGAATTCTTTTCCGAGGTTATTGATCACTACGGTGTACAACTCCACCATCTTCCCCTGAACTCCATCTTAGAGATGAGTTCTTACGCAGCTTTGTGCGAGCGGTATCTCGGCATTAGGCTGAGTCTCACTTTGTTTCGTTTCTACTTCCATGTTCGTAGAAACTCCATTACTGTCGGTAATCCCTACATTACCGGCACTATTAGCTTTTCTCTTAGACGCGAGCGTAGCTATCCTCGCATTTCTTCCAGTGAGTCGGTCAAACAATGGTCGGCCACTTTCTTCTATCATAAGGATATTCCTGCTCCCGGCAAAGCGACTACTTTGCCGGCTTTCATGAGCGGAGCCACCACGGGCCAACCATCTTGGGACGAGGCCCCTCCGGCTGTCAGTGACGATCTGATCCTCGCTAAGAGGAGGATCAAATATCTGATAAAACACAAAGGCTTGAAAGGATCTGACCTAGTCCAATGCTGGGTCGCACATTGGATCCAGCCTTTCCAATACTACGGTGACCGTCTGATGCACTCCATCACGGCGTCGAAGAATGATTCCCTCCGCATTAGTCCGAAGGCTTTAAAGCCACAAGATTACATAAGCCAGATTAAATGGCTGATCAAGGAGCGGATCGAAAGGAAGATCTTGGACTTGTCTCTAGATATGCATACAGCGGACAACCCTGTGGTTCCGGACATTGTGCCTAAGAAGCGCAACGCTCTGACAGTGGCCGTCGGCACAAAGGAGGTGCTAGTCGTGAAGAGGTAACTTTCAACACAACTTCCGCCTTTGTTCCTTACTCGAATTTTGTTTCCGAGATGTAATGCTTTCCATTCTTATTACATTCTCAAAGCTAAGAAGCTCATAAAGGGTAAGTGGAAGGGAACTTCTTCGAAGCCCTTGCGGCAGATGAAGCGGACCATGGCTTCTTCTGCCGTGGCTCCTCCGACTCCTGCCCCACAATCCTCTGCAACGCTGGTGATTACTCCATCGCTGGTTGTCGCAGAAGATCCGACTCCTTCAATGGGGCCAGTGATCATCGAATCACAGACTGATGCTATCATGGGTGGCTCAAGTTTAGATAAGGGTGAACCCTCCTCGGGTAATGATCCCTCGGCAGAGACCTTTGCCGAAAACCTTCTTAACAATCCGGGGCTTGCCAAGTTTGGCTTGTCCCGGAAATCTGTGGAGGAGATCCAACGGCTGGCCCGGCAATGCCTGGAGAAAAGAAATCTCTCTACCGGAGGAGAAGCACAAGAGGCGGAAGACATCAAGTACTCCGAGCTTCTTGAACAGGTTCGCCTTCACGACAAGGGACTTAGAGCTGGTGTTCTTCCACCACCTCCGATTATTCCACTTACCCTCGCTGAGAAGGTTACCACCGAGGTGAACATGTGTCTGAGCAAGCTCACACATGAACATCATGTAAGTCGGAATTCCAACTCACGGTTTTCTTTATTGCATCTCATATCATATCCTCTAGCCCCCAAGCATGAAGTAGGATATACAATCCGGGTTTATGCTTCCTTAGGATGCCAAAGAATGAACTAGTGTAGCCCCCAAGGCTCGTGCTGATATTAGTAACAATATAAGCCCGAGTCTTTAGTAGACTTATGACTCTAGGTATTCTGACTTATAGAAAGTTAATTCATATAACCATGATTTGTTGAAGAACATCTGCAACAAGCGGAGAGAAATCCGAGCTCTCTGACTTGAAAATGCTGAGCTGAAGGTCTCCAAGGATGAGGCCGAAGGTAAACATTCCGAGACTCAAACCTTGTCTTTTGTGTTTTCATAGTCGAATATTTTTCATTTAACTGTTGTTCTTTTTGACTTACAGCACTGGTAAAACAATCCTGCGCTATTATTGAAGAGGCCGAGAACCTCAAAACCTTGGTGGTGGAGAACAAAGAACTTTGCCAAGAGTTGGATAAGCTCAAGGCGGATCATGAGAAGAGCATCGCTCAAGTTCTCGAATCCTCCTCCATGGCTACTGACGAGCGTGATCGTAAGATTGCGGCTCAAGATCAGAGAATCTCGGATCTCAATAATGAACTTGTAGAGAGAAGGATCTTTCTGACGCGCTCCGGGCTGAACTCCGGAGTCTTCGAGAAGAGAAGACCAAAGTTGACGATGTCATCTTTGGTAAGTTTCCATCTTTCTGACTTGTCTTTATGCTTTGACTCTTTCAATGTCGGATTTTTCTTAACTTTTTGGTGTATAGGACCTTTGAACTTGACGGACTCCACCTCTTCCGATCCTCACACCCACCGGCTTACCCAAGTCGGTGATCTGCTTCATGACTTCCGCCAATCTGTTGAGGATATTGGTGAAGCTCTCAAGATTCCGGACATGCATAGCATGTCAGATTTTCAGGTGCAGGACAAGGCAAAGGAGATGCCGCAACTTGTCCAGGACTGGAACATGTCCTAAGCGCGATCCGCGGTGCAGAACGCTCTCACCATGGTCATGAGCCACCATGGAAGCATGCAGATATGGCAAGTGACCAGAGGGTATTCTACAGTGGATGAAGATGGACATGAGCAAGATATCAAGGCAATTATGGACTCCTGCGCCAGATATGGATGTCACGCAGCTGACTTAACTAGCTACGACACTCTCTTCTTCACTCGCGTGGACACAACGCCTCCGCCTCCGGAAGAAGCAGCTGAAGCTTTTGACGATGAACAGACCGTATCAGTTCTAAACACCTCAGAACATTATCAAACCGAGGCTAATGCATCCAGTGAGCCGGTAGCTCCTGCATCCTCTCCTGCATCATAAATTATTAGAAGCAAATGTATTATTCCGAGAAACATTTATGGGTCTATAAATATGCAGTACTATAATTTTGCTAGTGCTAAGCTTTGATCTATTCAGCACATTTGGCTTTAAATTTTTGTGTGCCTGAAATGTTTACATAAGCACTTATACTTTTTCATCTATACTTATCGTTTATCTGGCTTTCCGCCTCATCCCTTTTGTGAGATGGCTAAACCTTCTACACGGAAACTTTGCCGAGCAATGGAGCTCAATTGCTAAACCACTTTAAACTCGGAAATAAAGCCGGCTTCCAGTACCAACAATTCACTACTCGGAAAATACCCGCATCCGGCAATCAGACAAATAACCAAAGTGTAGACTAGAAACTTTAGAGTAATATCCGAAGGTAGCATTTTTAAAATTGGAAATCTAAACCAGAAAAAACATGAGCATAAAGTACTTTCAAGTATTCTAGGTTTTTTGACTATGACATGATCATTCGGAAATAAGATGGTAAAAACTTCTCAGAAAAAACTTGAGGCAACCAAGGCTTTTATTTCTCACAGAACATGTACATATGTATGATTACAAAGAAGGATAAACTAAGAATAAAAGGGACGTAGCTGAGCAATATTCCATGGTCTGTCTAACTCATCCGGATTTGTACTGCCTCCAGCTCTCTTTCGCTTCTTAGTAGCAGGTCTTTCTTTGACTGGCCTCATGTCAGTTAAGTAGTACAAACCATTGTGCAATACTCAACTAACTAAAAAGGGCCCTTCCCATACTGGGGAAAGTTTGTGCTTTCTTTGTTGCACAAGCCGGAGAACCAAATCGCCTTTATTGAAATATCTGTTTCTGACTCTCTTGCTATGATACTTGCGTAACTTCTGCTGATAGGCTGTTGATCTCATTTCAACAATGACGCGAACTTCTTTGACTAAGTCGAGATCATTTTGTCGAGAAATCTCGGCATCCTCTTCGATATACGTGGCTACTCTAGGAGAAGTGTGAATCAAATCACTAGGAAGAACTGCTTCTACGCCATAGACCAAGAAGAAATGTGTGTATCATGTTGACCTGTTCGGAGTTGTTCATAAACTCCATATTACAGAGGGTAATTCCTCTGCCCAACCCCCGTAGCACGTCGTAAATGGTGCTTCGAGTCTTGGGTTTAGGCCTTGTAAGATTAAACCATTTGCTCTTTCCACTTGTCCATTAGCCTGTGGATGTGCGACTGACACAATGTCAAGCCATATATTTTGTTCGTTCTAGAATTCGGCCAATTCTCCCATAGAGAAATTACTGCCGTTGTCCGTAATAATGCTATGTGGATAACCATACCGGATTATAACACCCTCGACAAATCTTTTGGCTGGTGCTCCGTCACAGCTAGTGACGGGTTTAGCCTCAATCCATTTTGTGAATTTATCCACCATCACTAAGAGGTGAGTAAATCCTCTTGGAGCCCATCTAAACGGTCCTACCATGTCAAGCCCCCAGACCGCAAAAGGCCATGTTATAGGTATTGTTCGTAGCTCATCAGCCAGAACATGAGCTTGATTGGCGTACTTTTGGCAGCCCTTGCATGTCTTGACCAGCCGTTCGGCATCTGTCTTGGCTGTAAGCCAGAAAAAAACCGTGTCTGAAAGCTTTTGCCACTAAAGATTTGGCTACAGCGTGGTGACCACACTCGCCTTCGTGGATTTCTCTTAAGATTTCCGCTCCTTCTTCTGGAGATACGCAGCGCTGAAAAACCCGAGAAACACTCCGCTTATAGAGCTCACCTTTAACTATAGTATAGGCTTTCGCTCATCAAATTATCTGCCAAATAATCAAGGTAGGGGTGGGTCAAGCTGAGAATTACAGCCTAAACTGCTATTAGAGGTGAGTCGGATTTGGTCGGATATTCCTTATCCACTCCCTTTATTGAGGGAACTTTGACGTGCTCTAAAAAAGCGCCATCCGGGACCTCTTTCCGTGCAGAGCCTATCCGAGATAGTGCATCTGCTTCCTCGTTTTCTGCTCGAGGGATGTGTTGAACCTCAAACCCTTTGAAGGATTTAGATAAATCATCCATGACAGCTTTATATGTTGCCATATATTTATTTGCATTACAAATATCCGACACTTGCTAAGCAACAAGATCCGAATCTCCATAACACATCAAACGTCGGATGCCGATATCCTTAGCAATCCGGATTGCATGCAGCCGTGCTTCATACTCGGCAATATTATTTGTCGCTGTGAAGTGGATCTGCAACAAGTATCGAAGTTTATCTGGTTGGGGTGATATGAGCACCACGCCAGCCCCCAAGCCCCCACAAACCTTAGACCCATCAAAATATAGGGCCCAATATTCTGACTCAAGGAGGGTCATATTCTCCTTCGTTCCTGTCCAATCAGAAACAAAGTCGGCAAGGATTTGGGATTTGATTGCTGTCCGAGGATTGTACTCAATATCGAAAGCTGAAAGCTCTATACCCCATTTGGCGACGCGTCCCGTGGCGTCACTATTGTTAATTATGTCTTTCATGGGAACTGTGCTCACCACGGTAATTGGATGCTCCTGGAAATAGTGTCGTAACATATGAGATGCTAGGAAAACACTGTAAGCCAACTTATGATAGTGCGGATACCGCTGTTTTCATTCTGTCAGGACCTCGCTTACAAAGTAAGTCGGACGCTGCACCAGGTGTTCCTGATTTTCCTCTAGTCTCTCCACCACCATGACGATACTAACGGCTTTGTTTGTCGTAGCAAGATACAGCAACATCGGTTCCTGCGGTTCCAGTGCAGCAAGGATAGGATCAGATGAGAGTACTTTCTTAAGGTCCTGTAATGCAGCTTCAGCTTCGTTGGTCCATACAAAATCCTTGGTCTTTTTCAGGAATTTGTATAATGGTGCGGCTCTTTCACCAAGCCGGCTTACAAATCGACTGACTGCAGCAATGCAACCAGTTAGTCTTTGTACGTACTTCAGGCGAGTTGGCCTGGAAATATTGAGTATAGCCTTGATTTTGTCCCGGTTCACCTCTATGCCTCTTTGAGACACGATGAAACCTAATAATTTTCTGGCTGGAATTCCAAAGAAGCATTTTTTCGGATTAAGCATGATGTTGTATTTTCGTAGATTGGCGAATGTTTCCTCCAAGTCGGAAATCAATGTCTCCTTCTTTTTGGACATCACCACAATATCATCCACATATGCATGTACATTGCGTCCAAGTTGGTCGTGGAGGCAACGTTGCATCGTGTGCTGGTACGTAGCTCCTGCGTTCTTCAGCCCAAAGGGCATCGTAACAAAACAGATGGTTCCGAAGGGGGTTATGAATGAAGTTTTGACTTTGTCAGATTCCTTCATCCGGATTTGGTGATAACCGGAATATGCGTCGAGAAAACAGAGGAGTTCCGAGCCTGCCGTAGAATCGATAACTTGACAAATCCTAGGTAGAGCGAACGGATCTTTTGGACAAGCCTTGTTCAAGGCAGTATAATAAACACACATCCTTAAATCAATGGTGTCCTTTTTAGGGACCATTACAGGATTGGCCGACCACTCAGTGTGGATGACCTCTTCTATGAATCCGGCTAACTCGAGCCGTGCTAGTTCCTTAGCTATTGCCTTACGCTTTTCATCACCGAAACGTCGTAAGGACTGTTTGATGGGTTTAGCATTCAGGTTTACATTTAAAGTGTGCTCGGCAAGTTCCCTAGGTACTCCGATCTTGTTAGATGGCTGCCATGCGAAGATGTCTTGATTTGCTTTGAGGAACTTGACGAGCCCGCTTTCCTATGCACTATCTAGGCCTACACCTATATGGGTCACCTTGGAGGGGTCATCATCCTTCAACAGTGTTTTCTTCGTCTCTTATGATGCCTTGAACTCTGGATTCGGCTTTGTCACCTCCTTCTTCGTTGCAGGCATCTCGCACGGATCTATGCTCTTATTGATCTCCTGGTACTCCTAGGCGTGCAGCACGGCTTTAGCAAAGGCGGCATTTCCGTCCTCGCACTCTCGCGCTTTCTTCAGGTCTCCCCTGATGGTGATTACGCCGTTGGGACCTGGAATTTTCATCATATTGTAAATGTAACACGGACGAGCCATAAAATCCCAGTAAGCCGGACGCCCGAATATAGCGTGGTATGCGCTCTTGAACGGGACCACTTCGAAAGAAAGTGCCTCCGTCCGATAGTTCTTTGGAGTTCCAAAGGTAACATCCAAAGTGATTTCTCCCGGGGAATTGGCTTGTCTTCCTGGGACAACTCCGTGAAAGATCACAGAGCTATGGTTCAGCTGGGTCTCCGATATCTTCATCCGGCGTAGCGTTTCGACATACAAAATATTGATACTACTGCCGGTGTCCATGAAGGTCTTGGAGAAACCATAACCGTCAATAAGCGGATTGACGATTAAGGCGTATTTTCCTTGCCTATGCAACTTAGGCGGATGATCAGCACGGTCAAATGTGAATTGCCACTTTCGACCACTCCAAGAATTGGGGGACAGCCGGAACCATTGCATTGAGCTCATGTAGAACTGCTTTCTTGACCTTTGCTGGTTGAGATCCAAGGAAGGTGACGTAAGTGTCTTTCTTGGTCGGAAATTTTTTGTTCCCTTCCGGCTTGGGTTTTGAAGCATCAGCTTCCTCCATGTCGGAATCTTCCTTGGTCTCTTTATCTTTTTCGGGATTCTTCTTTCCCTTCTTCCGTTTAGCTTTGTATCCAGCGGTGTCATCTCTTTTGATGTCGTCATTGGAACGACACTCGGCGTTAGTGTGGGACGAGCCCCCATTGGCATCTAAGTGATGCACACATGGGTTATTGGCAATGTCGGCCCAAGAGAAGGTTTTGCCTAGTTGCTGGTCTCCTTTACCTTGAACTCTCGAAGTCCCTCGGCCACGCCTGCGGCCTCCGCCGTGTCCTTCTCGTCCTCCAGACCAGAAAGTAGCAGTGACCACTTCCGTTTCCACGTTGGGTTTCTCTTCCAAGGTATTCTGGCATTTCTGAGCTTGTTGCTTTGGTTGTTTTGCCGACTGTGGCACAACCAGGGCGTTGAGTAATCCCTCTACATCATTGTCAGCATCTGCATACTTGCTCGCTGTTTCTATCATCTCTCCCAAATCAGTGACCTTGTCACACTTCAAGCGATGACGCATTAGACCAATTGGGAGACCTGCAATGAAAGCTTCAATCGCAGTTTGGTCATTTACTCCTTCACAGGAGTTCTTGGTGTCGATCCATCATCCGAGGTAATCCCGGCCGAGAAATGCCATCGTAGGCTTGGATATGTCATGAGATAGCAAATCCTTCCTGGAATTTTGTAGCTCTGATGCGTGGTCCGAAGCACTTTGGGCCCACGTATATATCATCATTTTCGTAGCGCCGCGCCTCTATATTGGTGTTGATCATGTGCTTTGCGTCATTCGGGGATAGAGATCGTCCCGAGTGTCGGCTGTGGCTGTGGTGCCTTGGAGCCGGACTTCAGCTTCTGCCACCACCTCCTCCACCGCGACGCCCTCCCTGGCCTCCTTGAGAGCCGTTGTGATGGCTACTTGGTGGAGAGGGTGGAGAAGCTGGGTTATTTCCGGATGACCGCCGGCCTCCGTCCGAAGCGTCATTATTCTGGTTCCGGGGAGGGTCTTCATCGTAACGAGCCCCCTGCCGGCTTGTCCCAATACGGTGTCCGTCGTTCCTACGTCCATCATCCGGACGACTTTCATGTCTAGGAGGTGGCATTCTTTGTCGGTCCTCCTCCTGACGTTTATCTTTATCATCATCCCTACGGTCTTTCGACTCTTGTCGGGGCAGGTTCCTCGGATTCAGTGCAGCAATTGCTTCTTGATCTTCAACTGGGTTAACGTTATGCCAGTTACGGGCAGCTTTGTGGTGCTGTCCCGAAGATCTGGTTCTTGAGTAATTGTCTTCCCGACGATCGGGGCGGTGGTGCTGCTCCGGTACACGCTGGGATCTTACGTCAGCCCATGTCGGATCTGTGCGACATTGGTTGGAATCAGAGACCAGTTTTTGACTTCCGGACATGGCGACCTTTTGCTGCTCCAGTCCCTTGTTGAGTAGTTTGATTCCCAACCGGATCTCCTTCGGGCCTGGATTAGCTGATAAAATTTCTCGGGCCGCCACGGTGTTCTATACTGAGGTTGGATACACCCAGTCCCCTGTGCTATCTTTCTGAGGCTTCCCCATTTCATCTCCGAAAAGGACGGCGTGAATCTGCGGGAATTGGTTGTCATTGTTATGACGCTTCCTGCTCTTCTGGTATTGCCTCGAGTTGTACTTCTCCGCAGATGCTATGCGTTTCTTTTCCTCCTCAATGTTTTTGGCTTCATAGAGGAGTACTTGACAACGCGCTTCTAGGGCCTGTGCCCGCTTGTCCAGTTCTTCAGTAGTAAGTTCTGTAGCTATAGGAATAGGTGTGGTTAATGCAACATCGATGAGTTTACGCGCACCTTCAGTGATCACGTGTCCATCCACATTTTCCTTTTTTGGGCTCGTTTGGGATAAGTTCTCCATCAGAGTCTTCCTCGTATTCCTCGGCAATCACCTCCTCTGTTAGAGGGTCTTTTGCCGGGGTCTTGTTCTTGTTGTTCTTCTTCTTTGCCTTCTTGGTAGCGCCGGTAGCAAAGACATCTTTGGGTCCATTTCCCGGAGTCAAGCTCTGATCGGTACTTTCGGACATCTGGACTTTAGGATTATCTTCGACTTCCATGTCATCTTGCGCTTTGCAAGAGTGTTCCCTGGATCCTTCATCCATGGCTTCTCCTTCTTTTGCAGTTTTTGAGTTATACTCCTCTTCATATTCTGCGGAGAACTTTCAGAAATCTGCCGACATCATCGATTCATCCGAGGATGCGGGTACGTCGGTGTTATTTCCAATTGCCTCCAGCACAGAGTCGGTGTTTTCTCCAGCATCGGCAGAGCCGGATACGGATCCCACATATCCGACGAAGTGTGACGCGTGCTTCCTGAGGTACTTGCGGCTCTCGCGATCAGCTTCGTTGAAACTTTTGATGGTCTCGAGAATTGCATCTACGCCTGAGTTTTACATTACCATACGTCGCAGCGTGTACCTTAGGAAAGGCCTGTCCAGGCGCCATCAGAGCCGGAATCAGTGTCATTGCTATGCTCCTCCTGGATTTCGACTTCAGCGGGTGGGTCAGTCTGGGATTCGGTCTTGATACATTTCAAATGTATCCATAATTTTTGATGTTCCATGCTTGGTTTTATCTACTTTCTTATGTTTTGTCCACACTTTGGAGTACTTTCTATACACTTTCTTGGACTAACCTATTAACAAGATGCCACAGTGCCAGTTGCCTGTTTTTCTGCTGTTTTGGTTCCAAGAAAGTCAGAAAATCAATATTCTCGAAATTGGACCGGACAAATGCCAAAGTCGATATTTTACCAGAAGACTCACGGAACCAGAAGACGAGAAAGAGAGGGGCCAGGGGCTAGCCACACCATGTGGTGGCGCGGGCTAGACCTGGCCCCGCCACAAGGTGTTGTGGGCCCCTTGGCCGCCCACCGACCTTGCCTCTTTGCCTATAAGAAGCCTCCTGCCCAAAACCCTATATGGTCAATCATAAATCCACGAAAAGTTCTGCAGCGCCACCGCCACCAAAGGGGAGATTCGGGGGACAGAAAGTATCTGTTCCGGCACCTTGCCGGGATGGGGAAGTGCCCCCGGAGCCATCTCCATCGATCTCCATCACCATCTCCATCACCGTTGCTGATTCCCATGATGAGGAGGGAGTAGTTCTTCCTCGAGGCTACGGGTTCTACCGGTAGCTATGTGTTCATCTCTCTCTATGCATGATCATATTGTGATCATGAGCTTGTAATCTATAGATCTACCTTGCTACTCAAGTGCTTTAATAGATCTCTACTCTCCCCATGTGTGTGAAAGTGACAGTGTGCACACCATGGCGACACTTAGGCTAGATATTACAAATACTTGTTATGAGTTATATTTGGAGTTTGGATGTCTTTATGAAATTCTGGTGTTTGTTGGAACCATCTAGTGCTCAAGGTGATAGTGTGGGGTTCTCTAGATGGGAAATATGAACTTTGAGGTGTGTTGTTATAGTCCTACCATGGATTAGAATGTCCAACCGAAGAGTAGTTAAGAGTACTATCATAAAGAGAAGATATTTATATGAGAGTTTTCACTAGTGAAAGTCTGATCCCTAGGCCTTGTTTCTAAGCATTAAAACACTGTTTGCAATTAGATCTGTTACATGTTTGCTTGCTTCCATCTTTATTTCAGTTTGCCTTTAGTCTTTTCCACGCCATCAAGCTATTTTCTAGCACCGTTGTCTTTTATCCATACCACTTGTATTTCACTAGCTCTTCGCCTAACTAGTGCACCATACACCTGACAAGTGTATTGGGTGTGTTGGGGACACAAGAGACTTCTTGTATCTTGATTGCAGGGTTGCTTGAGAGGGGATGCCTTTGACCACTTCCTCTCTGAGTTCGATAAACCTTGGGTGATCCACTTAAGGGAAAACTTGCTGCTGTTCTACAAACCTCTACACTTGGAGGCCCAACAACTGTCTAGAAGAATAGAAGTGCGTAGACATCAAGCTATTTTCTGGCGCCATTGCCGGGGAGTTAAGGTAAAAGGTATTCACACCAGAGGATTAAAGAGGAAGAACCTCCCACGGCAAACGCCTATTTTTCTGGTGCCGTTGCCGGGGAGGTAAGGTAAAAGGTACTCACATCCTCCGGTGTGAGTCCTCGAAGTGAATTCCTTTAGATTCTGCAATTTTGTCTTTTTGTTTCTTTTTTTCACTAGTTAGGCTTAATTGAAAACAACAACAAATTAGAGAGCTTTATAGTATTTATCTTGAGTTAGGACATGAAGTGTTTGGAGAGAAAATTAAAAAACCTATGGAACTTTATTTGCATGCTAATAGCAATGTTGTTAGTATGAATTCTTTGGACACCATTATTTCTAATGCTATGGAAAAGTCTAAGCTTGGGGAAGCTAGTTTTTATGAAAATGATCTTTTTAGTTCCCCAGCTTTGGAAGATAGCTATTCTATTGCTTATGATGATACAAAACCTCCAATATATGATGATTGCAATGATGATTATGATATTTTCAGTCCACCTACTATTGAGGAGGAAATGAATTATGATTAGAATATGCCTCCTATATTTGATGATTATGGTGATGAAAATAATAATGATAGCTATTTTATTGAATTTTCTCCCACTATAATCAATAAGAATGACTATGTTCATGTGGAGAGTATTAATTCTTCTATGCATGTGGCTCATGATAAGAATGTTTTATGTGATAGTTATATTGTTAATTTTATTCATGATGCTACTGAAAGTTATTATGAGAGAGGGAAACATGGTTTTATGCATCTCAATAATATTAAGTTTCCCCTATGTATGTTGAAAGTCTTGAAGTTGCACTTCTTTTGCTTTACTATGTGTGTTGCTTTGTGCTTTCATGACTTATTTATTTTCAAGATTCCTATGCATAGGAAGTGGGTTAGACTTAAATGTGCTTTGAATTTGCTTCTTGATGCTCTCTTTTACTTCAATTCATATTTCTTATGTGAGCATCTTCTCAAACTATCATGCCTAAATTAAAGGCGTTAAAGAAAAGTACTTATTGGGAGATAACCCAAAAAATTTAGATGAGTCTTGGAAGTTATTACTTCTGTAATAACCGCTCCTTATCCTTTTTATTTGCTTTTTGTGCCAATAGTAACCTCTAATGAGAGAGAAGTAATGCTTGGGAAAGTTGATGTCCCGAAACAGATTTTTGTGCTTCACTTTAAAAATTATTGTAAAATCTATGAACATCTTTTTGAGGCGTGAATTTTTGTGCTTCTGACCCAGGTTGTTATCTAACTTCCGTTAGTTCAATAATTTTTGATTTGAGCAACCGAAGGTCTTCGAAAATATTCATCTTTACCTGCTGGTCTATTTTGACAGATTTCTGCCATTTTCTGCATTTGCTTCTTGTTGGTTCCTTTTTGAGTCTTTTGGGGAATGGAGCTTTTTGAGGGAAGTGATACAGTAGCTAGTATTATAATGGAAGTTTATTTGGTGTTAGAAATGAACCTTAAGAGCTTTTATCTTGAGTGCACTAATGTTTCTAATAAAGATTGTGTGAAGTTTTGTATGAGGGAAAAATTTCAGGTGTATGGAAGGAATGAGTAATGAGATGAAGGATGGACTAAAGCTCAAGCTTGGGGATTCCACGCGTGTCACCCCAAGAAATATCCAAGAAGTACACGCGTCAAAGCTTTGGGATGCCCAAGGCATCCCCTTCTTCATCAATAAAAATCTCAGGTTTCTTCCAAACGCTTCATTTTTATTGTTTCATGCATAGTTGTGTTGTTCTTGGAGCGTCTTCTTTTTCTTTTTCGTTTTGGTTTTTCGTTTGCTTTTGTTTACTTAGTTTTCTGAATAAATTGTTTGGACCCCCTCTTTCATACATTGGTTTTCAAATAGTTTGGTTTGGTTTGGAAAGAGTAGAAAGTTCATGCTTATGTGGTAAAAAGAGCTTGTTTTTGACTGTGGCCTATGCTTTGTCATGCCATGCTTGATATTGTTTTGGCTTTATGCTTAGTATTATTCACTGTAGCATGACTTGTTATAAACAATTGAGATTGCTTAATGTTCCTTGGATGAATCATGCGTTGTTTTAGCATATTAAAGCATAGTATAGTGGTATTCTCCTTTGATGCTTTATTTGGGTTGACTTGGCGCATGCTCACACCATGTTATGACTATCTCAAGTCACCATAGCCTTTATGATCCTTTAGTTTTCAACTTGTAGTATCACTTTATGCTTTGATCAATGATGTTTTGTCGCTCTGCATGATTATGGCCATTATTGCTCTCTTAGTTTGTCGCTCCCAGTCTTTTGCTAGCCTCCATAACCAAGTATGAGTTCACTGATGCATCCAACTCCCTAAACCAAGTTATTCCAAAGATTCCACCATACCTACCTACTAGATTATGCTATTCCAAGTATATTCATGCTTTTGCTTACCTTCCAAATTAAACTTGTTATGAGAAAACTAGTGATTAAAGCTCTCACGAACTTGATGGCACACTTTACTTTTTTTGCATCTAATAAACTTGAACCATTGGGTCCTTCTTTGTTTCGTATATGCTTGCACTTTATAAGGTTAAATTAGCATAACCATGTACCATGGGGAACGCTTTCAACATTGCACTTATACTTTGTACCCCGTTGATATCATGTTCTTTTGCTTATGGATCCCGGCGATGTGAAATAAAAGTGGAACTTGTAAGATCATGGAGTTTGTATGTGTGTTAGAGAAACGCCTGGGCCGCTAGCCTAAGCCATGCCTAATCATGGTGGAAACTTGCAGCATCACCATAATGAGCACTCTATGAAGCATCCTCAATAAAAACCTATGCAAATAGCAAATAAAAAGATCGCTGAGATGCTCATTGTCTGCTTGCCTTGTCATTTTGATTATGGGATAGCTCCTTTATCATGTGCACGGGGTACCTCTTTGGCGGTTCTTTATGATACATATGTACTTACAATGACAAGAGCTTACCCGTGACTAAAGTTGAGCAGCACGAGGTTCGGTCTTCGTAAGTAAGGGGCATGAGATTTCGATTTATAACTTGTCAAGCATATCCTCTTAGTTGTGTCACTTTAACCTTAATCACCTTCAAGATGCTTATGATAGGGGCAATGAGAGCTGAAAGCTATAAGTACCATAATTTTTGGAAGCTCTTTATGAGACTTGAATCCCTACTTCCTTCTATGAAGGCCTTTCTTTTACTTTTATGTTGAGTCTCCACCTTCTATCTTTATGCACCTACTTTGAGAGCATAGTGGCCATACTTAGTTCTATGTGCATTGTCCCAAGACTAGTTGATTGATGCATAACTTGATATTGCTTGCTTTAAACTATTTGTATCTAGTCACTCTTATGAACTTTGAAGGTGTCGTATGCATTTATACTTGCTACTCTATGAGGGACAAGCTGAATACTATTATGCTATGTTTTCTTTATGTGAAACAAACAAACATCTTACAAAGCATTGTTATTCATGAATATTTTGTTTGTGCCTTTTCATGTTGCATCATAGTTTGTTTGTCTTATTGCTAGAACTTTGTATTTCATGTTATGATTGAAGTACTATGATCCCAGCTTTGAATGTTTACAAATACTTTGATCAAGTCTTTGATGGTGCATGTCACCTCAAAAATTATTCTTTCTTTTTATCACTTACCTACTCGAGGACGAGCAGGAGTTAAGCTTGGGGATGTTGATATATTTCAAATGTATCCATAATTTTTGATGTTCCATGCTTGGTTTTATCTACTTTCTTATGTTTTGTCCACACTTTGGAGTACTTTCTATACACTTTCTTGGACTAACCTATTAACAAGATGCCACAGTGCCAGTTGCCTGTTTTTCTGCTGTTTTTGGTTCCAAGAAAGTCAGAAAATCAATATTCTCGAAATTGGACCGGACAAATGCCAAAGTCGATATTTTACCGGAAGACTCACGGAACCAGAAGACGAGAAAGAGAGGGGCCAGGGGCTAGCCACACCATGTGGTGGCGCGGGCTAGACCTGGCCCCGCCACAAGGTGTTGTGGGCCCCTTGGCCGCCCACCGACCTTGCCTCTTTGCCTATAAGAAGCCTCCTGCCCAAAACCCTATATGGTCAATCATAAATCCACGAAAAGTTCTGCAGCGCCGCCGCCACCAAAGGGGAGATTCGGGGGACAGAAAGTATCTGTTCCGGCACCTTGCCGGGATGGGGAAGTGCCCCCGGAGCCATCTCCATCGATCTCCATCACCATCTCCATCACCGTTGCTGATTCCCATGATGAGGAGGGAGTAGTTCTTCCTCGAGGCTACGGGTTCTACCGGTAGCTATGTGTTCATCTCTCTCTATGCATGATCATATTGTGATCATGAGCTTGTAATCTATAGATCTACCTTGCTACTCAAGTGCTTTAATAGATCTCTACTCTCCCCATGTGTGTGAAAGTGACAGTGTGCACACCATGGCGACACTTAGGCTAGCTATTACAAATACTTGTTATGAGTTATATTTGAAGTTTGGATGTCTTTATGAAATTCTGGTGTTTGTTGGAACCATCTAGTGCTCAAGGTGATAGTGTGGGGTTCTCTAGATGGGAAATATGAACTTTGAGGTGTGTTGTTATAGTCCTACCATGGATTAGAATGTCCAACCGAAGAGTAGTTAAGAGTACTATCATAAAGAGAAGATATTTATATGAGAGTTTTCACTAGTGAAAGTCTGATCCCTAGGCCTTGTTTCTAAGCATTAAAACATTGTTTGCAATTAGATCTGTTACATGTTTGCTTGCTTCCATCTTTATTTCAGTTTGCCTTTAGTCTTTTCCACGCCATCAAGCTATTTTCTAGCACCGTTGTCTTTTATCCATACCACTTGTATTTCACTATCTCTTCGCCGAACTAGTGCACCTATACACCTGACAAGTGTATTGGGTGTGTTGGGGACACAACAGACTTCTTGTATCTTGATTGCAGGGTTGCTTGAGAGGGGATACCTTTGACCACTTCCTCCCTGAGTTCGATAAACCTTGGGTGATCCAGTTAAGGGAAAACTTGCTGTTGTTCTACAAACCTTTGCACTTGGAGCCCCAACAACTGTCTACAAGAATAGAAGTGCGTAGACATCAGGTCTCTCCAAGGAGATACACTTCAGATTCGACTTGGACCGCTAGGTCTGCTTCAGGCTCGAATTTCTCCACTATCTCCGCAACTAGTGCGGGCTAGGTGAGATTAGGGTTTTCTGAGATCCGGAACTCTGCCGCCTCCACGGACAAAGGGGACCCAGAAGATTCTTCTTCCTCTATCATGACCGCTGGGGTGCGTGGGACAGGTTCAGCAAAACCGATGTAAACATCGATCTCGCCAAAAGACATGATGGTGTAGGCAGTCACAGCCTCCCTAGCCGGAATCCTGGTCTCATCGAAAACGATGAGAGGGACATCACTGGCGTAGAGGATGCGACCGACGGTGATAGTCTCGCTGATTCCGATTCTTGCAGATTCCGCTCAGAACGCATATCTGAAGCTCACTTGCCCCATGGTGGGCGCCAACAGTCGTCGGATTGATGACAAGTACGCTATGAGGGGGTCCTCGAGGCATGCGGAAGAGAGAGGTGTGAGACATACGGTGTTCCGGGATGGTGAGCACACAAGTTTACCTAGTTTCGAATCCGCCGGCTTTGGACGGATCCTACTCCTGCTAGCAATCCACTCATACGGCAGAGCCAGAATATTGGTTACAAGGGTTTGCCTGTGCGAGTTGAGAGTGTAGACTATTGAGGGTGCCCTAGGAAGACTTATATAGATATCCGGCCTAGGGTTACAGGAGAGATCTATCCGGCTATGACTAAGAGTCGGTTATAGAGTACATCTTGAA
This sequence comes from Avena eriantha, assembly GCA_910589775.1. Classification (NCBI taxonomy): domain Eukaryota; kingdom Viridiplantae; phylum Streptophyta; class Magnoliopsida; order Poales; family Poaceae; genus Avena; species Avena eriantha. The sequence goes on from OU342746.1 coordinate 39,490,766, forward strand.
CTATAAGTAACATTATGGGCCTAAGTTGGTAAGTCTTCTAGGCCTTCCCGTAGCCGGACTAGACTCCGTATCTTGTCCCTGACTAGGCCGCCCGTGAAGCAAAGCTCTAACCCAAAGTGGGCCACCCTGGTTAGTGAGGGACGCTGAGGATACCCAGAAAGTATATCCCCAACAGCGTGATCATGTCTCAATGAACTTCCGGAGAACACCATCCACAACTCGTATGACATGCAAAGTGTGTTCTTTTGGAATTTCGAAGGCACATATCGGAGGCCCTATACGGTAGGAGACCTACAGCGTTGCACCCATAAAGCCGAAGAAACTTGCCGAGATTATCTCGGACGATGGATCGACACCAAGAACTCATGTGAAGGAGTAAATGACCAAATTGTGATTGAAGCTTTCATTGTAGGACTCCCAATTGGTTTACTACGTCATCGCTTGAAGTGTGACAAGGTCAGTGATTTGGGAGAGATGATAGAAACAGCGAGCAAGTATGCAGATGCTGATGACGATGCAGAGGAATTACTGAATACCCTAGCTATGTCACAGTCGGCAGAAGAAAAACCCAATGCGGAAACGGCAGTGGTTACTGCTACTTTCGGGTCTGGAGGACGAGGAGGACGTGGCGGTGGCCGCGAACGCGGTCGTGGGACATCAAGAGTTAAAGGTAGAGGAGACCAGCAACCTGGCAAAACCTACTCTTGGGCCAACATTGCCAATAACCCATGTGTGCATCATTTAGATGCCAATGGGGGCTCGTCCCACACAAACGCCGAGTGTCGTTTTAATGATGACATCAAGAAAGATGATACCACTGGCTATAGGGCTAAGCGGAAGAAGGGAAAGAAGAATCCAAAAAAGGATAAAGAGACCAAGGAAGACTCTGACATGGAGGAAGCTGATACTTCAAATCCCAAGCTGGAGGCGAACAAAACCTTCCCCCCAAAGAAAGACACCTATGTCACCTTCCTCGGATCTCAACCAGCTAAGGTCAAGAAAGAAGTTATGCATGAGCTCAACGGAATAGTTTCGGCTATCCCTTAGTACCTGGACTGATCGGAAGTTGCAATCACCTTTGACCGTGCTGATCATCCGCGTAAGTTGCACAAGAGAGGAAAATACGCCTTAGTCGTCAATCCACTTATTGACGGCTATGGTTTCTCCAAGACTCTCATGGACGGTGGTAGAAGCATCAATATTCTGTTTGTCGAAATGCTACGCCGGATGCGAATCTTGGAGACCTAGCTGAATCACAGCTCTGTGATCTTTCATGGAGTTGTCCCAGGAAGACAAGCAAATTCCCTGGGAGAGATCACTTTGGTTGTTACCTTTGGAACCCCAAAGAATTATCGGACAGAAGCACTTTCCATCGAAGTGGTCCCATTCAAGAGCGCATACCACGCTATATTCGGGCGTCCGTCTTATTGGGATTTTATGGCTCGTCCGTGTTACATTTACAATATGATGAAAATTACAGGTCCAAATGGTGTGATCACCATCAGGGGACACCCGAAGAAAGCGCGAGAGTGCGAAGATGGAAATGGCACCTTTGCTGAAGTCGTGCTGCACGCCCAGTAGTACCAGGAGATCAAGAAGACCATGGATCCGTTTGAGATGCCCGCAACAAAGAAGGAGGTGTAAAAGCTGAATCCGAGTTCAAGGCATCGGAAGAGACGAAGAAGATGTCGTTGAAGGATGATGACCCCTCCAAGGTGACCCAGATAGGCGTAGGCCTAGATAGCGCATAGGAAAGCGCGCTCGTCAAGTTCCTCCAAGCAAATCAAGATATCTTTGCATGGCAGCCATCTGACATGATCGTAGTACCTACGGTACTTGCCAAGCAGTCTCGAAATGTACACCCGAACGCTAAACCCGTCAAACAGTCCCTACGATGTTTTGGTGATGTAAAGCATAAGGAAATAGCTAAAGAACTAGCCCGGCTCGAGTTAGCCAGATTCATAGAAGAGGACATCCATACTAATTGGTCGGCCATCCCTGTAATGGTCCCTAAAAAAGGACACCACTGATTTAAGGATGTGTGTTGATTATACTTCCTTGAACAAGGCTTGTCCCAAAGATCCGTTCGCTCTGCCTAGAATTGAGCAAGTTATCGATTCTACGATAGGCTCGGAACTCCTCTTTTTTCTCGATTATCAAAAAATTCTGAAGAAGGAATCGGATAAAATCAAAACTTCATTCGTAACCCCCTTCAGAACCTTGTGTTTCGTTACGATGCCCTTTGGGCTCAAGGACGCAGGAGCTACGTACCAGCGCACTATGCAGCATTGACTCCACGACGAAATCGGACGCAACGTACATGCATATGTGGACGACATTGCGGTGATGTCCAAAGAGAAGGAAATACTAATTTCCGACTTGGAGGAAACGTTCGCCAATCTACGAAAATACAACATAATGCTTAATCCGAAGAAATGTTTCTTTGGAATCCCATCTGGAAAAATTGTTAGGTTTCATCGTGTCTCAAGGAGGCATAGAAGTGAACTGAGACAAGATCAAGGCTATACTCTATATTTCCAGGCCAACTCGCCTGAAGGACGTTCAAAGACTAACTGATTGCATTGTTGCAGTCAGTCGGTTTGTAAGCCGGCTTGGAGAAAGAACCGCACCACTTTACAAGCTCCTGAAAAAGACCAAAAAATTCGTTTGGATTGATGAACCTAAAGTAGCACTGCAAGACTTGAAAGAAGTACTCTCGTCTACTCCTATCCTTGCAGCACCAGAACCAAGGGAACCGATGTTGCTCTATCTCGCTACGACAAACAGGGTCGTTAGTGTCATCATGGTAGTGGAGAGACCAGAGGAAAAACAGGAACACTTGGTGCAGCGTCCGACTTACTACCTTAGCGAGGTCCTAACTGAATCGAAGCAGCGGTATCCGCACTATCAAAAGCTGGCTTATGGTGTGCTTTTTGCATCCTGTAAGTTACGACATTATTTTCAGGAATACCCAATTACCCTGGTGAGCACAGCTCCGATGAGAGATAAAATCAATAACAGTGAGGCTACAGGACGCGTCGCAAAATGGGGCATAGAGCTTTTGGCTTTCGACATTGAGTATAAACCTCGAACAGCAATCAAATCCAAAATCATTGCTTACTGTGTTGCTGATTGGACAGAGACAAAGGAGAATATGACCCTCCCAGAGTCGGAATATTGGACCCCATATTTTGATGGGTCTAAGGCTCGAGGGGGCTCGGGGGCTGGCGTGGTGCTCAAATCACCCCAAGGAGATAAACTTTTATATGTGTTGCAGATCCACTTCACAGCGAAAATAACATTGCCGAGTATGAAGCACTGCTGCATGGAATCCGGATTACTAAGGACATCGGCATCCGACGTTTGATGTGTTACGAAGATTCGGACCTTGTTGCTCAACAAGTGTCGGGTATTTGTAATGCAAATAAGCACATGGCAGCATATAAACCTGTCCTGGATGATCTATCTAAATTGTTCGAAGGGTTTGAGGTTCAACACATCCCTCGAGCAGAAAATGAGGAAGCAGATGCATTATCTCGAATAGGCTCTGCACATAAACAGATCCCGGATGGCGCTTTTTTAGAGAACCTCAAAGTTCCCTCTATAAAAGGAGTAGACGAGGAATATCTGACCAAATCCGACTCACCGTTAGTAGCAGTTCTGGCCGTAATTCCCAGCTGGACTCAACCCTACCTTGATTACTTAGTAGATGGCAAATTACCTGAAGACGAGGTTCTGAGCCGGCAGATCATCTGATGAGAAAAATCCTATACTATAATTAGTGATGAGCTCTATAAGCGAAGTGCGTCTGAGGTCTTTCAGCGCTGCGTATCTCCGGAAGAATGAGTGGAAATCTTGCGAGAAATCCACGAAGGCGAGTGTGGTGACCATGTTGCAGCCAAATCTTTAGTGGCAAAGGCTTTTCGACATGGTTTTTCGGCTTATAGCCAAGGTAGATGCCGAACGGCTAGTCAAGACGTACAAAGGTTGCCAAAAATACGCAAAACTAGCTCATGTTTCGGCTGATTAGCTGCAAACAATGCCTATAACATGGCCTTTTGCGGTATGGGGGCTTGACATGGTAGGACCATTTAAACGGGCTCCAAGTGGATTTGCTCACCTCTTAGTGATGGTGGACAAATTCACAAAATGGATTGAGGCTAAACCTATCACTAGTTGTGATGGAGCAACAGCCAGAAGATTTGTCGAGGATGTTATAATCAGATATGGTTATCCACATAGCATTGTCACGGACAACAGGAGTAACCTCTCTATGGCAGCCCTTGCTGAATTCTGCAACGAACAAAATATTTGGCTTGACATTGCGTCAATCACACATCCGCAGGCTAATGGACAAGTTGAAAGGGAAAATGGTTTAATCCTACAAGGCCTAAAGCCAAGACTCGAAGCACTATTGAGACGTGCTGCGGGGGCTTGGGTAGAGGAATTACCTCTGTAATATGGAGCTTGCGTACAACTCCGAACAGGTCAACCGGATACACACCTTTCTTCTTGGTCTATGGTGCTGAAGAATTTCTTCCTAGTGATTTGATTGACAATTCTCCTAGAGTTGCTGCGTATATTGAAGAGGATGCCGAGATTTCTCGACAAAATGATCTCGACTTAGTCGAAGAAGTTTGCTTCGTTGCTAAAATGAGATCAATAGCCTTTCAGCAGAAGTTACGCAAGTATCATAGCCAGAGAGTTAGAAACCGGTCTTTCAATAAGGGTGATTTGGTTCTCCGGCTTGTGCAGCAAAGAAAGCACAAAATTTCCCTAGTATGGGAAGGGCCTTTTTTGGTTAGTCGAGTATTGCACAATGGTTCATACTACATAACTGATATGCGTCCAATCAAAGAAAGACGTGCTACTAGGAAGAGAAAGAGAGTTGGAGGCAGTACAAACCCGGAAGAATTAGATAGACCATGGAATATTGCTCAGCTACGTCCCTTTTATTCTTAGTTTATCCTTCTTTGTAATCATATATGTGTACATGTTCAAAAAGAAATAAATTATTGGTTGCCTCAAATTTTTTCTGAGAAGTTTTTTACCATCTTATTTCTGAATGATCATGTCACAGTCGAAAATCCTAGAATACTTGAAAGTACTTTATTCTCATGTTTGTTCTGGTTTAGATTTTCGATTCCAAAATTGCTACCTTTGGGTATGAGTTTAAATTTTATAGTTTGTGCTTTGGTTATTTGTCTGATTGCCGGATGCGGGCATTTTCCGAGTAGTGAATTGTTGGTACTGGAAGCCAGCTTTGTTTCCGAGTTTAAACTGGTTTAGCAATTGAGCTCCATTGCTCGGCAAAGTTTATGTGCTAAAGGTTGGCTGGTCCACGAAAGGGACGAGGCGGAAAGCCAGATAAACGATAAGTGCAGACAAAAAACACAAGTGCTTATGCAAACATTTCAGGCACATAACATTAAATCCAAAAGTGTTGAATAGATAAAATAAAAACTTGGCACTAGCAAAAGTATCATACTACTTATTTACAGACCCAAATTTTTTTCAGAATAACACATTGGTTTTCTAATACTCTATGATGCAGGGGGGAGATAGGAGCTGCCGGCTCGATAGATACATCAGCCTCGCCTTGATAACATTCCGAGATGTTCAAATCTGATGTGGTTTGTTCATCGTCGGAAGCTTCTATTATTTCTTCGGCAGGCGGAGGTGGTGTGTCCATGCAGGTGAAGAAAGGAGTGTCGTAGTTGGTTAAGTCGGCTACATGGCACCGTATCCGACGCAGGAGTCCATCATGGCATTGATGTCCTGCTCCTGGCCGTCTTCATCCACTTTGCAGTACCCTCTGGTTACTTGCTAGATTTCCATGTTTACATGGTGGCTCATAACCATGGTGAGAGCGTTCTGCGCGACGGTTTGCGTGTAGGACATGTTCTACTCCTAGACAAGCTGCGGCATCTCCTTGGCCTTGTCTCGCACTTCAAAGCCGGACATGCTATGCATGCCCGGAACCTTAAGAACTTCACCAATATTCTCAATAGACTGGCGGAAGTCATGAAGCAGATCGCTGACTTGTGTAAGCCGGCTAGTGCGAGACTCAGCAGAGGCTGAGTCCAGTAAGTTCAGAGGACCTATGCATGTAATGCTAAATGGTTAATAAAAGAAATCCGACCTCGAAAGAGTCTAAAGATGCAGAAAAGTCAGAAAGATGGAAACATACCAAGGATGACATTGTGGATTTTGGTCTTTTCCTCTCGAAGACTCTGGAGTTCAGCACGGAGTGCCTCGATGATGTCCTTCTCTCTGAACAATTCATTATTTATGTTCAAGATTTTCTTATCTTGGGACACAATCTTACAATCGCGCTCCTCGGTGGCCATGGAGGAGGATTCGAGAATTTGAGCAATGCTCTTCTTAGGATCCGCCTTAAGCTTATCCAGCTCTTGGCGGAGATCCTTGTTTTCCACCACCAGGGTTTTAAGATTCTCAGCCTCTTCAATCATTGCACAGGACTGCTATACCAGTGCTGTAATCAAAGGAACAATAGTTGAACAAAAAATTCGACTATGAAATAAAAAGCAAGGTTTGAGTGTTGAAATGATTACCTTCAGTCGCATCCCTGGATACTTTCAATTGAGCATTTTCAAGACGGAGAGCTTTGATCTCTCTCCGCTTGTTGCAGATATTCTTCAATAATTCCTGGTTATATGAATTAACTTTCTATAAGTCAGAATACCCAGAGTCAGAAGTCTACTAAAGACTCAGGCTAATATTTTTACTAATATCAGCACGAGCCTTGGGGGCTACACTAGTTCATTCTTTGGCGTCCTAATAAAGCATAAATCCGGATTAATCTATCCAAATTCATGCTTGGGGACTAGAGGATATGATATGAAGTAACATAAAGAAAAATGTGAGTTGGAATTCTGACTTACATGTTGTTCATGTGTGAGCTTGCTCAAGCACATGTTCACCTCAGTTGTAACCTTCTCGGCGAGGATAAGCGAGATCACTGGTGGAGGTGGTAGCACGCCAGCTCTTAGTCCCTCGTCGCAAAGGCGGACTTGTTCAAGATGTTAGGAGTACTTGACGTCCTTCGCTTCTTGTGCTTCTTCTTTGGCAGTAATGGTCCGGCTTTCTAAGCATTGTCGGGCTAGCCGCTGGATTTCCTCCGCAGATTTCTGAGAAAGGCCAAGTTTGGCAAGTCGCGGATTGTTTAGGATATTGTCATCAAAGACCTTTGCCGAGGGATCATTACCCGAAGAGGGTTCACCCTTATCAAGACCTGAGTCACCCATGGTGACGTCAGTTTGCGATTCAAGGATCGCTGGCTCTGCTGAATGAGCCGGATCTTCTATGACAGTCGGTGATGGAGTATTCTCCGGCTCTGTGGAAGTCTAAGGGGCAGATGCGCCATAAGGTTGGGGGTCAGGAGTCGGAGGAGCCACGGTAGGAGAAGCCAAAGTTTCTGCTGGCGTAAGGGCTTCAAGGTAACTCCCTTCCCTTTGCCCTTGATGAGCTATTTAGCTCTGATAAGGTAATAGAACAAAGAACATTACATCTCGGAAAGAATTAAGATCAAAGTACAAAGGTGGAATTTGTGAGGAAAGTTACCTCTTCACAACGGGCACCTCCTTTGTGCCGATAGCCATTGTCGAAGCTTTACGCTTCTGAGGAACAATGTTCGGCAGTGGGAACAACTCTCCCTCATCCTGAGAAAACTCAAGAGGATATCCCTCGATAGGAGCAAGCTCCGATTCGGGGAGGTCGGCAAGCTGAAAAGAAGAAAGTATCTCATTATTGCAAAATAATATAAAGATGAGCACATAAAACGAGTTGCTGCTAAAGCTTACTAGCACCACGGGGTTTTCTGCCTTATGCATGCCTAGAGATAACTCCGGAATCTTCCTCTCGATTCGTTCCTTTATCAGCCATTTGATTTGACATATATAATCCTTTTCCAAGCAGGCCTTGGGACTGATTCAGAGCGTATCTTTCTTGGACGACGTGGTGGAGTGCATCAGTCGATCTCCATGATGTTGGAGAGGCTGGATCCGGCGTGCCACCCAGCATTGGACTAAGTCGAACCCTCTCAGGCCCTTGTGTTTCATCAAATACTTGATCCGCCTCTTGGCGAGACGCAGATCATCACTAAGAGTCGGAGCAACCTCAAAGTAGTAGCTTTGCCGGGAGCGGGAATATCCTTGTGGTAGAAGAAAGTGGACGGCCATTGCTTGACCGACACACTGGCCATACTCCAAGGATAGACGTGCTCTTGCCTAACCGAAAAACTAATAGTACCGGTAATATAAGGATTACCGGCAGTAATGGAATTTCTCCGGACATGGAAGTAGTACCGGAAAAGAGTAAGGCTCGGCCTAATGCCAAGATACCCCTCACAAAAAGATGCATACGGGCTCATCTCTAAGATGGAGTTTGGGGGAATATAATGGAGATGAACTCCGTAGTGATCGATAACCTTGAAAAAGAAATCTAAGGGAGGAAAGCTCAGACCTCTGTCAAGGTGAGTGCCGAAGTGCACTCGCTCGCCGTTGCGAGGAATGGGGATGGTTTCGCCGAAGCTGCTCCGCCAGTAACCGGCACGAAGGAGCCCTTCTTCTTTTACGTCGCGGAGCTTGGCATCGTCGAGGATACCCGGGATCCAAACCATGTGATTTCTCTCCTTCTCCGTCGCTGCTGCCGTCGCCGTTGTGCCAGAAGATGATGCAGAAGCCATTTTGCTGGTGCGCTAGTGACCTTGGATGGGCGGCGCTGGAGATTTATGGGGAGCGCAGGAGCTCTGAGTTCGTGGGAGATGTAGGGTAGAAGGAAACGGTGCAAGGAACTGGTGAAGGAGATGGGGAAAAGAATCCTCACCACTTATAAGCACCGGCCGCATCAAGATTCGTGTAAATGCTACAGTAAACGTGCCACGTGTCGTGGAAAGAACTAGGAAACTCCCCACGCGATGATTATGTCGCCTCGATCTCCACACACGCGTTGAAACGGTGCCTCGGTTCTGTGAAAGACGGACCCACCAATGATCATGCTGACAGGAAATGTCTGTCAGTGACGTGACTTGACCATGACTGGTGTTAGATGACGTCAGAGACCAAGTTTCGCCTTAGTTTGAATTTCGAGCTAGATATGTGAATAAAACGTATTCATAGGTCCGACTCATTTTTGAGACCTGAATCGTATCTTTTATTTTGAAGTTTCAGGAACCCTTCAAGATTCTACAAGCCGAAGATCAAGCTAGATGATGATGAATCCGACTTTGGATCTTGGAGGCCTCCGGGCGCTGCTGTTGGGGATATACTTTCCGGGTATCCTCACTGTACCTCACTAACCAGGGTGGCCCACTTCGGGTTAGAGATTTGCTTCACGGGCAGCCAAGTCAGAGAGAAGAGACGGAGTCCAGTCCGGCTACGGGAAGGCCCAGAAGACTTACCGACATAGGCCCATAGTGTTACTTGTAGTTCAAGATGTACTCTGTAACCGACTCTTAGTCGTAGCCAGATAGATCTCTCCTGTAAACCCTAGGCCAGATATCTATATAAGCCGTCCTAGGGATAGCCTTTAGGGCACCGTCACAATAGTCTACAGTCTCAACTCGCATAGGCGAAACCCTTGTAACCCATATTCCAGCTCTGCCGTATTACTAGATTGCTAGCATGAGTAGGATCCGTCCAAAGCCGGTGGATTCGAACCTGGGTAAACTTGTGTGCTCACCGTCCCGGAATCCCGTACGTCTCACACCCCTCTCTTCCACACGCCTCGAGGAACCCCTCATGGCATACTTGTCATCAATCCAACGACAAGGGTGACCCCTTGGGGTTACCCGATCTTTCACGAATCCCCATGGAAATCGAGATGGATGCAAGTGGGAAAGAGGGAGAGGGTGAAATCTCCGGACTCACATGCGAGAAAATCGATGAACACACACACACGAGCACATGATACAAACCAATATCTCATGGTGGAGGCAACTAGTCTGACACAATCCCCAGGATCAGTAACATGCAAGGATCTCCCTCTCTAACCTGCACGGCGAGTGGGAGGCTTGGTGAGATCTTGGCAACTTGGCGAAGGACTCCGGCGCCAAGGCTTTGTACAACTTGTATGCATGAGGCAAAGCTCAAGAGGTGGGATATAATTGACTAGAATTAGGTAGATCCACAAGGGTTTAGTCTAATTCCAACTATCAATTATAGGAATTACAATGGAGGGGTGGGGCTATTTATAGGCCAGCCACTAAAACAGGGGAAGTTTGGGAACAAAAGGGTAAAGTATGGACGAAATAGGGAATTACATGGGCCAAGTCCAAGAGTTGACTTGAATCGGGCGATTCCGGCGATCAGTTAGGTGGCGCCGAAACTATCGTCGGAATTTCTGGCGGCCACCGGTTCATCTTGGCGTGTGCCGGTTTGGCTTACAGAAGTGTGTTCTGGTCTCCTCTGTCTGCCCCAGACCTAGCGCCAGGATTTCCAGCAGAGGTTTCGGTCCGCTGGACCTACTGCCGAGATTTCCGACGGTGGCGTCGGTTCACCGGACCTAGCGCTAGAATGAGCTGGAGCTTCTTCTTGTGAGTGCTTGGTTACTTCTCTTGGCGTTTCTCCATGGGGTTCAAAGCTGGGGATGCACAAAGTATGGGCATGAAGTGGCAAGCCATCCAAGGATGTATCAAAATCACACGAGAAGAGGAGCGAGTTAACCTTAGCTTGTAGGAGCTTGGCTCGTGTGCGAGTCATTGGTCCACTCGTGGGACTTGGTGGTGTAGATGTAGGGACATCTATAGGACAGACTGCATTAGCTCCCCCTTGGGAAAGAGTCATCCTTGACTCTTCGTCCTTATCATCTTGATCATCTTCATGGAAAGGTGAGAGGTCCTTGACATTGAACGTCTTGCTCATGAGGTACTTTGATGTCGGTATGTTGATGACGTAAGGATTGTTGTTGAACCTCTTGAGGACTTTGAAAGGACCATCTGCCCTTGGCTTGAGCTTGGAGTCGCGATCTTTGGGGAAAAGCGGTCTTTACTTAGTTGTATCCACACAAGGTCACCTTGTTCGAAGATCATCCCTTTCTTGTCCTGTTTATCCTTGATTCTTAGTGCAGGACTTGTTGTTTGATAGTATCTCTTGTTTCTTCATGTAGCTTCTTCATATCTTGGGCACGCTTGTCAACGTCTATTTTGGTGCACTCGTGGAGAGGAAGTAGTAGGATGTCGAGCGTGGAGAGGGGCTCGAAACTGTAGACGATCATGAAGGGAATCATCTTTGTTGTAGAGTGCTTGGCTCGATTGTAGGCGAACTCGGCGTGGGTAATGCATTCCTCCCAATCCTTTAGGTGTTTCTTGATCAACGCACGAAGGAGAGTTCTGAGGCTTCGGTTTACAACCTCGGTTTGTCCATCGGTTTGAGGATGCGATGTAGACGAGAAGAGGAGCTTGACACCAAGCTTGGCCTTAAGTGTATTCCATAAGTAGCTCATGAATTTGACGTCGCGGTCCGAAATGATGGTTCTTGGCACACCGTGAAGATGAACGATTTCCATGAAAAATAAATTTGCAACATGTGAAGCATCATCGGTCTTATGGCACGGAATAAAGTGTGCCATCTTTGACAAAAGATCCAGTACCACAGATATAGTCATGACCATGCTTAGACCTAGGAAATCCTAACACGAAATCCATGCTAATGTCCAACCATGGTGCATGAGGAATAGGCAATGGCATATAAAGATGAAATGGGTTAGACTTAGACTTATCTTGAATCATGGTGTGCATCATTGGGCGTGGCGCTCTAAATATCGCTTCATCTTGGGCCAGTAATAGTGGGAGGCGAGCATGTCATACGGCTTGTCGTGGCCAAAGTGATCCATAAGGCCTGCACCATGAGACTCTTGGAGAAGCAAAATTAGGAGAGATGACTTCAGAATGCAAAGCTTGTTTTGTTTAAAGAAAAAGCCCTTATGCAAATAGAAATCATCAACTCCTTTTTCAATTGAAAATTTGCGAATATTGGTCCAAAGAATGGGTTGGAAGCATATAAAGTTTTTATGTCATCAAGACTCGACACATTTACTTCGAGTCGAGTAAGACTTGTGTTCTTGCGAGACAAAACATCCGCAACTATATTATCTTTTCCTTTCTTATACTTGACGATGTAAGGAAAAGACTCCATAAACTCAGCCCACTTAGCATGCCTTATACTCAAGTTGGCTTGGCCTTTGCGATATTTCAAAGACTCATGGTGGGAATGTATGATAAATTCCATAGGCCAAAGGTAATGTTGTCAAACTTGAAGGACACAAACAAAGGCAAAAAGCGCTTTTTCATAAATTGTGTAATTAAGGCATGCACCATCAAGTTTCTCGCTGTGGTAAGCAATAGGACATTGCATGAGGACTCCTCGTATGGAAATACCACTAGCGTCACACTCTATCTCAAAAGTTTTTGTGAAATCTGATAACATAATAAGAGGTGCTCCTTGAGCCTTTTTTAAGCTCATCAAAAGCTTTTTGTTGCACTTTGCCCCAAACAAGGGTGACATTCTTTTCGGCCAACTCGTTGAGAGGATAATTAATGGTAAAGAAATCTTTCACAAAGCGACGATAGAAACCAGCCAACCCATGAAAACTTGGAAGTTCACTCACATTTGTGGGAATGGGCCAATCTCATATGTCTTTTACCTTGGAAACATCAACTTAAATTCCATTCAAAGAAACAACAAAACCAAGAAAAAACAACTTTTCTTTAACAAATGTACACTTGGGAAGGTCAGCATATAGCTTTTCATTTCTAAGAATTTGCAAAACCTCCTTAACATGTATAACATGTTCCGCAAGCGACTTACTGTAAACAAAAAACCCATCAAAATAGACAACTACATGTTTTCCAATGAGAGATCTAAAAATATGATTCATCAGTCACACAAAGGTGGATGGGGAATTATATAAGCCAAAAGGCATCTCAACCATTCATAGAGACCAAGTTTGGTCTTGAAGGCGGTTTTCCACTCATCACCTTCCGCCATCCATATTTGATGATAGCCACTACGAAGATTGATTTTTTAGAAAATAGTGGCTCCACACAACTCATCAAGCATGACGTCAATATGTGGTATAGGATGATATAACACACAGTAATAGCATTGATTGGACGACAGTCCCTGCATAACCGCATCGTATCATCCATCTTGGGGACAAGAACCACGGGTACCGCACTTGGACTACTGCTTACTTGGATCAAACCTTTGGAGATGAATTGGTTGATTTGGCGTTCGATCTCCTTCATCTCCCCTAGGTTCGTGCGGTAGGCAACATGGTTTGGTAGAGGTGCGCCAGGTATGGGGTCAATGCGATGCTCGATTCCAGGAAGAGTAGGTAGTCCATGCGGGAGCTCTTCGGGAAAATCCCCCCCACCGAGCGATGTGCCCAAAGTCCTTAGCATGATTTCTTGAGGTGGGCTGGGTTATCTAGGTTATGGCGGCCGGATAATTTGGGGGTCTTGGACGCCTCCTTGTTGTTCATGATTATTTCCTCCTCATCTAGTGCACTTGCCGCCCTCTCCTCCATCGTTGATCATCACGTAGGGCTCCTCTTGCAGCAGCCTTCCTGCTCCTCGTGCAATGCATGTTTCCCCAACGAACCCGATCATACATAAGTGTATGGACTTAGCAGTATAAAATTCTCATCAACAAAAACATCAGATTCATTTAGGAGTGAATTCACCTGTTGCTTAAGTAGCTTGGCACGAGCTCGAGTGATGGGTTCAATCCTGATCACATTTGACTTGGTCTTGGCAGCAACATCGACAACTTCATTGGGAGATGGAGATAGAAAGTCAGTAATGATGTCCTCATCAACATACATACTACTAATAGTTATAGTTGCAAAACATTTACACATGTATTTACTTAAGAAAACAAAATTCTGCTTCATATATCAAAACAAATAATTTGTTAAGTTAATTTAACAAGGTTTCAATAAATTAGACATTGGCTTTTAGTTATGAATATTAAATTTATATTATTGTAATCAGGAGATCGTATGATTATTATATATGTTCCATTTATCATACAAATCAAACTACACATCGGACAACATCAACACAACCTAGAAAATATCTAGACTCTAGATGAAATTATATCACTCGAATGTATGAAAGATCTACAAAACTACAAAATATGTGCCTAGAAATACTAGGGGCAGATCAAATTAAACCAGAAAATGAGGGACGGGCAGATCAAACAACCAACAAAATATGAGAATAGAACTACTAGGGCGTAGAACAAATTGATTCGAACTACTAGATCAGAAAACCCCATTAAAATATGAATAGTGAAATAAAACCCCATTCAAAGTTTAGATATAATAACCTCTCGTTCTCCATCGCTGACTTCCTGCTCGAACACGAATGTATCTATAGGTTCTTCATCCTCTTTGCTGAAATCGTAAACCACCTTTTGCACTACCGATCTGCAACTACTTCCTCGTCGAGCTTTCTCTCTGCTTCCTGCTTGATGATGACCTTGGCTGCCTCCTTGTCGATGATGACCTTCGCATCCTCGGTGACCACCGATCTCTTCATCATCATGTCAATGATCTTGTACTGGTTGGTCAGGTTTCCTTCTGTTCTTTGGAGTGCATAGGGTGGAGTGGATGGAGTGGATAAATGGGGGAAACGATGTGTCTAATGGTCTTTTAAAAGACTAGGAGACGATGGGGCAGTTGGAGAGTGGGAGTGCACGGGGTGGGAAATGTGTACAACACATGTGTCAATGCAAAACGCACGAGTAGGAAACCGTGTAACAACTCAATTTCATTTGTACTAAATCATTTTTAGGCATGTCAATGCAAAATGCAAAATCCACTCTGTTTTTTAATTTCCAATAAATCATGTTTAGGCATATCTACCTCTCTAGATCAAATTCTTCATATATACAAAATCGATGGAGTTTCATGCAGAACCTTTTCGATCTAGTGACTCTAGCTATCTAAACATCCCACCACACTTTCCTACACATGATAGTGCCACATGCAAGAATTGGAGGGATTCCGGCGATCATGTTGTGCTCGGTTTCCAGCGAAACTCTAAAACATGCATGGGACCCATAGATCTACCAGTTTAACCTACCACAACAACGGTTAAACAATATGGACTTTTATCCCTTATTTTTGTTAGTTTATAGGTCATGGAAACATGGGATACCAAGGTTGATCCCTAATTCCACATGTTTTCCCTCTAGTTCACCCACGGAGTTCTCCAACTACGATGTGCAAAACCCTTAATTTTCTAGTGTTATGATCCATGTATGTGAACAGGCTCACCCAGGGGTTGGGTTCTTCCTATATCAACATCCCACCACACTTTCATACATATGGTAGTGCCACATGCAAGATTTGGAGGGATTCGGATGCCCGTGTGCTCGATTTCCATCAAAACCCTAAAACATGGGCCCCATAGATGTACCTTTTTACATGCCACAGTGATTGTCGACCAATGGAATTTTATCCCTTATTATTGTGAGCTTACGTCATAGCAACATGGGATACCAAGGTTGGGCCCTAGTTTTGCCTCTAGTTCTCCCACAGTGGCAGTTTCTAGCTATATATATGTGTGAAACCCTTTTCTAGTGTTATCATGCGTGCATGTTAGCATGGCTCATCTAGGTCGGGATCTACCTATCTCAATCCCACCACTTTCATACATGTGGTAGTTCCACATGCAACATTTGGAGGGATTTCTGTGCTCCTATTATATATATGCTCAGTTTCCACCAAAGCCCTATATAACAAGGGGCTCTCGTAAATCTACCCCCTTCGACCGACCTCCAACGACGGTTGACCAATGGAATTTTATCCATTATTATTGTTAGTTTAGGTCATAGAAACATGGGAGACCAAGGTTTCCCTAATTCCACAGGGTTTCCCCTCTGGCTCACCCGGGGGGTTCCAGCTATGTTTTGGAGAACCTTAATTAATTTTCCAGTGGTATCATGTATGCATGTGAACAGAAACACCCTGGGTTGGGTTGTGCCTATCTCAACATCCCATCACACTTTATACATATGGTAATGCCATCGGCAAGATTTGGAGTGATTCTGGCGCTATGTTCTCGGTTTCCAACGAAACCCTGAAACATGGGCTCCGCAGATCTACCCCTTTGGCTTGCCACAATGACGGTTGACCAATGGACTTTCACCATTATTCTTGTTTGTTTAGGTCATAGCAAGTTCGACCCTAATTATTCCACACGTTTCCCCTCTAGCTCTCACCCGATGAGTTTTCCATCTATTGCAGCACCTTCATTAATTTTCTAATGTTATCATGCATGCATGTGAAAAGGCTCACCCAGGTGTTGGGTTATGCCTATCTCAAGATCCCACCACACTTTCATACATATGGTTGTGCCACAGACGAAATTTGAAGGGATTATGGCGCTTTGTACTCGGTTTCCAGCGAAACCCTAAAACATGGGCTCCGCAGATCTACCCCTTCGACCGGCCTCCCACAACGGTTGACCAATGGAATTTTATCCCTTATTCTTATTACATTAGGTCATAGCAACATGGGTTACCAAGGTTGAGCCTTAGTTTTGCCTCAGGTTCACCCATAGTGGGAGTTTCCCAGCTATATATACGCATGAAAATCTTTTCTAGGATCCATGCATGTGAACATGGCTCATCCAGGCCGGGCTCTGCCTATATCAACATCCCACCACTTTCATACATGTGGTAGTGCCACATGTAAGATTTGGAGGGATCCGACGCTCCTATTATATATATGCTCGGTTTATTCCACTGAAACTGTATAAAACGAGCTGCAGATCTACCCCCTTCGACCGACCTCCAATGACAGTTGAACAATGGACTTTTATCCCTTATTATTGTTAGTTTAGTTCATGGCAACATGGGAGAAATTTTTTGACCCTAACTCCACATGTTTTCCCTCTGGCTCACCCGGGGGGTTTTCTAGCTATGTTTGCCAGAACCTTAATTAATTTACTAGTGTTATCAGGCATTCATATGAATAGGCTCACCTAGAGGTTAGGTTCTAAGTATATCTAAACATCCCACCACACTTTCATACATATGGTAGTGCCACAGGCAAAATTTCGAGGGATTCTAGCGCTCTTTACTCGGTTTCTAGCGAAATCCTAAAACAAGGGCTCCACAAATCTACCCCTTTGACCTGCCACAACGATGATTGACCAATTGAATCTTGTCCTTTATTTTAGTTTAGGTCATAGAGACATGGGGAGACCAAAGTTGATCCCTGATTCTACAGGTTTTCCCACTGGTTCACCTGGCCCGTGGAGTTTTCCAACTAGTGTAGAAACCTTAATTTTCCATTGTTATCATGCATGCATGTGAACAGGCTCACCCAGGGGTGGGTTCTGCCTATATCAACATCCCACCACACTTTCATGCAAGATTTGGAGGGATTTTGATGCTCGTATGCTCGGTTTCCAACAAAACCAAAAAACATGAGCCCCATAGATCTACACATTTGACCTGCCACAATGACGGTTGACCAATGTACTTTTATCACTTATTCTTGTTAGTTTAGGTGATAGAAACATGGGAGACCAAGGTTGATCGCAATTCCATAGGTGTAGTGCATGTGGATCAACTATATATGAGCTAGGTTCTACCTATCTCAACATCCCTCCACACTTTCATACATTTGGTATGTAGTGCCATGCAAGATTTGGAGGGATATATATTCTAGAGCCCCTATATGCTCAGTTTCTAGTGAAACCCTAGAACATACGGGTCGCACAAAGATCAACCCCGAACCTTTGACCTTCCACAAGACGGTTGACCAATGGAATTTTATCCCTTATTCTTGTTAGTTTCGGTCATAGCAACGTGGGAGATCAAGGTTAATCCCTAATTCCATAGGTTTTCCTCTCCGGTTCACCCATAAAGATATTCTAGCTTGCTTGTGTACGTGCTCAAACCCTTGACAAGCCCCCCATAGTTCTATGGTCTATATCATTTTCATACCACACTTTGGATCTCACCTATACCAATATTTTGGCAAATATCAACATAATGGATTTTTTCCTGATTTTTTGGGTCAGTAATTGCTAAGTTTATTCGAAAGGTACCCTTTGTAACTAGTTTCATATATGATTAATTTGTTTGAGCTACCCATCATGCAATAGACGA
This sequence comes from Avena eriantha, assembly GCA_910589775.1. NCBI lineage: Eukaryota > Viridiplantae > Streptophyta > Magnoliopsida > Poales > Poaceae > Avena > Avena eriantha. The sequence continues at coordinate 39,508,915 of OU342746.1, forward strand.
CCACGAGTAGGAGTTAAATTTCGTGCCTAGAAATTTCGCGGCTAGAATAGACCGATTAGCCATCTAGCACAACACCACACATCATTCGCGCAGAGGGCATTCTAGTAATCTAAAAGAAACCCTCCTTATCCCCTCCCTCGCCAATAGTGGACAAGATTCAATTTTCCTCACCTCACCATCCTCTTCCTTCCCTCCCCCCACGCCACCCTATGCCCCTCCTCACCACGCAGTCTTCCTTCCCTCCATTAGAAAACTAGCCGTCGTTGTATCCTAAACCCTATCCCATCGTCACCTTCGTGGTTTTCCACCATGTCGTGTCAACTGTCAAGTTCGCAGGTCTGTAACCTTGCTATCAACATCACCCACAAGATCTATCATCTCTACATGCACCTCTCCATCAAGGTCTCCCCACTCGCCATGCACCTCTCCACCAAGGTCTACTCCCTCGCCGTCCAGGTCACGCCCTCATCATGCACCTTGCCGACAAGGTCTGCCTACTCGCCATGCACCTCGTCGACAAGGTACGCCACCTTGTTGTGCACTTTGTTGACAAGGTCTGCCACCTCGCCGTCAAGGTGATGCAGCCCATCCTACGAACGTCCCTACATCTACACCACCAAAAGTCCCCTAGTGGACCAATGACTCATGCCCGATCCAAATTCCTACAAGCTAAGGTTAATGCGCTCCTCTCCTCGTGTGACTTTGATACATCGTTGGATGGGTTTCTACTTCATGTAACTACTCTATGCATATTCAGCTACAAAGCCCCAATGAATTGCCAAACCCCCACGGATGAAGTACAAGGAGCTGGACAAGAGGAAGACGTTGCTGAGGCTGAAGCTCGGAGTCTCTAGCCTCCAACCCTATAGTCTCCAGCCGGGATCCGAGACAAGCTGCGGACCCCTGCCTAGAGCGTTCCGTACACCCCCATGAAGTCTTCACTAGCGAGCATCGCCACCCTCGGAGTTTCCATGCACCCAGGAGTCTCCGGCCCAGCTACCATGGAGTCTCCGGCTTTCGGCGCTGGAGTGTCTGCCCCCAGGACTCCGGCAGGACTCCGGCCTCTTCCTGGAGCTCTCTATCTGCGACCCCGGAGTCCATGCTCTGCCCCGGGGTCTTCGACCCTGACACCCCGGAGTCTTTGGTGTAAGTGATACAGGCATGTTAAAAGCCTTTTGGGCCTTGGGCCCATGTAACCCCAAATCCATCTAGACTTTACCCTTTATTGCCTAAAGTACCCTGAACTAGTGGTTGGCCCATATATAGTCCCCCACCTCTATTGTAAACCCTAGAATGGATTTTGGAATTAGAAGACACCCCTGTGGATCTCTCTAGTTCTTGTATCATGCTCCTTTTCTAGATGAGCACCAATATCCCCCCACCTCGCTGGACTTTGCATCGTGCCTCCCTCGTTGTACAAGGCATTGGCATAAGAGTCCCTTGCCAAGACGTCAAGATCTCACCGAGACTCCCACTCGTCATGCTGGTTCGAGAGAGCGAGATCTTCTCCCGACGCTGATCCTAGGGATTACGCCAGACCGGTCGCTGCCGTTGTGAGCTATTGGCTTATATCGTGTCTTTGCGTGAGTGTGCTCATCGTGTTCTTCGTGCGTGAGTTCATCATGTTCATCCCCTCTCTCCTTCCCCTGCACTTCCCCCTCGAATCCCATAGGAATTCATGAAGGATCGGGCACCCCCGAGGTTAGCCCTCAACACAAGGTCTTCCCAATATCTATGCACCTCGCCATCAAGGTATCCCCATGATGTCAAGGTCTTCCCACTCACGGTCAAGGTCTGCTCACTCAACGTGCAGCTTGCCTACAAGGTATGCCTAGTCATTGTGCACCTTGTGGTTCACCTAGTCGACAAGGTCTGCCACCTCGCTGTCCACCTCATCCACAAGTTCTGCTACCAAGGTCCTCTAACAAGCCTTGATGCCACGATTAAAGCATTACACCAGGAATAACAGTCAGAAAAAGGCCCCAAAGTCTAAAGGCAATGAAACATTCACCTTTGTTTTCTGTTGTTTGATGCACTAGTCATATTGTTTGTTGTCGATAAAGGTTCCATTATCTTGTTTATTGCATTATTTGGGATGTTTCATCATATGTCTTATGACTAGCGTATAAATAGAAATTGGTCAAAGTGGACTATTTTACATGATGATGACTATTGGACAATCAACAACATATGTTATATTCTGCTTAATTGACTATTTGGTGGCAAAATATAGATGCATATACTGCTCATGTTAAATTGTCCTGCCCTCCTTCTATTACAACAAATTTGTGAATTGTTCCCCTTGTATACTATTAGGATTATGATCAGTTTGTGTGTGATAAAGGTTGCATTGTCTTGTTTGTGGCATTACTTTGGCTACTTCCTAATATGTCTTATGTTCAGAGTAAGAGGTGTTCATAGTTTATAGTTTTACACGATGGTTACTATAGGACAATGAACACCATATGTTATATTTTTCTTAATTCCTATTTAATTGCATGATATATGCTTGTACTGATTATGTTTAATCATCATGTCCTACTTATTTTTGTAGTGTCTAATATTAACTCTAGTTACTCCCATGTTAATATTATGTCCATAGTGAGCAGTGTCATAGGTCGGATAACATAGACACCATCATATAGGTTGGTCATAGTGGGAAGTTTGTACACACTAGTATTCTGTGTACAATACTAGTGTATAATACTAGCTAGGCTACCCATAGTAGGAATATCAAGCAATCCATGTTGCATTTGTTTTGTTGTTTCGTCGTATGTCTTATGATCAGGGTATAAATTGGTCATAGTGGACTATTCTACACCATATGTTATGTATCCCGACCTACGATTGTTACCACAACAAGGTATCCAACCTATGACAAGTCATCATGGACTCCAAAGGTGAATTTGTTCCTCTATGTGAGCCCACTTCCTACCCCGGTATACTACTTCATACTCCGTCCCATATTCATGCTAGGTTCACACCACAAGTACAAAGGCAAGGGAGGAGGACCAGAGCATCAAGCCCGACAAGACGGATGCTTGGAAGAGGAGATGGAAGAAGACAGATGCCAGCGGTACTACCTCCCATGGACAACGGTACTACCAGCCCCTAATGACCGGTACTACCGTTCCCTACTAAAGCCTGCACCATCGCCTTCTAGACACCCTAGTACCGTCTTGCGGCACTACCACACCCACGTGGTACTACCGATCGTCACATTCGGTAATACCGGACACAACAGTGCCTGCACGCACCAAATCTAGGACATAGCCCATGTACCCCCTTATTATGTGGCAACCCTAGTTCTATTTCCAAACTACCCCTATGTAAGTGGCTTTCCTATAAATAGAGCCCTACCCCTCATATATCCCTTAGGCATAGATGATAGACTAAATGCAACCCCTTTGTGGAATCTCTAGTTTTGCTTCATCCCCTTTACCAAGGGGAACGACTGTCATCACCAACCTTGTTGGAGTTTACATCACGCATCCATCATTGTACAAGGCATACGTTTGCGAGTGCGTGAGCATCGTTGCCAAGACCCTCTCCAAGGTGTTCTTCCCTCTTCGTTTGGGATCAAAGGGAGCACGTTGACTGATCTTTCCTTGCGAGGATTCTATCAGACCGGTTGCTGTTGGGAGGAGAAATTCGCCTTGTATCGTGTGATTTTTGCGTGTGTTCATCGTGTTCTTCGCGAGGTGTTTGTCTGCTTTTGCTAGCTTCTCCCTTTCCTCTTACTTTCCAATCGATTTGACCATGAGATCCGTGAAAATTGGGCCACCCCTTATCATCTAGTATCAGTAGCTTTTGGTTGCCACGGATTTCTCATCAATTTGGTCTGTTCCCCATAAATTTGAAAATTTCACAAAAAAAGCCCCAATTCGTGTTTTGGATCGATCTATGATTAAAGTGTGTTTTGCTAGGTTATGATCCGTGGATTACTTGCTAAACTTAATAATCTACCTTCCCCTGTGTTCCCATAGCCTAATTCCATCATTTCCTACTTCGATTTGGTGTTTTTCTTCAAGACTTGCTGCCTAAATGGACCCAAAATCGTGAAAACGCATGAAATCGACGTGTCCCAGGAATAACTAGTACTACCGGGCCCAAACACCGGTACTACCGGACCTCCCGGTACCTAAATGGTACTACTGGGCCTCCGTAAATCTGGTACTACCGCCCAAAAATCCGGTTCTACCGCCTAGTACTGAACAAAACTAGTAGATTCCAGATTTCAGGTCTATAATCATTTTGAGCACAACTTTTGCATTCAAACTCGGATTTTGGTGTTCTTTAGCTCATTTCAAAGAGGAGATAGAGAACTAAATCACCATCCAAGATTTTCATGCTATCTACTCTATCCAAATTCCGTGAGCATGGCAGAATTCAACAATAAAGGGTGAAGATTGGCAATCAAAGGTATAAACATTCCGTGACTTCTCCCCACTTGCATACCTTTGTGAGCTACACTATCTTTGCGACCAAGAAACACCTATTGAGACTAGTTCCTCCTATGATTGCTTGGGCTATCCACATTCGATACCTTTTAGAATTCCGAACAAAAGTTGTGAGCGCGCTATCTCATATAGTTATCTTGTATAGTTGTTGGCACAAGGAAGAGGCAAGTGAAAAGGAACAAAAAGAGATAAAAAGAGAAAAAAATACATAAAGAAAAAATTAGAAAAATAAAAGAAAGAAAGAAAGAAACAAGTGCCTCATAGAATAGGAAGCGCAAGCTCGATGAACATCATATAGGTGGTACTTATTGTGCATATCTTGTAGCCCACCAATTTTGTTGCAATCAAACTAGCGTCTCTCCTTGAACTTGTGCGACATGAGCTTATAGTCTTTGCTAGGTAACCATTTGGTTCTTAGCTCACTTTATCCTTCGCACAAGTCCCATTTATCCCATTGTGTATTTCCTTGCACATAATTCCTATGTTGTGGATTGACTTGTTTTGCTTGGTGATCATCGTGGTTCTTTACTTGCATTACAATATCTTGATTTCGGATTGTTCTTAACATGCCATGTTCCATACCTATCCACCATAAGCTTTGTGTGTGTGTTTTTTAGTGGTTTGTTGGTTTTGGTGTTCCGCGTGAACTTCACTTTACTTGGTTTTTGATTACTCTCAGGTGTGGCCACTTGCACGATACTATCTTCCAAGGTAAAGTAAGCATTGATGTTGCATCCCTAACCCCCACCACTTCCATATACACTACTTGGTCTTGTGAAGCATGTCTAGGGACTCTGGAACCAAGGAGGATTTCTATGACGAATCCACGATGAGCCACCATGCCTACGCTTGCACAAGCATGGATGACATGATGGAGCACTACACCGACGATGGCTCCACATACTTGGGTGATATGTAATTCTACAACAACAATAACTCCCCAAGCATGGACGACTTCAAGAACGACAACGATAAGATCCTCAAGTCGTGTTGTCCAAGATGGAGCCTCCACCTCGAGAGCGCCAAGGTCCACCATCAAATGGACACAGTCGAAAGCGCTCTCAAGAACTTCAAGCACAACATGGAAAACATCAAGCGTGACATGGGGGACAACTTCGCCAAGAACATGAGCATGCTCTCCAAAATTAGTGAGTATACCTCAAGAAGGCGCCACAAGAACAAGAAGAGTGCCAAGGAAAAGGAGCATCGTCGCGAGCGTCATGTGGATAACCAAGTGTGCCATCTACATCAACCATTTGCAAGGCATGCCAATACCCTCCATCGACACCATCATAAGGCACCCTTAACTACTAGTGCCACCACCAAAATGGCACCAAGAGCAAGCCTTCGTCCACGCCATCAAGCTTCAACGCCAAGAATTGACGTCCTAGAAGACGCATGCAACTTCGTGGATGAGGAGGACCAAGACCTCTACTTTGCCAAGTTGGACGAGTACGTCAAGAGGATGATGTAGCCCTTCCTATGGATTCTCCTACATCTACACCACCAAGTCCCCCAAGTGGACCAATGACTTGTGCTCGAGCCAAAATCCTTCAAGATAAGGTGAATTGGCACCTTTTGTCTCATGTAATTTTGATACAACCTTGGGCGGCTTGCTACTTCATGCCAAAACTTTATGCATCATCAGGTATGAACCCCATGAAGAAATGCCAAGGGAAGCAGCCAAGCCATCACAAGAAGTAGAACTAGACCAAACCGGCGCCAGGACCGACGGACCAGAAATCTCACCGGAACTTCCGGCGCACGCTTTGGCGGACTGGACCCCCGACCGGAATTTCTAGCGCTCGCTGAAACCAATTGGCGACGACCGAACTGCGCCTCTATGAGCTGTTTCGGTTTCGACCGGAATTTCCGATGGCGACCGGAAGTTCCGGCGCCGATTCCAGCACCGCCGGACTTATTGCCAAAATCGCCTCCTTGAACGCCTACATGGGTTTGATGCCCGAGAATATTCCTATTTCATCCAGTTTTTACCTTTTTATGCCTAAATTACCCTTGAACTAGTGGCTGGCATGTATATAGTCTCGCACCTCCATTGTTAACCCTAGGCATGATATTTGGAATTAGTGGAAACCCCTTGTGGATCTATCTAGTTCTTGCCTCATGCTCCATTGACAAAGGAGCACCAAATATCAAAAACCTCGTTAGAGTTTGCATCGTGCCTCCGTGTTAGGGTTGAAAATGGTAAGGAAACATTCCGTCTATTTCTGAAGAAAAAGGAAATGGAGAGTTAAAAAGGAAACGGAAAAGGAATTTTGCGGAAAAGGAACGGAAACAACAAAGGAAACGGGGAGCTATTTCCGGCAGAAATGGAAACGGTAAGGAAATTTCGGATAAATAAATACAGAAACTTTCCAGAAATATAACTACTCAGGCCCATGTACGAAATAGTACTTTGCTTTAGTGATTTATTTTGCTCTTGTTGATCCAGAGAATATATGAAGGGTATAAGAGGTGCATGCAATCGGTTCATGCGACATACTAATCAAGTGAGTGTCTTAGTGTTTATGTGAAACTATTTATATGAACTTATGTGCTTGTCAAAGTGTTGCATTATCTGTGTTACTTTATGTACAATTGTCGCTTTTCGAAGTTGTGAGACATTCTTTGTCTGTTATATGTTACTTTTAGTGTACACAACATGATATGATGATACTCACTATTATGTTCCGATAAATGTCTATTTTCGTATCATATCTGTCCGTTTTAATTCCATATTCGTTTCCAATGATTTCTGATTTCGTGTTCGTTTCCGGAGTTTTCCGTATCGTTTCCGATTCTGGTGACACAAGACGAAACGGAAACGATAACGTATGTTTTCGTCCATTTGCGTTCCGTTTTCAACCCTACTCTGCGTTGTACAAGGCCTAGGCATCAGACTCCCTTCGCCTAGACATCAAGATCTCACCGAGTCTCCCTACTCGCTGTGGCAGTTCGAGAGAGAGTCCTCCACCTGACGAAGATCCTAGGGATTGCGCCAGACCAGTCACTGCCGGTGTGAGCTATTGGTGTGTATTGTGTCTTCACGTGTGCGTGTGTTCATCGTGTTCTTCGTGAGTGAGTTCGTTGTCTTCATAGTCCTCTCCTTCCCCCGCACTCTACCCTTGATTTGGAACAGGATTCGTGAAAGATCGGTCCACCTTGGAGGTTTGCCCTCAACTGAGGATGTCTACACTTCAAGATGGAGGAATACAAGGCGACATGTGTGATGACATCGATCTGAGCACCGCTCTCAACAACAACATGAGCCTACTTCCACCACTTCTACAACATGGTGACAAGACAGTCGATCATGGGGTTTTCCCTTCAACCATGGAGGAGAGCGATGACCATCTTATGGCATCCAACCTTGAAGGCGATAGAGTTGAGAATGGTGAGCATGGGACTTTCCCTTCACCAAAAGAGACGCATGGAGTTGAGAGAACCGAGCCTATCTCTATATGCTTGAGTAATGATGTGGTACCAATCCCATGTGAGTATGAGATCCACTTATCCCACTTGAGTGAGAACAAGAGTGAGATGAGTGACTCCACCATACATGATATTGATTTCTTCCATTTGGAGGGCATGAGTGATACACCGAGTGCGTTGAGAGTGGTAGTTGATAGGTCTTGCGAGACCACTTTGATTTCTAACGACTTACCCTCTACCTCTAGTGTGTTTTCTCATGATGTGCTAGGTTCCATGGATCAAGAAGCGCCAAGCTTGGAGATGATGATGCCTCCTATCAATAACATGTACATGGTGGATGAAAGATGATGCCATCCCCATATTGGATGAAGAAGTCGCCCACATGGAGGCCAACACTACCACAACACCCACATCATATGAGAGGTATGGAAAAGGTAAAAGTAAGGCTGTTGGTGATGCCATGATCCCACTAGTGGACGTGATGACTTCTGATGATTGCCATGCTATGGATGATATTTGTGAAATTACATATGACTGATTGATATTTCCATGTGATACTTTGCATTTGCATAATGTTGAGCATGTGAAATTATTTGACTGTGATGATGTTGCCATAGACATGCCATGCCCTAAACATTACATTGATGATATCATTGCTTGCACTTGCTCTTTCCAATGCTTTGTTTGCAATGATGATCAAAATGGTATATCTCGGACCATGCTTTGTCCTGAATGTTATACAATTTCTCCCGTTGTTAGCAATAAGATGAATAACTGCTCTTTCACTTGTTTTGCTTGCAACCATGATTATCATATGTGTTCTATTGAGATGGCCCCCACAGCTTTCTCAACTTTTGGAGATTTTGATGATTGCCATGATAAGCATGTTCCCCACTTGCATACTCACCATGCTTCTATTTTACACTAGATTAACATTAATGATGATGTGCACAAGAGGAGATACGTCATGACGGATGATGTGTTTCTCTACCATGCACACACGTTCTTCCTTTTGTGTATGATGTGTGTAGGTACCCGCACTATAATGTCAACCTCGGTTGAGCACGAGTTGACAAAACGATCTCTTGAGAGCATCCCCCAAGTGAGTTCAAGATTGAACCTAGCTCTAATACCCCGGGAAATCCCCAACTAGAAAATTGCTTGTTATTTTCTTTTCTTGCATCATCATAAAACCATCTTGCAGCATCATCATGTTCATCATGCCACCTTGCATGGAGCATATAATTTAAATTTTGCATTATAATCTTGCTTTCTATTTGGTTTGTACTAAATTGTATTTGGTTCTTTACGATTGTTTCGGGCATTGCGATTTGCCTCCCTCTATTTTTCTCTCACTCTTCTCTACTTGCTAGTTGGTGCCATTTGATATGAAACCATAATGTCTAAATTGTTTTTATTGAGTCTTTCTATTTTATATTGCCAAATGCCCAATTTGAGCTTGGGGAATCATCTCTTAAATCTACTCTATCTCTATCTTGTGGTCTCATATTGTTCAAAAGATCAAATCATAATTCTACATATAATACAACTGGGTTCTTTTATTTGTTGGATTTAATTCATGCCCATGTGTATTGTGTGGATCCACCATATATCCTTGTCGAATGATCCCTCTTGTTGTCTCTCTCTAAAAAAACCTACCTACATCATACATGTAGCATATTCCCTCTTTTTCTCTATTTTGTTTCCCCTCTCTTCCTTATTTAAGTCAACCAACGAATTTTAGCATAGCTATATATCAAGTGATTTTTGATTTAAACTTGCAGGTCATCTTTTTTCTCTGTCCCCTTTTAATTTCAAACCAGAATTATGTCCCAATTCAAAATTCAATTTAAAAAGAAAACCAATAAAAAAGGAAATTGGAAAACCCCGTGGCCTTTTTCCTAGCTTACTCCTGATTATCATGGACCTCCAGAGAAAGACACGAGAACCAGCGATCACGCCACGCCGTGAACCTTCCTTTCCACCTCTGCTTTTTGGCCAGCTCCAGGACTCTATCCAACCCTAGCATGACTTCATTTTTCGCATCTGACCGCCGCCCCGCTGCCCCATCTTTTCCACATTGAGAAGAACTCCTCACCACCGCCATGGATGGGAGCTCGACCTCGGCCTCCCCCGTTTGATCTGAGCAGGCTCAGGCTTCTCAGCGCTCCTAGGACTCCATCAAGGTCGCCTCTACCGTGTTTACCGAACACTAGGAGCTGGAGCTCCTAGGAGCGTCGCCATGGTCTTCCTCCCCGAGCATCGTCCGTGCGCGCCATCGACATCCACCTCACCGCACTAACAACTCTATCGATTTCAGCCTCATCCGGCTCGCTAATAGAACCAGGGTGAGCACCGCTCCATGTCTTGCCCCTTCCCAGCTCATGTTTGTCTCGATAGCGTCACCGCCATCTGGTAGTGCACGCGTGACAACCATGGGAGCTCTGCATCTAATTCAAGCATGTGTCATAGTGAGTACCGCTGCGGTCTTGCTTGCACACCCCGAACATATCTGTAGGGCCTCCGTGTCACAACTCTCCCTTTTGCACACCACGAACACCCAGCTTCGCCGGTTTCTGTGGCTGCTTTGTAGATGAACAGAACCATGTTGTCTCCGGTGATCACTGCCCAGCTCGGTAACGAGATCAAGCTCGCGTGGCCACTGTTGCTGATCCTTGGCTACACACGAGCACACCTCAGTTTACACATTGCACCACATGTTCACATTAATCAGCTAGCTAGCTATGCACATGTTTCGTCGGATTGATGACATGTACGCCATAAGGGGGTCCTCCAGGCATGTGGAAGAAAGGGATGTGAGTCGTACGGGATTCCGGGATGGTGAGCACACAAGTTTACCCAGGTTCGAATCCACCTGCTTTGGATGGATCCTCCTCCTGCTAGCAATCCAGTAATACGGCAGAGCCGAAATATGGGTTACAAGGGTTTCGTGTGTGCGAGTTGATATTGTAGACTATTGTGAGGGTGCCCTAACGACTCTCCCTAGGACGGCTTATATAGATATACGTCCTAGGGTTTACAGGAGAGATCTATCCGGCTACGACTAAGAGTTGGTTACAGAGTACATCTTGAACGACAAGTAACACTATGGGCCTACGTTGGTAAGTGTTCTGGACCTTCCTGTAGCCGGACTGGACTCCGTTTCTTCTCCTTGACTGGACCGCCCGTGAAGCAAAGCTCTAACCCGAAGTGGGCCACCCTGGTCGGTGAGGTACAGTGAGGATACCCGGAACGTATATCCCCAACAGCAACCGCCGGGGGCCTCCAAGATCCAAAGTCGGATTCATCATCATCTAGCTTGATCTTCGGCTTGCAGAATCTTGAAGGGTTCCTGAAACTTTGAAAAGAAAAGATACGATCCGGGCCTCAAAAACGAGTCACACCTATAAATATGTTATTCGGATTTCCACCTCGAAATTCAAACTAAGCCGGAACTTGGTCTCTGACGTCATCTGACACCAGTCATGGTCAAGTCACATCAATGACAGAAATTTCCTGTCAGCACGACCGTTGGTGGGTCCGCCTTTCATGGAACCGAGGTGTCGTTTCAATGCGTGCTTGGAGATCGAGGCGGTGTAATCATCGCATGGCGGCTTCCCAATCCTTTCCACGACGCATGGCATGTCTACTGTAACATTTGCACGAATCATGGCGTGGCTAGTGGTTATAAGGGGTGAGGATTTCTTTTCCTCATCTTCTTCACCTGTTCCCAGCGTCGTTTCCTTCTCCTCTACTCCTCCTACGCACACAAAGCTTCCTTGCCCCTAGAAATTCCCAGCGCCGCCCATCTAAGGTCACCGTCACGCACACAAAAAATGGCTTCAGCTTCGTCTTCCGGTACAGCGGCGACGACGGCGACCGCAGCGGCGCTGGAGAAAGAGAGCAATCGCGGGGTCTGGGTCCTATGTGTCCTCGACAACGCCAAGCTCCACGGCGTAGAAGAAGAAGGGCTCCTCCGCGTCGGCGACTAGTGGAGCGGCTTCGGCGAAACCATCCCCAACCCTCACGATGGCGAGCGAGTGCACTTCGGCACTCACCTGGACAGAGGTCTGAGTTTTTCTCCCTCAGATTTCTTTTCTGAGGTTATTGATCACTATGGAGTTCAACTCCACCATCTCCCCCCAAACTCCATCTTAGAGATGAGCGCGTACACATCCTTGTGCGAGCGGTATCACGGCATTAGGCCGAGCCTTCCGGTAATCCTTACATTACTAACACTATTAGTTTTTCGGTTAGGCGAGAGCGCGTCTATCCTCGGATCATGGCCAGTGAGTCGGTCAAACGATGGTCAGCCACTTTTTTCTATCACAAGGACATTCTCGCTCTCGGCAAAGCTACTGCTCTGCCGGCTTTCATCGATGGAGCCGCCACGCCCCAAGAATCCTAGGATGAGGTCGCTTCGGCTCTTAGTGACGATCTGCTTCTTCCCAAGAGGCGGATCGTATATCTGATGAAGCACAAGGGCCTGAGAGGGTCCGACTTGGTCCAATGCTCGGTTTCACGCCGGATCCAGCCTCTCCAACATCATGGAGATTGACTGATGCACTCCATCACGTCGTCAAAGAAGGATTCCTCCGCATCAGCCCCAAAGTTTACACGACAAAAGATTATGTAAGCCAGATTAAGTGGATGATAAGGGAGCATGTCGAGAGGAAGATTCTGGAGGTGTCCCTGGACATGCATACAGCGGAAGATCCTGTTGTGCTGGTAAGCTTCAGCAGCAACCCCTTTTCTGTGCTCATCTTTCTATTATTTCGCAATACTGAGATAGTATCTTCTTTTCAGCTTGTCGACCTCCCCGAGTCAGAGTTGGCTCCCATCGAGGGATATCCTCCTGAATTTTCTCACGAGGAGGAATTGGTTCCACTGCCGAATATTGTTCCTGGAAGCCTAAAGCTCCGACAATGGCTATCGGCACAAAGAAGGTGCCCGTTGTGAAGAGGTAACTTTCCTCACAATTTCTGCCTTTGTACTTTGTTTGCAATTCTTTCCAAAATGTAATGTTCTTTATTCTATTACTTTCTCAGAGCTAAACAACTCATCAAGGGAAAGGGGGAGGGAGTTACTACCAAGCCCCTTTGTCAGTCGAAGCTAACTCTGGCTTCTCCTACTGTGGCTCCTCCTACTCCTACCCCTCAGCCTTCTGCAGCGCCGTAGATTACTCCATCTCTGACCGTTGTAGAAGATCCAGCTCCTTCAGCAGAGCCAACGATCCTTGAATCGCAAGCCGATGTCACCATGGGTGACTCAGGCATTGATAAGGGTGAACCCTCTTCGGGTAATGATCCCTCAGCAGAAATCTTCGCCAAAAATCTCCTAAGAAATCTGGGACTTGCCAAACTTGGCCTTTCTCAGAAATCTGCGGAGGAAATCCAGCGGTTGGCCTGGCAATGTCTAGACAGTCGGACCATTGCTGCCGAAGAAGAAGCACAAGAAGCAGAGGACGTCAAGTACTCCGAACTTCTTGAACAAGTCCGCCTTCATGATGAGGGACTGAGAGCTAGCGTGCTACCACCTCCACCAGTGATCCCGCTCACCCTCGCTGAGAAGGTTACGACTGAAGTGAACATGTGTTTGAGAAAGCTCACACATGAACAACATGTAAGTCGTAATTCCAACCCACATTTTCCTTTATGTTACTTTATATCATATCCTCTAGTCCCAAACATGAAGTTGGATAGACAATCCGAGTTTATGTTTTCTTAGGATGCCAAAGAATGAACTAGTGTAGCCCCCAAGGCTCGTGCTGATATTAGTGACAATATTAGCCCGAGTCTTTAGTAGACTTCTGACTCTGGGTATTTTGACTTACAAAAAGTTAATTCATATAGCCAGGAATTATTGAGGAATATTTGCAACAAGCGGAAAGAGATCAAAGCTCTCCGAATTGAAAATGCTCAACTAAAAGTATCGAAGGATGAGGCTAAAGGTAATCATTTCAATGCTCAAAACATGTCTTTGATTTCATAGTCGAATTTCTGTTCAACTTTTGTTCTTTTGATTCCAGCACTGGTGAAACAGTCCTATGCTATGATTAAAGAGGCTGAGAATCTTAAAACCTTGGTGGTGGAAAACAAGGATCTCCGCAAAGAGCTGGATCAGCTCAAGGTGGATCATGAGAAGAGCATTGCTCAAGTTCTCGAATCCTCCTCCATTGCTATCGTGGAGCGTGATCGTAAGATTGCGCTCCAAGATAAGAAAAACTCTGATCTCAACAATGACTTGTTCAGAGAGGGGGATATCACCGAAGCACTCCGGGCTGAACTCCATAGTCTTCGAGTAGAGGAAACCAAAGTCGATGATATCATCCTTGGTATGTTTCCAACTTTCTGACTTGTTTGCTTCTTTCGACTCTTTTTCGCTGTCGGATTTCTTGTACTAGCCATTTTGCATTACATGCATAGGTCCTCTGAACTTACTAGACTCATCCTCTGCCGAGTCTTGCACCAGCCGGCTTACACAAGTCGGCGATCTGCTTCACGACTTCCTACAATCCATCGAGGATATTGGCAAAGCTCTTAAGGTTCCGGACATGCATAGCATGTCTGGCTTTGAAGTGCGAGACAAAGCCAAAGAGATGTCGTAGCTTGTCCAGGACTGGAACATGTCCTACGTGCGGACCACAACGCAGAACGCTCTCACCATGGTTATGAGCCACCATGGAAACATGGAAATCTGGCAAATAACCAGAGGGTACTGCAAAGTGGATGAAGACGGACAGGAGCAAGACATCAAGGCCATCATGGACTCATGCGTCGGATATGGGTGTCACGTAGCTGATTTAACCAGCTACGACACTCCCTTCTTCACCCGCGTGGACACACCACCTCCGCCCCCCGAAGAAACAGCTGAAGTTTCTGATGATGAACAAACCGTGTCAGATTTGAACATCTTGGAACATTATCAAGGCGAGGCTGATGCATCCAGCGAGCCGGCAGCTCCTACCTCTTCCCCTGCATCATAGAGCATCAGAAAGAACAATTGTATTATTCTAAAAACATTATGGATCTGCAAATAAGTAGTATCATACTTTTGCTAGTGCCAAGTTTTATTTTATCTATTTAGCACTTTTGGCTTAAATGTTTATGTGCCTGAAATGTTTGCATCAGCACTTTTGTTTTTTGTCTACACTTATCGTTTATCTGGCTTTCTGCCTCGTCCCTTTCGTGAGCCGGCCAACCTTTAGCACGGAAACTTTGTCGAGCAACAGAGCTCAATTGCTAAACCAGTTTAAACTTGGAAACAAAGCCAGCTGCCAGTACCAACAATTCACTACTCAAAAAATACCCGCATCTGGCAATCAGACAAATAACCAAAGCACAGACTGTAAAATTTAAATTTATACCCGAAGGTAGCAATTTTAGAATCAGAAATCTAAACCAGAACAAACATGAGCATAAAGTAATTTCAAGTATTCTGGCATTTTCGACTGTGACATGATCATTCGGAAATAAGATGGTAAAAAACTTCTCAGAAAAAATTTGAGGCAACCAATACTTTATTTCTTTTTGAACATGTACACATATATGATTACAAAGAAAGATAAACTAAGAATACAAGGGACATAGCTGAGCAATATTCCATGGTCTGTCTAATTCTTTCGGGTTTGTACTGCCGCCAGCTCTCTTTCTCTTCTTAGTAGCAGGTTTTTCTTTGACTGGCTGCATATCAGTTAGGTAGTATGAACCATTGTACAATACTCGACTAACCAGAAAAGTTCCTTCCCATATTGGGGAAAGTTTGTGCTTTCTTTACTGCACAAGCCAGAGAACCAAATCGCCCTTATTGAAAGACCGGTTTCTGACTCTCTGGCTATGATACTTGCGTAACTTCTGCTGATAGGCTGTTGATCTCATTTCAGGAACGACGCGAACTTCTTCGACTAAGTCAGGATCATTTTGTCGATAAATCTCGGCATCCTCTTCAATATACGCGACAACTCTAGTAGAATTATGAATCAAATCACTAGGAAGAACTGCTTCAGCACCATAGACCAAGAAAAAAGGTGTGTATCCTGTTGACCTATTCGGAGTTGTTCGCAAACTCCATATTACAGAGGGTAATTCCTCTACCCAAGCCCCCGCAGAACGTCTCAGTGGTGCTTCGACTTTTGGTTTTCGGCCTTGTAAGATTAAACCATTTTCCCTTTCGACTTGTCCATCAGCCTGCGGATGTGCGACTGACGCAATGTCAAGACGGATATTTTGTTCGTTGCAGAATTAGGCAAGCTCTCCCGTAGAGAAATTACTCCTGTTGCCCGTGATAATACTATGCGAATAACCATATCGGATTATAACATCCTCGGGAAATCTTCTGGCTATTGCTCCATCACTACTAGTGACGGGTTTAGCATCAATCCTTTTGGTGAATTTATCCACCATCACTAAGAGGTGAGTAAATCCACTTGGAGCCCGTTTAAATGGTCCTACCATGTCAAGCCCCTAGAACGCAAAAGGCCATGTTATAGGTATTGTTCACAGCTGATCAGCCGGAACATGAGCTTGCTTGGCGTACTTTTGGCAACCTTTGCACATCTTGACTAGCCGTTCGGCATCTGCCTTGGCTGTAAGCCAAAAAAACCGTGTCGAAAAGCTTTTGCCACTAGAGATTTGGCTGCAGCATGGTGACCACACTCGCCTTCGTGGATTTCTCTGAAGATTTCCACTCCTTCTTCGGAGATATGCAGCGCTGAAAGACCCCAAACACACTCCACCTTATAGAGCTCACCACTAATTATAGGATAGGCTTTTGCTCGTCGGACGATCTGTCGGCTCAGAACTTCGTCCTCAGGTAATTTGCCTTCTACCAAGTAATCAAGGTAGGGTTGAGTCCAGCTGGGAATTACATCTAGAACTGCTACTAATGGTGAGTCGGATTTGGTCGGATATTCCTCGTCTACTCCTTTTATAGAGGGAACTTTGAGGTGCTCTAAAAAAGCGCCATCCGGGACCTGTTTTCATGCAGAGCCTATTCGAGATATGCATCTGCTTCCTCATTTTCTGCTCGAGGGATGTGTTGAACCTCCAACCCTTCGAACGATTTAGATAGATCATCCACGACAACTTTATATGCTGCCATGTGCTTATTTGCATTACAAATATCTGACACTTGTTGAGCAACAAGATCTGAATCTCCATAACACATCAAATGTCGGATGCTGATATCCTTAGCAATCCGGATTCCATGCAGCAGTGCTTCATACTCGGCAATGTTATTTGTCGCCGTGAAGTGGATCTGCAACACATATAGAAGTTTATCTCCTTGGGGTGATTGGAGTACCACGCTAGCCCCTGAGGCCCCTCGAGCCTTAGATCCATCAAAATATATGGTCCAATATTTTGACTCAGGGAGGGTCATATTCTCCTTTAACTCTGTCCAATCAGCAACAAAGTCAGCAAGGATTTGGGATTTGATTGCTATTCGAGGTTTATACTCAATATCGAAAGTTGAAAGCTCTATGCCCCATTTTGCGACGTGTCCTGTAGCCTCGCTGTTATTGATTATATCTCTCATGGGAGTTGTGCTCACCATGGTAATTGGATGTTCCTGAAAATAATGCTGTAACTTACGGGATGTGAAGAACACACCATAAGCCAGCTTTCTATAGTACGAATACCGCTGTTTTGATTCAGTTAGGACCTCGCTGAGGTAGTAAGTCGGACGCTGCACAAGGTGTTCCTGATTTTCCTCTGGTCTCTCCACTACCATGACGACACTGACGACCCTGTTTGTCGCAGCGAGATAGAGCAGCATCGGTTCCCTTGGTTCCGGTGCTGCAAGGATAGGAGCAGACGAGAGTACTTCTTTCAAGTCTTGTAGTGCAGCTTCAGCTTCATCAGTCCAAACGAATTTTTTGGTCTTTTTCAGGAGTTTGTAAAGTGGTGCAGCTCTCTCTTTGAGCCGGCTTACAAACCGACTAACTGCAGCAATGCAGCCAGTTAGTCTTTGAACGTCCTTCAGGCGAGTTGGCCTGAAAATAGTGAGTATAGCCTTAATCTTGTCTCGGTTCACCTCTATGCCTCTTTGAGACATGATGAAACCTAACAATTTTCTGGCTAGGATTCCAAAGAAACATTTCTTCAGATTAAGCATTATGTTGTATTTTCATAGATTGGCAAACATTTCCTCCAAGTCGGGAATTAATGTTTCTTCTATTTGGACATCACCACAATATCATCCACATATGCATGTATGTTGCGTCCGATTTGGTCATGGAGGCAACACTGTATAGTGCGCTGGTATGTAGCTCGTACGTTCTTCAGCCCAAAGGGCATCGTAACAAAATAGAAGGTTCTGAAGGGGGTTACGAATGAAGTTTTGATTTTATCTGATTCCTTCATCTGAATTTGGTGATAACCGGAATATGCGTCGATAAAACAGAGGAGTTCTGAGCCTGCAGTAGAGTCAATAACTTGATCAATTCTAGGCAGAGCAAACGGATCTTTGGGACAAGTCTTGTTCAAGGCAATATAATCGACACACATCCTTAAATCAGTAGTGTCTTTTTTAGGGACCATTACATGGTTGGTCGACCAATCAGTATGGATGACCTCTTCTATGAATCCGGCTAACTCGAGTCGGGCTAGTTCCTTAGCTATTGCCTTACGCTTTACATCACCAAAATGCCGTAGGGACTGTTTGACGGGTTTAGCATTCGGGTTTACATTTAAAGAGTGCTCGGCAAGTTCCCTAGGTACTGCCGTCATGTCAGATGGCTGCCATGCGAAGATATCTTGATTTCCTCGGAGGAACTTGATGAGCATGCTTTCCTATGCGCTATCCAGGACTACGCCTATCTGGGTCACCTTCGAGGGGTCATCATCCTTCACCGGTGTCTTTTTCGTCTCTTCCGATGCCTTGAACTTCGGATTCGGCTTTGTTACCTCCTTCTTCGTTGCGGGCATCTCGGACGGATCGATGGTCTTCTTGATCTCCTGGTACTCCTGGGCGTGCAGCACGGCTTCTGCAAAGGCAGCATTTCCATCCTCGCACTCTTGCTCTTTCTTCGGGTCTCCCCTAATGGTGATCACGCCGTTGGGACCTGGAATTTTCATCATATTGTAAATGTTACACGGACGAGCCATAAAAGCCCAATAAGCTGGACGTCCAAATATAGCGTGGTACGCGCTCTTGAACGGGACCACTTTGAAGAAAAGTGCTTCCGTCCGATAGTTGTTTGGAGTTCCAAAGGTAACATCCAAAATGATTTCTCCTAGGGAATTTTCTTGTCTTCTTGGGACAACTTCATGGAAGATCACGGATCTGTGATTCAGCTGGGTCTCCGATATTCGCATCCGGTGTAGCGTTTCGACATACAGAATATTAATGCTGCTACCACCATCTATGAGGTCTTGGAGAAACCATAGCCGTCAATAAGTGGGTTGACGACTAAGGCATATTTTCCTCGCATGTGTAACTTAGGCGTACGATCAGCACGGTCAAAGGTGATTGCAACTTCCGACCAGTCTAGGTACTGAGGGATAGCTGGAACTATCGCGTTGAGCTCATGCAGAACTGCTTTCTTGACCTTAGCTTGTTGAGATCCGAGGAATGTGACATAGGTGTATTTCTTTGTGGGGAAAGTTTTCTTTCCCTCTGGCTTGGGATTTGAAGGATCAGCTTCCTCCATGTCGGAATCTTCCTTGGTCTCTTTATCCTTTTCGGGGTTCTTCATTCCCTTCTTCCACTTAGCCCTGTAGCCAGCGGTGTCCTCTTTCTTGATGTCGTCATTAAAACGACACTCATCATTTGTGTGAGAGGAGCCCCCATTGGCATCTAGGTGATGCACACATGGGTTATTGGCAATGTCGGCCCAAGAGTAGGTTTTGCCAGGTTGCTAGTCTCCTCTACCCTGAACTCTTGATGTCCCACGACCGTGTCCACGGCCACCGCCACGTCCTCCTCGTCCTCCAGACCCGAAAGTAGCAGTCACCACTACCGTTTCCGAGTTGGGCTTTTCTTCCGAGGTGTTCTTGCGCTTCTGAGCTTGTTGCTTTCGTTGTTTTGCTGACTATGGAACAGCTAGGGTGTTCAGTAATCCCTCTGCGTCATCGTCAGCATCTGCATACTTCCTTGTTGTTTCTATCATCTCTCCCAAATCAGTGACCTTGTCACACTTCAAACGATGACGCAGTAAACCAATT
This sequence comes from Avena eriantha, assembly GCA_910589775.1. Taxonomy (NCBI): domain Eukaryota; kingdom Viridiplantae; phylum Streptophyta; class Magnoliopsida; order Poales; family Poaceae; genus Avena; species Avena eriantha. The sequence goes on from OU342746.1 coordinate 39,528,971, forward strand.
GGGAGTCCTGCAATGAAATCTTCAATTGCAATTTGGTCATTTACTCCTTCACAGGAGTTCTTGGTGTCGATCTATCATCTAAGATAATCTCGGCAAGTTTCTCCAACTTTTTGGGTGCAACGCTGTAGGTCTCCTACCATACAGGGCCTCCAATATGTGCCTTCGAAATTTCGAAAGAACGCACTTTGCATGTCATACCAGTTGTGGATGGTGTTCTCCGGAAGTTCATTGAGCCATGATCGCGCCGTCTTCCGCAACATAAGTGGGAGATATTGGGTTGCGACCAAGCTGTTTCCGCCTTTGGAGATGCAGCAAGCTTGGAAAATATCCTGGAGCCAAGTATCTGGCCGAGCCACACCATCGTAGGCTTGAATGTGTCTTGAGATAGCAAATCCTTTCGGGAAATGTCTTTGTCGAATTCATGGTCCAATGCATTTTGGGCCCACGTATATGTCATCATTTTCGTAGCGTCGTGCCTCTATGTTGGAATTAATCTAGTGTCTCGCGTCACTTGGAGACAGAGATCGTCATCCTAAGTGGCGGCTATGGCTGCGGTGCCTTGGAGCCGGACTTCGGCTTCTACCACCACCTCCTCCGCCACGACATCCTCCTTGGCCTCCTTAATAGCCGTTGTGATCGCTACTTGCTGGAGAGGGTGGGGCAGCTGGATTGTTTCCGCCTGATCGCCGACCTCCATCTGGAGCGTCATTATTCCGGTTCCGGGGAGGGTCTTCATTGCGATGAGCCCCCTGCCGGCTTGTCTCGGCATGGTTTCCGTCGTTTCTTCATCTATCACTCCCACCACGATGGGGTTCGACCAGACGGTTTATAGGTCTAGGAGGTGGGATTCTTTGACGGTCCTCCTCCTGATGTTTCTCTTTATCTTCTCCCCTGCGATCGTTCGACTCTCGTCGGGGAGGATTCCTCGGATACAGTGCAGCAATTGCCTCTTGCTCAGCAGCTGGAGCGACGTCACGCCAGTCGCGTGTAGTTCTATGATGTTGTCCTGAAGATCCGGTTCTTGAGTAGTTGTCTTCCCGATGATCGGAACAGTAATGCTGTTCCGGAGCATGCTGGGGCCTTATGTCATTCCAAGACGGATCCGTGCGACATTGGTTGGATTTAGAGACCAGTTTTTCGCTTCCGGATTTCGTGGCCCTTTGCTGCTCCAGACCCTTGGTGAGTAGCTTGATGCCCAATTGAACCTGTTCTGGGCCTACATTATTTGACAGGATATCTCGAGCCGCAATAGTGTTCTGTACCGGTGTTGGATACACCAGATCTCCCTTGCTATAGAGATGAGGCATCCCTGGGTCTCCTTCAAAGACAACGTTTTGTACTTCCGGGAATTCATCGTCAGGCGTGTGATGCTTTCGGGTCTTCTGATGCTACCGAGAGATGTACTTCTCCGTAGTTGCCATGCATTTATTTTCCTCCTCGATGTTTTTGGCTTCATCCAGGAGTACGTGACGACGCGCTTCTAGGGCCTGGGCCCTTTCATCCAGTTCTTCAACAGTAAGTTCTGCAGCTGTAGGGATAGGTGTGGTTAATGCAACATCGATGAGTTTACGCGCACCTTTAGTGATCACGTGTCCGTCCACCGATTCTTCTTTGTGCTCGTCTGGGATAAGTGCTCCATCCGAGTCTTCCTCATATTCCTCCCCAATCACTTCCTCTGCCGGAAGATCTTTTGTCGTGGTTTTGTTCTTCTTGTTCTTCTTCTTTGTCTTCTTGGCAGCGCCGATAGCAAAGACGACTTTGGGCCCGTTTCCCGGAGTCAAACTTTGATTGGTACTTTTGGCCATTTGGTTCTCGGGATCATCTCCGAGATCCATGTCGTCCTTCCCTTTGGGAGAGTTTTCTATGAATCCTTCGTCCATGGCTTCTCCTTCTGCAGTAGCTGTGGAGTTGATCTCCTCTTCATATTCCGCGGAGAACTTCCAGAAATCTGTCGATGTCATGGAGTCATCCGAGGATGCAGGTAATTCGACGCTTGTTCCAATTGCCTCCATCACTGAGTCTTCGTTGTCCCCAGCATCGGCAGAGCCAGATCCGGATCCAACGTATCCGACAAAGTGCGATGTGCGCCTCTTGGGATGACTGCGGTCTTCAAAGTAGGCTTCGTCGAAGCGCCTAATGGTCTAGAGGATTGCATCTACACTTGCGTCTTGCATCATCATGCGCCTCAACGTGTATCTCAGGAAAGGCCTATCTATCTTGGCGTCATCAGAGCTGGAACCAGAGTTATCTTCTTTCTCTCCCTAGATTTCGACCTTCGGAGGTGGATTGATCTGGGATTCGACCTCGCTAGGGAGATCCACTCCAAATCCGATTTGTACTACGAGATCTGCCTCAGGTTCAGCTTACTCCACTATCTCCGCAGCTGGTGCGGGCTGGGTGGGATTAGGATTTTTTGAGATCCGGAACTCTGCCGCCTCCGCGGACAGAGGGAACCCAGAAATTTCTTCTGCCTCTATCATCACCGCTGGGGTGGGTGGGGCAGGTTTGGCGAAGCCGATGTAAACATCGAGCTCACCAAAAGACATGATGGTGTAGGTGGTCACGGCTTCCCTAGCCGGAATCCAAGTCTCATCGAGGATGATGAGAGGGACGTCACTGGCGTAGAGGATGCGACCGACGACGATAGTCTTGCCGATTCCAATTCTTGCAGATTCTGCTCAGAACGTAGATCCGAAGCTCACTTGCCCCACGGTGGGCGCCAACTGTCGTCGGATTGATGACATGTACGCCATGAGGGGGTCCTCAAGGCGTGTGGAAGAGAGGCGTGTGAGTCGTACGGGATTCCAGGACGGTGAGCACACAAGTTTACCCAGGTTCGAATCCACCGGCTTTGCATGGATCCTACTCTTGCTAGCAATGCAGTAATACGGCAGAGACGGAATATGAGTTACAAGGGTTTCGCCTGTGCGTGTTGAGATTGTAGACTATTGTGAGGGTGCCCTAAAGGCTCTCCCTAGGACATCTTATATAGATATCCGACATAGGGTTTACAGGAGATATCTATCCGCCTATGACTAAAAGGAGAAAACAAATACTTACGAAGACATATCCTATGCAAGACAAAACAAGTTCATCCAGGAAGGAGCATCTGCAATTGGAGAAGTGCAGAAAGGCTTGGAAGCAGTCGAGTCATGCGAATCCTTGACTGTCTCCAAAACACAAGGGTTATTCCTCTTTTCACCGGGACGCTCCACGCAAAACTCTCCGGAGCCAGCCGAAGGTAGTGTTTGTGTCCTCGACAAAGAGTCAGACGCATAAATATCCCCTCCTCATCCACGATAACCCCAGTGGTGGGAAGGTCGTCAGATGCAGAGGGGTGAACTAGGGGCTCACCACTTCCAGGAAGGGGAGGAAGTGAGCTCAGGTGATCAAAATCCTACAAAGAGCGGAAGAATTGAAATATGTACCTATAAATAGAAGACAAAGAAAAAAAAGGAAGAGAGACAAAAGGCGAAGGAAATATACCTCGAGAAGCCGTTTTTTCTTGCCAATGGGCTCTACAAGGAAAATCGAAGGAACTGGACTTTTTGCAGTCAAAGTCGTGAAGCTCCGGACTCTTTTCTCATACACCTTAAGGGAGAGGTCTTCCTAGGAAATCCTCATCGGATCCTTCTTCCCGATGTATGCCCACAAGCCTTACAATCGAGCTTGAAGCGGCTGGACACAGATTTGCAAAAAATACGCCAGGACTTGAAGACCCGACAATTCTTTGCCAACCTCGTGCCGCAATTTGGAAATACGATCAAAGAAGGGTTGGATATCGGCAATTTCTTCGGCAGAGGGACACTGATCCCAGGAGTCGAGTCTACGACAAACTTTTTTGGGTTCAAAGGGAGCTATCCCGAAAGACTGGCCTTTGAGTGGTTGGTCCTTGACATAAAACCACTTAGACTTCCAACCTTGGACAGAATCCGTGAGTTTTAAGTCTAAGTAATCAATGTTGGAACTGACTGAAAAAATGGCACCACCAACATTATGGACAATGGTGTCTGTGGTGTTGTGGCGAACATAAAAGAAATATTTCCGAAGGCCCCAATGGGGATGAATCCCAAGGAAACGCTCACAGAGAGTGATAAAACAAGAAACGTGGAGGATGGAATTGGGCGTGAGCTGATAAAGCTGGACGCCATAAACAAAGAGAAGGCCTCGGAGAAATTCATGGACAAGGAGAGATAGACCGCGGAAGAGGAAGGAGAGGAACATTACGATCCAGCCAGGCTCGAGGATGGGAGCAGCTTCATCACCGGGGAGCTTGAAGGAGCCCTCCGTCAGAAGGCCGGAGTTCAGTGCCTCGCGGAGCTCCCGCGTCGTGCACTTAGTAGGAGCCCACCCGATGGCCCTCTTCCTGGGGCCTTTGCGGTGGCAGCGGAAGTCCTAGTGGTTTTTCTTTTGCCCATTGCGGCGGAGAAGGGAAAGCAAAGCACGGAAATCAAAGTTCGCAAGGAGCAAGAGCGCAAGGAGGAAGAATGAGCAAAGGCTGGGTGAAACAGTAAAAAGCGTATCCTTTCCCTTATAAAGAGCAAAAACACAAAGACCCAACCGTTTGATGCAAAATAGAAATGACAAGGGATTGCGCGATGACGACACATGGTTACAAAAGGTCTAGATAAGGAAAATATAAAAGAAATTATGACTGCGGTAAAAACGGAGAAACAGTGCATGACGCCTCGATTCTCTCGCTGCGAGGGGATGTGCAGTCAAGAATCTCCACTAAAAACATCATCACACGTCATCATTACTGTGCATGGGCCCACGTTCGACATGTCTCATCATGGAATGTTTTTTTTGAAAACTAACAGCATCAGATACGTCATCACTGATGTCACAAGAGCACTACAACAAAAATGGCACTTTTCTCGGGGTATGACCCGAAGAAATTCCATTGGAGTCAAACTAAATTCCTCCAGGAGAAGATTTGATACTACCCTCTAAATATACAACATTACGAATGTAGCCTCGGGGGATACTACTATCGGGAGCACTAGTCATGCACCCGACAAAAAGAAACAATGACACATTTTTTCGAGTCTATGTCTTGATACACATATCTAAACATATCCTCGGGGGCTACTCCTATCAGGAGCGCTGACGCGCACCTGATAAATAAAAGTCACGGAAGCATCTGACAATAAATACTCCTATCAGGATTAGGATACAGAAAGTAAAACAAAACTCTCGGATCACGCTCAAACGCGGGAAAAAATCCGAATGCCGTGTTCAAAAACATGAAGGTAAGACCCCAGGATTCATCCTGTGTGGCCTGGTAATCGCACAAGAATACGCTCTGCCAGTAAATATCCGTATCAACGATACGATGAAAAATCCTGACGGACGCATTGGGTACCCGATAAAAAATAGAAAACTAGAATTCAGTATTCGATAAGACCTCAGCGGCTCGAACTGAATTACACTAGTTACAAATTCCGGATTCAAGCCTAGGGACTTGACTTTTACATAGGTCAACCTTGTTTTTCCGAGGAGTAATTAACTGATTCCTGATCCGTCGGAAGCATCAGACTCGTTGTACCAAAATCCCTACAAAAAATAAAGTCAAACACAATAAAAGAAAGAAGAAAGAAAACTTTGAGACTCAACCTGAAAACTTCGGATTCAGATAGAGTCTGGGGGGCTACTGACATGGGTATGATTACTCGTATGCTCACTATTCGTTACCCTACATTGAGTAAAAGGCCTACGGCCCATAGAGATTCTAGATAAAAGCCCAAGAAAGCAACCGACAAAAACTCTTTGTTGTATTAGGAAAGAAACTATGAACCAACATTATGTGGATATTGTAATCATGCGTGTATGAAACCTATCCGCATACAGCTTTGAGACACGACCTATTATATATAGGGCGGGAGAAGCGCAAGCGAGGGTATCGAAAGCTAGAGGACAACTTGTAATAGAGTGTTTCCCAATATCCAGGCGACTTTGTCTTCATTGTTTTCCTGATATCCGACGAAGTCCATCATCATGGGCATTGCCGAGGTTACCCCTCGTCAGTGGAGATGATCATGACTTTTATTTTAACTTGATAACTAAAATGCTAGAAATAGATATAATGCAGAGGCACCGGTAGGTAATAGTCAACATTTGGTTTTTAACCGCCCAGTTGTGTCCACCTAGGACCCGAGTTCTTGACACTTGTTCCAAGAACGAGCATGCTAACCACAGGTGGGTGTGTGGGCACTCCATCGGCTTACTACCTGATTTCAAAGTACTGTGCTGGGGGCCACAAACTAGTTTGGGGCTTTATTATTATCCTGTACTTATGCCATGCTTTACTTCTTTATGAAAAATTGCGCGTGGAACGCATGTACTGTTTAGGAATGTGGAATTTTTTGGCGGTATCAACAAGCCTAGTCACACTTTTGGGTTCCTAGTCGTTTATATCCATTAGCACAAACCCTTGGTCCCTCTCGGAGCCGGCCGTCTTTTTTGCGGGTAGCTTAGTGGGGTGGCCCCCATGTAATTTCTTTGGGTCTGGAAAACATCGTGTATGAAGCCTCGTCGCATACCGTTGGGTATATGTTCATGATCTTGCTCATATTCGGATCTGACAACAAGGGTTGAAGTGTGTGTGGATACTTTGGTGCACCCCTGCAGGGTTAAATCTTTTCGAAAAGTTGTGTATGTGGTTATGGATGACTTGGAGCACAGTTTCTCGATCATAGAGAACTATAACTAAAGAGTTGCTGCTATAATATGACTTGTATCTGATATGACTAGTAAGTTGGACACCCACCATGGAATGAATGAATAAAACTGCCAACTGTGTGAGTTTCCTCGGCATGACTTCCTCGTTTCGTCTCGGGGGGAAATACCAGGATGGTAATGCTTGGTGTTAGTATCAGGTTGATTCCGAATAGGTCTTTCTTATCTCTCGCTGATAGTCGATAGTGTATCGAGTCTCTATAGGTTGTTTAGTGCATGCTTCACTGCCGCTTCAATCCACCATACCTATGTTGGCGAGAGCCGCCGAATTCTAGACTCGCCATGTACTGGCCTCAGTACTGACTACTCCCTTTTTCCGTTTCCCTTTGTCGGCACCCCTTTTGTTTTAACAGGTACGAGTTCGACATCGTTAGTAGGGTTACCCTTCCGGCTTGGCCTGGGTAGGGTATGGACGCAATTGGTTATTCTTCAGGGATCTTAGCCCCATTTGCATCTTCTCCATACTCGGATGGTGTATTGTTTTCAAGGTGATTTGGATCTTTGTATTATATATTTGTATTGTTGACGCATGGGGTAGTTTCTGTATATATATGTTTTGTGGGTTCCATCGCGAACTATTGTGTAATGACATTACTTTGTTTTCCACTCACACGCAAGTGCCTGGTGGGCATCCTTGAATCGTTTATATGCGGGTTTGGCGGGAATCGCTAAAACTTGCATAGGGCCAATTTGAGGGTGTTACAGCATCTATCATGTTGAAAATTTTCTCTTTCCGATGGATTGATTGCAAGCATGTTAATGGTATTCTTTCACCTTTTGACAAACGTGTTTTGTTGCTATTGGATATTGATGATTTGTGTGTTGCAACAAAAAATTGAAAATTTTCTCTTTCTGATGTTTTGTGTGCAACCATAATGCCATTATAAGCATGGGTTGTCGCGAGAGCTTCCAAGTAACTTGTATTTAAATTGTTGTTGCAACAAACATAAGGACCACTTTCTCTTTCATATGGTTTGTTCTGCAAACATGTGTTTTTTGCTTCCACTTGTGATAACCATATTCCCATGATATTTGCTTTTGATGATATGTGTATGGCATCCAACAAATTGAACAATTTTTATTTCCAATGGTTGGTTTGCACACATAATGATGTTGTTTTGGATATATTTCCTCATGTGTTTTTGTCAAATTCTCCTATCCTTGCATCAAAGATGTTGATCAATATTTTAGTCAAATGATTTGAGTGCCACACAAAGTTTTTGAGCTCCGACATTTGGATGATGTTCAAACGATTTCCATAAACATTGACCTTCCATATGCATCCCATTTTTTCTATACTTTCACTGTGCTAATATTGTTGTGAACAACAATGGACATGCCACAAATCACATGCTCCTCTATCACGCACGAAAATATTTTTCTTGGTCTTTGTAGTTTGAAGGTACCATTGTATATGCGTCAACCTCTATTTACCAAGAGTTGACAAGACGAACTGTAGAGAGTTACCTATGGATTCCCATCATCGAGCTATCTCTACACCATAAGGTGACTTCCTTCTACTTGAGGAATCATGCCATAATCTTCATGATTTGGCTACTCTTTGAGTGTTGCTTCGCTTTTGTTGTGAGCTTTGCAGGATTCACGGAAGGTGAAGGAATATTGAAGTGTTGTCAAATCAATCTTCCCAAGGACAACTATATGGTGTGTCATGGAAATGGCCACGGTGGTCGCTGCTGCTGGGGGCGATTGATTGTAACGTGAGGAAGAGTTGGCGGCCATCTACGGTGCGAGATGGGGGCGGATGCACATGGGTTTACCCAGGTTTGGCCCCCCGGAGGGTAAAGACCTACTCCTGCTAGATTATATTATTGGAGAGCGAGTTACAGGGGTGGCGAGCTCGGCGTCTAAGCAGCGAGTCGCTTGAGGGGGTGTATGATGGAACATGAGTCCTTAGGATACCCTAGGGAGGTTTATATAGGAGTCACCATGCTAGGGTTTACAAGTTACATCCGAGCCAGATATGGACTCGGAGGCTTTTGACCTAATCCGACTAGGCTTCTGATATGCTTTGGGGCCTTCAGCTTCCAGTCGCCAGGCTTCTCCTTCAGTCGTAGTATAGTCGCCGTCCTTCGGGCACACTCAAAGGCCCTTCGGCCCAATCGGAATGTCCTGCTGGGCATACCCCCTTTGGCATATCCCCATCAGTATTCCTCGAGGCCATCGTTGATTCAGGCGCAGGTGTCTCTTTGGCGATCGAAGTAGGTGAGTACAATTTGGACGCCCAATCGAGTCGGCAATGGACTCCTATTAGAACCAAGGAGAATTTCCCCAGGCTTCCACTCGCCACCCCGATGAATGTTACTACTGTCAAGTCGCCGCTTCGGCGAGTGGAGAAGACTAGCGGGTAGAGGGTGGAATTGAGGAGTTGGACCGTCAGTTCTGGTCAAACTATCCGTTGGAATTGCCAATGGTAACTTCGGTGCAATTACCGTGAGTAACGGCTACCTCAATTTTGGCGGGTAGCGTTCCCATATAAGGGGAGTGATGATTCAGTTCTGCAAATCGTTCCCCGCATTCTTCATTCTCCCATATTCATTCTTCCTATCTTCAATCTTCCTACCTTCAAACCTTCCAATTCATCCTTTCCGCACTGTGCGATTCCACTTCCTACCTGATGGCGCCTCCCAAAGGCTAATGGGGAAAATCCAAATGCACCACAGCCCAGCTCAAGTCGTTCGAGGACGCCGGAGTCCTCCGCAAGGGGAACCGGCGGGTTCCCCCCTCCTCCGAGACCTAGCCGAAGCCGCGACCCGGCGAATTCATCTACTTCCCCAGCCATCTAGAAAGGGGTCTGGGATTCCCCACCTCAGTCTTCTTGCAGCGCTTCTACGCGTATTATGCGATCAAACCATAGGATCTCGGCCCGCACAACATCGAGCAGCTGGCGATCTTTGTCACCTTCTACGAGTGGTATCTCAGCTGTAGACCGTATTTTCCGCTGTGGTTGCAGATCTTCCATGGCCGCATCGAGCGCGAGGCATCCGGTGGCTTGATATTGGCCGCAGGCGGCGTCACGTTCCAATTGAAGCCGAAGGCTAATTTCATCAAACTCCTTCTGCCGAAGAAGGCCGCTAGCCAGTGGAAGAAGAGCTGGTTCTACGTAAAAGAATCCACTCGCTCCGGCGTGGTGGCACTTCCCGAGTTCGTCGCCGAGAGGAGCGAGCCTAGCCAGTTGGCACTGAGGAAGCTTCCCGAAGACCAGAGGATCGCCGTCGCAGAAATGATCGACCATATCTAGAAGCTGAAGGACTAGGGGTTGACTTCGATCAACCTTTACAACTGCTAGCTCGGGCGGTGCCTGGTTCCGCTAGCGGCTCAGCCGAACTAGATATATGAATACAGCGGGAAGCATGACCCCTCCCGAACCAGCAAGGAATCATGGGAGGCCGAGGACTAGAAGGCTGCGCTGAAAAAGATCACTGACGTGGAGTTCACCAGCGTGTCTGTCAGGCTTGCCCCGTACACTCCCGTGAAGAATGAAGCCCCCACAGTAAGTTTTCTCCCCAGTCGCTATTTCCGCACCTCAATTCTCAGTCGCCGGATTTGGTGGTTACTTGTGGTGGTTCTCAGCTATTTCAAGTGTTGGAGGGCTGGCTTCCTCCGCTCGATGAAGAGGTTCCCTAGGAGCTCGAGGAGGATTCCGAGGGGGACTCTTCCGACAGCGATGGGGAGGAGGAGGAGGTTCCTCCCCCAGCGCCTGTGGCTCGCAAGACCCGCATGCAGAAACAACATGAGTTCGAGGCAAGTCGCAGCCTGGATGAACACGACGGAGGCGACGAGGTCGCACAGGAGCACACATCCCGGCGTACTGCTACCGTCAAAGCCCGCATGCAAGCCCAAGTCACAAGCGAAGAAGCCAATGTCGCTGTCCAAGTCGGCGGTGATGTTTGAGTCAGATGACGACTCTGACGATGAAGACACCCACGAAGTCTCGCGCAAGGCCCCAGAGGACGCGATGCCGACAAAGGGGTTGGAGGGCGAGGACACCGAGGAAGCGGTAGAGGTTCCCCTGGCGGTGATTGCGCCAACGGTTTCGGGGGTTCCAAGCCAGCAAGCGGCTGAGGCAGCAATGTCTAAGTCGCCGCAGCCGACGAGAGTGGCCGCGTCTTCGGAGCCGGAGATTCCGGCGACTGCGGCTTCGTCGTCTAGGAATCCCGCAGTGTCGTGGGCTTCAGACGTCTTCGAGAGGGGGCTCACTCACAAGCTAGGTCCAGAATTGGACAAGCCTGCCCACATCAGCACCGGGCTTCGCGTTCTCCCGGTCGCTAAGTGAGTATTGGTTCTTCATTCTGACTCGCCTCTTGTTTTTGTATTGTCATTATATTGACTGCGGGAATTCGGGCAGATCTGGAGCCAAGAATATTGGCCGTCCTTCGGTTGCAAACATTCCGCCGGCTGCCACCACGGGGGAGGGCGACCTCCCCAAGAAGAGAAAATTTGCGGGAGATGTGGCGACCGTGGAAGGCGCGAAGAAGCAGAAGGGGTGGCGACGATGCCACAGCCACAGATGGCGCTGCGGAGCCCGATGTTGTGGCAGTCGCCGAAGAAGTGGTGGCGGCACGATCGGAGCCAGTCTTGGTTGCGGCCGCACCAGAAGCGCCGGCCCTGACAACCAGTGCCCCCACCAGAGCGTCGGCAATGTTCCCGCGCTTCATGGCTAGGAGGTTTCCAGGCGTGGCGGACACCCAGTCTCCACAAAGTCCGGAGATCATGGATGCGGACATTGGGTCCCGTCGTGGGCGCACTTCCTTCATGATCCCGTCGACTGATGCCGGAGAACTTCACAGGATGCTTGGCACCGCTATTCAGGTATGTCCAGTCCCCGAGTTCTTAGTCGCTGAATTTCAGCGGCTGGGAACTGAACTTCTTTCTACTTTCCAGTCCCCGAATTCCTAGTCGCTGAATTTTAGCGGCTAGGAATTGAACTTTTTTCCTACTCTCCAGTCCCCGAGTTCTTAGTCGCTGAATTTCAGCGGCTAGGAACTGGTTGTTGATTTTGGTAAGTGCTGAGGTGTGTTGTTTGTTTGCAGGGTTTCCAAAGGGAATCGACCGATCGGCAGGCCGCGAGGGAGCGCTTGGAGCGGGATCTGCACGAAGCGCAGGAGGCGAACCAGCGGCTTCAGGAAACTATTGGTAAGTATCTGTTTTTCTGTCCTTTCCTCTATCAAGTGTGAACTATTGGTGTATGGCGCGCTGACGGTTTCCCTTTCAGATGGTTTCCCGGCTGTGATTTCCAAGGCCCGCGAAGGGTATCTTCCAGTCGTCGAGCTGGACACGGCGAATGGACGAATTGCCTCCCTGATCCAAGATTTGGAGGAGGCGAGAGCGGCCTCAGTTTCTTCAGAGGACCGAGCGAAGGCTGTTGTCGCTGCGGCTGAGGAGGAACGCAGGGCCACGGATTCGATCATCGTGGGGCTGCACAATGAGCAAGCCGCCTTGGAGAAGCATGTCATAGAGAACTGCCGCAAACTCCTTGGTGAGTCTCCGTCTTTGCCTGACTTATTCGGCGAGTCCCTGATTGGGGAGGTCCGTAGTTTCACTGACGTCTGATTTTGCAGCTATGATAGGCCAAAGCGACCCGGTGGTTCAGACCTTCAACGCTTCACAATGCGTGACTACCGTGGTGAACGCAGCCATGGCTTCGGCGTTATGTGTCCAAGCGGTTCTTCAAGGCATGTCCCCCACCCAGGTTATTCCTGGGGGGCTTATGGAGGTGTGGCGCTATCTGGAGGAGGTACATGTCATCATGGAGTGGATGGCGCGCTCGGCGTTCAGGGGCGGGGCCACGACGACATTGAGCTTGGGTCTCACCCACTTCCCCAACGACTTCGACCTTGACGACGTGATGAGTGGCTACCCATCGGCGACCGGCACAGTGGAGATGTCAGAGGTACTGAAGCTGACTGCGAAGGCCCCCCCTTACGCCGATCGTGTCCTGGCTATGGGGGATCTGTTGCCATACCAGGAGATGGTGTTGGCGCCTAGCGACCCTGAGCCGGAGCATCGCGATATGAAGCCGGAGCAGCCCTTCTGGTCGGCATTTTCGAAGTCGCTGACGACATACCCGACAAACCCGTGGCAGCCTTTTGTTTGTGTCAAGGGGGGTAGTGGTGCTTCTTCATCAGGACCTGTCGAATAAACAATATAGTTGGGCAGTTTGTGATGTATGGAAAGTGGCGACTATTGTAATGTATTTTGTAATGTATGCCAAGGGGAGTAAATCGACTCGTATTGCGACCAGGATTGTGTGGTGTGTTTATTTTTAATTGGGCGTGTCCCCGAGCGCGTCCGACCTTAAATGGGGTATAACTCGATTGTATACTTTTGAGTTTTGTTTTGGTTGTGCATTGTTTTTTCTCTAGCCTCTTCTGAGTGGCGAGTCCCTGAGCGCGAGTGGGATTGTTTTGTAGGCGAGTCCCTGAGCGTGGTGCTCAACCATATTGGTCATGTTCCTGTTGTAGGTTGTTAATGCGTTGTTTGTAACGCGTCTCCTCCCCTGGCCCGGAGAGCCAGTCCCTTGGCGAATCCAAGGAAGCTCTCTTACTTGGTGTGTTCCCGAGCCGCGTGGGGGTTCCTGTTTTGCGGAGTCCCGTGCGTGGTACTTAACCGTTCGAGTCACTTTGCGCGAGGATGGGAGGGACAGGTCGCTGTGAGAAGCATATACCGGTTGTCTTGGCCCGGTGGGCCAGTTGGGCTAGGCGACTCCAATGACAGCTCCGGGTTGGCGTTTTCGTGGACGACCCAAGGCCCGAGTATTTCCGGTGCCCTTGTGTCGCACTACCTAGCTGTGTCGGCCGCTCGACCAGAGGTTGACTTCCGTGAGTAGCATATTGCTAATATGTACGAGTGCGAGTGGCACAAGAATATGGCGAGTAGACACAATTTGTGCGATCCGAATGAATTTCATTATATATGCCAGCTGAGTACAATTTGAGGTTCTATGTATAGAACTTTCTGAGGAGGTTTACATTCCATGGCCTCCCGGCCTCGAGCTGGCCGTCGCCCCGTATATCGATGTGGTAGTAGGCGTCATTGCCGAGGACTCGTCCTATGGCGAATGTCCCCTCCCATGGGGGGAGAGTTTGTGCATGCCTTTCTTGTCTTGGGCCAATCGTAGGACCAGGTTGCCTTCCTGGAAGGTGCGAGTTCGTACTCGGCGGCTGTGGTAGCGGCGGAGCCCTTGCTGATATATGGTGGTGCGAGAGCGAGCCAGGTCGCGTGCCTCGTCAAGTTGATCGATGTTGTCTTGGCGGGCGACCTCGTTGGTCGCCTCGACGTAGTTGGCTACTCGAGGTGAATCGTGCTCTAGGTCAGTTGGGATTACGGCATCGGCGCCGTACACCATGAAGAAGGGTGTGAACCCGGTGGAGCGATTGACAGAAGTGCAGATCCCCCATATCACGAAGGGGAGCTCGTCGACCCAGCATCCTAGGGTGCGCTCGAGGGGCACCTAGAGTCGCGGCTTGAGCCTGTGGAGGATACTCTAGTTGGCGCGTTCTGCTTGGCCATTCAACTCCGGGTGGGCGACTGAAGCGAGGTCGAGTCGTATGCCATGTTCTTCAGAAAATTCCGCCATGGCCCCCTTTGTGAAGTTGGTGCCATTGTTTGTTATGATGTTGTGCGGGTAGCCGTATCACTTGGTGTCCGTCTTGCCGTCGCACTTTTTTATTGGCTTGGCCTCGACCCATTTGGTGAACTTGTTGACTGCGACCAGGAGATGGGTAAAGCCAGATGGGGCCTTCTTGAACGGGCCTACCATGTCCATGCCCTATACAGCGAATGGCCATGTAATGGGGATGGTCTTGAGTTCCGAACCATGGGGTGCGTCTGGTGGGCATACTTCTGCTAGCCGACGCATAGCTGGACGATGTTGGTGGCGTCGGCGTGTGCGGTGAGCCAGTAGAAACCACGCCGCATGGCCTTGGCAACTAGCTACTTGGCACCGGCATGATGGCCACAGTCACCAGCATGAATGTCTTGGAGGATCTTGCGGCCTTCTTCTGGCTGTACGCAGCGCGGGAACACGCCGGTCACGCTACGTCTGTGGAGCTCGCCATTGATGATGACGAAGGATTTGCAGCAGCACGCGATCATTTGTGCTTCTGTCTCGTTGCTTGGTAAGATCTTGTGCTCCAGGAAGGCAACTTATGGTGTTGTCTAGTTGCTAGGCTCCACTACCATGGCGACTAAGGCCGGTTCTGGTTGCAGTGGTATCCCGATGTTGATCTCCTTTGGTGGGCTAACCGACGGTTTGTGGATGATGTCGAGGAACACGCCTACTGGTGGCGCTTGTCGGGTCGATCCGATGCGGGAAAGGGCGTCTGCCTCCTCATTTTTGCGCCTGTCGATCCACTCGACGGAGTAGCCATCGAAGTGTCCTCCCAACTGGTCTACCGCTTGGCGGTACCCGATCATTGTTGGGGAGACGGCGTCGCACGTCCTGGCGACCTGGTCGGCGACTAGGTCGGAGTCTCCATAGCATCATAAGCGGTTGACGTTCATCTCCTTAGCGGCTCTCATGCCGTGAAGGAGGACCTTGTATTCTGCCATGTTGTTGGTGCAAGGCTTGAAGTTGAGGTGGAGCACGTAGCGGAGCTTGTCTCCTTTGGGAGAGCTTAGTATGACCCCAGCCCCTGCGCCGTCGGTGTTCTTGGAGCCGTCAAAGTGGAGCGACCAGTAACGGAGCTACGGGAGCTTCTCCGGCTGCTGCGCTTCTTCCCAATCAGCGAGGAAATCAGCTAGGGCTTGTGACTTGATCGCTTTGCGGGGCTCGTATTTGATGTTGTGGACGCTGATTTTGACGGCCCACTTGACAACTAGCCTGGTCGCCTCGCGATTGCGTATTATGTCCTGCAGAGGTGCAGAGGAAACCACCGTGATCGGGTGCTCCTAGAAGTAGTGCGGGAGTCACCGCTAAGCCCGAAAGACCGCACACACCAGTTTCTGGTACTGTGGGTAGCGCTGTCGTGAATCCGTCAGGACTTCGCTGATGTAATAGACAGGGCACTGTAGGAGGCGCACCTTCCCTCCTTTGGTCATTCGACGACCAACACGGTGCTGACGACTCGAGTGGAGGCCGCGACATAGACGAGCATTGGCTCTTTGTCGAGTGGAGCGGCGAGGAGTGGAGCTGCGAGTAGCACTTCTTTGAGCGGTTTGAGTGCATCGTCGGCCTCCGCATCCCATTGGAACATGCAGTTCTTGCGCATCAGGCGGCAAAGGGGCATTGCCTTCTCGCCTAGTCGGGGGATGAAGCGACTAAGGGCCGCGACTCGCCCTGCCAACTTCTGGACATCACGCAGGCACTCGGGTTTCCCGAGTCGCGTGATGGTGTCGATCTTGGTGGGGTTGGCTTTGATGCCTCACTTGGAGACTACATACCCCAGCAGCTGTCCGATGGGGACGCCGAAGGTGCATTTTCTGGGGTTCAGCTTGATGTTGTACCTCTGCAGGTTTGTGAAGGTTTCGGCCAGGTGGGCGAGCAGGTCGTCCTGGCGGGTGGATTTTACCACCATGTCGTCGATGTAGACGTGGATGTTGCGGCCAATTTGGCTCGCTAGGCACTCCTGCATACACCACTGGTATGTGGCACCGGCGTTCTTGAGGCTGAACGTCATGGCCGTGTAGCAGAAGGCGCGGAATGGCGTGATGAACGACGTCTTCTCCTCGTCCTTGACCACCATCTTGATCTGGTTATAACTAGAGTAAGCATCAAGGAAGCACAGCGACTCCGATCCCACGGTCGAGTCGATGATTTGGTCGATGCGCGGTAGGATGAACTCCTCCTTCGGGCAGGCGTTGTTGAGGTTGGTGTAGTCGATACACATTCTCCACGTGTTGTTCTTTTTCAGAACCAGGACTGGGTTTGCCAGCCACTTGTTGTATTTGATTGGCTGGATGAAGCCTACAGCTAGCAGGCGCTATACTTCTTCGATGATTTCTCGACGGTGCTCTTCATTGAAGGCCTGTAGCGACTGCTTTACTGGTCGCACTTTGGGGTCGGCGTTGAGTTTGTGCTCAGCGAGTTCCCTCGGGACACCTGGCATGTAAGATGGCTTCCATGCGAAGATGTCGCGGTTCTCACGGAGGAACCCGATTAGCGCGCTTTCCTATGCGGGGCTCATATGCGCCCCGATGGTGACCGTCTGGCTGGAGTCGCCCGGGACGAGCTCGACGGTGCAGGTGTGCATGGTCGCTTCGAACGTGGAGTTCGCGGCTGTTAGTTTCTTCAGGATGGTGGGGTCGTCCTTGTTGATGTTGCCCGCGTATTTAGCGAGTTCCTCCGCATGATCGGTCTCCGCAGCGATGACTGCGTCGGCGAGCTCGGCTCCTTTGTCCTTGCATTCCACGGCCATGTCGGGGTCGCAGTGGATGGTGATGATGCCGCTTGGCCCGGGAAGATTCATCATGTTGCAGGCGTAGTGTGGGGTCCCCGTGAACTTTGCGAATGCCTGGCGACCTATGACGCAGTGGTAGGGTCTACGGAAGTTCACCAGCTCGAATACGATCCTCTCCATGCGGTAGTTTGCCGGAGTGCCGAAGGTGACTGGTAGCGTCACTTTTCCAATCGGGTACGCCTTCCGACCGGGGAGCTAGAGCCTCTTGAATGTGTCTAGGTACATGATGTTGATGGAGCTCCCACCGTCCATTAGTGTCTTGAGCAGCCAGTAGTCGGCCACCTTGGGCCTGACTACTAGGGCAACTCGCCCTGGGTATTCGATTCTTGGTGCGTGGTCCTAGAGACTCTAGGTGATGCTCTCCTTGGACCAGTTGAGGAAGCAAGGGATGTCGATTTGTGTCACCACGTTGACGGCGACCGCACGGGCGAGCACCTTCTTTTCGTTCTTGGTGCCAAGTCCCGTGAAGGTGTGTAGTGAGCCGACGGTGGTGCCGAAGCCGCTGCCGTTCCCGTTGTCCCGAGGTAGGTTGTTATTGGGGTCCTCCCTTGCTCGCCTCGCCTTCTCGATCTCTTTGAGAGAGTGGTAATCAGCGGTGGTGTGGGTGGCGGGTTTTCGCTCCCTGCTATGGTAGATGCATGGCTGATTGAGCAGGGCAGCAGGGTCGAATTTCGGCCTCGCTATGTTGTTGGAGCGGTAGTTTCCTCCGTCGCGGCGGTAACTCTTGGGGTCGCGCTGGCCGAAGCTGGCATTGGCGACGAAGTTGACTCGCCCGTCCGTGCGGCGGTTCCCGGTGATGCGGGTTTTGCTGTAGCGCATGTCGCGGAGGCGCCCGGTGGCGTGGATGCTGGTTCGACGCCATCCTCCCGACTCGTTGTCAGAGTCTTGGTTGGGGTCCTCCTCCGCATAGTGCTTGGTGATCTCTAGGAGGTCGGGGACGTTGTCGAGCGTCCGGTAGACCCTCTTGATCTTAGCGACCAGGGGTTCGTACCGGCACGCCTTATTGAAGCAATGTATCGCCATGTCTGGGTGGATGCCGGAGGCATTGATCCGCAGTTCTTGCCATCTTTGGATCCAACAGTGAGTCGACTCGCGTTGTCCCTGGATGCATCGTTCTAGGTCTTCTATGGTGGTGGCGCGGGTGTAGGAGCCCTCGAAGTGCCTGATGAAGGCGTCCCGCCTTTCTTCCCAGGAATCGATGTTGTCCGCGGGAAGGGTGTTGATCCATTGCCGAGTCGCACCCTCCATCATCAGGCGGAGGTAGCGAGCGGCGAGCAGGTCGGTGTGGCCTGCAATTCCCATTGCCATGAGGTATGTGTCTAGCCAGACAGCGGGATCGTACGTCGGGTCGTACTTTTCGATCTCCTTGGGAGCCTTTGTAGCATCCCAATTGTCTAACAATTGTAATGCTACTTGTCCTAGTAAGATATTGGCTACTTCATATATATATTATTGTTGCATCATAATGATATCTTGCTCATGTCATCATGCCACCTTGCATTTGAGCATCATATAAAACTCTTTTTCTTTTGGTTCTTCTCTCACATGCATTATTAATTGTATTTGCCTCTTGATATTGTATTTGGCTATTGATATATTGTTCAAATGCCCAAGTTGAGTTGGGGGCATATCTTTTATTTCCATTCCACCACCTTCTCTTCCACCACTTTATAATCCCACCATCCCATTAACCATGAGCTTGTCTTTCTTTCTTTTGCTATTTTTGTTCTAGCTCATGTGGGTTGGGGTGGATCTAGTCCTTTAATTCTTTTGCTTGGCTTATTCCATTTCTTGGATGCATAAGAATAATGTCATCATATTAATATTGTTTTCACAAATAAATAATGGCATTATTATTTTTGCATGGGCCATGCACAATTCTTCACCACCTTCCTCTCCTTTGGTTTTTCTTTGGTTTTAATTGATCCTATCTTTGTGAAAACATCTCCTACCACTCCACCATCCTCATGGGCTCATATCTAACTTTTCTTCTTAATTTTATTCTCCATGCATGAACCATATGAGGCCTAGTCCCTCATTTTCTTTCTTTTTCTTTTCTTGGAATTCCCTTTCACCTTCTTCTCATGTTAAGCCATTACTCATCATGCTCCACTCGGGTTGGTTTTTGCACAAGATTTAACAATCTAAAAACCTAATAAAAACAAACCTAGCTACTCTCTCTAAATTCTTCTAAACCCTAACTCCACTTTACATCTATCTCTCACACCTCTCTCTCTAGCATGACCTCCATGCCCTGCCCCTCTCTCCCTAGATGCTGGCCACCTCTCCCTGGCCCACACCTCAGCCACCCCAAGCCTAGACAAAACCCTAACCCGAGCCATGCCCCATCTAACCCTAGCCGAGCTACCCCCCCCCCCTCTCTTCTCTCTTCCTGACCCGAGGGCCCCCCTCCAGCCGAGCCCTCCCTGCCTATCCCTCTCTCCCAGCCCCACTTGCAGCCCCAGGTCGAGCCCCAGCCGGCCGAGCACGTGCTCGTGGAGAAAGGAGAGAAAAGGTGGCACGGAGGCCACCTTTTCTCTGCCGTGCCCCGCCAGCCTTCCTCCTCTCTCCCTCTCACTTTTCCTCCCTCCCCACGTCTCTCTGGCCTCTCCCAGATCTGCCCGAGCTGCCCCTCCTCCTCTTCTTCTTCCTTCCCGACGATAGCTTCTACCACCGGTCGTCGCCAGCACCACCTCGTCCCCTTCGTTCCAGCCGCCCAGCTCATCGTGGAAGAGGCCTGGAGGATCGAGGACGTCCCTCTGCGTCGCCCCGTACACGCTGAATTAGACGAGGAGCTCCCCAGCACCGCCAGTACCCCGTCGCACTGCAGCAAACCCTAGATCTGGGCGCCAGCAATATCGACACCTCGCCGCTCCTCGCGCCGATCCGACACCACCGCCGAGCCCGCGGTGAGCACTTCTTCCCCGTTGACAACCTCCGCCTCGCCGTACCGTCCTAGCACCGCCGTTCTTTTCGTCGAACGCCCGCCGTGCGCGCCGTTCGTTGTAGTCTGCCAGCCTCCCCACGCCGCATAGCCCCTTAACTAGCCCGCGCCCGCCTCCCTGTCAACTACCCGAGTCAGCCGCACTGGCTAGCCCCTCCGCGCGCACTCCCGCGACCCGGGATCGATCCCCGCTCGTGCCGCGCGCCGGATTTCCTCGTCAGAACGTCAAGAAGAGAAACAGTAACCGGGCCGTGGAAGATTTGCAAAAAGCCCCCCACCTTTTTGATTCCTGCAACCCGCGCTCCTAGCGACCCCACCAGTCAGCCGCGCTAACACTTTTGCAGGAAAGCCCCTCTGCTTTTCCCGGCGCAACCCGCGCTCCAGACCCAGCCCCACCTGTCAGCCCCTATTCACCTCCCCGCTGACACGCGGGCCTGCGTGAGTTGGCCCCGCCTGTCTGTCACAGTGGCTAGCCTAACCCGCGGTGACAAAAGGTTTTCCACGCGCGTGGCCCAGTCAGCGCAAGGCACACCCGTCAGTGGCTGTGGCTGGATCTGTCTGGGTAAGAAAAGTAATTCCGGGTGTCTGTTTTTATTTAAACATTTTCCAAATTGTTTTAAATTCAAATTCTTTTCAGATTCAAATAAATTTTGAAATACAAATCCAAATAATAGATATAATATATGTTTTGGAATCACAAAAATGTGAGGAATTCAAAAATGCCCTTCAAAATATGTTTTGAACACTTTAAATTTTCGAGATGATTAAAATTACAATAAAATGCCTTTTCCCTTATTTAATTAATAACTTTTGTTTTGAAACTCCAAATTTGACAAATAATATGTCTAAATTGATCAGCGCGACGAGCCCGTTCTATCTATGCAGTCCTTGTTCTGAATTGAAGCATGCATCATGTCAACATTAAAAATATGAACTGTTTATGACAATAAAACTTGGGTAAATAAATAATAAATTGCTTTATTTCTTGTATCTACACCTCACCTTTGCCATGCTACTTTAATGCCATGTAATTGTGCATCATTCATCATGGCATGCTTGGTTGTTTGTTGCATTTTACTTCATATGATTGTGCACTTTATTTATTTTGGCCCTTGTCTGTTTGGTTCTTCTTCGAATAGACGCCCAGTAGGAGAATTACCAGGAATCCCAGGAGTATTACCTAGATCCATCTCTCGCTTCAACTGAGCTGCCAGGCAAGCACTACCACATGCTTGCATACATACAGTACCTATTGCCTCTATCTTATTCTTGCATCATTGAGTCGCGATTGCATTAAATTGAATCACAAGTACTGCATAGCCTTTACTTTTAAACCACACCAAGCTTGTTCCGGTCCCATGAGCCATTACTACAGGAGTTGTTTGAGCCATGCGAGTCCTAGAAAAGCATGAGTAGGGTATGTGAGTGTCTGATGGATAATGAGGTACCTAAACAACATAACCTGAGTAGTAATGGGATCACTAATGAAAGAGGCACCGGTGAGCAATATCTGATATTTGGTTTCTCATGCTCACTTGTGTCCCGTAGGACCCCGAGTACTTGATTCCTGTTCCTTGACTATTCGCACTATCCACATCCGGGAGGCCTTATGGACCCCCCTGAGCCAGAGCTTGATTCATTCTTATTTCTTGGGGCCACAATTGGTTTGGGGCTTTATTACTATTCTGTACTTATGCCATGTTACTGCTTTATTTAAGATTGTGCGAGGAGCACCTGTACTGTTTTGGATCGTGACACGTTTTCGCTGTATCGACAAGCCCAGTCACATTTTTGGGTTCCTAGTCGTTTACCGCCGTCCACACAAACCTTGGGTCCATCTCGGAGCCAGCCAACTTCTTTGCGGGTAGCTTAATGGGGTGGCCCCCTAAAATATTTCTGAATCCTGTGATTGCTTTGTCGTGAATGCCTCGTGGGGTTTTGAGTTGGTTTTTCCGAGGTTAATCGAGTGTGTGTTGGTATTCGTGCACCCCTGCAGGGTAAATCTTTCTGAAAGCCATGTCCGCGGTTATGGACGACTTGGAGCATAGTTTCTCGATCATAGACAAGTATAACTAAAGTACCGCTTTTAAAATGACTAAGTACTTGACTAGTAAATAGCGCAATACTCATGGAATGGTTAATAAAACTGCCAACGGATGATGGGGGTTGTTCGTCCGCTTCCTCGTTGGTAAGCGAGGAGGAGGATGGATCTGATAATTATACTGTTATAACTGTTGTTCTTAATTCACGGACTTTCGTCTATCATTGGTTAGACGGAAGGTTAGTGAGTATCTGTAGAATTGTGAGGTATTATCTTTTGCTGCAATTGCGTCACCCCAGGTTGTGTCCCCTTTAGTGGCATAAAGACTTGCTGAGTACCCCTCGGGTCTCACACGATAAATTGTTTGATTCAGATGAACAGGTGTACCCGCAAGATGGATACTGGATAGAAGAGACAGATGATATTGGCAACGATCATTTGGTGTAGAGATTCCGGGAACGGGGATCCGTGTGATCTGTGGGCGGGATGTGTTTGTTTATGGGGCATCTTGTGCCAATTTGCTTCTTATCCGTACTCGGATCTTGTTTTCCGCTTCCGCCTGATACTCTAATGTGTGATGTATGCGGAGCTATCCTAAATTATTATATCCATCTAGGACATTTGGATCTTGCCGTATGGCGTTGCACTATTTCTATTTCTTTTAGATGGGATGGCTCTGAGGACTATTGTATGTGGCTTGCATACATACTCATTTGTGTATGTAGTTGATCCCTTCGCCTGCCGATTACGTCGCTCGTTCTTCTCCCATTGTCTGAAAGTGGTTAGGACGGCCGAAAGGTCTACCGTGAGTGGCCCTGGGCCCCACCGTACTATTTTAACCACTTTCGTTCATCCAGGCATTAACTAAGAGCGTAATTCACCGAGGTAGTTACAGCCTTGAAGTTGGCGGGGTATTTTTCCCTGCGGATCATGGGCCCGAAGCATTGCAGCCCGACTCGACTGAGGGAGCCTCTTGGTTCTGGGTTGCTGCGGTTGGTGAGGGTGTGCCTCAAGTTGTTGGGCTGGCACGCTCGCCATGCCTAGTTGTTGATGATGTTCGTTTGGGCATCAATGGGCTGCCCGTTGGCGGCGACCGTGTCATTCGATGGTCGTGGCTCGTTGGTGGAGAGCGCGGGGTTGGCGGCCCATGGTTGGTTCGCCAGGGGCTGCGATGGTGGGTTAGTCAATGCGTTGGCGACGGTGGGGTGGCCGCTTGATGCCGCCCTGCTTGCTGAGGAGCGGGAGTACATCCGCCCCCGCGGGTCGACTCCCGCAGCTTGTTGCTCGACGACCCTGACGAGTAGGGCCTTGGCGTACTGGATCTGTAGCGCGTCGTCGCCTTGGACGTCGAGGTTGGCGACCGCGGCGTCAGCCGCGATGACGTTGTCCATCGGGGTGGAGTATAGTGGTAGTCCGTTGGCGTCGCGGGCTTGAGGCGAGATGATGATCCGCGGTTGGTCCGGCGGGGGCGTGCGGCCGATGGGTGGTGGAGGGGTGCCGATCGCCGGTGCGCCGGGTGGTGGTCTCGCGGGGTTACTTTCGCCTGGCGGCGCGTTCGCCCAGTATTAGCTCTCGGTGGCACGTGCGGGGGTTGGTTTCTTCGTTGAAGTTCAGGATGCGGCCCTGGACGTTGGAGTTCAGGCGGGTCCTAATGCGGCACTGGTGATAGAGCGATAGCTCCCGCGCCATTTCTCGCTCGAGGTGGTATTTCTCACGCTCGGCGAGTTCGTTGCGTTGCGCCTCCGCGAGCCGCAGGCGGGCTTCTTCCAGCTCTGTGGCTATCGCAGCCAGCGGGATCAGCGTGGTGAACAGATCTAGCTGGGCGGCCGTGCTGCCCGCCATGTAGATCGCGTTGAAGCGATTGGATCTGGCACGGAAGTGTTCGGGCGATTCCGAGCCGGAGTTGGAGTCGAAGATCCCGAGGATGGAGGGGTCCTCGAAATCCTCCGGGTTGGAAACTCGCCTGATGGAGTCCTCTCATGATGCGGCGGTGATAGATCCGTCGACCGAGGCAGGGGTCGCGGAGTCGGCGTCGTCGTTTAGGGCCTCGTCGTTGGTAGCGGTGTTGGTCTCGGCCGCGTCGCTGGCGGCCGAGTCTTACTCGGTGACAAGGCTCCTGATGGAGCGGACCTTCTCCTCCAAGAGCAGATCGCGGTGCGACGGTGATCCGCCGACGATCACCGTTGCAGCTGGGTCGATCGTGCCGATGAAGCGGATGAAGAGGTTGATGGAGCCGACCGGCATCACCGTGCCGTGAGTGACCGAGCGTGACACCGGGATGTAGCTGCTGGGCAGGATCTATAAGATCCCACCGATGGCGATCATGCGACTGGTGGCGAGCGGCCGATCGATCGGCGAGTAGGGTCTCGCTGCAGAACTCAAGCTTGTCCCGCTATGCCCCACGGTGGGCACCACTATCGTGGAAATGGCCACGGCAGTCGCCGCTGCTGGCAGCGATTGATTGTAACATGAGGAAGAGTTGGCGTCCATCTGCGGTGCGAGATGGGGGCGGATGCACATGGGTTTACCCAGGTTCGGCCCCCCAGTGGGTAAAGACCTACTCCTGCTATATTAGATTATTGGAGAGTGAGTTACAGGGGTGGCCAGCTCGGCGTCTAAGCAGCAAGTCGCTTGAGGGGGTGTATGATGGAACGTGAGTCCTTAGGATACCCTAGGGAGGTTTATATAGGAGTCACCTTGCTAGGGTTTACAAGTTACAACCGAGCCATATATGGAATCAGAGGCTTTTTGACCTAATCCGACTAGGCTTCTGATATGCTTCTGGGCCTTCAACTTCCAGTTTCCAGGCTTCTCCTTCAGTCGTAGTCTAGTCGCCGTTCTTCAGGCACAATCACAGGCCCTTCGGCCCAATCTGAACGTCCTGCTGGGCATACCCCCTTTGGCATATCCCCATCATGGTGAAACCCAGGATCAAGAATGTCTCTCGAACTCTTCGACTTTGTGATGAGCATGTAGAGTCAAGGACGACTCTTTTTGAACGGGGGAGATGCTGTAGCCCGACCTAAGGTCGTTACCACATCAAGGTCTCCAACTTATGCCAAGTCATCATGGACTCCAAAGGTGAATATGTTCCTCTATGCGATCCCACTTCCTACCCTATTGAATGGTATACTACTTCATACTACATCCCATATTCATGATAGGTTCACACCGACAAATACGGAGGAAAGGAAGGAAGCCCGGAGCTTCAAGCCTGACAATACGGATGCTTCGAAGAGGAGATGGAAGAAGACATATGCCAGCGGTACTACCGCCCATGGAAAATGGTACTATCGCTCCAACCGGTACTACTAGCCCGTGATGACTGGTACTAGTGGTCCCTACTAAAGCCCGCACCATTGCCTTCTGGATGCCCCAGTACCGGCTTGTAGTACTGACTAGTGGAATCTCTATCCCCTTTGTGGAATCTCTAGTTTTGCCTCATCCCCTTTGTGGAATCTCTAGTTTTGCCTCATCCCCTTTACCAAGGGGACTGACTACTGTCACCAACCTCGTTGGAGTTTGCATCGCACATCCATCGTTGTACAAGGACTATGTAGTTGTCAAGACCGTCTCCAAGGTGTTATTCCCTCTCCGCTTGGGATCGAAGCGAGCATGTTGACCGATCTTGCCTTACAAAGAATTCTATTGGATCGGTGGCCACCGGCGGGAGCAATTGGCCTTGTATCGTGTGAGTTTTGCGTGTGCTCATGGTGTTATTCACGAGGTGTATGTCCGCTTTCGCTACCTTCTCCCTTTCCCCTCGCTTTCGCATCGATTTGACCACGAGATCCGTGAAGATTGGGCCACCCTTGAGGTCACCCCTTATCAATATGTTATATATTGAGCCGTATTTGGAATTCCCTATCCACGTTAGAAACACAGATGTACAGTGGAAGGTGCTTGGGGTGTTTCTTAGAATAATAATACAATCTTTTCCATAAGAACCGGTGCTTATTTGTATTAGAGAGGTGCCAATTTAGACATCATCATGCTATAAATAAGCACCATTTTAACTAAAACAGGTTTATTTCACTAAGAACTTATTTAAGCGTCTTGAATTTTACATGCTCTTAGGTTCTTAGAATATGTTGTTGCATCGCCAACTATACTCTCCCTCCCCGAGAAGTAGCAAGAAGGAAGGCTTTAGACCATGTTAACGTTATCCTGTGTGTTGCATTAGTTTGGAAGCCTACAATCTTTGTTTAAATTGCTTATGGTGACCTATTAAATGATGAGTACTATATAACATAGGTTGGTATTGCACCCAGTTTTATATTTCTAGATTAATTGAAATTCTTTATTCATGTTTAAACCATAAATACTATCGATAGAAAACATTCGGATGGAAACCATCATGAGAAAGCGTCCATGGATGCAACAACTTGGTATTACGTTTGTAGCCAGTATTGTTGCATCGCCAACGGTATTCTCCCCTAAAACGAGAAATGGTGATGCCTCTGGACCTCAATATGATCGTGAGGGGGGATATCTGTGAAGGTGACCTATCAGGTAATGAAACACTAGTCACTGAGGAGAGTAGGTTATAGGTAGTCCCCTTACCTGATAACTCACCATATTTTCATAATTTCTCCACAATTAAGGTGCTGCCAACTCATCTTGGGTGGAATTGTTTGCTTACTATTTTTTCCATATATTTTGTGCCTCTTTATTTTCCCCAATTGACGATTACATGTAAAATGTGTAGCTTAAGCAGAGGAAATTCAAGAACATAACTCATAGGTGAAGGATGGCTCCTGGTGGTGGATCATATCGCAAGCGCATCGTGGCATCAGTAATATCTCCAGACACAGAGAATGAGAGAAACACGAGGTCCAAGGGGAATCCGCTAAAAGCAGGACTTCCACCTCTAGGTTCCACACAACAAACAACAAAAGCGGCAAGTCTTGTGACCCATTCACAAGAAACTCGGAGTGCAATGCAGAATGCTGCCAAAGATGCACTTCCTTATGACGGGCAAATGACCAAAGCCGCACTTTCTAATACCGAGGAAAAGAGCAGATTGCACTTCCTAATGCTTTGGAGGTGGCTAGAGCTACACTTAATATTCCCCCGTCGGTGACCGATGATTGCAGTTCCTAAGGCTAACCAAGTGGCTAAATCTACAGTTCCCGGTGCGAGGAAAGTGGCTAAACCTTTTGTTCCTGATGCCAACCAAGTGGCCAAAGTGCAGTCCCTGATGTCGGCCAAGTGGCTAAAGCTGTAGTTCCTGATGCCCACCAAGGCAAGAAGCCAGCAGCCGTCAATCTACCACCTACCCAAGCCGAGAAGGAAGACGGCCAAGGCAAGCAACTAGCTTCCCAAGGTGAGCTGGCAGCTGCCCAACATGAGCAGCAGTCTGCCCAAGGCAAGATGCCCAATCCCTCTGACCTGCTGGTATGCCGGCCGCCACCTCCCCAAAGCCAGTAGCCACCTCCCAAAGCCAACCGCCATGTACCCAATGCCTGGAACCACAACCCACATCCTACCATCCTCTAGGACCTCCCAAAGACAACCTTCCACCTCTGCAAATCAAGCAGCCCCCTTTCCAAGGAATGAAGTATGCATCCTTTCGCCCACGTCCATCTCCCAAAGGTGACTTACCACCTCTCCAAAGCCAGAAGCCCCCTCCCAGCCGTCTGCGGTCACCTCCCCAAAGCGACCGTACACCATCCCAAACCGATGGGTTAGATACCCAAGGCAATGCGTCAGCTACACAGCATTTGTGTTCACTTGATGACGGCGAGGAGTATGGTACCCAATGTGAGGGTCAGGGGTCATCTACCCAATAGAATGAGCCAGCTACAAAATATGGGGAATCTAATCCTAGTCATGAAGTACCACGTCAAGACTAGAGTGACTGGTCTCAACCTAGTAATGCGTTAAACCGATTGCTTGCTCTACACTAATCCATTTAATTCCATCATATTACTATGGAACACTAAATCAACACAATGTATTCATGTACATGATGCTGACTATAATCTGTATCAAGACTTTGATGCACCTTGTTCTGAATACACGAGATCGCAGAATTCTGAAGATATGGTTATGCATCATGGTCATGCAATGGTGTTGAGGGGGAAAACATGGGCGAGAGGCTTGACAAGATGTCCAAAGGAGGGAGGCTTTCACTTAAAGTTCTTCTGGGAAGAACTAGACCAGACGAGCCGGACGTTGCTGCCTAGTTTGTCAGTGAGTGTGTATTAATAGTCAGGATAAGCATGCATATCTTCGCCCACTAGAAAGAGTAGAAGGCAAGGGCTGATTTCAAAGCAGACTTCGTAGGCAAAGTTTCTGTATTATCTATGACTTAGTTGTCATTTACCTTTCCATTTTTGTGTACATGCAAATGATGATGCTCCATGTTTTATTTCAGGAAAAGTTTGCCATGGACACAACTTAGCCTGATGTGCGGAAGGCTTGCGAAAATCAGTTTATGAGGCATGCAAGGAATCAACGACATATTCTAAAGAAGTATCTTGATCCCCACCCTCAGAACCAAGTTACAAGGAAATGTCCTGATGAAGTGAAACACATGACCGATGAGCAGTGTTGCAAGCTTGTCGAACTTGGTCTGACCCCAGGAAACATGTTACGTTTTGTTTACTCTTATAATGTTACTGCATTTGTTTGAATTGTTTCACTAGAACTTCCTGTAAAACTATATGGTTTTTGCTTGTGTAGAGTACTTGTTCAAAAAACAAGATGAGCAAGAGCAAAGTTTTGTACCCTGCTGCCACAGGTTCTCATAGCTATGAGGTTGTGTGCAACGGGGAGGATGATGCCTTCGAACTCTTCAAAAATACACATTGCAACTGAAAGACGATGCCTTTGAACTCTTCAAAAATACACATTGGAACAGAAAAATGGCTATAATAAGAATGTGAAAGAAGCAGTTGTAAGTCCTCTAGAATACTTTTCATCTTCGTAAAATTTAGTTCCCTCTTCATCTCTAAAATGTATATGATGTGATTGTAATTTGCTTGATATTTTTCTAATGTTTGCTTCTATCCCTAAAACTTTAGGCAATCATTGAAAATAAGATGGATCTAGATGGCACTAAGGAAGAACCACTTTCGTCCACTAAGGTTGTGCACTTTCCACTCTTGTTGGACAGCAGAAATCCAATGTTCCTCAAGAACATCGGACTCCATCCAAGTACTTCAAGATGAAACAGGTCTAGCCTTGAAGCTTTTGGCTGAGAGAGCAGGGAGTGACAAACTATGTTGTCCCATAGAGGAGTTGTAGTGAGAGAAAGAAGTGACCGACTTAGCAGAAGCAGCAGCCGCAACAACATCTTCAGCTGTCACAAGGTAAGTGAACTGGTGGTTGACACTTGTGAGTTTTTTGGCTAGGAAAGTTATGGTGAGCTAGAAAATTAACTGGTGTGGAAACTTATGAGGCTTTTGGCTCATAAACTTCTATTGAAAGTTCAACAATTTCTATCAAATCTATGTGGTTCATAAACTACTGTGGAAACTTATAATGAAATTTATTGTCAAATTCTGGTATTTCATGCATGTGGTGTGAAATGGGCCACAAACAATTAGGGCTAGTAGAAATTTACACACTAGCATTACATGCACAAATGGCCCCTTGATCTCACGGTGACACCATCACGCATCTGTGATAAAAACAAAGGCGTGTCCATTGTTCTTGACGAAATATTTCCATCATAGGTAAATGCCGATGTAGCTGTCTTTCATTGGTCAACTATCTAGATGAGACAGAAACGTCATGGCCATGGATGACATCATCACATAGAGTTCATCATTAGTAGGGATACGTGTCCCATTTTGATTTGCCCACGTGCCATCCTACGGTTGGTCCACCTGGTGTCGTCAGATTGGTCCAAACGTTGCCTTACCAACCATCCACGTTTCAGTAGGGAATCGAAAGGTGGAGACAAAAAAAATTGTCACGGGCTATTTTATGTCATGAGCGGGATGGATACCACCATGAATGGGTTGGATGACATCATGGAGGTGGTGACAACGAAATCAGGTCATGACAGAAAAAAATGTCAGGATGTCACTGACATCATAAACGGCCACCAGGACATCAACAAACGTCGTTGATGGTTGCTCACGATGGAGTATGCCACAGGACATAGATCGTGATGAAAAAAATGTCACAAATGATCAAGCTTGGGCTGGGCCGGTCCAGTTGGCCACGACAAAATTGCAGGGATGTCACGAACAACCATCCCATTTTTGGACAAAAATGTCATGGATTGAATTATGACGTGAAGTTTATGACCTTTTTTCGTCACAGAATGCATTACTGATGGCCATCTATGATGTTTTCCCCTCATCCATGATGATATTAGATCGTCATGGGCCGTCTAGATTCTTGTAGTGAGGCTGAGTGAGAGGAGAGCACAAACACCACACACACACATTGATGTAGTCCATCCTTCCGACGTCACTCCATCTACTATGCCTAGTCCCCCAAGTGGACCAATGCCATGTGCTCGATCCAAGCTCCTACATGATAAGGTGAACTCTCTCCTATCTATGTGTGACTTTGACCCTCAATTGAATGGCCTGCTAGTTCATGCTAATACCTTGTGTATCCTCAGATATGAACCCCAAGAAGGAACGCTAAGAGAAGACCCAAGTAAGGACAAGAAGGAGCTCCAGTTGAAGTTGGTGCTAGGACCGGCCCACTGGCCCTGCCACCGGAATCGTCAATACATACCGGCTCCAGGTCCAGCAAACCAACCCCCCTTAGACTTGATAATAGACTAGAAGAAAATCCCCTTATGGAATCTCCCTAGTTGGTATCATGCTCCTTATCAAGGAGCACCTATTATCACAACCCTTTTTGGATTTTGCCTAGTTGCATCCAAGTTGTACAAGGCTTTGGTGTGAGTGATGTCTATCAATATCTCACCAAGATTCTTGTCCTCGCCATGTCAATTTGACATAGATTCTTGCCCAACACCGATCCTTAGAATTGTGTTGGATTTGTAGCTTCCGACGTGAGCCTTACACTTGTTTTGTGTATCGCATGGGAGTGATGTCATCATGTTCTTTGTGTGTTCATTCATCGTGTGTTCATCCCTCATCCCTCTCCCCCTCAATTCACCCCCTTGGATATCGTGAAAGATCGGGCACCCCAACGAGTTAATCCCAACATATTGGTATCAAGATCCTCGTTTAACACGGTTTTCTCCCCATTTTTCTTCTATCCACAAATTTTTTTTAAATTTCCCCAAAAAAGAGCCCCACAACCTTTGGACCGATCTCGTGTTTTGGTAAGTTTTCTATGGTTTTTGTTCGTGGACATGTTGCATATTATGTTGATCTACATTCCTTGACTTTCGCCAGCCCCAGTTCTGGAAAATTTACGAAGAATATCTCGAGTTGGGTTTTTGGAGTTCTTGACGAACACATTTCAGCATGAGATCCAGCGGACCGAACCTGTTGCTGAACTTTCTATCCGTAATTCTGGAATGCTGGCCTCACCGCAGGAACTATTGGCACCAGGTCCGGCCCCGCTAGCTTCGTTGCCGAAATCCCCGATTAACCCAATTTTGACAGTTTTTCACCTTGGTTTTTCATTTCTCCTGTGTGTCTCTCTCAAACTAACAACAAGCTTCTGCAAAAATATACATCTCGCACTCTTCAACACCGCGACACCCAAACATCTTCGCCAACACCGATTGCAAGTTCATCATCGACAATACCAAAGGTATAACTTTCCCCACCTTGTTAATCCCATATATTCCTTTTTGTGTACCTATCCTATGAGAGTAGATCATTTGTGTTTGCTGAAGAATTGTGCATATGTTCTTGGATAGTGAGAGTGTGTAACCAAATATATAAGTTGACTTAGTAGTATAGAAAGGGCGAGCAAAAAATAAAAATAAAGATCAAAAGAAAAGGAAAAATAGAAAGAGATACATAGTCTCCCAATAAAAAAGAGTCTTAATCTTGCTAGAAAAGAGAGAAAGCGTGACCAAGGCAAGTGCAAATATCAGTTGCGTACCCTATTTTGAAAACGAGTTGCGGTCTCTCCTTATGTTGGCATGATAATCGAGTGTAGTCTTTGTTAGGACATTTTGTGCTCATTTTCCATAGTCGTGCTAACCCGGTTCATCTACACGTGTGTGTTCCCCGTGTCTTTGTAGATCATGACCTTTTTTCTTTTGATCTTTGGATCTTTTCCACTTTTGACAATAACCTTTTCTTTAGATCATTTCCTTGGTTTTTCCACCACCCTAACCTTCCACCATAATCTTTTGAGAGTATTAGTTGTTCTAAGTCTGATGTTTCTTTGCGATTTCACTTTGCAAGGTTGTGGTTCTCAATTGTGGCTACTTGTTCAATACAATCCTTCAAGGTGAGGTGAAAGTCTATTCCAAGACATATATTACCTTTCCATATACAACCCTTGTTTTGGTGCATGATGGATAGGCACAGTGAGACAAGCCAACCACCTCCACAAGATGAAGAAGGACCATACATGACTCGAGCAAGCCACTACATCATTCGAGAAGAACTTCATGGTCATTTCAGTGCCCTTGGACATGACAAGATGAGCAATTCGTAGAGACTCAAGCCAAGTTCAAGTGGATGGACTCTCTCTTTGATGGCCAAGAGAACTACATGAATGCGATACACCACAATTTCTCCTATCAAAATGAAGCTCTCCAACGTTCTATGGAAGAGATCGTGCGCAACACAAGGCCACGCTCTTGTGCATCAAGCTCTTCACCGAATCACTCTAGTGCATCAAGCTCGTCACGACATCTTTCTCCTCGTCGACAAGATCATCATGCAAGTGTACTAAGATGGAATCAAGACCTAGTTGTTCAAAAAATGAGCTCTTCTGTAGCAGCCCGGTAAAACCACTACCAAAAATCGCGTGTTGTTTTTGCTCTGTGCATCATCATGATCGCATGCTCATGTCATCATGCCACATTGCATTTGAGCATCGTCATGTCATCATGCCTATGTTTGCCTAAAACTATTTTCCAAAAGCCTTTAATTCAAATCAAAATCCTAGGTCCACCTGGATCTTCTATTTATCTAAAACCTATTTACAAAATGTTTTGTTTTAAAATAAATAAATAAATATATTTTTATAAACCGGGGAGGCAGCCCAGCCGGAGGCCCAAGGCCCAGCTATCCAGGCCGCCTACAACCCACAGACACCCAAAACCCTAACCAGTTACCTCACATGCGTCGTCGCTTCATCGCACGCAACACAGTAGAGCCGCACCGCACCCGCGCTACAGAGACCTAGCCTCTCCCTGCGTGCAAACCACGTGACGTCCACCCCGTGCGGTTGACCCTGCCCTGACGCAACCGTGCACCGCACATTGCCCTCTCACCCTAACCCTACCATACCTACCACCCTGGCCACACCCCGCGGGTCCCACTCCCTCACCTCTCCTGAAGAATCCCACACGGTCGCTACCTACCAATCTCGCCTCAACCCTGCACCCTCGCTCACATCTTCCTCCCTGAGGCGAAGCCCCTCCACCACCAACGAACTTGGCGTCCTCACCCTCTCCCCTGCTCGATCCTTGGTGGTCAGATGCCTCCATCCCCCTGTAGTCGCCTCCGCCTCAAGATCAACCTCGCCTCCTCACTATAGAGCCGTCGTCGACGCCCCAGCCTACCTTGACCTGCCATAGTTCCTCGTCTGCCTCGCAGGCCACTCTCCTCACCGGCCCACCTCTGCCCCACGAGCAGAGTTGCCATGCTTCCCTCAGGCATGCGGCCTCCTCCTATCGGCCTGCATCGTCGCCCTCCACCATGAGGCCCAACACCGCCTCTCCCTGCGTAGACGCCCATCACCGCCTTGCCTTGTCAACAAGCTTGCTGCTCTCTACTGTGGCTCCATGCGCCATCCTTGGCCACCCCGAGCTCCGCCAGCCACGGTCCCTAGTCGACCTCGGACTCCCGAGCATGCCATAGCAGAGCTCTGCACTACCCTCCCTCCTCGTCCGCCATCATCCTCTCGGCATCCTCACCTTGAAAACGATACAACATCCAAGTACGGATAAGATGAAAATGGGGCTAAGAGCCCTAAAGAATAACCAATGGCGTCCATAACCTTGCCCAGGCCAAGCCGGAAGGGTAAGCCTGCTAACAACGTCGATCTCAAACCTGCTAAAACAAAAAGGGGAGCCGGCAAAGGTGAAAGCAAAAAGAGAGCGGTCAATACTGAGGCTAGTACATGGCGGGTCTAGAATTCGGTGGCTCGCGCCTACATAGGTATGGTGGACTGAATCGGCAGCGAAGCATGCACTACACAACCTATAGAGACTCGATACAACTAGCGGCTATTAGAGAGGGATAATAAAGACCTATTCAGAACCAAACTAATAGTAGCAGCAAAACATACCCCTCCTGGTATTTCCCCCTCGAGACCAATTGAGGAAGTCAAACCGAGGAACTCACACAGTTGGCAATTTTATTCATTCCATTATTGTTGCAGCACTTAATAGTCAGATATAGTCATCCTGATATCATAAGAAGTGGGCATTTTTAGTTACACATTCCATTGTAGTTGCGATACTTACTAGTCAGATACAATTAGCATGAGACATCCTCGAATCCAGCAGTTGTTGGCTCTTTTATTACTCATTCCATTGTAGTGAAACTGACCACTAGACATGTCAAAATCAAATTTATAGCACTACTTTAGTTATGTTTGTCTATGATAGAGATACTATGCTCCAACTCGTCCATAACTGCGGACACGACTTTCAGAAAGATTTACCCTGCAGGGATGCACAAATAGCAACACACAAATGATCAACCTCGGAAAAACCAAATAAAATCCAACGAGGTATCACGACAAAGCAATCACAAGATTCATAAAATATTTCAGGGGCACTCCAATAAGCTACTCGCAACGAAGTTGGCTAGCTCCGAGACGGATCCAGGGTTTGCGACAATGGCTGTAAACGACTGAGAGCCCGAAAGTGTGATTGGGCTTGTCGATACCGCGAAAACATTTCGCATTCCTAAATAGTACAAGAGTTCCACGCGCAATCATAAATAAAGCAGTAAAGCATGGCATAAGTACAGGATAGTAATAACACCCCAAACTAGTTTGTGGCCCCAAGAAATAAGAAATGAATCAAGCTCTGGCTAAGGAGATTCATGGTCCCACACGCGGATAGTGTGATAGTCAAGGAACAGGTATCAAGTACTTGGGGCCTACAGGACACAAGTTAGTGGTTAAAAACCAAATATTAGCTATTGACCACTGGTGCCTCTGCATTAGTTATATCTATTCCCAAAATTTTAATTATCATTTGAAATTAAAGTCATGATCATCTCCACCACTAAGCATGTGCCAACCTTCCAACAACTATGGAACAACAATGACACGAAGAAACACCTAAGTAAGCAACTATAACTCGCAAGGCCGACTGTCTATCAAACAACAGGTAATAGGATGTGTCCAAGGCAATATAGAGGCTGCAAGGAATATAAATGGTGCACGCAAACTAAAGCATCACAACACGTATAGCAATAGATCAACAGGAAGGAAGTAAAGACTAAAATGCACAATAGGTAGAAAGAGGGAGAATGCTTGTCTCGGAAACATTGCCAAAGGTACATTATCCGAAGAACTTGTCAATACTCGCATCAACTCAACGGCCTAATCTGTGAAGAAGAAAAGGACTAAAAGAAACACCTAATGCACTATTTAGTACCACGGCAGAAGATCGGGCATGATGCATATATGATGCATGACATGGCAAAGATGCAATGCAACTAGGAAATATTAAGCGGAACTAGGGTCCCGACAATTAATTATGAGGTTCATGTTGTTTAGCTACCCCGCAATTTAAATGTTTGCTTAACAGGAAAAACATGTCATCAGTTTGCTACACAAATTTAAATGGAGCCGTTATAAGACTAGAATAGCCTGCATATAGCCTCCATATTTAATTATTAGGTGAGTTGACCAAGTACCCCCAAAACACCAAAGATGTACGCAATCATGAACAATTTAATATGGAACAAGCCTTTATTTCATATATAAAAATAGTGGCTCTGAAAGGGGTCACACATCGGGGTGATGGTCTTGGGGTCGGGAGGTTCGGGGGATTGGTATTCGAATGCCGGGATCGGTCTTCTGGTCAATGAGATGGGGGTCTTGGATTCGACGAGATCACATGCGGGTTCGGCCTTGATCTTCGGACTCCGGGATCAAGGTTCGGGGTCTTTGGGGTCTCAGCCATCGGATCCATGAAGAAGTTTACAGCATCTGTGCGGTAGATCTTGTCAGTTTGACCCCAAAGGCCTTGTTGTTTCGTCTTGGTCAACGATGGTGAACTTGGTTTCAGGCGTCGGGTCTCGTAGACGAACTTGGGTAGGCATCACCACATGGTGCAGGGATTCTTGGCAGATCTTGGCGACATCAAGACAGGATTTGCCCCGGGAGTTTCTACAGAGGACCTAGGGCAGGCCCCCTTGAGAAACAACTCGAAGTTTCTGGTTTGTCCTTGTGAGTCCTGGCTACACATGGTAGACCATAGGCTTCACAAACGGCATCACTAAAAACAACAAGGAGCAAACAGGCTTGCACCCCCACCAAACATTAGGCAGCATCAGGAAGAAGCAGAATGGACGGCGGCCACAAAGGCTTCACGCTAGGCTCGACAGAGGACTTGCGCATGTGGCGAGCATATGGGAAGAGGCAAGCTCGGGGCCGGAGCAGACAAGGGCAACGTGCAACGGCGGTGATGACTGGAAGCAGGGAGGCATTGCCCGGATGGGAGGGGGACGGCGGACGCGAAGGGAGGGCAGCACGGAACCCTGTTGCGGCGTGCTCGGGAGGCCGAGGTCAGTTAGGGACCGCGGCGGGTGGAGCTAGGCTGGCCAAGAAAGGTGCTCAGAGCCGCAGTAGAGGGCGGCAAGCTCGAGGATAAGGCCAGGCAGCGACGAGCGCCTACATAGGGAGAGGCGGTGTCGGCCCGCCCGGTGGAGGGCGACGACGAAGGACGACAAGAGGAGGCCGCGCGCCTGAGGGAAGCGTGGCAGCTCTGCTCATGGGGCAGAGGTGGGACGATGAGTAGAGGGGCCCACGAGGCGGACGAGGAACCGTGGCGGGTCGAGGAAGGCCGGGGCATCGACGACGGCTCTACAGAGAGGAGACGAGGTCGACCTTGAGGCGGAAGTGACTTCAGGGGCTGGAGGCATCTGACTGCCAGGGATCGACCAGGGGAGAGGGTGAGAACGACAAGCTCGTTGGCGGCGGTGAGGCATCGCCTCAGGGAGGAAGACTTGAACGAGGGTGCGGGGTCGACGCATGATTGGTAGGTAGCGACCGTGTGGGATTCATCGGGAGAGGTGAGGGAGTTGGACCCGCGGGGTGGGGCCAGGGCGGTAGGTGTGGTCGGGGCAGGGTGAGGGGGTGACATGCGGTGCACAGTTGCATTGGGGAAGGGTCAACCGCACGGGGTAGGAATCGCATGGTTTGCACGCAGGGATAGGCTAGGCCACTGTAGCACAGGTGCGGTGCGGCTCTGCTGTGTTCCTTGCACTGCGGCGACGGTGCGGGTGAGGTAGCTGGTTAGGGTTTTGGGTGTGTGTGGGTTGTAGGTGGCCTGGCTAGCTGGGCCTTGGGCCTGGTCGGCTGGGCTGCCTCCCCCGGTTTATAAAAAATATATTTATTTATTCATTTCTTTTAAAACAAAACATTTTATAAATATGTTTTAGATAAATAGAAGATCCGAATGGGCCTAGGGTTTTGATTTGAAATAAAGAGAAGAATATCTGGAAAACAAAAATAGCCTTATGGAAAATAGTTTTAGGCAAACATAGGTATGATTACATGATGATCCTCAATGCAATGTGGCATTATGATATGAGCATGCGATCATGATGATGCAAAAAAACAAAAAACAACACGCGATTTTTTGGTAGTGGTTTTACCGGGTACTACATCTTCTCATTATTTTCCATCTCCACGGCACGCCGCAACTTCAAGCTACAATGGTGATTCCTCATCAAGGCCTCACTCAAGGCATGAAGGACATCATCATCAAGCAAGAGCGCTAGTGATTCAAGAGGAACCACCACATAAATAACCTCCAGTGGAACCTCACGTACATCATCAACAACCACAAGACCTTCACTCGAGAACAAGTGATGACTCCAACATGGAAGAACAAGCTCGTCGCTGACATAAAGCCCTTGAAGACCTCCTCGACATCACCGCCATCATGAACATAAACGCCAACACCATGGTCACCATAATGAGCGTAAAAATGCAAAAGACGAGCAACATCAACCTGTTCCGCAACCTAGTAATGTGCCTCATCAACCACCACAACCTCGTCAAGAGATTCAAGACCATCATCATCATGAGGCCCAAACGCCTCATCCCCGTCAACAAGCTAGGAATGAGCCTCCTCCACCTCCACAACAGCGTCAAGATGCTCCAAACCATCATCATCGTTGTGAGCCCCAAGCACATCAATGATGAGGATATATTCAGAGATTATGATGATTCTGACTACTTGCACTGGAAGGAAATATTGAGTCAAATCAACAATGACTATCAGGTGAATTCATTCCTTGTTTACCATGATGCTTTCATTTATAAGACCTTTATATTGCCTAAGTCTTTGTGCTATTGTATGATCAGGTACATGGGAGAAGAAGGCATAGAACGGAGCGAGGAGTTAGAGCATATGGAGCGTGGCGTGTTGATCAATGAAGAATGCATGAAGGAGGAGAGGGAGGAAGCACAAGGAGCTACCAGGAAGGAGATCAACACATGGAAGGATCTCTGCCACGGTAGAGAAACGACGTGTTTTCCTGCTACATCAGGCAGCCGTGGCACAGAAACAGATTCCTTTTCTGCCACGGTAGGCTGCCGCGGCAGAGAAACAGACCCAAACTCTTCCACGACGGAATCCTCAGCCGAACCCAACTTTGGGTCAGTTTGTATCTTTTAGTTGGGTGGGACCAACTTGGACCCCACCTAGGCCACCGCCCCCAGACTCATAAATAGATGGGACGCTCTAGTTTTAGGGTTAGACCACGTTAAAATATTTTGGAGTTGTTTCTTTCATAGAACCTCTGGAATTACCCTGTGATCGATTTTACCAACTATATTTGAGTGTGATCTGTTGTTTCACTGGGAATTAGTAGATTGAATACTACCGTTCATGGTTGACGACTGCATGCGCAAGAGTGTGGTGTTGTGAATATCCTACAAGGTTCGTGAGATGTTGCATTGGCATCAGGGTTCGAGCAAGAGAGATCATAGCTACACACTAGTTATCTGTCATCTACCATCATCATCGACAAGTGCTTGCTGAGAAGATCGGCCACCCCATATCATCTTGGTATCAGAGCTATCATCTTGGTATCAGAGTGCTAGGTTTACTCGGTGAGAAATATCATCTTGGTATCAGATTTCCTTGTTGCCTCAGTAAGCATCCACAAATCCATCCATAGATTAGATCTTGTTTTGCGTCCTATAAAGAAAAAGGCCCACAAATAGAGTTTCCATAGCCTAGATTACATTGTAGTCAAGTAATAGTTGCCGGTCGTGTTCCTCTATTAGTTTTATATCTAGATCTGTTCTTCGTAGTTTCGTCTTTCTAGTTGTCTCCACCATTATTTTCTGCCGGCACAAAGCTAGATATGATCCATACAAGAGTCCTCATTGTTTACTACTTGGCAAGTCGGAATTGAAAAAAAAATCATGTCGACTCTATCGTGGCACAGAAAACACCCGTTTTTCTATCGCGAGTCTGTGTCTGCCACGGATCCGATTTCCTACCGCGGCACGATTTCATGATGTTTTTCTGCCACGAGGTATTCTCCGCCACGGCATAGTTTTGCCCCGTTTTTCTGCCGCGGTAGCCATATAAAAGAATTGTGAAATTTTGCAATTTTCCAAACCTTGGCTACAACCATTCTATTTCATAAGTGTAGGAACTTTCCCATTGAGACTAGTTTCCGCTCTTATAGGCTGCTCGTAGGATTTTGGTGATGTGCTTTGTAATTTGGCCGTGTGTGATATTAAAAAAAGAGAAAGAGAATATAGCAAAAGAAAAAGCAAAAAGAAAAAAATAAGCTATATAAAAGAAAGATAAAAAGAAGAGGAGAATTGAGCAAGAGCTAGTGCTATCTTTGTGCACTAGTAGACTGAGCAATCTTGTGCCTATTTACTTTGAGCTTTGCTAGTGCCTCTCTAGCGTAGTGCAACACCTATCATAGTTGCATTGCCACGTTTATATCCACGTGTGTGTTTCTTGGGTTGTTGTACGATCAACACTAGGACTTGTTTGCGGTGTAGATAGGATACTATACCTATAGCTCCACCATAAATAACATGTGTGCCATGTGATCGTTCTCTATACCTTTGATATTCACTTCATGACATCAGTGCATAAGTCTTTGATTGCGTTTGGTAAAGCATCTCTATTCACTTTGGAACGGTAAGATCTCCTTTTTTATCAGTTATGAGTGAGTTGTGAGAGTTTTCCACCAAACAGATTTTGATTTTTGCACTAATCTACTAATCATGTCTTTGAGTGATGATGAAGTTGTGTCACAGAAAAAGCAAGTTGAGGAGCTTGTTAATTGGTGTGAGGCCATTGATGGGAACATCAAGGACATGCAAGAGGCAGTGGATCAGAATACTAGTGCAATCAATAATATTCAAACTCAAGTGACAACAATCGATGTCAATGTTGCCACCTTGCAGCGTTCGATTGATACTCTTACAACGGCCATTCAGCCAAGGTACTTGCGACAAATTTTTGACAAGCTTACACAGTTGAGGCAAGGAACCATGTCAGTTGATGAGTACTACATTGAGATGGAGATGCTTATGCAACGTGCTAACATTTGTGAATCCCTTGAGATGACTATGCAGCATTTTCACAACAATTTGAAGCTTCAAATTAAGAGCATTGTTCGTTATCACAAGTACGAGACTATGAACGAACTGTTGCACCATGCTAGAGAGGCCGAGTCACAACTAGCTGAGGAGGCTAAGTCATGTGCACATTTTCCATCAACCAGCCGTTTTGCGGCCAGATCTGCACCGCCTCCTATGGCACCTCCTACAGCGTCTGCTAGCCACCCTCCACCATCGGCCAAACCTACTAATGTAATCATCTCTATTCCTAGTATTGTTTCTTGTCCTATGCAGGTTGCTTTTGAAGAAAGGGAGCCATCTATTTTACAACCTGCATCGTTGGATTGTGCATTGTCACTTGCGGAGGATGTAACGGTATCTACTAGATGTGAAGAGAACACTATTGATATAGGTACTGATTTGGAGCTACAGTCAACAAGCGCAACATATTTTGAGTCTATTTCTTTGTGGATGCCTCCTTGTGATTTGCCTTGCACTAATGTTAAAACACCATGTGATAGTTTACCCAATATTAATTTTGATCATGTGGTATTGATTACACATAAAGAACTACTTGCTAGAATACCACCTAGTGATATTCTGTATTCCATCATGCTAAATGAACCTATGAGTATGAGTTGTTGTATGGATTAGATGTCTGAAATTCCATGTCTAAATTCTAGAACATATTCTCCTTGTTTCACTTTCAATCTAATTGGTGAATATAGCAAGGATGAAATTTTTTTGTGGATCACATATGCATTACTTGTGATAGAATCGCTGAACTGAAACAAGATGTTTTCAGCCATATATGCAATGTGTCACAAAATGTGTGTTATGGGACAATAGTTCATGTGTGAGATATTATGTAAATACATTCTGGTCTAGTTGATATATTGAAACCAACACAAGTAATTTTACCTATGTTGGATTGTTCTAATCTTGCTAGAATAGAACCCATGTTTTCATATTCATTGTGTTTGTCCCAAAAGTCTTTGTCTAGTTATGTTACTACTTTAGACTTCCTTGATATTTGCAAATTGAGTTGCATCTTACATACTAGACAACATGATCATGTTAATAATAATCAGAGTAGGGTAGTGTAAGATCTCACCATAATAAGGTAAGATCCCTGTGATTGCAGTGCTAGTCCCTAAATCGAAATGCTAGCACCCACAATTTAAGATGAAGTACAGAGAAACAAAGGTCATTATCACATCGCATATCCAGGAATATAATAGTTCTTACAACTCACTTAGCCCAAGGCTAACATTACTCAAGGTTCACAAGACATAGTATAATAATAGAGTCTTTTGTCTTCATGTGCCACTGGCAAACATGTCGAGTGTAGACCCGTAACCCTACTCATCAGGCGAGTATCCTGCAACATAACAAGTTACAACCATAAAGGGTCAATACATTTGGAATTGTATTGGCAAGTGATACCATAGATACTTAGTCAAAATCCAACAACTACATGAATATATGGCTAAGTGTGGTTTTGGCTGACTTTGCTAAAAGCAAGGTTTTATCTCATAGTTTTTTTCGAAGAGTAGGTTTTCTCTTTCAAAATACAAAGGTACCGTTGATAGACAACAATGAAACTCTACCCTTGTTCACCCACAAGTTTTAACTTAGAGAAATTGGGATGAGGAGATAATTGAACTGCTTCACTATCTTGACGCTCAGAAATTGTCCATAACCGGGGACACTACTAAGTACTTAGTTTTATCCTCTCGAGAGGTGGTGCACATTCCCCACAAGACTCGACATGCATCGAGACGAGACT
Organism: Avena eriantha; assembly: GCA_910589775.1. Lineage (NCBI taxonomy): Eukaryota > Viridiplantae > Streptophyta > Magnoliopsida > Poales > Poaceae > Avena > Avena eriantha. The sequence continues at coordinate 39,571,762 of OU342746.1, forward strand.
TTTTAGAAGAAATCCCTCAGACCACCACGGATGCGTTCCATCCTATAACTACCACCCTCTGTCCGTCTGGCTGAGTTCTTGCAACTTAATCGGTCAAGGCAGATCCCATATGCCATGTGGCTACACTGGAAGATTCGCGACAAGAATGTCTCCAATCTCTTTGTTCCTAGGTGGCCGTCCACAAGTGCGATACACCAGGGTAAACCATAGACATGGGCCCTGAGTAACCACTCAACATAATCCATACAAGTCCCATCTCCACCCAGGAGTTTCATTAACATTAGTTGTTTTCTTAGTTGAACAAAAACTGTATATTTCCATACTATCTTGATATGAATTCCCACCCACAAATTCTAATAGCATGGCTAAGCACTCTAGCATATGATGTCTTTCGACTAGGAAATACTACCAAGATATAATCTATAGGATAGCCATAGAATAGTAACAAATATAAGTAATCCTACCATGCTAAGATCTACAAAAATAGCACTAGTGCAATAGTGAAAATAATACGACATAATATGAAATATCACTTTCCTTGGTAGCTAGGGGAATAGGTAAAATCCTCACAACAACAAACATCACAATCTACACAATATACACAAAGAACAATCCAACAACAATAATACAATCAATATAGCATCACAAAAATATGAATGCATGCAAAACGCAATGACATGAACAAAACTCTAAAACTTACAGAGTCTATAGAACAGAGGTTAAAATAATCTATCTAAAGGCATAAGGAATAATTAAAAATAATTTACGAAGTAATTTTTATGGGAAAAATACTCCTAAAAGGGTTCTGCCTATAAATCCAATTTTTCAGAAGCAAAAATGTGAAATAAGGCCTTAACAATAAAGGTCTCATTTTTCTGAATCCATAGACACCAAATTTGTATTTTTCTGATTTGTGGATCAAAAGTTATTGAATTTCTAAGTTTAATATAAATTCTATCTATTTTCTAATTTAAACATATGCTCTGGCTGACGTGGCGTAATTCTATTGGTCTATACTGATTTGGTTGGATCGCTCACTGTGGGCCGTTAGATTTAGGTGGCAATGGACGAACCAGATCAACCAGTACCTGTTCGCTTAAAGATCTAATCCTAGCCGCTGGTGATAGATCAGACGGTGCTCAGCGCGTGGCCAAGAGCTGGCAGCGCTGACCTACTGCGCGCGGTGGTGGCGCGGCAGACGGTGGTGTGTCAGTGATTCTAAAGGGGGTAGGGGTCCGTGGACTGTTACCAGAGGTTGTGGCGGTCGAGGTGGTCTCGGTGATGGTCGCGGTGGAGGGAGTGGTGCTTTGCTTCATTCAGAATTCCTCGCCGGAGTTCCTGCCGACGGTGGAGCTCATGTCTTCGAGACGGTGGCATTGTTCTAGGGCTCGACCAGACAAAGAAAAGGGTCAAAGGAGTGCGCCCGGTCTAGTACTGTCTAGTAGTGGCCAAAAAGGGGCGGCGGGAACACTGGTCTTACCGGAATTGTCGACAAACGGCGGCGGCAGAGGGATACGCCAGTGGTGACCGTGGCGATGACCTAGGGCATACAAAAATGCATGGACACAGTCAGTAGGTGCGGCAGAGCGTGGCGAAGAGGATAGATTAAAAAGCAGGGCGAGGGGAGGTCGACCTTCACCGGAATAATTGTCGGAGTGTGGTCGGTGTGTGACGGTTTGAGCTAGAAATTGGAGAGCCTGGGGGCTCTCTGGGGGTGGCGTTTGAGGGGAAAACGAAGAGGAGGGAGAGGGGATTAATAAGGAGGGATCGCATTGGGGAATTAATTCGTGCAACGCTCGAATTTAACCGGGTTCGAAACGGCAGAGAAGGGAGAGGGTAAGTTCGTCCCACTGTGGCAGAAGGTGAGGTGGAGGGTGACGGGGCAGTGGGGCCATCGTGTCAGTGTGAAGGAGTGTGAAGGGGGGCGGTAAGAAAAGGAGAGAGAGGGGGAAGAGGTAGCAGGGAGGGCTACTATTGGGCTGGGTTTGGGCCAAACATGCCAGATGCTGCTTCTGCTATTTTTTTCTCTTTTTAGTTTTTCTTTTCCTAGGTTTTGAATTAGCAAAAGAGTTCAAAATTGATTCAAAAATTCACCCAAATTTTGGGAGACAATCTAAATGCAATGCAACACATGCCAAGATGATATGAGTGCAATGATAATGGTTTCAGATGAAAATTTTGGGATGTTACACGCAGTTGAAGCATGGCATGAATCAATTTGGTTTTCACACATATTGAATTGGTTTGATCTTGTTCACAAATTTGATCATAGGTCTTCTTTGAGAAAACTCAATTTAATATTGAAGAACAAGACTATCTATTTAGTTGTTTTTCACCATGATCATGATACTCTGTACTTCACTTATACCGGCAATTTATGTTGCTTGATGTATACTGGACATACTTTTCCTGTGAACAACAATAATACAACATGTTATATATACATATACTTTGCGTACATGTTGTTCTTTTTGTTTCTTCCACTTTCAGCTTACCCAAAGCCGTGGATGGCTTTTCATGAAGAAAGGGAGGATGATGAGGATATATACAGGGATTATGATGATTTTGACTGCTTGAACTAGAAGGAAATATTGAGTCAAATTAATTATGACTATCAGGTGAATTTATTCCTAGTTGACCATGATGCTTTCATTTATAAGAAATTTATATTGCCTAAGTCTTTGTGATCATGTATGATCAGGTACATGGGAGAAGAAGGCGTAGCACGGAGCGAGGAGCTGAAGCATATGGAGCATGGCATGATGATGAATGAAGAATGCGCGAGGGAGGAGAGGGAGCAAGCGCAAGAAGCTACCAAGAAGAAGATAAACACATGGCAGGATCTCTGCCACGGTAGAGAAACGACGCGTTTTCCTACCACGGCAGGCTGCCGCGGCATAGAAACAGAGTCCTTTTCTGCCACGTCAGGCTGCCGCGGCAGAGAAACATGCCCAAACTCTACCACAGCAGAACCCTGAGCTGAACCCAACTTTGGGTCGGTTTGTATCTTTTAGTTGGGCGGGACCAACTCGGATCCCACCTAGGCTGCCGCCCCTAGACTCATAAATAGATGGGGCGCACTAGTTTTAGGGTTAGACCACGTTAAAATATTTTGGAGTTGTTTCTTTCATAGAACCTCTGGAATTACCTTGTAATCAATTTTACCAACTATAATTGAGTGTGATATGTTGTTCCACTAGGAATTAGTAGATTGCAAACTACCGTTTGTGGTCGACGGCTGCGTGCGCAAGAGTGTGGTGTTGTGAATATCCTATAAGGTTCGAGAGCTATTGCATAGGCATCAGGGTTCGGGCAGGAGAGATCATAGCTACACAGTAGTTATCTATCATCTACCATCATCATATACAAGTGCTTGCTGAGATGATCGGGCCACCCCATATCAATCAACCTCATCAACAAGGAATAACAAGGGAAGAATTGGAAAAGAGGAACTGCCATAGATCTTCACCAAGCACATTTTCGAATCTACAAAGGTTATAACCTCGTCTGTAGGATCAAATAGTAATATATTAGTGGATACAGGGAATATTTGGTGAGGGGTGAGGATGGTGATTTTCACAATTTATCAAGCCAATCTAGACAACAACACAATTTGTCTAGAAATGCATCATTAGATCATCTACACATCACACAAGCACCAAAAACATATCTTAGTTCATCCATTAGATCCATATACTATCCAATACAACTGGATGATCTTGTGATTATCAAGAACACAGCTAAGAACACCAAGAACCTTAAGAACGCACTCAAGAACTTAAATCAATCTAGGAATCTATCTTTAGCTCATATCAACACATAACAAATCACTAAGAATCGACACATCAAGAAGTCTACTTAATCTAGACTATATTCTACACATCTAAATGATCCTATGATAATCAATAACATAGGACTATAAGGTCTAAAGAGCATAGTAGCCATGAATTTTATAGAAATCATAACTTACTAAATATGTGGAATCCGATGAAACTAAACCCCTTTGCATTATGTCGAATAGATGCAACAACTTGAATAAAATCAACTAAATGTTTTGCAACTCAAATGATCACGCCTCAATGTACCAAAATAATCCACATTGCTTATCGTGTTCTTCATCTAATTAGGATTAAAACTTAAGATACTTGAAATAAATAAAAATAAAGTTATAAACACTTAAAAATCTTATAAACATAGATAAACATAAATGTAATTTATATTAAAATTTGTAAAAAGTTTGTAAATAAATATTAAAGTTTAAAAAAATTTAAAAACAAAAAATAAAATACTTCCAAATTTAATTCTATTGAGGCAGGTGGCACTAGGGTACCTTGGCCCACCAACTGCTTTCCTGTAGCGAAAACCTCTTTAAGAGAAAAGGGCACCAAGTGATCCCTCCAAGGACTCTTCAGAAGAGGGCACCTAGAGAGGGAAGGCACTAACGAAGATGTTGCATGAAGCACACTTAGGCGATGGCGTCTCTGTGCATGAAGCGGAAGCACGAGGGGACCACGAGACTATCCCTTGCCCAAGGCAAGGGCCTTCTTCCTCCTCAAGTCTAGAGTGGCCGACAGACCTACGCCTTATAGGGCTTACCCCACTGGATGGTGCCACAGGAGCGTGTAGGAGAAGAAGAGTAAGACAAACAAGTCGCCCACCAGTGGACCAAGTCCATGGTAGATGACGTTGTGCCCTAACCTCCCTTGCCTGGATCGCCAAGGGCGGGAATAGGACCAGGGTGCCTATATAAAGGCAAGACGGGACCTTCTTCCACCTCTAGAAACCCTAGATCAATACACGGGCTCAACTATTCGTACTATAAACCTTGACAAGCAGTGCAAGCAATCCAGACAAGTAGGAGTAGGGTTTTACACCGCACGATGGACTAAACCTGGGTAACTCTCTATGTCCATCTACCGGGTTTTCTCTGTAATTTTGATGTAGCCCAACACTCGATATTCACCATTGGTCCACATCATACCACGCTAACCATCACCCCAAAGGTGAATTCTTTCCATAACTCGCCTCTCCTTGGTTATTACGTGAACGGGACCCTACTTGAGACAACTGTGTATGATATGACTAGGCCCATGACCATGATGACAAGGGGAGACGACAAGGATGGACCCGGAGCCAAGTTCCCCAAGCAAGATGCGTGGAAAAGAAGATGGGAGAAGGATTCTGGCGCCAGGCCAGGCGCCGCCGGAAGCTACGCCGGAACTTATAGCGCTAGGATCAGTCGAACAATGCCCACGCAGGAATTTCCGGTCACCACCAAAGCACACCGGCGAGCGCCGAAACGCCAGACAGAGATGTAGTCCGGCGCTCGCCAAAACAAACCGGCGCCCACCGGAATTCTGGCCCTGCGTCCGGCGCAACCGGACTTATCACCAAAATGTCAGTCTATGCACTATGAAGGGTTTGAGGCCTGGAATATTCCGTCCTACCAAACCCCTTCGCCCCTAGTACTATAAATACCCCCCTTGTGGCTCAGATCTAGGTAGGGATGATGATGAATTGAGGCATGTGCCTAACCCTAGATGGGAACCCCCTCTCAATAGTAGATCTGTGAGTTATACAAGGCCTTGGAGTCGGTGCCCTTCTCCCAGTCGTCAAGACCCTCCTCGAGTGTTTGGTCTCTCCCTATCAAGGATTTTAGTAGTGCTTGGTCTCTCCCCTTTGGGATTCTACTTGGTTGTTACTCTCTCCTTGGTTTGGATTCTATCATCCGCTTGCCGATCTCTCCTTTGGTGATTCTACCGTAAGGTCTCTCGCCGAGGATTCTATTGGATTGGTTGTTCGAACCAACAAGAGCAAATCGAATCGGGTGTGATTTGGTGTGTGTTTGTATCTTTACCTTGCATTAGAGTTACGTCCATCGTGTTCATCGCTTGTTCCCTCACTTCCCGCCTCAAATCCGTGAAGACCGGGCCACTTCAAATATTGAGTCAAATTAATAATGACTATCAGGTGAATTCATTCCTAGTTGACCATGATGCTTCCATTTATAAGAACTTTATATTGCCTAAGTCTTTGTGCTCATGTATGATCAGGTACATGGCAGAAGAAGGCGTAGCACGGAGCGAGGAGCTAAAGCATATGGAGAATGGCATGCTAATCAATGAAGAATGCGCGAGGGAGGAGAGGGAGGATGTAACTACCTCGGTGAATTACGCTCTTAGTTAATGCCTGGATGAACAAAAGTGGTTAAAATAGTACGGCGGGGCCCAGGGCCACTCACGGTAGACCTTTCGGCCGTCCTAACCACTTTCAAACAACGGGACAAGAACGAGCGGCGTAATCGGCAGGCGAAGGGATCAACTACATATACAAGTGAGTATGTATGCAAGCCACATACAACAGTCCTCAGAGCCATTCCATCTAAAAGAAATAGAAATATTGCAACGCCATACAGCAAGATCCAAATGTCCTAGATAGATATAATAATTTAGGATAGCTCCTCATACATCACACATCAAAGTATCAGGCGGAAGCGGAAAACAAGATCCGAGTACGGATAAGAAGCAAATTGGCATAAGATGCCCCATAAATAAACACATCCCGCCCATAGATCACACGGATCCCCGTTCCCGGAATCTCTACACCGAATGATCGTTGCCAACATCATCTGTCTCTTCCACCCAGTATCCATCTTGCGGGTACACCTGTTCATCTGAATCAAACAATTTATCGTGTGAGACCCTAGGGGTACTCAGCAAGTCTTTATGCCACTAAAGGGGACACAACCTAGGGTGACGCAATTGCAGCAAAAGATAATAGCTAACAATTCTATAGAGACTCGCTAACCTCCCGCCTAACCAATGATAGACAGAAGTCCGTGAATTAAGAACAACAGTTATAACAGTATAATTAACAGATCCATCCTCCTCCTCGCTTACCAACAAGGAAGCGGACGAACAACCCCCATCATCCGTTGGCAGTTTTATTAACCATTCCATGAGTATTGCACTATTTACTAGTCAAGTACTTAGTCAATTTAAAAGCGGTACTTTAGTTATACTTGTCTATGATCGAGAAACTGTGCTCCAAGTCGTCCATAACCGCGGACACGGATTTCAGAAAGATTTACCCTGCAGGGGTGCACGAATAGCAACACACACTCGATCAACCTCGGAAAAGCCAAATCAAAACCCAACGAGGCATTCATGACAAAGCAATCACAGGATTCAGAAACATTTTAGGGGGCCACCCCATTAAGCTACCCGCAACGAAGTTGGCCGGCTCCGAGACGGACCCAAGGTTTGTGTGGACGGCGGTAAACGACTGGGAACCCGAAAATGTGACTGGGCTTGTCGATACAGCGAAAACGTGTCACGATCCAAAATAGTACAGGTGCTCCTCGCACAATCTTAAATAAAGCAGTAACATGGCATAAGTACAAAATAGTAATAAAGCCCCAAACTAACTGTGGCCCCAAGAAATAAAAATGAATCAAGCTCTGGCTCAGGGGGGTCCATAAGGCCTCCCGGATGTGGATAGTGCGAATAGTCCAGGAACAGGAATCAAGTACTCGGGGTCCTACGGGACACAAGTGAGCATGAAAAACCAAATAGCAGATATTGCTCACAGGTGCCTCTTTCATTAGTTAACCCATTACTACTCAGGTTATGTTGTTTAGGTACCTCGTTATTCCTCAGACACTCACATACCCTACTCATGCTTTTCTACGACTCGCATGGCTCAAACAACTCCTGTAGTAATGGCTCATGGGACCGGAACAAGCTTGGTGTGGTTTAAAAATAAAGGCTATGCAGTACTTGGGATTCAATTTAATGCAATCGCGACTCAATGATGCAAGAATAAGATAGAGGCAATAGGTACTGTACTTATGCAAGCATGTGGTAGTGCTTGCCTGGCAGCTCATTTGAAGCGAGAGATGGATCTGGGTAGTACTCCTGTGATTCCTAGTAATTTTCCTGCTGGGCGTCTATTCGAAGAAGAACCAAACAAACAAGGGCCAACATAAATGAAGTGCAGAAGCAATATGAATTAAAATGCGACAAGCAAACAAGTATGCCATGATGAATGATGCACCATTTGCATGGCATTAAAGTAGCATGACAAAGGTGAGGTGTAGATACAAGAAATAAGGCAATTTATTATTTATTTGACCAAGTTTTATTGTCATAAACAGTTCAGATCTTAAATGACAACATTATGCATGCTTCAATTCAGAACAAGGATTGCATAAATAGAACGGGCTCGTCGCGCTGATTGATTTAGACATATTATTTAACAAATTTGGAGTTATAAGACAAAAGTTATTAATTAAATAAGGAAAAGGGCATTTTCTTGTAATTTTAATCATCTCGAAATTTAAAGTGTTCAAAATATATTTTGAAGGTCATATTTGAATTCCTCACATTTTTATGATTCCAAAACATATATTACATGTATTATTTGGATTTGTATTTTAAAAATTATTTGAATCTGAAAAGAATTTGAATTTAAATCAATTTGAAAAGATTTGTTTAAAACTGACTCAGGGGAAAAACTTTTTATACCCGGGCGGACTCAGACCCAGCCACTGACGGGTGGGCCTGCGCTGACCGGGGCCACGCGCGCGAAAACACTTTTGCCACGTGGGCTCTGGCTAGCCCACTGAGGCTGACAGGCGGGGCCAGCGGCTGGATGCCCACGTGCCAGTGGGGATGCACGCAGAGGCTGACTGGTGGGGCATCAGCTGGACCGCGGGTTACGCCGGAGAAAAACGGAGGGCCTAACTGCAAGAGGGTTAGGGCGACGGACAGGTGGGGACACCAGGAGCGCGGGTTGCGGGAATCAAAAAGGTGGGGGGCTTTTTGCAAATCGACCACGACCCCGGTACTGTTTTTCTTCCTCTCGCGTCTGGCGGCAGGTGCGTGCGCGGCGCGGAGCGGGGATTCGATCCCGGAACGCGGGAGTGCGCGCTGAGGGGGCTGACCGGTGCGGCGGGCTAGGGGAGCTGACATGGAGGTGGACGCGAGCTAGATAAGGGGCTGTTCGGCGCGGAAAATCTGCAGATGCCGGCGAGCTCTGGCGCGCGGTGGGTGTTCGACGAAACGCACGGCGACGTTAGGGCGGTACGGCGAGGCGGACCATGTCAGGGAGGAGGGGATGCTCACCACGGGCTCGGCGGTAGGCTCGGATCGACGCGAGGAGCGGCGAGGCGTCGAGGTTGCTGGCGCTCCGATGAACTAGGGTTTCGGGGAGCGGCGAGGTACTGGCGGTGCTGGGGAGCTTCTCGTCCACGTCGGCGCGTACGAGTCGGGGCAGGGAACGGTCCTCGGTCTTCTAGGACACCCCCACGTCGCACACGCCGGCTAGATCGTCGAGGGCGAAGTGGTGCTGGCGGCGAACGGCGGCAGGTGGTTGTCGTCGGGGAGGAAGAAGGAGGAGAGGAGGGAGGTCTCGGCCAGATCTGGGGAGGCCAGAGAGGCGTGGGGAGGAAGGAAAAAGAAGGGAGAGAGGGAGGAGAGCAGCTGGGCCATGGCAGAGATAAGGTGGCCTCGTGCCACCTTTTCTCTCCTCCTCCTTTTCGAGCACATGGGCTAGCTGGCTGGGGCAGGTAGGCATGGCAGGGGAGGCTGCCAGTGGGGCTGAGGGCGAGAGAGGTCAGGTGGGGCTAGCTCGGTCAGTAGGGAAAGAAAGAGAGGAGAGGGAGTAGATCGGCTAGGGTAGATGGTGTCCTCGGCTAGGGTTAGGGTTTGGGGTGGCTGGGTGTGGGCCAGGGGAAGAGTGGCCAGGTGGTGCTCAGCAGGTTAGAGAGAGAGGGAGAGCAAGGAGGTCATGCTAGAGAGAGAGAGAGAGAGAGCAAGCTTAGGGTTTAGGAGAAAAAGAGAGAGAGAGTAAAGAATTAGGTTAGTTTTAATTAGGTAATTAGGTATTAATTTGGTTTATGAGGCCAAACTAAGAAGGACCAAAAGGCTTGATCTTGCATGAGCTAGTGTGGAAGTGAAACAAGGAAGCAAGAGGAAGAAAGGAATTAGGTGGAAAAGAAAAGCTCATATGATCATGCATGTAGAACATGAATTAAAAGAAAAGAATGTGGGAGAGGATATGAGAATGGTGGAGTGGTAGGAGATGTTTTCCCACAAAGATGGAACCAACAAAACCAAAGAAAACCAAAAGAGAGGAAGGTAGTGAGGACTAGTGCATGGCACATGCAAAAATAATAATGCCATTGATTATTTGTGAAAACAATATGAATCTTATGGCATTACTCTATGCTTATCCAAGAAGTGGAGATTAAACCAAGCAAAGGAATTTAATGGACTAGACCCACCCTATTGCACATGAGCTAGAGAAATCCAAAAGATAGACAAACAAGCTCATGGTCTAGTAGGATGGTGGAATTATAAAGTGATGGAAGAGAAAGGTGGTGGAATTGAAATAAAAGATATGCCCCCAACTCAACTTGGGCATTTAGACAATATATCAATAACCAAATACAATATCAAGAGGCAAATACAATTAATAATGCATGTGAGAGAAGAGCCAAAAGAAAAAGGGTTTTATATGATGCTCAAATGCAAGGTGGCATGATGACATGAGCATGATACAATTATGATGCCATAATAATATATATAAAGTAGCCATTATCTTACTAGGACAAGTAGCATTACAATTGTTAGACAATTGGGGTGCTACAGAGGAAGCGCAAGGAGCTACCAAGAAGAAGATCAACACATAGCAGGATCTCTTCCACGGTAGAGAAACGACGCGTTTTCCTGCCACGGCAGGCTGCCGCGGCACAGAAACAAAGTCCTTTTCTGCCACGGCAGGCTGCCGCGGCAGAGAAACATGCCCAAACTCTACCACGGCGGAACCCTGAGCTGAACCCAACTTTGGGTTGGTTTGTATCTTTTATTTGGGTGGGCCCAACTCGGATCCCACCTAGGCTGCCGCCCCCAGACTCATAAATAGATGGGGCGCACTAGTTTTAGGGTTAGACCACGTTAAAATATTTTGGAGTTGTTTCTTTCATAGAACCTCTAGAATTACCTTGTAATCAATTTTACCAACTATAATTGAGTATGATATGTTGTTCCACTAGGACTTAGTAGATTGCAAACTACCGTTTGTGGTCAACGGCTGCGTGCGCAAGAGTGTGGTGTTGTGAATATCCTATAAGGTTCGAGAGCTATTGCATAGGCATCAGGGTTTGGGCGGGAGAGATCATAGTTACACACTAGTTATCTATCATCTACCATCATCATATACAAGTGCTTGCTGAGAATATCGGGCCACCCCATATCAATCAACCTCATCAACAAGGAATAACAAGGGAAGAATTGGAAAAGAGGAACTACCATAGATCTTCACCAAGCACATTTTCGAATCTACAAAGGTTATAACCTAGTCTGTAGGATCAAATAGTAATATATTAGTGGATAGAGGGAATATTTGGTGAGGGGTGAGGATGGTGATTTGCACAGTTTATCAAGCCAATCTAGACAACACAATTTGTCTAGAAATGATCATTAGATCATCTACACATCACACAAGCACCAAAAACATATCTTAGTTCATCCATTAGATCCATATACTATCCAATACAACTGGATGATCTTGTGATTATCAAGAACACAGCTAAGAACACCAAGAACCTTAAGAACGCACTCAAGAACTTAAATCAATCTAGGAATCTATCTTTAGCTCATATCAACACATAACAAATCACTAAGAATCGACACATCAAGAAGTCTACTTAATCTAGACTATATTCTACACATCTAAATGATCCTATGATAATCAATAACATAGGACTATAAGGTCTAAAGAGCATAGTAGCCATGAATTTTATAGAAATCATAACTTACTAAATATGTGGAATCCGATGAAACTAAACCCCTTTGCATTATGTCGAATAGATGCAACAACTTGAATAAAATCAACTAAATGTTTTGCAAATCAAATGATCAGGCCTCAATGTACCCGAATAATACACATTGCTTATCGTGTTCTTCAGCTAATTAGGATTAAAACTTAAGATACTTGAAATAAATAAAAATAAAGTTATAAACACTTAAAAATCTTATAAACATAGATAAACATAAATGTAATTTATATTAAAATTTGTAAAAAGTTTGTAAATAAATATTAAAGTTCAAAAAAATTTAAAAACAAAAAACAAAACTTAAAAAATAAAATTATTCCAAATTCAATTCTATTGAGGCAGGTGGCACTAGGGTACCCTGGACCACCAACTACTTTCCTGTAGCGAAAACCTCTTTAAGAGAAAAAGGCACCAAGTGATCCCTCTAGGGACTCTTCAGAAGAGGGCAGCTAGAGAGGGAAGGCACCTCACGAAGATGTTGCATGAAGCACACTTAGGCGATGGCGTCTCTGTGCATGAAGCGGAAGCACGAGGGGACCACGAGACTATCCCTTGCCCAAGGCAAGGGCCTTCTTCCTCCTCAAGTCTAGAGTGGCCGACAGACCTACGCCTTATAGGGCTTACCCCACTAGATGGTGCCACAGGAGCGTGTAGGAGAAGAAGAGTAAGACAGACAAGTCGCCCACCAGTGGACCAAGTCCATGGTAGATGACGTTGTGCCCTAACCTCCCTTGCCTGGATCGCCAAGGGCGGGAATAGGACCAGGGTGCCTATATAAAGGCAAGACGGGACCTTCTTCCACCTCTAGAAACCCTAGATCAATACACGGGCTCAACTATTCGTACTATAAACCTTGACAAGCAGTGCAAGCAATCCAGACAAGTAGGAGTAGGGTTTTACACCGAACGATGGCCTAAACCTGGGTAACTCTCTATGTCCATCTACCGGGTTTTCTCTGTAGTTTTGATGTAGCCCAACACTCGATATTCACCATTGGTCCACATCATACCACGCTAACCATCACCCCAAAGGTGAATTCTTTCCATAACTCGCCTCTCCTTGGTTATTACGTGAACGGGACCCTACTTGAGACAACTGTGTATGATATGACTAGGCCCATGACCATGATGACAAGGGGAGACGACAAGGATGGACCCGGAGCCAAGTTCCCCAAGCAAGATGCGTGGAAAAGAAGATGGAAGAAGGATTCCGGCGCCAGGCCAGGCGCCGCCGGAAGCTACGCCGGAACTTACAACGCTAGGACCAGTCGAACAATGCCCACGCCGGATTTTCTGGTCACCACCAAAGCAAACCGGCGAGCGCCGAAACGCCAGACAAAGATGTAGTCCGGCGCTCGCCAAAACAAACCGGCGCCCACCGGAAATTCCGGCCCTGCGTCCGGCGCAACTGGACTTATCACCGAAATGTTAGTCTATGCACTATGAAGGGTTTGATGCCTGGAATATTCCCTCCTACCAAACCACTTCGCCCCTATTACTATAAATACCCCCCTTGTGGCTCAGATCTAGGTAGGGATGATGATGAATTGAGGCATGTGCCTAACCCTAGATGGGAACCCCCTCTCAATAGTAGGTCTATGAGTTATACAAGGCCTTGGAGTCGGTGCCCTTCTCCAAGTTGTCAAGACCCTCCTCGAGTGTTTGGTCTTTCCCTATCAAGGATTCTAGTAGTGCTTGGTCTCTCCCCATTGGGATTCTACTTGGTTGTTACTCTCTCCTTGGTTTGGATTCTATCATCTGCTTGCCGATCTCTCCTTTGGTGATTCTACCAAAAGGTCTCTCGCCGAGGATTCTATTGGATTGGTTGTTCGAACCAACAGGAGCAGATCGAATCGGGTGTGATTTGGTGTGTGTTTGTATCTTTCACTTGCATTAGAGTTACGTTCATCGTGTTCATCGCTTTTTCCCTCACTCCCTGCCTCAAATTCGTGAAGATCAGGCCACTTCAAGGATAAATCCACAAGGAGACCCATAACAACTGGTATCAGCAGCTTTTGGTTGCCACGGATTTGACTTCGCCCTTCGATTTCCACCATAAATTCGAAAATACGAAAAATATTTCCCCAAATTGCTTTTGGATCGATCTCTCGATTTGATGAGTCTTTTGTGGTTTTGTTCCATAGATCTGTTGCTTTGGGTGTCGGTCTACCATCCTTAAACCTTTCCCCAACCCAATCCCAATAGATTTGCAAAAAAATCCAAGTTTTGAATTTTGAGTTCGTCAGGAGCTAATTTTGGTGAGCAATCCGGTGAAACGGTTCATGCGCCGAAATTTCCGGCGAGATTTCCGGTGCACTGGAATCCGCACCGAAAATTCGGGCCACAGAACCGGCCGTCACCGGCTGCTCCGCTGAAAAATCTGATAGCCCCAAATTTAGACTGTTTTCCTTCTTGAGTTGTTTTTGTTTCGCGTGTTTGTCGCCTTGACTAACATCAAGCTTCTGCAGCATCATAACATCCCGCGCTCCTCGACACCATGATGCCCGAACATTATTCCCAACACCGGTAACAAGTCGTCAACAATACCAAAGGTATAACTTGCTCCACCTTGTTAACCCTTCTTCCTTTGTGTGTCTCTATCCTATGAGAGCAGCTCATTTTGTATTTGCCTAAGCATTGTGCACTTGCCCTTGGAAAGTGAGAGTGTGTAAGGAAATACAAAAGTTAACGTAGTAGTATAGAAGGGAGAAAAAGGGAAAAGAATAAAAAAAGAGAAAAGCTTTTAAGCAAAAGAAAATAGAAAAATAAATAAATTCCCAATACAAAGAGAGTACCAAGCTTGTAAGCAAAGAGAGAGAGAGAGAGAGAGAGAGCGTAACCAAGGCAAGTGCGCAAATCCGTTGCTTATTTTCTTTTGGTGAACGAGTTGTGGTCTCTCCTTGCGTTGGCATGACAACCGAGCTTAGTCGTCGTTAGGACATTTTGTGCTCTTTTTCATAGTCGTGCTAACCACATCCGTCTCCACGTGTGTGTTCCTTTGTGTTTTTGTAGATCGTAACCTTTTTGTTTTGATCTTTGGTTCTTTACCACCTTTGACAATAACCTTTCCATTTGGTTGTTCCATTTTCTATCCAACTTCCTAACCTTCCACCGTAGGCCTTTGTGTGTGTGTGTCTTGCGTATTCGCTTTGCTCTCGGCAAGAACAACCTTTCCAATTTTTGACTTGGTGAGGCAAGAGCACATACCATACCACCAAAACCACCCCTCCTTTCACTTGTGGTCATACAACATGTCTAGGGGAAGCAGAGGAAGTGGAGATGGCAACTTCAACAACCAAGATTGTTTCGCCATGTGCCACAACTTATGGGTACAATGCCAAGAATTCAATGCCCAATTTGAAAGACTTGAGAACCGTCTTGATGAAACTTTTCTAGAATTCGACTACCGTGCCCAGCAACACCAAGTGGAGCACAATTCTCACTTCCAAGATCTTTACCAAGCTTTTGCCAACCTTGGTAACCGTCATGGACACCATTCAAGTTTGTCAAGTTCATCTCGCACGCGCTCCTCAAGTCATCATGGCGAGTCTCCGTGCTCACATTATCATCGTGGA
Source organism: Avena eriantha (assembly GCA_910589775.1). NCBI lineage: Eukaryota > Viridiplantae > Streptophyta > Magnoliopsida > Poales > Poaceae > Avena > Avena eriantha. Next base: position 39,587,175 of record OU342746.1, read on the forward strand.
GAACCCCACCACCATAATGGGGAACAACAAGCTCATCATCGACAAGAACAAGTAGTTGACCCACAACATCCACAACCGCACCATGCAAGACATCACCGGCACCATGATCATCATGCGCATCTGCAAAAACCAAGAAGAACATGATCACCCTCCACAACAAGCGATGGTACAAGCGCCACCAACTCCTCAAGAACAAGAATGGCATGGTGAAGAGAACCGCCATGATAGGCGCGAACACCCGCAAGATGACCATCGCCAACCACAACAAGCCCATCGAGCACCGCAATGGGATATAAGTGACGATGATGAGGATCCACACCGCGCGAGACGCAACAACCGCTACGCTCAACCCCACCATCATCATCGACAACCAATGAATGCAAATGATCCTGAGCAAAGGCGTGGAAGAGACTTTGAGCATCAAGCTACTCCTCCACTGCCACCTCAAGACAATCAAGCTCATCCTCCCCCACGTGCTCCAAGTGAAGCAAGCATGCGACAAGAACGCCGCAACCACCACCATGAGCATGAATATGGCAAGTTTGGGAAGCTCAAGTTCATTATGCCCAAGTTCAAGGGAGAATAAGACGTCAATGCATACATTGATTGGGAGCTCAATGTTGACAAAATCTTCCGAGTCCACAACCACTCCAAAGAGAAGAAAGTTGCAATTGCATCCCTTGAGTTTGAGGACTATGCAAATGTTTGGTGGGAAGACTTCCAAAAACACCGCGAGATGCAAGATGAACCTCCTATCACCACTTGGGCGGAGATGAAGGAAGTGATATACACAAGATTCATCCCCAAGCACTATCGCCAAGACCTCTTTGACAAGCTACAAAATTTGAGGCAAGGCACTGATACGTCCATTTTGCATCACTATTCTATATCATAATTTGCTGCTATTGATTGATGTATTTCATATTAAGATATGATACATATGTTATTTCATCTGTTTTTGCATGGTTGATGACTTTTGGAGGATGGACCGCTAAAGTCAGGATTCTGATGGAAAAGGCACTGTTTGGAGGAGAAATCCGCGAAGTTCATAAAATCCTAGAAAATACATGGAAAATCGTATTTTCTAGAAGACGAAGGATGCCAGAAGGGGGAGTGGAGATTGGCCACAGGGGGGCCACACCACCCCTGGCGTGGGCCCCCCTAGCCGCGCCACCAAGTGGTGTGGCCACCCTGACCCACCTCCAGCTCTCCCGTTTGGCGTATATTATCCGCACGAAACCCTAAGCCTCGGGGAGCAACCACAGAAAGATTCCGCAACCTCTGCGGGGCAGAAAACTACAGAGAGAAAGATCTCTCCGTCAGACAGAATTCTGTCAAGGAAATTCCTTCCCGGAGAGGGGAGATCATCGCCATCAACACCACCATCAAGCTGGACTTCATCGGGATCATCATCATCATCACCATCATCATCACCAGCACCATCATCACCACTCCATACCACTATAACAATTGGGTTGAATCTTGCATAGTTCTTAGGGGAAACTTTCCCGGTGTTGATTACTTGTTGTAGTTGATGTTATTGAGTGGAACCATTGAATTATCGTTTATGTTCAGATTGTTACTTATCATTATTTCATCTCTGATCTTGATCCATATGATGTCTTGTGAGTAGTTCGTTTAGTTCATGAGGACATGGGAGAAGTCATGTTGTTAGTAGTGGAATTGTGTTGAGAAAGAGTCAATAGTTTGCTATTTAAGTTGTGGTGTTATTCTTCTAGTGGTGTCGTGTGAATGTCGACTACATGACACTTCACCTTTATGGGCCTAGGGGAATGCATTGTGTATTTGGCTACTAATCGTAGGGTTGCCAGAGTGCTAGAAACCTGAACCCCCGTTAGGAAACCTTTGCACAAGGGATGTCAGGATCTTAGAGTTTAAAGTTGTGGTTAGGTTTCTATCTTAATTACTTTCTTGTACTCGCGGATGCTTGCAAGGGGTATAATCACAAGTATGTATTAGTCCTAGGAAGGTCGGTACATTAGCATAGGTTCACCCACGCAACACTTATCAAACTAAAGAAGACTAATCAACTATATGAAGCGAAAGCACTTGACGATATTCCCATGTGTCCTCGAGAATGTTTGGTCATCTTAAGTAATACAACTGGCTTGTTCTTTGCTAAAGAAAGGATTGGGCCACATGCTGCATTTATTATTATTGTCTTTTATTTACTCGTGCTTTATTTATTTGCATTATCAAAAACCCCTTAAAATCTGTTTGCTAAGTATTTACAGAGAATTCTTGCTCCAAGCCACTCATCAACACCTTCTGCTCCTCGCTGGGTTCGACACTCTTACTTATTGAAAATATTGCGATACACCCCCTATACTTGTGTATCATCAAGACTATTTTCTGGCACCGTTGCCGAGGAGTGAAGCGCTATTGGAGAGTGGAACTGGTAAAGGAAACTTCTACTGTGAGTATTGTTTATTTATGTTAGTTACTTTATTTTCAATATGGATAATTCACTTAGTTTCTTATTTCGTAATGCTACTACCACTGCTAAGGTAGTAGATGAACCACCACTTGCTGAGAATGATAATTTTAAGATACCTACAAGAATTATTGATCGTGTTATGGATAACTACTATTTTGGGGATGGAACTGTCCATCCCGATGATCATTTGCTCTTTATACACGAATTATGCGGGTTGTTCAAGTGTGTAGGTATTACAGCATATCAAGTCAAGAAGAAGTTATTCTCATTATCACTGAAAGGAAGAGCTGAGGAATGGTATAAGCTGCTGAAGAATGGTCAAGCTCTTGAATGGGAGGAAATAGTGCCCCTCTTTTATTCTAAATTTTATCCCCCTAGTGAGATTCATAAAGATCGGAATCAAATATATAACTTTTGGCCTCTTGATGGAGAGTGTACAGCTCAAGCTTGGGGAGATTGAAGTTACTAATGCTTAAATGTCCTATTCATGAGCTCCCCAACAATATTATTATCAATAACTTTTATGCAAGACTTTCTCTTCATGATAAGGATCTATTGGATGCTTCTTGTGCTGGATCATTTACACGCATGGAAGAAGGAGCTAAATGGGATCTTCTAGACTGTATTCAAGACAATGTTGAAGCATGGGAGAATGATAAAGGAAGAAAGTCAGGTATAAATTATGATTATGAATGCATTGAATCTTTTATGGGAACTGATGACTTTCAAAATATCAGACATGCTTATGGTCTAGACTCTCAAGCTATTGCAAGTTATTTTAAAGCTTTTGCTTCTTATATTGAAATTCCTAAAAAGAAGTGGAATAAGTATCATGCACCTTATAAAGACATTGTTAATTGTGTTCTTGCAAGAAATACTGAAGTTTATACTGCTAATCATGTTTTACCTGAACCTTACATTGAAAAAATGCCTTTCCTAGTTAAGGTAAAGGAACATTCTATCATAGCTAGTATGGTTAATGAAAGTATAAATAAAGTTGTTGAACCTGATGAACAAGTAGCTGTTGAACCTATGATAGAAAATGTGAAAGACTTTGTCACTAAATATGCAGAAGATGGACACAGCATTCTTCGTAAGGATACATCTAAAATTGTTTCACAAAGTAGTGTTATAAGAACGAGTGTCCATGTGTTTTCTGTTAGGATAAGTGATCATTGCTACAATGGTTCTTCTGATAGTTATATTGTTAAATTTATACATGATACTGATTGTTATTATGAGAGAGGGAAAAGTGTTCTTATACATCTCAATAATATTAAGTTTCCTCGTTTTATGCTGAAAGTCCTTATGTTGAACTTGTTTTTCCTTCCTATGCTAGCAGCCTCTGGTTTCAACAATTTGTTTGCTTAGAAAATTCCCTTGCATAGGAAGTGGGTTAGACTTAAACATGTGTATTTTTTCCTCTTGATTCTCTCTTTTACTTCAATTCATATTCTTATGTGAGCATTATTTAAATTATCATGCCCATCTTAATGGCCATAAAGAAAGAGCTTTTTGGGAGAAAACCCAATTTATTTTTGCTTTTAGTTTGTTTTTGTTTATTTGAGTCTTGGAAGTTATTACTTCGGTAATAATCTCTCCTTATCCTTTTTGTTTGGTTTTTATGTCAAGATCAACCTCTAATGAAAGAGAAGTAATATTTGGGAAAGTTTCTATCCCAAAACATATTTTTGAGCTTCACTGTAAAAATTCGTGAAAAATCTCTGTACATCGGATTGAGCTGTAATTGTTTGTGCTTCTACCCCAGGTTATTATTTAAATTTCGTTAGATTTGAACTTTTTGATTTGAGCAACAGAAGATTTTCGAAAAAATTGATCTTTACCTGCTGGTCTGTTTTGACAGATTTTTACCACTCTTGCATTTGCCTCTTAAATCGATTTCCTCTTTGAATTCCTTTTGGGATTTCGGAAGGAGTTGCTACAGTAGATTTTTTTGATGGATTTCAGTTAAAATTGAACTTAAAAGGTTTATTACCTTGCATGCACTAATGTTGCTAATGAGAATTGTGTGAAGTTTTGTGTGAAAGAAATTTTCAGGTTATAGGAGAAAATGGTGTAATAAGATAGTAAAAGGTTAAATGACTCAAGCAATATGTGTATGAAGATGAAGATATTGATGTTATTCAAGAGGGGATTCCGGAAAATTTTATCGAAGACCAAGTCCAGAGACCTGCAGAGTCTGTTTTCGAATAGGTAATAGTTTTGGTAAGAAAAGGTCCACGAAAAATCTGTCAAGTTATATTTTTGTAGTTTTTATCTAACAAGGAAAGCAACGAAACAAAAGAGGGACAGAAACGGAGCCAGGGTGGCTCACACCACCTTGTGGCGCGGGCCCACCTAGCCGCGCCACCAGGTGGTGTGGGCGTCCCGGAGTCCGCCTCCGACCCGTTTTCTCCCAGTACCTTCCTTTTGTTGTAAAACTTTGTAATATATAATCCCTCGGATCCCCCGAGGTTCGTATATCGTGTTCTCGTCGTGTTTTCGTTTTGATCTGTTTCTACCAGGAACTATTCTTAAAGTTTAGAAGCACAATGGTCTCCGCCAACAATAAGGGAAAGGAGCCTACGAAGGAGGATCTCCAAGACCCTGAGCAGGAGAAGGAGATCGAGAGTAAGGATGAAGAGGGGGGAAATAAAAACCAGCATGAGCACACCAGCACCACCATTGCAAGCATTGTACGGGTGGCAAACCCTGCCAGGTTCAAAAGGACTACATGGATGTCCACTGGAGGGAAGCCTCCGTGTCACTATTTGGCTTCGCAGTCACCTTCTCCACGCACCAAGAATCCTTTCCATACCCTTATACATGAGCATCAATTCCAGAATATGCCAAGGGAGAAACTACCCTCCAATTGGGACATGCCCCATTCTAATCATGCAGGAAAAGAAGACTTCAAGGAGGAATAGTGGGGAAAGAATCGTACAATCTGGGATTCACAACCCAACATGATCATGAACTGCGTTGAGCACAACTCGGAGTTGATTCGTACTCTCACCTTCGAGATTCAGGACTTGAGTAAATTGATCGAAAAGCTCATCGAGAGAACACCACCACCACCAAAGGAGTAATTCGTCATCAGGTTTTGGCATCCTCTTGGTTTGTTCCAAGCTTGGGGGAGTGTCGTGGTATCATATCACTATCTTCTATCTTTTTACCTTTTTAGTAGAGTCATTTCATGAATAAAAAAGTTATTATGTAGGATGGTTTGCATTATGGAAGTGTCCCCCCTCTCGTTAGTTATCTATGTATCCCTTTGTGTGAGTTGCCGTTATGGAATATTAATGAGAAGTTCTATCGTATATTCTTTTGCATATCTTATATTAGTTTTCAATTGCTATTATATGATTGAGCTTGTTGTTAGTATTGGTATCACTTTGGGATCATTGAGTAAATTTAGTTGGTTTTGGCAAACCTGGCTCGGTCAGTAGCAACACTATTTTGAGAATTGAACAAAAAAGATAAAGTACTTTCAAGAAATATAATTTCATCATCTTTCTTTCTTGATTGGCTCATAACCTTAGTATTCTCTAGTTAAGATATTTTGTGTTTCCAAGGAAGATTTCATGTTTGTTTTTATCTCCTGTATGTTTGTTTCCTTCAACTCTTATGCTTGCTACCCAGCCTTGCTAGCCAAAAACCTGTACTAACAGGGAATGCTTCTTGTGCTTCCAATCCTTAAACCAAAAACCTATGCCATTTGTGTCCATCATACCTACCTATTAGCATTATTGCTAATCCAAGTAAATTCATGTTTTTATCTACCTTCCTAATTCAACTTGTTATGTGAAAATTAGTGATTAAAGCTCTCACAAGCTTGATGGCACACTTTACTTTCTTGCACTTAATAAACTTGAACCATTGTGCCCATCTATGTTGAGTATATGCTTGCGCTTTATAAGTTGAGAGTTAGCAGAACCATGTTATTATGGGGAATGCTTTCAACATTGCACTTATTTAGTTGATATCAGGATTCTTTTGCTTATGGATCCCAGCGGTGTGAAATAAAAGGGGAACTTGTAAGATCATGGAGTTTGTATGCGTGTTAGAGAAAAGCCCGGGTCGCTAGCCTAAGCCATGCCTAATCATGGTGGAAACTTGCAGCATAACCATAATGAGCATTCTACGAAGCGTCCTTAATAAAAACCTATGCAAATAGCAAATAAAAAGATCGCCGAGATGCTCATTGTCTATTGCCAAGTCATTTTGATATGGGATAGCTCCTGTGTTATGGGGCAAGGGTACCCCGTTGGCGGTTCTCTATGATACATATGTACTTACAATGACAAGAGCTTACTGGTGACTGAAGTTGAGTAGCATGAGGTTCGGTACTCGTAAGCATGTGGCATGATATTTTCAACTTATAACTTGTCAAGCATATCCTCATATTTGTTCACTTTAACCTTAATCACCTCAAGATGCTTATGATAGGGGCAATGAGAGATGAAAGCTAATAAGTACCATAATTTTTGGAAGCTCTTTATGAAACTTGAAATCCCTACTTCCATCTGCGAAGGGCATTTCTTTTAGTTTTTAGTTGAGTCAGTAAACCTATTCCCTTCTATCTTAGCAAGTATTTTGAGTTGTTGTGTTTCATTCATTCATATGATGATTTATCCAATCATGTTTCTTATGTTCCTTGTTTTGCACATTGCTCTTATCTTAGTGAGTATTACTTTGAAGGCTATCAATTGAAAACCCCATTATGTTTGAACTCCTGCAAATTGTTAACTATTCTTTAACCAAGAGTAAAGTTTGCCATTACCAATTGTGATTTACTTTGTGTATCGTTATTGTGTTTCCTTTACTTATTGCAAGTTAAGTTATATAGTAGTGAGTTGTCTGCTATTATGATTTATGTATTGATGAATGTGATGCTTCTTGTCCGTATTATTTTCTTGACACTTCACTCCATAAACCTGAGGTCATGTTTATTGAGCTCAGTTTTCACTTGGGGACAAGCGAAGTCTAAGCTTTGGGGGAGTTGATACGTCCATTTTTCATCACTATTCTATATCATAAATTACTGCTATTCATTGATATATTTCATATTAAGAGATGATGCTTATGTTATTTCATCTGTTTTTGCATGGTTGATGACTTTTGGAGGATGGACCGCTGAAGTCAGGATTCTGATGGAAAAGGCACTATTTGGAGGCAAAATTCACAAAGATCAGAAAATCCCAGAAAATACATGGAAAATCCTATTTTTCCAGAAGACGAAGTATGCCAGAAGGGGGAGTGGAGATGGGCCACATGGGGCCCACACCACCCCCTGGCGTGGGCCACCCTGGCGGCGCCACCAGGTGGTGTGGCCACCCTAGCCCACCTCCAGGTCTCCCCTTTGGCGTATATTATCCCCACGAAACCCTAAGCCTTGGGGAGCAACCACAGAAACATTCCGCCGCCTCTGCGGGGCAGGAAACTACAGAGAGAAAGATCTCTCCGGCAAACATAATTTTGCCGGGGAAATTCCTTCCCGGAGAGGGGAGATCATTGCCATCAACACCGTCATCGAGCCGGACTTCATCGGGATCACCATCATCATCATCACCATCATCATCATCATCACTAGCACCATCATCACCACTCCATACCGATGTAACAATTGGGTTGAATCTTGCATAGTTCTCAGGGGAAACTTTTCCGGTGTTGATTACTTGTTGTAGTTGATGCTATTGAGTGGAACCATTGAATTATCGTTTATGTTAAGATTGTTACTTATCATTATTTCATCGCTGATCTTGATCCATATGATTTCTTGTGAGTAGTTCGTTTAGTTCTTGAGGACATGGGAGCAGTCATGTTTTTAGTAGTGAAATTGTGTTGAGAAAGATTCAATAGTTTGCTATTTAAGTTGTGGTGTTATTCTTCTAGTGGTGTCATGTGAACGTCGACTACATGACACTTCACCTTTATGGGCCTAGGGGAATGCATTGTGTATTTGGCTACTAATCGTAGGGGTTGCCAGAGTGACAGAAACCTGAACCCCCGTTAGGAAACATTTGCACAAGGGATGTCAGGATCTTAGAGTTTAAAGTTGTGGTTAGGTTTCTATCTTAATTACTTTCTTGTACTTGCGGATGCTTGCAAGGGGTATCACAAGTATGTATTAGTCCTAGGAAGGTCGGCACATTAGCACATGTTCACCCACACAACACTTATCAAACTAAAGAAGATTAATCAACTATATGAAGCGAAAGCACTTGATGATTTTCCCATGTGTCCTCAAGAACGTTTGGTCATCTTAAGTAATACAACCGGCTTGTCCTTTGCTAAAAAAGGATTGGGCCACTTGCTGGATTTATTATTATTGTCTTTTATTTACTTGTGCTTTATTTATTTGCATTATCAAAAACCCCTAAAAATCCGTTTGCTAAGTATTTACAAAGAATTCCTGCTCCAAGCCACTCGTCAACACCTTCTTCTCCTCGTTGGGTTCGACACTCTTACTTCTCGAAAATACTATGATACACCCCCTATACTTGTGGGTCATCAGGAACCAAGTCAATTGAAGAGTTCTACAAGGAAATGGAGAAAACAATGATGCGAGCTGATGTGAGAGAGCTTGAAGAGCAAACCATAGCAAGGTTACTCAATGGTTTGAGCTGCCCAATAAGGAAGATTCTTGACTTTCAACCGTACAAGAACCTCACCGAGCTCCTCCATCAAGCCACCAAAGCTGAATGACACTTGCAAAAAGAGAATGCTTATGAGAAGTCCAAGGCATACTTTGCGTACATCAATGCAAATGCACCCAACAAGCCAACAAACCATGCACTGAGCTCATCCAATCAAGCAAAGACTGTGATAACACCCTCATCCAACACGACTTTGAATAGTCAATTCACTTGTTTCAAGTGTGGAGTGAAAGGTCACAAGTCATATGTGTGCACCAACTCAATGGGGATTGTTCGTTTGCGGTACCAAACTTCCCGGGTGAGCGCACCACGGTACTCGAGTTGTCATCAATCACGTGGAGGGGCCGTAGTAAAATTGCCAATTATCCAGAAGGGCCAAATGGGGGTGAATACAAATCTAACGGCCAAACGGTCATTTGAACCAGACGAAAAACGGTTGAACTCAAATACCGCTGTTAGGTCACCTCTTCTTGGCCCACCCTGTCAGTATTCCCCATAATATTTTGCGGTCGTGGACTAGCTTACCCCTGCGTGGACCAGATCTATTTCTTTGCTCTGCTCTAGTCTTCTCCCCTGCTCCCCTCCCCATAACATTTGCTCAGCTCTGGCTGCTCGTCTCAGATCGGAGCTCGCACTTTCTCTAATTTGCATCCCCGCCATGTCCGGTCAACCTCCCACGCCTCTAATCGAAGCTCACAGCCGTCGCCATCGCATCACCCGCCGTATCGAAGCTTCGCGTCCCCGGACTAATATCTCACCTCTAGCTAGTCCTTCTCGCATGGCGGAGCGCGTCCCGTCGGGTGATCTAGGCCGACTTCCGGCCTCGGGAAGTTGCATGCTGCCGCGCATCCCAAGCATGGTAGCCCTGGCACAGCAGTTCGACAACCACGCTCTCATGGCCACCGTGCTGGGCGTCCATCCCGCCATGTCGCCGACAGAGTTGCTGTCGGCTTTCAGGTCTCGTTTTGGGATCAGACAAAATGAGGTCAAGATTGAGATATGCGCGCCACCATCCGATTTTTTCATCTGGTTCGAGCACAACTCTGACACCGAGCGCATTCTGCATTCTTCCCGTTCTTTCGAGTGTTGTGGCGAGAAAATGAGCTTCATGCGTTGGCATCACGCATGTGGGTGGGACGATCGCTTGGGGCAGCTTCGTTTCTTCTCCAAACTTGGCTTTGATGGCCTCCCATTGGATGCTTGGGAGCCGGAGGCCCTCAAGCAGGTCATCAGTAGCCTTGGCGACGAGCTAGTGGAAATCGTGCCACCGAGCGACAGATGGGTCATCGAGGTAAAGGCGTGGCTGAAAGATCCTGACACCGTTCCTAAGATGTACGAGGTGCAGATTCCAAGTAGGGCAGGGCGACAGCTTTGCTGGAAGCACCCGGTCATCATCCACCTGGAGGAGGTTCTGGAATCGGTACATGGCATTCAGGGCCCCGAAGAGGCTGCCAGAAAGCGTCCTTGTCACCTGCAGTGTTGCCCTGGAAGGATCGATGGCACGGGACCACCACTGTTTCGCGACAACGCACACAGTTTCGGTGGGGGAACTAGACTTGGACGAGCTGGTGGTTTTGAATTCCCTCGAGTGAAGACAGAGCTCTAGTGAATTGCCGTGGTATGTGTGGCTAATGAATTTGTAGCATGGAGAGCGTAGCAGGAAGTTAGCATCGACTAAAAATGTGTAATAGTTTGAATTGATGTAGTACGTGTGTGTAATTGTTTGAAGTAGTATGTGTGTAATAGTTTGAATCGATGTAGTATGTGTGGATAATGAATTTGATGTAGTGTGCGTGTGTGTGTAATAGTTTGAATCGATGTAGTTGAACACCGTGCTTTATAATTTCTGTGAATAACCAAGGACAACTTCATGAAAAGAGGGTGGTCTGGCAATGAGCAATGTCAAATTTATGGATGCCAGGAAAATGTAGTCCATATCCTCTTCAAGTGCAAGGTAGCTATATTTGTAACACGTTGAACTCCAGGACCATTTTGCAGACAACACAAGACAAAGGAAAAAATGGTTTATAGCACAGACAACAGACGCAAAATCTGTAGTCTGGGATAAAAAAAATGCTAGTTAACTGGATTTAAGCACGACTAGTAATTGAAGGAAATAGATACTTGATAGTATTTGCTTACAACAATAGTACTTCCATACAAAGGGGTCTTAGACCTGCACAAAAGTGGGCTAAACTTCCTACTAGTTTATAGAAAAATTCGTCAGCATTTCATCTACAAAAGCCATTCTTCAGGCTGAACTTAACTATTCTACACTGAAAAAACTACAGATCTCCACCAGAAAAGTTGGCTGGCCAATTGCCTTAAGAGGACATAAGTACTTTGATAATTTAACCCAAACTGATCTATTGCCTTCCCGCCAAACTATAAAAAATCTGCATCATTCATGCACGAGCGATTTGCGTGCACCAGTCCCGGATCAGTTGGACCATCTACGCGGCCGCAACGATTTCTTCGAAACTGAAATTCGGCATCTCCTTTTCGGGGTCGTAGGTCCGTGTGAACTCGAACCTGAATTCCGGCGCTGAGCTGATGCTTGCCGCCGGTTCCGACTGTCGAACAATCCAGCATGCTGAGTGTAGACGCTTGGTCACTGCCACGGTACGGCCTCCGACTGTGCGTAGGATGGAGCGTCTTTGCCACAGATGGCATGTTCCTAGCCTCCCCCACTACGGTAAGATAGCCCGCGCCGAAGAGTGGACACGAGAGTTCCTAGACCTTGGCGCTGCCCTGTTCGAGGGTGTGTACCCTCGGCGACATGCTCTCATGAACGATTTGATACGTACCTTGTTCCCACTGCCTAGAGCATGCCATAATGCCGCAGCGCGATTTCTCCACATCGCTCTCTTGGCCCTGCTTGCCGCATCTGGCGCTGACGACGCCGCCGTCGCCGTCACCGTCGCGGCCGATTCGGCACATTTGGGGAAATCATCCGCCTGGGAGGGCAATGGGATACCGGCCTTGAAGTAGAGCTCCATGGCCTGCCTTAGAGGGGCTAAATACCCCAGTTTCAGCGGCTGCGGTGGCGGCGGCTGCTTAGGCAGGGCCATGTTACCCTAGGTGGTGCGGCGCGGAGGAGCTGTGCAAGGTGAACTGTGGTTGGTCGGAAAGGGGGGTGAAAGACTGACAGTAGGTTTAGACTACGGGCACACGTGAATATAACCATCTCCCATTTCCTTAGAGGGTAATAATTCGACACTCGTTGCATTAACTGCTCAATCTTTATTTCCCTTCTCAACATAAGAGTGCGAACGTATTAAAAAGATCGGTCGTGGCTATCCACCTCATCGGGCAACGTACCAGGACAGGTAGGAGGTCGGGTTTCATTTTATAAATGTTGACGACTGTGCCCTTATGTTTATACAATATTATTTCTATGCCACCATGTACCGTCGTTGTAGCAACCATCAGAAATAGGGGATGATGACGTGCTGTGTTTTCTTTTTTTAAAGGGCATCAGAAACATGGGATGCAGACGTGGTATGTTTTCTGACTGAACTTCCCGCCTCCTCCACCTTCGACAGCGTGCATCCCAGGTTCGAGGGCTGGTGCCGCCCACCAACACATTATTGTGCAATTTTCCATGTGGAACCTGAATTTCGGCGCTGAGCTGATGTTCATGCCGAACACAGAGAAATCTGAAAGAAGCTACTAAAAATAAATAGTTACAATTCTGAAAGTACTAAAATTAAAGTACATTACAATTTTGTCTGGAAGGTAATACTCATACCGCTGATCGAAATAATATAAATACAGTACAAATTTCTACTTCGAAAAATAGACCTGAAAATGCTAGCAAATAACCTAGGATGAAAATAGGATTCATTCTCCCCTATATATTTAGTCGTCGGCAGCTCCCGCGTGCTGCAACACATATTCAGAGAACTCTGTTCGTCTGCAATGTGTTGCCAGTATCTCGTCCAGAGGGTAAGGCCTCGGTGTATGTTCTAGACTTAAGCTATGCATTACCATTGTTGGTTCCTCTTTCCAGGCTTGAACCTCATGATCGTATAGTCTGATATAATTCCTGTAGTATATGCAACCAGGTTTGACTATGGGGTATAACCTGGTGTCAATGGAGATAGACCGATTGTAATCATCAAAGAGGGCATGACTTCCAATATCAACGACGCCCTCGAGAGAGCGGTTCTCCATGTCCACCCGGTACAACACCGGTTGCCCTTTGGCGAAATCCCCGTTCAACACAAGAAGCAGATCACCATCTAACTCCACAAGGTAAAATTTGTAAGTTCGGGCTGAAATTATTTTGGCCATCGTGATAGTGCTCGTGCGCTGCTCTAACTGGATGTTGGTCGATGATGTCTACGCACTTCTATTCTTGTAGACAGTTGTTGGGCCTCCAAGTGCAGAGGTTTGTAGAACAGCAGCAAGTTTTCCCTTAAGTGGATTACCCAAGGTTTATCGAACTCAGGGAGGAAGTGGTCAAAGGTATTCCCTCTCAAGCAACCCTGCAATCAAGATACAAGAAGTCTCTTGTGTCCCCGACACACCCAATACACTTGTCAGGTGTATAGGTGCACTAGTTTGGCGAAGATATAGTGAAATACAAGTGGTATGGATAATTATAAGTGGTAACAGTGATAGAAGATAACTTGATGGCGTGGAAGAGACTAAAAGCAAACTGAAATAAAGATGGAAGCAAGCAAACATGTAATAGATCTAATAACAAACGGTGTATCAATGCTTAGAAACAAGGCCTAGGGATCATACTTTCACTAGTGAACACTCTCATATAAATATATTCTCTTTATGATACTACTCTTAACTACTCTCCGGTTGAACACTCTAATCGATGGTAGGGCTATAACAACACATCTCAAAGTAAGTCTTTCCCATCTAGATAATCCCACACTATCACCTTGAGTACTAGATGAGTCTAACAAACACCACAATTTCATAAAGACATGCAACTCTAAATATGACTCATAACAAGTATTTGAGAACTCTAGCCTAAGTGCCACCATGGTGTGCACGCTGTCACTTTCACACACATGGGGAGAGCAGATATCTATTAAAGCACTTGAGAAGCAAGGTAGATCTATAGATTACAAGCTCATGATCTCAATAAGATCATGCATAGAGAGAGAGATGAACACATAGCTACCGGTAGAACCCATAGCCTCGAGAGAGAACTACTCCCTCCTCATCATGAGAATCAGCAACAGAGATGGTGGTGGAGATCGATGCAGATGGCCCTGGGGGCACTTCCCCATCCCGGCAGGGTGCCGGAACAGAGACTTTCTGTCACCCAAATCTCCCCTTCGGTGGCGGCGGCACTACGGAACTTTTTTCGTGGCCGGAGGCTTGATGGTCTAGGGTTTTGGTATCGGGAGGCTCTTATAGGCGAAGGAGGCAAGGTAGGTGGCTAGCCAGGGGGCCCACACCATGCCCAGGCGCGGCCTGGGCTGGCCCGTGCCAAGGGAGGTGTGGCCACCCTGTGGGCCCTCTCCGACTCTCCTTCTGGCTCCGTAAGTCTTCCGGGAAAATAGTAACTTTGGCTTTTGTCCCGTCCAATTCCGAGAATATTCATTTTCTAACTTCCTGGAACCAAAAACAGCAAAAAACATGCAACTAGCACTGTGGCATCTTGTTAATAGGTTAGTCTAAGAAAACATATGAAAAGTACTCCAAAGTGTGGACAAAACATAAGAAAGTAGATAAAACCAAGCATGGAACATCAAACATTATAGATACATTTGCAATGTATCAACATCCCCAAGCTTAACTCCTGCTCGTCCTCGAGTAGGTAAGTGATAAAAAAGAAAGAATAATTTTTGAGGGGGCATGCACCATCAAAGACTTGATAAAAGTATTTGTAAAACATTCAAAGCTGGGATCATAGTACTTCAATCATAACATGAAAAAAAAAGTTCTAGCAATAAGACAAAGAAACTATGATGCAACATGAAAAATTACAAACAAAAGATTCATGAATAACAATGCTTTGCAAGACGTCTGTTTGTTTCACATAAATAAAACATAGCATAAAAGTATTCAGCTTGTCCCTCAATAGAGTAGCAAATAAATGCATAGGACACCTTCAAAGTTCATAAGAGTGACTACATACAATAGTTTAAAACAAGCAATATTAAGTTATGCATGAATCAACTAGTCTTGGGACAATGCACATAGAACTAAGAATGGCCACTATGCTCTCAAATAGGTGCATAAAGATAGATGGTGGAGACTCAATATAATGGTGGAGGAAAGGCCTTTTTACAGAAGGAAGCAGAGATTCAAGTTTCATAAAGTGCTTCCAAAAATTATGGTACTTTTTAGCTTTCAGCTCTCATTGCCCCTATCATAAGCATCTTGAAGGTGATTAAGGTTAAAGTGACACAACTAAGAGGATATGCTTGACAAGTTATAAACCAAAATCTCATGCCCCTTACTTACGAAGACCGAACCTCATGCTACTCAACTTTAGTCACGAGTAAGCTCTTGTCATTGTAAGTACATGTGTATCATAAAGAACCGCCAATGGGATATCCCTTGCACATGATACAGGAGCTATCCCATAATCAAAATGACAAGGCAAGCAAACAATGAGCATCTCATCGATCTTTTTATTTGCTATTTGCATAGGTTTTTATTGAGGATGCTTCATAGAGTGCTCATTATGGTGATGCTGCAAGTTTCCACCATCATTAGGCATGGCTTAGGCTAGCGGCCCAGGCGTTTCTCTAACACACATACAAACTCCATGATCTTACAAGTTCCACATTTATTTCACACCGCCGGGATCCATAAGCAAAAGAACATGATATCAACGGGGTACAAAGTACAAGTGCAATGTTGAAAGCATTCCCCATGATACATGGTTCTGCTAATTTCAACTTATAAAGCGCAAGAATATACACAACAAAGAAGGACCCAATGGTTCAAGTTTATTAGATGCAAAAAAGTAAAGTGTGCCATCAAATTCATGAGAGCTTTAATCACTAGTTTTCTCATAACAAGTTTAATTTTGAAGGTAAACAAAAGCATGAATATACTTGGAATAGCATATGCTAGTAGGTAGGTATGGTGGACTCTTTCGAATAACTTGGTTTAGAGAGTTGGATGCATGAGTGGAACTCATACTTGGTTGTGGAGGCTAGCAAAAGACTGGGAGCGACAAACTAAGAGAGCAATAATGGCCATAATCATGCAGAGCGACAAAACATCATTGATCAAAGCATAAAGTTATACTACAAGTTGAAAACTAAATGATCATAATGGCTATGGTGACTTGAGATAGTCATAACATGGTGTGAGCATGCGCCAAGTCAACCCAAATAAAGCATCAAAGGAGAATACCACTACACTATGCTTTAATATGCTAAAACAACGCATGATTCATCCAAGGAACATTAAGCAATATCAATTGTTTATAACAAGTCATGCTACAACAAAGAATACTAAGCATAATGCCAAAACAATATCAAGCATGGCATGACAAAGCATAGGCCATAGTAAAAAACGAGCTCTTTTTACCATACAAGCATGAACTTTCCTAGTCTTTTCCAAACCAAACCAAACTATTTGCAAACCAATGTATGAAAGAGGGGGTCCAACCAATTTATTCAGAAAACTAAGCAAACAAAAGCAAACGAAAAACCAAAACGAAAAATGAAATAGAAGACGCTCCAAGAACAACACAACTGTGCATGAAACAATAAAAATGAAGCATTTGGAAGAAACCTGAGATTTTTATTGATGAAGAAGGGGATGCCTTGGGCATCCCCAAGCTTTGATGCTTGTAATTCTTGGAGATTTCTTGGGGTGACACGTGTGGCATCCCCAAGCTTGAGCTTTAATCCATCCTTCATCTCATTACTCATTCCTTCCATACACCTGAAATTTTTCCTTCATACAAAACTTCACACAATCTTTATTAGCAACATTAGTGCACTCAAGATAATAAGTCTTAAGGTTCAGTTCTAACACCAAATAAACTTCCATTAGAACACTAGCTAATTAAGCACTTCTCTTAAAAAGCTCAATTCCCCAAAAGAACTCAAAAAGGAACCAACAAAAAGCAAATGTAGAAAATGGCAGAAATCTGTCAAAACAGACCAGCAGGTAAAGACGAATTTTTTCGAAGACCTTCTGTTGCTCAAATAAAAAAGTGTTGAACTAACGAAAGTTAGATAACAATCTGGGGAGGAAGCACAAACATTCACGCCTCAAAAGGACGTACATAGATTTTACACGAATTTTTACGGTGAAGCATAGAAATTTGTTTTGGGACAGCAACATTCCCAATCATTACTTCTCTCTCATTAGAGGTCACTCTTGGCACTAAAAGCAAATAAAAAGGATAAGGAGCGGTTATTACAGAGGTAATAACTTCCAAGACTCATCTAAAACTTTTGGGTTATCTCCCAATAAGTACTTTTCTTTAACGCCTTTAAGTTAGGCATGATAGTTTGAGAAGATGCTCACATAGGAAATATGATTTGAAGTAAAAGAGAGCGTCAAGAAGCAAACTCAAAACACATTTAAGTCTAACCCACTTCCTATGCATAGGAATATTGTAAAGAAACAAGTCATGAAAGCACAAAGCAACAAGCATAGTAAAGCAAAACAAGTGCAACTTCAAGACTTTCAACATAAAGAGGGGAAACTTAATATTATTGAGATGCATAAAACCATGTTTTCTTCTCTAATAATAACTTTCAGTAGCATCATGAATAAAATTAACAATATAACTATCACATAAAACATTCTTATCATGAGCCACATGCATAAAAGAATTAATACTGTCCACATAAACATAGCCATTCTTATTAATTGTAGTGGGAGAAAATTCAACAAAGTAGCTATCATTATTATTCTCATCACCATAATCATCAAATATAGGAGGCATATTGTAGTATTAATTCATTTCCTCCTCAATAGTAGGTGGACTGAAAATATCATATTCATCATTGTAATCATCATATATTGGAGGCATAGTATCATCAAAGTAAATTTTCTCCTCCATGCTTGGGGGACTAAAAAGATCATTCTCACCAAAACTAGCTTCCCCAAGCTTAGACTTTTCCATAGCATTAGCAATAATGGTGTCCAAAGAATTCATTCTAACAACATTGCTATTTGCATGCAAATAAAGTTCCATAGGTTTTTTAATTTTCTCTTCAAACACTTCATGTCCTAACTCAAGATAAATATTATAAAGATCTCTAATTTTGTTGTTGTTTCCATTAAGCCTAACTAGTGAAAACAAGAAACAAAAAGAAAAAATTGTAGAATCTATAGGAAAATAACTTCGAGCACTCACACCGGAGGATGTGAGTACCTTTTACCTTACCTCCCCGGCAACGGCGCCAGAAAATAGGCGTTTGTTGTGGGAGGTTCTTATTCTTTAATCCTCCGGTGTGAATACCTTTTACCTTACCTACCCGGCAACGGCACCAGAAAATAGCTTGATGTCTACGCACTTCTATTCTTGTAGACAGTTGTTGGGCCTCCAAGTGCAGAGGTTTGTAGAACAGCATCAAGTTTTCCCTTAAGTGGATTACCCAAGGTTTATCGAACTCGGGGAGGAAGTGGTCAAAGGTATTCCCTCTCAAGCAACCCTGCAATCAAGATACAAGAAGTCTCTTGTGTCCCCAACACACCCAATACACTTGTCAGGTGTATAGGTGCACTAGTTTGGCGAAGAGATAGTGAAATACAAGTGGTATGGATAATTATAAGTGGTAACGGTGATAGAAGATAACTTGATGGCGTGGAAGAGACTAAAAGCAAACTGAAATAAAGATGGAAGCAAGGAAACATGTAATAGATCTAATAACAAACGGTGTATCAATGCTTAGAAACAAGGCCTAGGGATCATACTTTCACTAGTGAACACTCTCATATAAATATATTCTCTTTATGATACTACTCTTAACTACTCTCCGGTTGAACACTCTAATCGATGGTAGGGCTATAACAACACATCTCAAAGTAAGTCTTTCCCATCTAGATAATCCCACACTATCACCTTGAGTACTAGATGAGTCTAACAAACACCACAATTTCATAAAGACATGCAACTCTAAATATGACTCATAACAAGTATTTGAGAACTCTAGCCTAAGTGCCACCATGGTGTGCACGCTGTCACTTTCACACACATGGGGAGAGCAGATATCTATTAAAGCACTTGAGAAGCAAGGTAGATATATAGATTACAAGCTCATGATCTCAATAAGATCATGCATAGAGAGAGAGATGAACACATAGCTACCGGTAGAACCCATAGCCTCGAGAGAGAACTACTCCCTCCTCATCATGAGAATCAGCAACAGAGATGGTGGTGGAGATCGATGCAGATGGCCCCGGGGGCACTTCCCCATCCCGGCAGGGTGCCGGAACAGAGACTTTCTGTCACCCAAATCTCCCCTTCGGTGGCGGCGGCACTACGGAACTTTTTTCGTGGCCGGAGGCTTGATGGTCTAGGGTTTTGGTATCGGGAGGCTCTTATAGGCGAAGGAGGCAAGGTAGGTGGCTAGCCAGGGGGCCCACACCATGCCCTGGTGCGGCCTAGGATGGCCCGCGCCAAGGGGGTGTGGACACCCTGTGGCCCCTCTCCGACTCTCCTTCTGGCTCCGTAAGTCTTCCGGGAAAATAGTAACTTTGGCTTTTGTCCCGTCCAATTCCGAGAATATTCATTTTCTAACTTCCTGGAACCAAAAACAGCAGAAAACAGGCAACTAGCACTATGGCATCTTGTTAATAGGTTAGTCCAAGAAATCATATGAAAAGTACTCCAAAGTGTGGACAAAACATAAGAAAGTAGATAAAACCAAGCATGGAACATCAAACATTATCGATACATTTGCAATGTATCAACATCCCCAAGCTTAACTCCTGCTCGTCCTCGAGTAGGTAAGTGATAAAAAAAGAAAGAATAATTTTTGATGTGACACGCACCATCAAAGACTTGAGCAAAGTATTTGTAAAACATTCAAAGCTGGGATCATAGTACTTCAATCATAACATGAAAAACAAAGTTATAGCAATAAGACAAAGAAACTATGATGCAACATGAAAAATTACAAACAAAAGATTCATGAATAGCAATGCTTTGCAAGATGTTTGTTTGTTTCACATAAAGAAAACATAGCGTCGGGGACTTCGTCAGTGCAATCTGATCTGGATAATCAGTGCAAACAAACACTATCGTCGGGGACTTCGTCACGACGACAGATTGCAGAAGATCAGATGGTATGTGTGCTTGAAACTCAGTGTTACACTTATGAGTGATTGGGTTCAGAAGCCTAATATGGTACGGCTCCACCCTCTGAGCAAGCACGATGACTCCACGAGAAACACAGACGAAGTAGAATCTTTTGGAAGAAGATGACACCAGTTAGCACTAAGATGTTTACAATGGAAAATACCAATAAATATCGGATGTGAATGTGAACCTGTGATGGACGTCCATTAGATTTGTCCTGAAGCAACGACCAGTGGCGAGGTTGAGGAAGGTGAAGTCGCCAACGTCTGGAAGTGTGTGATCTATCATGATCTAGTTGTTGAGATGGAATTCAGGCAACTTTAAAGTGCGGTGCCAATCGGTGCAGACTTCCCTACAAGCATCATAGGTGTCGACGTACTCCTCTTTCTCCAGCAAGTAGTCGACGATCTTGCGAAGTGGGTCGGCCGGGAGATCGGACCAATTCCTCTTCATCCGACTACTAGCCATGGCTTACGTGTGGGAATGTTTTGATCGAGGAAGAAAGAAGAACTACCACTGCGAGGAGAAGAAAAAGAGGAGAACAAACGAGGGAGACGAAGTGGAACTACCACTATGATGAGACAAGGAGACGAGGGAGAAGAAGCGGAACTGCCACTTCAAGTTTGGATCAACGGGCTTTTTTTCGAAACTAGCGCATGAACCAGCCATGCACTGCATGCAAGTTTTGATCAACAAGACTGACATGTGGGACCTGCTAAAAAATTCCGTGAAGTGCTACCGTGCATAGTGCGCTGACAGGTGGCATGTTTTCTGACTGGCGAGCCCGCCTCCTCCACCTTCGACGGCGCGGGTCCCAGGTTCGAGGGCTAGTGCCGCCCACCAACACATTATTGTGCCATTTTCCATGCTTTGTTGCACCCAGCTCCGCTCCGCTCCTCTGCTCCTGCTGCCGCCACTCTGCTCAGTCGTGCACCGCTCTCGTCGTCGCCTTGGGCCGTCGTCCTCCCGCCTTCCCCTCCCTGCCATCCCCTCATGTCCCCTTCCCTCCCCTCCCTATCCTGTCTCCTTGCCGTTGTCCACCGCCTAGGTGCGTCTGGAAAAGAAAACTGAGAGTCGGTCGTTGGGTTAGGGGGACAATGACACTGGTGATCCAGATCCCGCTCGGGGATGGATCCTGCGAGGCTTGAGAACACGGAGATGGGTCCTGCGCGGTTGGAGATCACGAAATCTCCTTCAAGTCTAGAGAGCACAAAGGACAACGAAAGAAGGGAAGAGGAAGCGGGGCACGGAGCTTTGGAGGTATGGAGCCCGGAGAAGGTGTCGTGCGTCCACATTGAAGGGTAAGAACTGTGATTCCTTTTCTGCATACCCGAATTAGCGTTTCTAGTCCCGTGGTGATGGCAAGGTTATGTGTTGGTAACTACAGGACATTTGTACAGCTTGTCCTTGAGCATGATGCTTTGTCAAGCGAGCATGAAGGCACTAAAATGTGTGGCGGTGCGAATGATGATGAGAATGCATATCCAGATGTGGTTGCTGACCCTGATAGGATGGAGAGTAGGGAATATTTGGTTGATTCGAACTTTGAGCCTGACTATGGGACTGATGAGGAAGAGGAATGTGAAGATGTGGAAATGGGATGTAGATGCGGCGACGAAGACGAGGACATGCCAGTGATACACTTAGACATGGACAATCCTATAATTGATGAGGGGACTGTCTTTGATAATGTGGAGGACTGCAGATATGCAGTTGCAACCTATGCAATCAGAGTTGGGTTCGAATTTATAATTGAAAAGAGTGACCAAAAGAGATTTAGGGTGCACTATAGGGAAAGTAATGTGTGTAAATGGATATTACATGCATCTCCGATGCGGGGTGGACACCCATTTCTGTTTGCAATAGCTACATTTAGTTTCAGTCTTTCTCATATTTATTCTGCTGATAACTAGCTCTAAATTATTTGGATTCTTATCGAATGCAGATCAAAGTAAACATGAAGAAACACAACTTCCCTAATACTTCTTTAGGTGATAAAATTAGACCGGCAACTACCAAGTGGATTGTTGCTACTGTACTTGACTGGGTGAGGCAGGATCATAACATTGGACCTGCTGAACTCACAGCAAAGATTAGCAAAAAGTTTAACATTCTGATTCCTTACCACAGAGTCTTTTATGGGAAGGAGATGGCTCTAGACTTCATTCAAGGCAAGTGGAATGATAGTTTTCATATGTTGTATAGTTTCAAAGCTCAGGTAGAGAAAACATCACCTGGTAGTGTTGTTGACATCGATTACGAGGTTGTGAAAGGAAGAGAAAAGGTCTCAAGGGGGGTCAGGTATAAGCAGGCAGATAAGATATGCTTCAGGAGATGTTTTGTCTTCCTGAAGGCATGCTGGAAGGGGTTCCTAGACGGCTGCAGGCCATACTTGGAAATAGGCGCAACTTCTTTAATAGGGAAGTTCAGGGGACATGCTGCTTCTTCTTGTGCTTTGGACGGGCATAATTGGCTTCTACCCATAGGTTATGCTGTTCTTGACGGTGAATCAAATGAAAGCTAGACATGGTTCATGCAGAGACTATGGGAAGTCATTGGTCACCCTGAAGGCTTGGTGATACACATCGGTGCATGCGAGGGTCTTGAGAATGTTGTTGATGCTGTGTTTCTTAGGGTTGAGCATAGGGAATGCATGCGGCACCTCGCTACTAACTTCACGAAGAAGTTCAAAGGAAAGATATTTGAAGAGGACTTCTGGCGATCAACATACACATACACCCCAAGCACGCATGCTACTTACTTGCAGAACATTTATGTAGTGCCAAAGGTGAAAAAATACCTTGAAGAACATCACACCAAGCTATGGGCAAAAAGCAAGTTTTGTGAGTTAAGCAAGGTGGATTTTGTTTGCAATAATTTGGCAGAGAGTTTCAATGATAAGATTTCGGGCATGAAGACACTTCGAATTGTTATTTTGTTGGATGCAATAAGGCAGTGCATAATGGTGAAGATAGATTAAGGCAAAGAATTTGTGCAAGAAAATTTTTAGGCCATAAAATAGTTCCAAAGGTGGTTATGTTACTGAATGCAATAACCAGGGCAATGAGAACGATAAAGATGAGGATGGTCAGAAGTTCCAGAACATTGGCTGAGGTTGATGCAGAATACAAGCGTGGAGGTGAACAGAGGTACACTGTAGACATTGGAAACAAGACTTGTTCATGCAGGCAATGGCAGATTACTGGTCTGCCAGGTCACCATGCAATTTACTTCATCTTAAAGCTTAGAGGTAGCGGAGCTAAAATAGAGAACTATGTTGACAACTATTTCTCCGTGGACAAGTTTGCTGCAACTTATGCAGAAAACATACCACCTATGTCCGATGAAAATGATTGGTAGATTGTCGATCCAGGGTTCAAACTTCAACCACCAGTTCTTAGGAGGCCACCTGGGAGGCCTAGAAAGCTAAGGATCGAATTCTCCACCGATAAAGGTTCAAGGCTGGGAGATAGGAAAAGGAAATGCAAACGTTGTGGCGGATTTGGCCATATCAAGAGGTTGTGCAAAAACCTAGTTACACATGATATTATCCATGTTCACACCCCGGTGGCAGAAAATGAGGTTTCTTAGCCAAAACTAGAGGAAGAGCAGCACGAAGACAGTGATGAGCACTCGGAGGAAAACATATGTAAGCAACCAATTTATGAAGAAGTGATGGTGCCGACGAGAAAAGGGTGTGAAAAGAAACAAAAGGGTAAGCGGAACGGGAAGGAAAGGGCAAACAATGGAGGTGTATTAGAATATGAAGAAGTTGTAGGGGTGATTGAGGATGTTCTTGATGATCTTTCGGCTAACTACAAGAGAAATAATAAATCCCTGCCAATTTCATCTTTGTACGATTCTCTGGATGAAAGGTAAGCTTTAAAATTGTTTTATTTGCCGTTTTATCATTTTTTATCCTCATCAACTGATGCTTAATGCAGCGTGAGCTAGCAGACTAATAAGAGGAGCAGAAATATGCGGGCACAGTAACATCATATGTTGAATTATATCAGTGAAACTAAACTAGTCGTGTCATCTTTATTTATATCTGGCGCGTGCAACGTGCTTGTGATGGGGTCATGTGGACCAGATTACAATTTTTTTTAAATATTATTACATTAACTTTTTACCTGCGTTTGGACGCGGCTACTAGTTCCCATATCCCTTGCATTCCCATATCCTCTGGCGCACTCCAGAATTATGGTTGTGCCATCAAGTAGCAGAGTCAGTGTATTGTCCCATCAGATGTGAAAGCAATGACTTTGTTTGTTCAGAATTTGACGAATTTTGATTAGTTTGAAAGACAGAAACCTAAAACATGTATCTAGACATGTTTTGGGTATATACACATTTATTAAATATCTAAAAAAACTAAGTCAGTTATATCTGGACATGAGTAGTACACTATTACAACACGCTCGATCCCTTCTCCTTTGGCGCACTCCAAATTATGGCTGTGCCACCAAGTGCTGGGAGCAGAGTCAGCGTATTGTCCTATCAGATATGCCAAGAATGCGCGAACTTTATTTTCAGGATTGGACGAGTTTCGATCGACTAGTTTCAAAGACAAAGACAACTAAAACATGGCCAACATATATAGATTATGACGATAATCGACCATGACTCCAGTGACCCAGATCCAAAGAGGGCATTAAGATACCGTACATAGATTTAATTTATGCTTAAGTGGCCCTAGTCGACTATGACACTCCCACAGTCTCCATCATTGACGATGTTCTCCGCGTCGCCGCCAGCCTCCTCCGCGTCGGAAACGATGTTGACGTTCTCGGCAATGTTCCTCCTCCTCGTGGATTCTTCACAGCGCGCTACATCGATAGCGGTGGAGGTCGTACACCTAGGCACTACCCAGAAGCACTGCCTCCCTTCGGGGTTACGCAGATCCAGGTGGATCTCCCGCCGGTGGGTTCCGCACAGCTCAATCAACACAGCCCACTCCTTCTTGAACACCTTTCACCAGTACGCGCTCGTGCGCGAGTACCGTGACATTGCCCTCTTCTGATCCGATAGCTGGCGGAGGCACTCCTCGATCTGCCTCGCCAATGCGTTGTCATGCAAGAGTGGCGTGACAAGAACCCAGGCGTAGCTGAGCTCGAAGCCGGCCAGAAACCTTGCGAACGGCGGTGCGAGTATGTCGTAGTGGGCGAACATCTGAGCCTCGTGCAAGCTGAGTTTGGGCCTCTCCCTCTCCATGGCGATGAAGGCACACGATCTGAGCTTCAGCCCCGAGATTAAGGGGATAAGGGCAAGGACGTGGGCCCAGCGTTGTTGCCACTTCCAATCATTTCGCATAACAGACTTTTTGCAGATTGCCCTCGCGAAGAACATCCTTATCGTCCACGCACCCAGATCTAACGACGCCTAACAATCGGGGATCGGGTCTTCTAGAAGCCCGGAGCTGTTGCTAGTTAGTTATGCGTCCCGATTGTTTGTGGCCAACGGCTGTAGTTGAAAATAATACACAATTCAATGACACTGGTGGATCCATGTGTGGTCTCTGAAGCGAACACACATGTAATGACTCTAGCTATGGTTAATGAGAAGAACACACATTTCAATGACACTAGTAGATCCATATGTGGTATGTGAAAAGAACACACATGCAATGACATTGGTGGATCCATGTGTGGTCTCTGAAGAGAACACATATTTCAATGACACTGGTGGATCCATGTGTGGTGTGTGAAAAGAACACACCTGAAATGACTCTGGTTGTTGTTAGTAAAAAGAGCACACATGCAATGACACTGGTGGATCCATGTGTGGTGTCTGAAGAGAACACACATGCAATGAATCTGGTTGTTCTTAGTAAGAAGAGCACACATGCAATGACACTAGTGGATCCATAGGTGGATTGTGAAAAGAACACACATTTGAATGACACTGGTGGATCCATACGTGGTATGTGAAAAGAACACACCTGCAATGACTCTGTTTGTTGTTAGTAAAAAGAGCACACATGCAATGACACTGGTGGATCCATGTGTGGTCTTTGAAGAGAACACAGATGCAATGACACTGGTGGATCCATGTGTGGTATGTGAAAAGAACACACATGCAGTGACTCTGGTTGTTGTTAGTAAAAAAACACACATGCAATTACACTGGTGGATCCATGTGAGGTATCTAAAGAGAACACACATTTCAATGACTCTAGTTGTTGTTAGTAAGAAGAGCACACATTTCAATGACACTGGTGGATCCATATGTGGTATGTGAAAAGAACACACATGCAATGACTCTAGTTGTTGTTAGTTAAAAGAACACACATGCAATGACACTGGTGGATCCATGTGTGGTCTCTGAAGAGAACACACATGCAATGACACAGGTTGTTGTTAGTAAAAAGAAAACACATTTCAATGACACTGGTTGTTGTTAGTAAAAAGGGCACACATGCAATGACGCTGGTGGATCCATGTGTGGTCTCTGAAGAGAACAGACATTTCAATGACACTAGTGGACCCATATGTGGTATGTGAAAAGAACACACATGTTATGACTCCAGTTGTTTTTAGTAAAAAGAACACACATGCAATGACACTAGTGGATCCATGTGTGGTCTCTGAAGAGAACACACATTTCAATGACATTGGTGGATCCATATGTGGTATGTGAAAAGAACACACATGCAATGACTCCAGTTGTTGTTAGTAAAAAGAACACACATGCAATGACACTGGTGGATTCATGTGTGCTCTCTAAAGAGAGCACACATTTCAATGACACTGGTGGATCCCTATGTGGTACGTGAAAAGAACACACATGAAATGACTCTGGTTGTTGTTAGTAAAAAGAACACACATGCAATGACACTGGTGGATCCATGTGTGGTCTCTGAAGAGAACACACGTGCAATGACTCTGGTTGTTGTTAGTAAAAAGAGCACACATGCAATGACACTGGTGGATCCATAGGTGGTATGTGAAAAGAATAGTCATGAAATGACTCTAGTTGTTGTTAGTAAAAAAAGCACACATGCAATGACACTGGTGAATCCATATGTGGATTGTGAAAAGAACACACATGCAATGACACTGGTTTTTGTTAGTAAAAAGAACACACATGCAATGACACTGGTGGATCCATAGGTGGATTGTGAAAAGAGCACACATGCAATGAGACTGGTGGATCCATATGTGGATTGTGAAAAGAACACAACTGCAATAACTTTGGTTGTTGTTAGTAAAAAGAGCACACATGCAATGACACTGGTGGATCCATGTGTGGTCTCTGAAGAGAACACACATTTCAATGACACTAGTTATTGTTAGTAAAAATAACACACATTTCAATGACACTGGTTGTTGTGAGTAAAAAGAGCACACATGCAATGATACGGGTGGATCCATGTGTGGTCTCCAGAGAGAACACACATTTCAATGACACTGGTGGATCCATATGTGGTATGTGAAAAGAACACACATGCAATGACTCTAGTTGTTGTTAGTAAAAAGAACACACATGAAATGACACGGGTGGATCCATGTGTGGACTCTGAAGAGAACACACATTTCAATGACACTGGTGGATCCATATGTGGTATGTGAAAATAACGCACATGCAATCACTCTAGTTGTTGTTAGTAAAAAGAACACACATGCAATGACACTGGTGGATCCATTTGTGGTCTCTAAAGACAGCACACATATCAATGACACTGGTGGATCCATATGTTGTATGTGAAAAGAACACACATGAAATGACTCTGTTTATTGTTAGTTAAAACAACACACTTGCAATGACACTGGTGGATCCATGTGTGGACTCTGAAGAGAACACACATGCAATGACTCTGGTTGTTGTTAGTAAAAAGAGCACACATGCAATGACACTGGTGGATCCATAGGTGGTATGTGAAAAGAATAGTCATGAAATGACTCCAGTTGTTGTTAATAAAAAGAGCACACATGCAATGACACAGTTGGATCCATATGTGGATTGTGAAAAGAACACACATGCAATGACTCTGGTTATTGTTAGTAAAAAGAACACACATGCAATGACACTGGTGGATCCATAGGTGGACTGTGAAAAGAGCACACATGCAATGACACTGGTGGATCCATATGTGGATAGTGAAAAGAACACATATACAATGACTCTGGTTGTTGTTAGTAAAAAGAACACACATGCAATGACACTGGTGGATCCATGTGTGGTCTCTGAAGAGAACACACATTTCAATGACACTGGTTGTCGTTAGTAAAAAGAACACACATTTCAATGACACTAGTTGTTGTTAGTAAAAAGATCAAACATGCAACGACACTAGTGGATGCATGTGTGGTCTCTGAAGAAAACACACATTTCAATGACACTGGTGGATCCATATGTGGTATGTGAAAAGAACACACATGCAATGACTCCAGTTGTTGTTAGTAAAAAGATCACACATGCAATGACACTGGTGGATCCATGTGTGGTCTCTGAAGAGAGCACACATTTCAATGACACAAGTGGATCCATATGTGGTATGTGAAAAGAACACACATGAAATGACTCTGGTTGTTGTTAGTAAAAAGAACACATATGCAATGACACTGGTGGATCCATGTGTGGTCTCTAAAGAGAACACACATTTCTATGACACTGGTGGATCCATATGTTGTATGTGAAAAGAACACACATGAAATGACTCTGTTTATTGTTAGTTAAAACAACACACTTGCAATGACACTGGTGGATCCATGTGTGGACTCTAAAGAGAACACACATGCAATGACTCTGGTTGTTGTTAGTAAAAAGAGCACACATGCAATGACACTGGTGGAACCATAGGTGGTATGTGAAAAGAATAGTCATGAAATGACTCCAGTTGTTGTTAGTAAAAAGAGCACACATGCAATGACACTGTTGGATCCATATGTGGATTGTGAAAAGAACACACATGCAATAACTTTTGTTATTGTTAGTAAAAAGAACACACATCTAATGACACTGGTGGATCCATAGGTGGATTGTGAAAAGAGCACACATGCAATGACACTGGTGGATCCATATGTGGATAGTGAAAAGAACACATATGCAATGACTCTGGTTGTTGTTAGTAAAAATAACACACATGCAATGACACTAGTGGATCCATGTGTGGTCTCTGTAGAGAACACACATTTCAATGACAC
Organism: Avena eriantha; assembly: GCA_910589775.1. Classification (NCBI taxonomy): domain Eukaryota; kingdom Viridiplantae; phylum Streptophyta; class Magnoliopsida; order Poales; family Poaceae; genus Avena; species Avena eriantha. Next base: position 39,616,692 of record OU342746.1, read on the forward strand.
TGGTTGTCGTTAGTAAAAAGAACACACATTTCAATGACACTGGTTGTTGATAGTAAAAATATCACACATGCAATGACACTGGTGGATCCATGTGTGGTCTCTGAAGAGAACACAAATTTCAATGACACTGGTGGATCCATATGTGGTATGTGAAAAGAACACACATGCAATGACTCCAGTTGTTGTTAGTAAAAAGAACACACATGCAATGACACTGGTGGATCCATGTGTGGTCTCTGAAGAGAGCACACATTTCAATGACACTAGTGGATCCATATGTGGTATGTGAAAAGAACACACATGCAATGACATTGGTGGATCCATGTGTGGTCTCTGAAGAGAACACATATTTCAATGACACTGGTGGATCCATGTGTGGTGTGTGAAAAGAACACACCTAAAATGACTCTGGCTGTTGTTAGTAAAAAGAGCACACATGCAATGACACTGGTGGATCCATGTGTGGTGTCTAAAGAGAACAAACATGCAATGACTCTGGTTGTTCTTAGTAAGAAGAACACACATGCAATGACACTAGTGGATCCATAGGTGGATTGTGAAAAGAACACACATTTGAATGACACTGGTGGATCCATACGTGGTATGTGAAAAGAACACACATGCAATGAATCTATTTGTTGTTAGTAAAAAGAGCACACATGCAATGACACTGGTGCATCCATGTGTGGTCTTTGAAGAGAACACACATGCAATGACACTGGTGGATCCATGTGTGGTATGTGAAAAGAACACACATGCAATGACTCTAGTTGTTGTTAGTAAAAAAACACACATGCAACTACACTGGTGGATCCATGTGAGGTATCTGAAGAGAACATACATTTCAATGACTCTAGTTGCTGTTAGTAAGAAGAGCACACATTTCAATGACACTGGTGGATCCATATGTGGTATGTGAAAAGAACACACATGCAATGACTCTAGTTGTTGTTAGTTAAAAGAACACACATGCAATGACACTGGTGGATCCATGTGTGGTCTCTGAAGAGAACACACATGCAATGACACTGGTTGTTGTTAGTAAAAAGAAAACACATTTCAATGACACTGGTTGTTGTTAGTAAAAAGAGCACACATGCAATGGCACTAGTGGATCGATGTGTGGTCTCTGAAGAGAACAGACATTTCAATGACACTGGTGGATCCATATGTGGTATGTGAAAAGAACACACATGCTATGACTCCAGTTGATTTTAGTAAAAAGAACACACATGAAATGACACTAGTGGATCCATGTGTGGTCTCTGAAGAGAGCACACATTTCAATGACACTGGTGGATCCATATGTGGTATGTGAAAAGAACACACATGAAATGACTCTGGTTGTTGTTAGTAAAAAGAACACACAGGCAATGACACTGGTGGATCCATGTGTGGTCTCTGAAGAGAACACACGTGCAATGAATCTGGTTGTTGTTAGTAAAAAGAGCACACATGCAATGACACTGGTGGATCCATAGGTGGTATGTGAAAAGAATAGTCATGAAATGACTCCTGGATTTGTTAGTAAAAAAAGCACACATGCAATGACACTGGTGAATCCATATGTGGATTGTGAAAAGAACACACATGCAATGACACTGGTTTTTGTTAGTAAAAAGAACACACATGCAATGACACTGGTGGATCCATAGGTGGATTGTGAAAAGAGCACACATGCAATGAGACTGGTGGATCCATATGTGGATTGTGAAAAGAACACAACTGCAATAACTTTGGTTGTTGTTAGTAAAAAGAGCACACATGCAATGACACTGGTGGATCCATGTGTGGTCTCTGAAGAGAACACACATTTCAATGACACTGGTTGTTGTTAGTAAAAATAACACACATTTCAATGACACTGGTTGTTGTGAGTAAAAAGAGCACACATACAATGATACGGGTCGGTCCATGTGTGGTCTCTAAAGAGAACACACATTTCAATGACACTGGTGGATCCATATGTGGTATTGAAAAGAACACGCATGCAATGACTCCAGTTGTTGTTAGTAAAAAGAACACACATGAAATGACACGGGTGGATCCATGTGTGGACTCTGAAGAGAACACACATTTCAATGTCACTGGTGGATCCATATGTGGTCTCTGAAGAGACCACACATTTCAATGACACTGGTGGATCCATATGTTGTATGTGAAAAGAACACACATGAAATGACTCTGTTTATTGTTAGTTAAAACAACACACTTGCAATGACACTGGTGGATCCATGTGTGGACTCTGAAGAGAACACACATGCAATGACTCTGGTTGTTGTTAGTAAAAAGAGCACACATGCAATGATACTGGTGGATCCATAGGTGGTATGTGAAAAGAATAGTCATGAAATGACTCCAGTTGTTGTTAATAAAAAGAGCACACATGCAATGACACTGTTGGATCCATATGTGGATTGTGAAAAGAACACACATGCAATGACTCTGGTTATTGTTAGTAAAAAGAACACACATGCAATGACACTGGTGGATCCATAGGTGGACTGTGAATAGAGCACACATGCAATGACACTGGTGGATCCATATGTGGATAGTGAAAAGAACACATATGCAATGACTCTAGTTGTTGTTAGTAAAAAGAACACACATGCAATGACACTGGTGGATCCATGTGTGGTCTCTGAACAGAACACACATTTCAATGACACTGGTTGTCGTTAGTAAAAAGAACACACATTTCAATGACACTAGTTGTTGTTAGTAAAAAGATCACACATTTCAATGACACTAGTGGATCCATGTGTGGTCTCTGAAGAGAGCACACATTTCAATGACACTAGTGGATCCATATGTGGTATGTGAAAAGAACACACATGAATTGACTCTGGTTGTTGTTAGTAAAAAGAACACACATGCAATGACACTGGTGGATCCATGTGTGGTCTATGAAGAGAACACACATGCAATGACTTTGGTTGTTGTTAGTAAAAAGATCACACATGCAATGACACTGGTGGATCCATAGGTGGATTGTGAAAAGAGAACCCATGCAATGACACTGGTGGATCCATATGTGGATTGTGAAAAGAAAACACATGCAATGACTCTGGTTGTTGTTAGTAAAAAGAACACACATGCAATGACATTGGTGCATCCATGTGTGGTTTCTGAAGAGAACACACATTTCTATGACACTGGTGGATCCATATGTTGTATGTGAAAAGAACACACATGAAATGACTCTGTTTATTGTTAGTTAAAACAACACACTTGCAATGACACTGGTGGATCCATGTGTGGACTCTAAAGAGAACACACATGCAATGACTCTGGTTGTTGTTACAAAAAAGAGCACACATGCAATGACACTGGTGGAACCATAGGTGGTATGTGAAAAGAATAGTCATGAAATGACTCTAGTTGTTGTTAGTAAAAAGAGCACACATGCAACGACACTGTTGGATCCATATGTGGATTGTGAATAGAACACACATGCAATAACTTTTGTTATTGTTAGTAAAAAGAACACACATCCAATGACACTGGTGGATCCATAGGTGGATTGTGAAAAGAGCACACATGCAATGACACTGGTGGATCCATATGTGGATAGTGAAAAGAACACATATGCAATGACTCTGGTTGTTGTTAGTAAAAATAACACACATGCAATGACACTAGTGGATCCATGTGTGGTCTCTGAAGAGAACACACATTTCAATGACACTGGTTGTCGTTAGTAAAAAGAACACACATATCAATGACACTGGTTGTTGTTAGTAAAAAGATCACACATGCAATGACACTGGTGGATCAATGTGTGGTCTCTAAAGAGAACACAAATTTCAATGACACTGGTGGATCCATATGTGGTATGTGAAAAGAACACACATGCAATGACTCCAGTTGTTGTTAGTAAAAAGAACACACATGCAATGACACTGGTGGATCCATGTGTGGTCTCTGAAGAGAGCACACATTTCAATGACACTAGTGGATCCATATGTGGTATGTGAAAAGAACACACATGAAATGACTCTGGTTGTTAGTAAAAAGAACACACATGCAATGACACAGGTGGATCCATGTGTGGTCTATGAAGAGAACACACATGCAATGACTCTGGTTGTTGTTAGTAAAAAGAGCACACATGCAAGGACACTGGTGGATCCATAGATGGATTGTGAAAAGAGCACCCATGCAATGACACTGGTGGATCCATATGTGGATTGTGAAAACAACACACATGCAATGACTCTGGTTGTTGTTAGTAAAAAGAACACACATGCAATGACACTGGTGGATCCATGTGTGGTTTCTGAAGAGAACACACATTTCAATGACACTGGTGGATCCATATATGGTATGTGAAACTAACACACATGCAATGACTCCAGTTGTTGTTAGTAAAAAGAACACACATGCAATGACACCGGTGGATCCATGTGTCGTCTCTGAAGAGAGCACACATTTCAATGACACTAGTGCATCCATATGTGGTATGTAAAAAGAACACACATGAAATGACTCTGGTTGTTGTTAGTAAAAAGAACACACATGCAATGACACTGCTGGATCCATGTGTGGTCTATGAAGAGAACACACATGCAATGATTATGGTTGTTGTTAGTAAAAAGAGCACACATGGAATGACACTGGTGGATCCATAGGTGGATTGTGAAAAGAGCACCCATGCAATGACACTGGTGGAACCATATGTGGACTGTGAAAAGAACAGACATGCAATGACTCTGGTTGTTGTTAGTAAAAAGAACACACATGCAATGACACTGGTGGATCCATAGGTGGATTGTGAAAAGAGCACCTATGCAATGACACTGGTGGATCCATATGTGGATTGTGAAAAGAACACACATGCAATGACTCTGGTTGTTGTTAGTAAAAAGAACACACATGAAATGACACTGGTGGATCCATGTGTGGTTTCTGAAGAGAACACACATTTCTATGACACTGGTGGATCCATATGTGGTATGTGAAAAGAACACACATGCAATGACTTCAGCTGTTGTTAGTAAAAAGAACACACATGCAATGACACTGGTGGATCCATGTGTGGTCTCTGAAGAGAACACACATGCAATGACACTTGTGGATCCATATGTGGTATGTGAAAATAATAGTCATGCAATGACTTTGGCTATTGTTAGTAAAAAGAGCACACATGCAATGACACTCGTGGATCCATGTGTGGCCTCTGAAGAGAACACACATCCAATGACTCTGGCTGTAATGAGAAGGACACAGATTTCAATGACACTGGTGGATCCATATGTGGTATGTGAAAAGAATAGTCATGAAATGACTCCAGTTGTTGTTAGTAAAAAGAGCACGCATGCAATGACACTGGTGGATCCATATATGGATTGTGAAAAGAACACACATGCAATGACTCTAGTTGTTGTTAGTAAAAAGAACACACATGCAATGACTCTGGTTGTTGTTAGTAAAAAGAGCACACATGCGATGACACTGGTGGATCCATAGGTGGATTGTGAAAAGAGCACCCATGCAATGGCACTGGTGGATCCATATGTGGATTGTGAAAAGAACACACATGCAATGACTCTGGTTGTTGTTAGTAAAAAGAACACACATCCAATGACACTGGTGGATCCATGTGTGGTTTCTGAAGAGAACACACATTTCTATGACACTGGTGGATCCATATGTTGTATGTGAAAAGAACACACATGAAATGACTCTGTTTATTGTTAGTTAAAACAACACACTTGCAATGACACTGGTGGATCCATGTGTGGACTCTAAAGAGAACACACATGCAATGAATCTGGTTGTTGTTAGTAAAAAGAGCACACATGCAATGACACTGGTGGAACCATATGTGGTATGTGAAAAGAATAGTCATGAAATGACTCCAGTTGTTGTTAGTAAAAAGAGCACACATGCAATGACACTATTGGATCCATATGTGGATTGTGAAAAGAACACACATGCAATGACTTTTGTTATTGTTAGTAAAAAGAACACACATCCAATGACACTGGTGGATCCATAGGTGGATTGTGAAAAGAGCACACATGCAATGACACTAGTGGATCCATATGTGGATAGTGAAAAGAACACATATGCAATGACTCTGGTTGTTGTTAGTAAAAAGAACACACATGCAATGACACTGGTGGATCCATGTGTGGTCTCTGAGGAGAACACACATTTCAATGGCACTTGTTGTTGTTAGTAAAAAGAACACACATTTCAATGACACTGGTTGTTGTTAGTAAAAAGAGCACACATGCAATGACACTGGTGGGATATTATCACTTTGTGGCCTGAAAGTTGGGGTGTATAGGCAACACGGTACCCAAGTTCCCTGAAATCAGCCAAATACTCAGAGGGTCTTTTTCGGCACAAATTCAACTTTACATTTCAATACAATAAATCAGGCTAACGGGCGTCAAGTTGGGCCCCCCCTGTCAGTTCACCGTTATGTCGCTGCCGTCGCTTAGGCGGGTTGGCTGTCATGTAGGCTTGCAGCGTTGGCACAATGGATATGACAACACCCCCTACCCAGTGTATTGACGTGACAAAACATGGCCCATGTATTAGCGTTATAATTATTTTTTGTTTACTCAGAAGCTGGAACGGCCACCGCCACGCGTCTCTCCTTGGAATTCCGTCCCAATCGTTAACCCTTACAATAAAAGCGCATTGACGGTTCCACCATTCCCCTGCCCCGCATTGACGGTTCCACCATTCCCCTGCCCCGCAGAAACGACTCTCCTTGGGGAATTGGACCTCTAGTACTCCCCGGAGCACCCACATGAAGTGAATGAAGTCGTCGTCGTTCAACTTGCCATGCGGAAACACGTCCTCGTCTACCACCTCTCCCGGTTTGTAGATCTGCTCTATGTAGCTAACCGCTTTTAGGGTTTTCTCCTCTTGTTCTTTATCCACTTGCTCATCTGCAACTACTGGATTTTACTTAGGAGCAAATAAATTAGGGTTTGCCTATGTCTCAATCGACTGAGATTTTCTTTAGTCTCAATCACCTAAGAAAAGTGCAACCGTAGTTAAAAGAAATATGCAACCCGTTCAGTCGACTGAGAAATAGCAAAACCGAATAAATTATGACAATACAATGTTGAGAGTCTTGATCTTGCATTTACTAAACTTTTCAAAATTATATTGAGATTATGATCTTGCATTGACAAAATATTTGTAGTTACAAATTTTGGTGATGACAAACTACATACTTTCAGGACTGACATGAAATGTCCGGCGCTGCGCCAGTTCCTTGAAAAAAGGGAATTGTTTTCTGCACTGTCGACACAACAACTGATTTTTCGAAATTGTATCAAAAGGAAATTATAATTCCTGTGCACAACTAGATCGATATTCAGCATCTTGTCAAGATCCTAGGGGGCAGGAAGAAGGATGGAATGGCATCACTATCAACTAAAATCCTCGATGAGTCGTACATCACAATGAAGGAAGATTTCTCTAAGGATAGGCACGATTTCTAGAACGAGTGGCCGTTATCTGATATAAACCAGAAGTATGCAGCCATAGATGCTTATGTGACCTACCAGCTGTACAAGAAGATCCATTTTTTTCAATGTTACCTCATGTTTTTCCCTATTTGCAAGAGCGAAGACGAGCTTAGGGGAGCCCTTTGTAGAAAATGCCGAATAGCTGAGTTTGAAGTTGAATATGCAAAGAAATTGGCGGCATCTGAAGCAGCTGACAGAGAGGCTGCAGAAGCAGCTGAAAGAGAGCTTGCAGCTGACGGAGAGGCTGCAACTGAAGAGGCAAATAGAGAGGTGGCATCTTCTAGCGGCAACAATCAAGCCTATGATGCACCGCTAATTGTGCCGCAGGACGCGGAAGATAGGAAAGCCAAGTCAGATGCCATTTGGGACAAAGCAGTTCGTCGGACGTGGAGTACATAGAATGATAGCAAGCGCGTCAAGTGGTCTGATGAGGAGTGAATTAAATTTTACTTGTCAGTGTTATGTTTTTGTTTTGTGGAACTCAGTTAGCTTGCCAAGATGTCTAGCGCATCAAGTGATACTAGTAAAATAAATTTAACCCTCGTTGTGTTATGTTTATGTATATGACTTGCAGCTTGTGAAGATGGTAGCTTCTTAACTGGCAGTTTGAAACAGTGCCCTTTTCCTCTCTCGCTAAACATATATGTTTCATTTTGCCCAAATTGGTAGCAAATCTAGAGAAGATTCTCACTTCGATATTTTGTTCCCTTTTGGAACTCTTTTTGCCTCCGAACAGGTAGCAAATCTAGAGTAGCAAATGACACCAGGAAGAATACATTCATTCAGAAAACAAAACAAATGTAGATATAGCTGTGCGCAACTAAATAGGATATAGCGATAGAAATAGGTTGCTTAACGAGGTTCGATGCATTCAGCCAGAAATAGGATATAGCTAGAAAGGAGCTGCTAGGCAGCAGGGGCAGCCGCCGCAGCTGCAGGCACATCCTGCAAGCGCCCGCACCTCCGCCATCTCCCTCTGGTGCTTCCGCCACTTCTTGCTGCCCAGTTTCTTGGACATGGGGGCCTTGGGCCTGATTGGAGGCATGCGACCCTCTTTGATAGCCACCCGCTGGAGGTTTCGGAGGTGCATGCAGAGAGCACGGTGTTCAGCGATGTAGGCATTGCTGTTCGCGGGCTCGGGCTTGCCGCTTTTGTGGATGCCGGAGCCTGCGGCCTCTGCATGCTTCAGTAAGGTGTTCAAGACGGTGCCGCCGGTGGCGCGACTCGTCAAGTAGTAGACGCCCCTCTTGCGGAAGGGGCAGCTGTAGGGGTCCCTGAGGAAGCCGTCGTACTTGCCTGCTCACAGCCTCCTCAGCACCTGACGAGCCCTGGTGTGAATGGACTTGTCATCACTGCAGACGTCGCTGCCGAAAACCTATTGGAAGAAAGGGAAAATGGGGGAGTAGATGGTGTAAGAAGATCGAGCAATCGAAATGCGAACAAGCGAATCCTAATAAACCAAGATCTAGCATCCAACGATGGGAATGGTGTTGGATAATTAGGCACAATTTCCATGATTAATTCCAGAATATTAAACATGACAATACCAGCTAACTTTTAAATAGATTAGCCCATTATTTCTAACAAACAGTAGAAGAACCAGGGGAGGGGAGTAAACCCAAGTTACCTCCAACCATAGGTCGTCAATGCCGGTGTCGTAGGGGTTCAGTGTAGCGATGTACTTACTGGATCGTAGGTGTCCAAGAAGTGCGTGATCTTCTTGTGACCGGCGGGGGCCTCCTCACTGGCGGGGGCTCCTCTTCGGCGTCTCCGTTGGTAGCTGGGACGGGGGCCTGGACGGGAACGGCGGCTGGCATCGATGCCTCCACTAGGGCCTGGATAGGGACAGCGGCTGCTTTCAATGCTTAGAGGGGGACCAGCGAGGAGACGGGGTTCTCCTCGCCGGCGCCCACGAAGGCGACGATGGCCACCTTATCCTCCTCGGCCATCGCTGGCACGAATAGGGTATTCTCGGGAGTTTGAGGATGCTGGTGGAACAGTGGAGAGGGTTGCATGAGGACAGTGAGCGAGAGTGGGAGTGGGTGTGCGGAGAGGGGCTCTATAGCTAAGGTGGATAGAAGCAGGGCACGTTTTGTTGCACCACCGTGCAACGCGCCACGCAGTCGACTGCACCGTGCACCGCGACACGCGCACGGTACGTCACGTTTTTCCCGGGACATGCATGGCAGTTCTGTATTGAGCCGCATGCAAAGGGCGCACACACAATTTCTATGTATGAAGTTTGACACGGCCCTAATATTGGCGATAGTTAAATGTGGAAATGTAGAGGGGAAGGTAGGTGGTTGTACGGCGAGATTTTGGGGGTTGTGATAGATTCGTTAAAGGGATGTGTTGATGGATGCGAGTGACTCGATGAACCGGAGACGTTAGATCTCGTCGAGCTCAGCTGTTCGGCCTCCGGCTAGTGCGTCTAAGCTTCTTACGGTGGGCCCCAGTTGGAAGTGAGATTGAGAGCCGCTGCGTAAAAATGGATGTGTCTTATTAAAATCAAGAGGCAATAAACTGTAGCTGTCCATCGACGACCGTGCACTCGATGACGCATGTGTTGTGGTGTAGTAGTAGCAGTAGTAGGCTTTTCAGACTTGATTAAACGTGACATGACCGCTCGACGACTTTTTCCATGGACGGCATCCTGTTCCTTCTTGTAGAGGGAGACGTCAAGATGGGGCCTCGTCAAGATGGTAGCTCGTTAACTGGCAGTTTGAAAGAGTACCCTTTTCCTTCCTCTCTAAACAGATATGTTTCATTTTGCCCAAATTGGTAGCACATCTAGAGAAGATTCTCTCTTCGATAATTTGTTCCCTTTTGGACCTCTTTTTGCCTCCGATCAGGTAGCAAATCTAAAGCAGCAAATCACACCAGGCAAAATACAGTCGTTCAGAAAACAAAACAAATGTAGATATAGCTGTGCGCAGCTAAATAGGATATAGCGATAGAAAGTAGTAGGTTGCTTAATGGGGTTTGATGCATTCAGCCAGAAATAGGATGCAAGCAAAACATAGAAAATCAAAAGAAGCTGCTTAGCAGCAGCAGTCGTGGCAGATGTAGATATTTTCAAGGAGACATCCAACACGTTCATTTGCCAGCGCCTCCATCTCCCTCTGGCGCCTCCACCACTTCTTGCTGCCCAGTTTCTTGGACTTGGGGTCCTTGGGCCTGATTGGAGGCATGCGACCCTCTTTGATGGCCACCCGCTGGAGGTTTCGGAGGTGAATGCCGAGAGCACGGTGTTTAGCGATATAGGCGTTGATGTTTGCGGGCTCGGCCTTGCCGCTTTTGTGGATGCCGAAGCCCGCGGCCTCTGCATGCTTTAGTAAGGTGTTCAAGACGGTGCCGCCGGCGGCGCGACTCGTCAAGCAGTAGACGCCCCCCTTGCGGAAGGGGCAACTGTAGAAGGGGACCGTGAGGAAGCCGTCGTACTTGCCGGCCCGCAGCCTCCTCGGCACCTAACGAGCCTTGGTGTGAATGGACTCGTCATCGCTGCAGACGTCGCTGCCGGAAACCTATTGGAAGAAATGGAAAATGGGGGAGTAGATGGTGTAAGAAGATCGAGCAATCGAAATGCGAACAAGCGAATCCTAAGAAACCAAGATCTAGCATCCAACGATGGGAACGGTGTTAGATAATTAGGCACAATTTCCATGATTAATTCCAGAATATTAAACATGACAATACCAGCTAAATTTTAAATAGATTTGCCCATTATTTCTAACAAACGGTAGAAGAACTAGGGGAGGGGAGCAAACCCTAGTTACCTCCGACCATAGGTCGTCGATGCCGGTGTCGTAGGGGTTCAGCGGAGCGATGTACTTATCTGGATCGTAGGTGCCCAAGAAGTGCGTGATCTGCTTGTGACCGGTGGGGGCCCTCCTCGCCGGCGAGGGGCTCCTCTTCGGCGGCTCCGTCGATAGCTGGGACGGGGCCTGGACGGGAACGGCGGCTGCCATCGATGCCTCCACTAGGGCCTCGATAGGGACAGCGGCTGCTTTCAAACACGTCGAGGAGGATCGGCGAGGAGACGGGGGCTTCCTCGCCGGTGGCCACGGAGGCGACGATGGCCACCTTATCCTCCTCGGCCATCGCTGGCGCGGACGGGGTATTCTCAGGAGTTTGCGGATGCTGGTGGGACAGTGGAGCGGGTTGCGTGGGGGACTGTGAGCGAGAGTGGGAGTGGCTGTGCAGAGAGGGGCTCTATAGCTAAGGTGGATAGAATCAAGGCACGTTTCGTTGCACCACCGTGCAACGCGCCACGCA